>JARQOD010000002.1:592300951-592511115 GCA_033576555.1 Oophaga sylvatica | reverse complement strand
TAAAAAAAGTTTGGTATATACAGGACGGAGAAGTACAGTGTATATACAGGACAGGGGGAGTACTGTGTATATACAGACAGGAGGTACAGTGTATATACAGGACAGGAGGAGTTTCAGTGTATATACAGGACAGGGGAGTACAGTGTATATACAGGCTAGGAGGAGTACAGGTATATATCAGACAGGAGGAGTACAGTGTATATACAGGACAGGGGAAGTACAGTGTATATACAGACAGGAAGAAGTACAGTGTATATACAGGACAGGAGGAGTACAGTGTATATACAGGACAGGAGGAGTACAGTGTATATACAGGACAGGAGAAGTACAGTGTATATACAGGACAGGAGGAGTACAGTGTATATACGGAAGGGGGGACATGTAAAACAGGAAAGACAGTTTATCCGGAGGAGAGAAAAGGAAAAACAGGGCAGGAGGGTCAGGGGGCAGAGAAGTACAGGATATACAGGCAGGGGGATAAGTGTATATACAGGGAAGGGAAAATTTAAAACAGGGCAAGGGGAAAAAAGTAAAATTTAAAAAAGGGGGGTTTTTTTAAAAGGGGGGGGGGAAAGTTATTAAAAAGGGGGGGGAAAGGGTTTTAAACGGGGGGAAAGGAATTTCAGGAAATACGGGGAATTTCAGAAAAACAAAAAGGGGGGGGTTTAGTTAATACAGGACAGGAGGGTACAGGTATATACGGACAGGGGGGTACAGGGATTGGCAGGAGGAGTACAAAATCAAAGGGGAAAAACGGATTAAGGCAGGAGAAAAAGGAATAAACAGGCAGGGGGAGTACATTAATCAGGGGAAAAGGGGTAAGTGTTTTAAAAAAGGAGGGGAAACATTTTAAAAGAAAAGGGGAAAAAGGGAAAACGTTTAAAAGGCAGGGGGAAAAAGGGAAAAAGGGGAAAAAAAGGAATATTAAACGGGGAAAAAGGTAAGGCAGGGGAGGAAATTTAAAAGGAAAAGGGTTTTTAAAAGGAGGGGAATAAAAATTTAAGGGAAAGGGGGAGACAGTGTTTAAAAAAAAGGGCAGGAGGAAAAGGGATATACAGGCAGGGAAAAAACAGGGATAAAGGGGGGGTTAAATTTACAGGACAGAGGAGACATTTTAAAAAGGGGAAGGGGAAAGTGTATATAAGGCAGGGGAGTACAGTGAATACGGTAAAAGGGGGGAAAAGTGATAAAACAGGGCGGGGAAAAAGTTAAAAAGGAAAAAGTAATAAAAAGGAAGGGGGAAAATAATTTAAACAGGGAAAAAAGTTATATACAGGCAGGAAGTACAGTGTATATACAGGACGGGGTACAGTGTTATAAGAAGGGGAGTACAGGTATATCGGAGGGGGAAAAATTTTTTTCAGGAAGGAAAAAAAAAACAGAAAAACAGGGGGACAGGAGGAGTACGTTTAAAAAAGGAAAAAAGGGTTATACGGGCAGGAGAAAACAGTGTTTAAAAGGAGGAAATACAGTGTAAAAACAGGAGAATACAGTGATAAAAGGCAGGGGAGTACAGTGTAAACAGGACAGGGGGAAAATTTATAAAACAGGAGGAAATGTAATACGACGGGGGGAAAAATTAACAGGAAATTAAAAATTTAAAAGGGGGGAAAAGGAAAAAGGAAAGGGGAAAGTATATACAGGACGGAGAAAAACAGTTATATACAGGGCAGGAGGAAAAATTTTTAAAGGACAGGTGGGTTTGAGGGTAAAGGGGGGAATAAGGAAAGGGAAAAAGGGGGAATTTTAAAGGCAGGAGGAGTAAGTGTAAAACAGGACAGGGAAAAATGTATTACAGGGCAGGGTAGACAGTGATATACAGACAGGAGGGTACATTATATTAAAGGGGGGGGGTTTTAAAACAGGAGAGAAAAGGGGTTTTTCCCGGAAGGAAATAAAATTTTGGCAGGAGGATACAGTTTAAAAAAAACGGGGAAAACAGTGAAAAACAGGACAGGAGGATACAGGATAACAGGGCAGGGGGTAAGTGTAAAACAGGACGGAGGAGTACAGTGTATAAAGGGAAAAAGGGAAAATACAGTGATATACAGGCAGGAGGGTACAGTGTTATACAGGACAGGAATACATTTTTTTAAAAAGGGGGAAAGGGAAATAAAATTTAAAAAGGGGGGGTAAAAAAAAGGAAAAAAATTTAAAAAGGGCGGGGGTTCAGGTATTACAAAAGGAGAAGTAAAAAAATGGGGGGGGGGGGGGGGGGGGGGGGGTGGGGGGGGGGGGGGGGGGGGGGGGGGGGGGGGGGGGGGGGGGGGGGGGGGGGGGGGGGTGGGGGGGGGGGGGGGGGGGAATTTGGGGAAGGAAAAAGGAAAAAAAAACAGGAAAACAGGGGGTAATTTAAAACAGGACAGGAAGACAGGAAACAGGAAAAAAGAAAAATTTTAAACAGGAGGGTTTTTTAAACAGGAAAGTTAATTAAAAGGAGATAAAAGGGTTTTAAAGGCAGGAATAACAGGAAAAGGAAGGAGGGGGTAAGGGGAATACAGGACAGGAGGGTACAGTTAAAAAAGGACAGGAAGTACAGGAAAATAAAAAGGGGATCAGTGTATTCAGGGCAGGAGGAGTGTGTATTTAAAAAGGGGGGGGGTACAAGGGAACAGACGGGGGGATAAAAAAGGGGGCGGAGGGTACAGTGTATTTAAAAGGAAGGGGAAATTATTAAACAGGGGAGAAGGTTTTAAAAGGAAAGGGGGAAAAAATTTTTAGGAAAAAACAGGATTTTCAGGAAAAAGGAAAAAGGTTTAATACAGGCAGGGGACATGTAAAAACAGGAAAAAAAAAATTTTCAGGGGGGGGGTACAGTGAAAAACAGGGGGAAAAATGTATATAAGGCAGGGGGAAAAGGGAAATAAGGGGAAAAAAAAGAAACAGTGTATATACGGACAGGAGGATACAGGGAAACCAAAAGGAGAAATACAGTGAATTTAAAACAGGGAAGGGGGAAAGGGGAATACAGGGCAGGAGGTACAGGTATAAACAGGGGGGAAAGGATTTTAAAAGGGTATACAGGTCAGGGGAGACAGGTTATATACAGGGAAAGGGGGGGAAATAATGTATATCAGAAAGGGGAGTACAGTGTATTACAGGAAGGAAAGTGAAAAAAAAGGGGGAGAAGGGTTTTAACAGGAGACATGTTATACAGGTTAAAAATACAGGTTTAAAAAACAGGGAGGAAAAAAGGGGGAAAAAGGAAAAGACGTGTATATCAGGACAGAGGAAAAAGTGTAAAAAAGGGGGGGGGAAATTTAAAAAAGAAGGGGAAATACATTTTAAAATAGGAGGAAAAAGGAAAAAAGAAAAAGGAGGAGACATTTTTACAGGAAAAAGGAGGAGTAAATTTTAAAAAAGCAGGAGAAATACAGTGATATACAGGGCAGGGGAGTACAGTGATATACAGGCAGGAGGATAAGTTAATACAGGACAGGGGGGGAAAAATGTATATACAGGGCAGGAGGAGTACAGTGTATATACAGGACAGGAGAGTACAGTGTATATACAGGACAGGAGGATACAGTGTATATACAGGACAGGAGGAGTACAGTGTATATACAGGACAGGAGAGTACAGTGTATATACAGGACAGGAGGAGTACAGTGTATATACAGGACAGGAGGAGTACAGTGTATATACAGGACAGGAGGTAGTAACAGTCGAGTAAGTATATACAGACAGGAGGAGTACAGTGTATATACAGGACAGGAGAAGTACAGTGTATATACAGGACAGGAGGAGTACAGTGTATATACAGGACAGGAGGAGTACAGTGTATATACAGGACAGGAGGAGTACAGTGTATATACAGGACAGGAGGAGTACAGTGTATATACAGGACAGGAGAGTACAGTGTATATACAGGACAGGAGAGTACAGTGTATATACAGGACAGGAGAGTACAGTGTATATACAGGACAGGAGGAGTACAGTGTATATTACAGGACAGGAGAGTACAGTGTATATACAGGACAGGAGGAGTACAGTGTATATACAGGACAGGAGGAGTACAGTGTATATACAGGACAGGGAGTACAGTGTATATACAGGACAGGAGGAGTACAGTATTAGGAGGAGAGTACAGGTTACGGACGGAGAGTGGATAACAGGAGGAGTACGGTATATACAGCAGGAGTACAGGTTACGGACAGGAGAGTACGATCGCAGGGGAGTCTGTATATCAGGCGGAGTAAGTGTATATACAGGCAGAGGTCAGTTGGCGGAGAGTAGTGTAATACAGGAGAACGTGTTAAGAGGAGAGACGTGAAGGAGGTACGTGTATATAGGCAGAGAGTGTGAAGGCGGGTCGTTTAGGAAGGAGAGTAGTGTATAAGAAGGAAAGTGTATATAGCGGGAGTTAGGACGGGGCGTGTATTACGAAAGTATTACAGGACGGAGACAGTGTATTAGCGGGTCAGTGTATAGGACAGGAGAACAGGTAAGGAGGGTAAGGTATAAGACAAAGAGGTAACGGAGGAGTACTGTATATAGGAGGAGAGTGTTACGGCAAGAGAGATGGAAGGAGTCGTTAACAGGAGAGAAGGTATAGCAGGAGATAAGTATAAGGAGGGGACGAATCAGCAGGAGGAGTACAGTTATAGGAAGGAGATAGATATACGAAGGAGATAGTATAAAAATAAAGGACGAGAGTACGTTAAGCAGGAGAGCGTTATAGGCAGGAGAAGTGTATATAAGGACGGATACGTGTATATAGCGGGCTTTATACAGGCGGGCAGTGTATACAGAAGAGAAGTGTTATAACAGAGTATGTATAGAGGAGTACGGTATAGGGGAGAGTGTGTATACGGCAGAGAGTCGGTATATAAGGCAGGAGTGTTTACGGCGGGACGTTTTACGGACGGATACGTGTATATAAGAGAGAGAGGATCGGACGAGTGTTATATACAGGACAGGAGAGTACAGTGTATATACAGGACAGGAGGAGTACAGTGTATATACAGGACAGGAGGAGTACAGTGTTATATACAGGACAGGAGGAGTACATGTATATACAGGACAGAGAGTACAGTGTATATACAGGACAGGAGAAGTACAGTGTATATACAGGTCAGGAGAAGTACAGTGTATATACAGGACAGGAGAGTACATGTATATACAGGACAGGAGGGTACAGTTATATACAGGACAGGAGGAGTACAGTGTATATTACAGGACAGGAGAAGAGTCGTGTATATACAGGACAGGAGGAGTACAGTGTATATACAGGACAGGAGGAGTACAGTGTATATACAGGACAGGAGGAGTACAGTGTATATACAGGACAGGAGGAGACAGTGTATATACAGGACAGGAGAACATGTATATACAGGACAGGAGAGTACGTGTATATACAGGACAGGAGAGTACAGTGTATATACAGGACAGGAGAGTACATGTATATACAGGAGTACAGGATACAGGAAGGAAGTACAGTGTATATACAGGACAGGAGAAGTACAGTGTATATAAGGACAGGAGAGTACAGTGTATAATACAGGACAGGAGGAGTACAGTGTATATACAGGACAGAGAGTACAGTGTATATACAGGACAGAGAGTACAGTGTATATACAGGACAGGAGAAGTACAGTGTATATACAGGACAGGAGAGTACAGTGTATATACAGGACAGGAGAAGTACAGTGTATATACAGGACAGGAGGAGTACAGTGTATATACAGGACAGGAGAGTACAGTGTATATACAGGCAGGAGAGTACAGTGTATATACAGGACAGGAGGAGTACAGTGTATTACAGGTCAGGAGAGTACAGTGTATATACAGGACAGAGAAACAGTGTAATAACAGGACAGGAGGAGTACAGTTATATACAGGACGGAGACGTGTAATAAGAAAGAGAGTACATGATATCGATGAGTACAGAACAGGAGAGATACAGTGTATATACAGGACAGGAGGAGTAAGTGAATACAGGACAGGAGGAGTACAGTGTATATACAGGACAGGAGAAGTACAGTGTATATACAGGACAGGAGGAGAGCTACTGTGCTGTTTTTACATACAGGACAGGGGGAGTACAGTGTATATACAGGACAGGAGGAGTACAGTGTATATACAGGACAGAAGAAGTACAGTGTATATACAGGACAGGAGAAGTACAGTGTATATACAGGACAGGAGAAGTACAGTGTATATACAGGACAGGAGAAGTACAGTGTATATACAGGACAGGAGAAGTACAGTGTATATACAGGACAGGAGAAGTACAGTGTATGTACAGGACAGGAGGAGTACAGTGTATATACAGGACAGGAGGAGTGGTACTGTGCAGTGATTCAAGATTCATAGAAGCTTTATTGGCAAGACTAAATAAACATTAGTTTTGCCAAAGCAAGTGTACAAAAGGGAATAGGTATAGGGACTGTATGGATGTTGGGTAGGGGCTGTAGGAAAGGTGGTTGGGACAGATCCAGGATGAGGGCTGTAAGAACAATGGTTGGGGGCAGATCCAGGGTGGGGCTATAGAAGTCCATGCATAGGGATGGGGGATGGGGGCAGATCTGGGGTGGGGGCTATAGAAGTCCATGGCATAGGGAGGGGGGATGGGGGCAGATCCAGGGTGGGGGCTATGGAAGTCCATGGCATAGGGAGGGGTGATGGGGGCAGATCCAGGGTGGGGGCTATAGAAGTCCATGGCATAGGGAGGGGGGATGGGGCAGATCCAGGATGGGGGCTATAGAAGTCCATGGCATAGGGAGGGGGGGATGGGGCAGATCCAGGATGGGGGCTACAGAAGTCGATGGCATAGGGAGGGGGGATGGGGGCAGATCTGGGGTGGGGGCTATAGAAGTCCATGGAATATCATAGTTCTCTTTCTCGCAGTCTATGACATTCGCTCACATACTGCGCTGCTATCTCTGCTGCTCTCTCTTCTTCCCCCAGCAAGATATATGTTTTCTCTTCCTCCTTCATGGTGATGAAATCCGGGAAGAGATGTGAGAGTCTCCTGAAGTGAGTGTCCCTCACTGCTGAGTATTTGGAGCAGTGTAGCAGGAAGTGGGTTTCGTCCTATATGGCCTCCTGGTCACAGTGTTGGCATAGTCTTTCCTCCCTGGGCTTGTAGCTCTGCCTGTGTCGGCCAGATTCGATGGCCAGACTGTGGGAACTGAGTTCCACATCGCGAATAGATAGCTAAAATAGATAAAAAAAATATCTATTGTGACCACTATGTATACTTTTGTCTTGTATGGATTCTTATCAATCCTGCTATCAAACTAGGTTGTTTTAAGTATGCTACATTTTATACCATCGGTGGTTAGCGCTATCTATAATGGAATCCATATTTTTGGTGAGCATTGTTTCAAGTATCTGTATTCTGCTTTGATGCATTTTGCGATGTGGAACCAGTAGTATCCTGCACACAGGGTCTGATTTTTATCATAATGTGGTGCATGCGCTGTCAAAGGTTATTTAGTTATTTTTCTATACCCATTGTGTATTGTATACCATCGGCGATTATCGCTTTCTATAAATAAATCTTACATCTGGTGAGCTTTAAATTAAGTATCTGAGCCCAGTGAATGTTTTTACCATCTTTATTCCGGTCTCGATATGACGCATGTGCTTTACATGAGTGTGGGGGTTTGTATGGGACGCATGCGCCGTTAAGCTTCTGTAGGTCATCTTACTACACCTAGAGTGTGTTCTTTATTCTGCACATTTCCGGCGTCTAGCGCCATTTTTATGGGGCGCATGCGCCGTTAAGCTCTTGTCGGCCATCTTTTTACACCTAGAGCGTGTTTTCTACTCTGTATACTTCCGGTGCCCAGCGCCATTTTTAAATCATGTTCTGCTCCTGACCTATCTCCATGCGGGATCTTCATGCAGCTGTTGTGAGTTCTAATTATTTGTTGTATGTACAAACTCTGTGCACTCTGATCGACCACCACTCTTGCCCCTGAAGAAGCCATTTGAGATGGCGACACGTGTTGGGCTAAGCTCTGCCTAACCCCTGGTCTGGTAACCTGGTCATGTCTCTATTATGAGACCCTCCTCTCAGTCCCTTTAGCACTCGGACTGCCTCATTTAGGGGTGATAGTTCCTCATTTTTATGCATATCTTAGTGCTGACCGATTAAGGGTAACTTAATATTGTTCTCATTTATGTGACCATTTTCCTCTTTGACTGGTGGATCTGTTTCTATTTCTTATGGATTAATATGTCTTTTCATCTTTTCTTTCCAGCATAGCTGGTCAGAAATCATTTAAATAGCACACTATATGTCTGTTAAAGATCAGTGAACCGTATAGGGATCCATGATTTGGATGTTGGTATAGAGGTTACTGTTTCCTCTTCATTTTTGGACTTTGCGGGGGTCCATTTTATTAGTGTATTAAACATATATACCATTGATGATTTTTTCTATACTGTCACCTTTCATGACCATGGTTTCCACATAATTATATCTATTTGTATTGCATGTGTTTGTGGGGGTTTAGGGGACTTTTGTCCTTATCATGGGGCTTTCTGCCTTGTTTTTAATTGTTTTTAACTAATTGTGGTGTGATTTTGCAGTTGTACAAATAAATTATCATATTATCACTCATTTATGTTTTGGCATCCCTGGTTTTTGGTATGTAGTCTTTATAAAAGACTCCTATCTACAGACTCAATCAGCCAGACTCTAACCTCTACAACATTGGCAAGACCAAAAGAGCTTTATAAGGATGTCAGGGACAAGATCATAGACCTGCACAAAGCTGGAATGGGCTACAAAACCATAAGTAAGATGCTGGGAGAGAAGGAGACAACTGTTGGTGCAATAGTAAGAAAATGGAAGAAATACAAAATAACCGTCAGTTGACATCGATCTGGGGCACTCTGCAAAATCTCACCTCGTGGGCTATCCTCGATCATGAGGAAGGTGAGAGATCAGCCTAAAACTACACGGGGGAACTTGTTAATGATCTCAAGGCAGCTGGGACCACAGTCACCAAGAAAACCATTGGTAACACATTACGCCGTAAAGGTTTAAAATCCTGCAGTGCCCGCAATGTCCCCCTGTTCAAGAAGGCACATGTGCAGGCCGTCTGAAGTTTGCTAATGACACCTGGATGATTCTGTGAGTGATTGGGAGAAGGTGCTGTGGTCAGATGAGACAAAAATTGAGGTCTTTGGCATTAACTCAACTCGCCGTGTTTGGAGGAAGAGAAATGCTGCTTATGACCCAAAGAACACCGTCTGTTATGATTTGGTAGCTGAGGAGTGCAGGTAAAAAGGCAATACACCAGAGCAGTTGGAATCTATGAGATTGCAGTACCCTGACTAACCACCACAACTAGAGGCAGCCGTGGAGCGTTCCTACGTTGGTCCTAGACGCCTCGTCACAGCCTGAGAAACTAATTACACCTAAAGATAGAAATAGGAAAGCTATCTGCCCCGGAGCAGAACCTCAAAGATAATAGAAAGCCCCCAAACATGTAATGGCGGTTAGACAAGAAGAAATACTGACACAGAAAGAAAATAGTATGAGCAAACGTTGGGGCCCAAACTACCTAAATAGAAAAGGATAGGAAGGGTACTTACTGCAATCCCAGAAAACCCTGAAAAGCACCAACTCTACTAATTTCAAAATCACCTGAGATCACACGACCTCTACCACCTAAATTAGTTCTCTGGTGTAACAAAATCAAAACAGCAGCCACTGAAAAAACTGTAAAAAGCAAAAGTACAAACATCAGTGGCTGAACTAAACTGAGAGGGCAAAAGCCCCCGGAGGGGACCCTGAAGGCCCCCACAGAAGTGCAGGACAAAATGCAAAAATCTAGCACAAAAACAAAAAGAAGAAAATGTCTTATCTGATAGCAGGAGATGCAGACACGACACAGCACTCTACAAGGGAAACAGGATTCAAGGATTGAGACCAGAACAATTGATCACCGGCAACCCTGATGGGAAGGTGACTCCCTTATATAAGACCAGTCAGTAACACCTGATTCCCAATCCTCACAATCTTCACTGGACAGACCAGCACCGCTTGTAACCACCAGAGGGAGCCTCTGCTCAGAACTCATCTCAAGCCCATTCACAACAGTACCCCCCCTTGAGGAGGGGTCACCGAACCCTCATTTGAGCAACCAGGTCGGTCAGGATGAGTTCTATGATACGCACGGATAAGTCTCCTAGCATGGATGTCCGAAGCAAACACCCAAGAATTGTCTTCCTGACCATAACCTCTCCATTTAACCAAATACTGGAGTTTCCGTCTAGAAAAACGAGAATCTAATATTTTCTCAACCACATACTCCAGATTGCCCTCAACCAAAACAGGGTCAGGAGGCACAGCAGCAGGAACCACTGGCTCAACAAACCTCTTCAACAAGGACTTGTGGAACACGTTATGGATCTTAAATGTCCCTGGAAGAAGCAAACGAAAAGAAACAGGATTAATAATCTCCATGATCTTATAAGGTCCAATGAACCTAGGCTTAAATTTAGGAGATGCTACTCTCATAGGAATATTTTTTGAGGACAACCAGACCAAGTCCCCTACTTTAAACCGAGGACCATCAGTCCTATGCCGGTTAGCAAACCGCTGGGCCTTCTCCTGAGAGAGGGACAACCTCTCCACTACCTGGTCCCAAATCTGTTGCATACGCTCCACAACAGAGTCAACACCTGGACAGACAGAAGCCTCCGTCTGTCCTGAAGAAAATCGAGGGTGAAACCCAGAATTACAGAAAAACGGAGACATCAAAGTGGCAGAGCTAGCCCTATTATTAAGAGCAAACTCAGCCAAAGGCAAAAAAGAGACCCAGTCATCCTGATCAGCAGACACAAAGCATCTTAGATAAGTCTCCAATGTCTGGTTTGTTCTCTCAGTTTGACCATTGGTCTGAGGATGAAATGCCGAGGAGAAAGACAATTGAACACCCAGTTTAGAACAAAAAGTCCTCCAAAATCTGGAAACAAACTGGACTCCTCTGTCAGACACAATGTTCTCAGGAATGCCGTGTAAACGAACCACGTGCTGAAGGAACAACGGCACCAATTCAGAGGAGGAAGGCAACTTAGGTAATGGCACAAGATGTATCATTTTGGAAAACCTATCACAAATTACCCAGATGGCGGTCATTCTCTGAGAAACAGGAAGGTCAGAAATGAAATCCATAGAGATATGGGTCCATGGTCTCTTGGGCACAGGCAATGGCATCAACAAACCACTAGAGCGAGAGCAAGGCTTGGAGCGAGAGCAAGTCCCGCAGGACTGCACAAATTCCCTGACATCACGAGACAAGGTAGGCCACCAAAAGGACCGACTAACCAAGTCTCTGGTACCAAAAATTCCGGGATGCCCAGCCAATGCGGAACAATGAATCTCAGACATCACACTCTTTTTCCACTGGTCCGGGACAAACAATTTTCCAACAGGGCAGCACTCGGGCCTATCCTCCTGACACCCCTCCAGAGCAAGTCTCAAATTGGGCGAGATGGCGTAAAGAACTACACCTTCTTTCAAAATAACAGAAGGATCAGATAACTCAGGAGAGTCCGCAAGGAAACTCCTCGAGAGGGCATCCGCCTTAACATTCTTAGTGCCAGGAAGAAAGGAAACCACAAAATTAAAACGTGTGAAAAACAAGGCCCACCTGGCCTGTCTAGGATTGAGTCGCTTGGCAGATTCCAGATAGACCAGATTCTTATGGTCCGTAAGGACCACCACCTGATGTTTGGCTCCCTCCAGCCAATATCTCCACTCTTCAAAAGCCCACTTCATGGCCAATAACTCCCGATTACCCACGTCATAATTACGTTCAGTAGGAGAAAATTTTCGAGAGAAAAAGGCACAAGGGTTACTTTTAGAGGTCTCTGGATCTTTTTGGGACAAAACGGCACCTGCCCCAATTTCAGAGGCATCAACCTCCACCTGAAATGGCAGAGAAACATCAGGCTGCCGTAGAACAGGAGCAGAAGTGAATCTTTGCTTAAGTTCCTGAAATGCAGAGACTGCCTCAGGAGGCCAATTCACCACATCAGAACCCTTTTTGGTCAAATCAGTTAATGGTTTAACAATAACCGAGAAATTACCAATAAATTTACGATAAAAATTGGCAAAACCCAAAAATCTTTGAAGAACCTTTAATGAAGTAGAGGTTGGACCCAATCACAGATGGCCTGAACCTTGACCGGGTCCATTTCAATAACAGATGGGGACAAAATGAATCCAGAAATGAGATCCTCTGTACGCCAAAAAGACACTTTGATCCCTTCACATACAGAGCATTCTCTCTCAAAATCTGGAATACAGTTCGAACATGTTTCACATGAGAGTCCCAGTCATTAGAAAAAATCAAGATATCATCCAAATAAACAATCAGAAATTTGTCCACAAAATCCCTGAAAATGTCATTCATGAAGGACTGGAAGACGGAAGGAGCATTAGTGAGCCCAAAGGGCATCACTAGGTACTCAAAATGCCCTTCAGGGGTGTTAAATGCCGTCTTCCATTCATCCCCGTGCTTAATGCGAATAAGGTTATACGCCCCCCTGAGGTCAAGCTTGGTAAACCAAGTAGCGTTTTTCACCCTGGAAAACAGGTCAGAAATCAAGGGTAACGGATATTGATATTTCACAGTAATATTGTTCAAAAGACGATAATCAATACACGGCCTTAATGAACCATCCTTTTTGGCCACAAAGAAAAAACCGGCACCTAAGGGTGAAGAGGATGGTCTGATATGACCCTTCTCCAATGATTCCTTGATATAAGACCGCATAGCGTCATGTTCAGGTACAGACAAGTTAAAAAGGCGACCTTTAGGGAATTTACTACCCGGCACTAATTCAATAGCGCAGTCATAGCTCCTATGGGGAGGCAAGGATGCAGATTTACTTTCGCTAAACACATCAGAAAAATCAATCAAAAAGTCAGGAACATCCTGAGCCTGGGGGGAGGCAGAAAAAACAGGAGTGTTGGCATTAACACATTGGCAGCCCCAACTGGTTACAGACACAGATTTCCAATCCAAAACAGGATTATGAGACTGTAACCAAGGGAAACCCAGCACGATAATGTCATGCAGATTATACAGAACCAAAAATTTGCAGCACTCCTGGTGATCAGGTTCAACCCTCATTATCACCTGAGTAGAGAACTGAGGTTTATTCTCAGCCAAAGGGGTAGAATCGATCCCCAGTAGGGGAATAGACTTCTGTAGGGGTATCAAGGGAAACCCACAACGTTTAGCAAAATCATAATCCATCAGGTTAATAGCTGCTCCAGAATCAACGAAAGCCTGAGGAGAAAATGAGGACAGAGAGCATATCAGAGTGACAGTTAATAAAAACTTAGTCTGAACATTACCCAAGACAACTGAGCGTGCAAAACGTCTTCCCCGCTTAGGGCAGACTGAAATAGCATGAGAGGCATCACCACAGTAGAAACATAACCCATTGCGCTTTCGAAACTCATGACGCTGTGCCCCAGACACCACTCTATCACACTGCATGGATTCAGAAGCAGGTTCACAAGGCAACACTATTCCACGCATACTTCTACGCTCACGCAAACGTCTGTCAATTTGAATCGCTAATGACATAGAATCATTGAGACCAGAGGGGACAGGGAATCCCACCATAACATCCTTTACATTATCTGACAGACCCTTCCGGAAAAGGGCCGCCAAAGCGTCGTCATTCCACTTGGTCAGGACTGCCCACCTACGGAATCTCTGACAGTATAATTCAGCGTCATCAAGCCCCTGATTTAATGCCAACAAGGCTTTTTCAGCTTGATCAGTGACATTAGGCTCATCGTACAATAACCCCAAAGCCTGAAAAAATGCATCAACATCACTCAAAACAGGATTCCCAGGTGTCAGGGAAAAAGCCCAATCCTGAGGATCGCCGCGCAGGAGAGAGATGACAATTTGAACCTGCTCCGCTGCGTTCCCTGAGGACTTAGATTTTAAGGCAAAAAACAATTTACAATTATTTTTGAAATTCTGAAACTTAGCTCGATCCCCTAAAAACAAATCTGGCATGGGGATCCTAGGTTCCACAACAGGCAACCTAGCAAGATATGCAGCAATACTCTGAACCTCAGTGGCAAGCTGATCCACACGGCCAGACAACTGTGCAAACTCCATTGAGAGAAAAGATCCTCCCCAGCACCCAGAGATACAGAGGGAAAAAAAAAAAAAATGCAACAAACAGAAAAATATCTCTGACAACTCTGACAACCTTTTTTTTTCTTTCACAATATTTTTCCCTTCTGTGAGTACCATACAATATTAAATTTTGGGCCGGTGATACTGTTATGATTTGGTAGCTGAGGAGTGCAGGTAAAAAGGCAATACACCAGAGCAGTTGGAATCTATGAGATTGCAGTACCCTGACTAACCACCACAACTAGAGGCAGCCGTGGAGCGTTCCTACGTTGGTCCTAGACGCCTCGTCACAGCCTGAGAAACTAATTACACCTAAATATAGAAATAGGAAAGCTATCTGCCCCGGAGCAGAACCTCAAAGATAATAGAAAGCCCCCAAACATGTAATGGCGGTTAGACAAGAAGAAATACTGACACAGAAAGAAAATAGTATGAGCAAACGTTGGGGCCCAAACTACCTAAATAGAAAAGGATAGGAAGGGTACTTACTGCAATCCCAGAAAACCCTGAAAAGCACCAACTCTACTAATTTCAAAATCACCTGAGATCACACGACCTCTACCACCTAAATTAGTTCTCTGGTGTAACAAAATAAAAACAGCAGCCACTGAAAAAACTGTAAAAAGCAAAAGTACAAACATCAGTGGCTGAACTAAACTGAGAGGGCAAAAGCCCCCGGAGGGGACCCTGAAGGCCCCCACAGAAGTGCAGGACAAAATGCAAAAATCTAGCACAAAAACAAAAAGAAGAAAATGTCTTATCTGATAGCAGGAGATGCAGACACGACACAGCAGGCTACAAGGGAAACAGGATTCAAGGATTGAGACCAGAACAATTGATCACCGGCAACCCTGATGGGAAGGTGACTCCCTTATATAAGACCAGTCAGTAACACCTGATTCCCAATCCTCACAATCTTCACTGGACAGACCAGCACCGCTTGTAACCACCAGAGGGAGCCTCTGCTCAGAACTCATCTCAAGCCCATTCACAACAACCGTCCCAAGCATGGAGGTGGAAGCATTATGGTTTTGGGGGTGTTTCTCTGCTAAGGGCACAGGACTACTTCACCGCATCAATAGGAGAATGGATGGAGCCATGTACCATAAAATCCTGAGTGACAGCCTCCTTCCCTCCACCAGGACATTAAAAATGGGTTGTGACTGGGACTTCCAGCAAGACAATGATCCAAAACATACAGTCAATGCAACAAAGGATTGGCTCAAAAAGAAGCAAATTAAGGTCATGAAGTGGCCTAGCCAGTCTCCAGACCTTAATCCCATAGAAAACTTATGAAGGGAGTTGAAGCTCTGAGTTGCCAAGCAAAAGCATCAAAATCTTAATGATTTGGAGATGATCTGCAAAGAGGAGTTGACCAAAATTCCTCCTGACATGTGTGCAAACCTCATCATCAACTACAAAAAACGTCTGACTGCTGTGCTTGCCAACAAGGGTTTTGTCACCAAGTATTAGGTCTTGTTTGCCAGAGGGATCAAATACTTATTTCTCACTGCAAAATGCAAATACATTTATATAATTTATACAATGTGATTTTCTGGATTTTATTTTTTATATTCAATGTTAAAATTAACCTTTGTCAGTGGGCAAACATACAAAATCAGCAAGGGATCAACTATTTATTTCCCCCACTGTATTGAGCATAATACCTTTAGCCTACGTAATAAAGAAAGTATCTCTGCCGACCTAGGGTTCCATTTTTGTCTGAATCAAAATTTTACATGGCTCCCTTATTCAACATTTATAACCTTATAAATGTATTATTGCTATGACCCTCACTGATCCTGAGAATGGGGGAACCCAAAATGTATGAATGAAGCCCTGGTCTAACCACTAACCCTGTTAACGGTGAGCAGTGGTCGCACATGCTTACTAATGCTTCATTCAGGCCGGGGGAATCTGGGACCCCCATGTTTCTCATCAAACAGCTTATTTAATGGTTGTTGGCTTGCTCATAGATATAATGGCTCTGAAATGTTCTTCGTTGTGTTCAGTAACAAAATGCCATCCATACAAGATGTTGACCCATCTGTTGCCTCTGATTACATATATAGTCATACAAACGTTTTTGTTTCATTAAATCATATGCAATCCAAGAGAAAAAAAAACGTACTTTGTTCAACTCAATGCGAGTTTTATTCAAATACTGCTATGGGAAATACACTTTTAAGAACAGGTAACAAATGCAGTAAGGGGATGGGGACAACAAAACTGGTGTAGAAAATGGACAATACAAGTTGGAGAGATTGCTAGAATATCTAGAGTCCCTGAGGGAGATATCCACAATAATAATAGTTTATTATAGTACATATTTCTTCTATTCGGTAGGTTCTGGCAAGTAAAGCTGGCCATAAGCTAGGAATTTCAGATGGAGACTTTCTGAGCGATTTGTTGTTGATGTCTGGTCTGAAAACATTCTCAAGATGGAAGTCAAGATATTCTGTCCTTATTTTAACTTGGTTCATTTTCATCAGGAGTAAGTGACATCACATATCCAGAAGAAATCAAGTCCTCTTCCATCAATATATAGAATTAGTAATTTTGTTTTGCAAAATTTTGTATAAATTCCCAAGTAAATGTTGAAATAAGGACAAATATAAATAAGACTGGAAGTGAAGCTGTGCATGATCGACCTCTGCTCCATTCAGTTGGGGTTCTTCAAAGCCCCGTTCTCAGGATCCCTGAGGGTTCCAGTGGTGGGACCCCCAACCGTCAGGGAATTATCCCCTAACTTTTAGATACATGACTCCTTCATATATTGGTATGAACCCTTCCATTTCCTATGGCCATAAGCTGTGTAGTGCACTGGACAGGGGTCAAGTACGTACTACTATGTCTTCTAAAAATGTAGGTGTCAAGGGTCTGCTCCCTCTGTGCCCCTATGCAGCTGCACAGGCGTTATGTCCTCCACTCTTGTGTCATACACTTTTCTCCAATGAGAGAAAAAACATCTAGTACCATTTTTCATTGAAATACGAATAGTACACCCCAACAACATGGATGGTATCCACATACCATCCATTTTTTTGTGGACTCATTCACTTGAATGGGTGATTTTGATCTGCAAACCAGACCAACCTGGGGAAGAAAAGGGTCAGACCCTTTTGTCCTTTAGGACCTAAGCTGCTGCTAGAGCCATTTGTCGATGACTTTCTCTTCACTTCCCTTTGATAAGACATGAGGTGTATGTGTATATGGGGGAGTTGAGAGAGATGGCTAACACCTAAACTGTCTCTATCAGTTTTGTACATCAAGAGACTGAAATTCTTGCCCATTCTTCCTTGGCAAACAGCTCGAGCTCTGTGAGGTTGGATGGAGATCGTTTGTGAACAGCAGTTTTCAGCTCTTTCCACAGATTCTCGATTGGATTCAGGTCTGGACTTTGACTTGGCCATTCTAACACCTGGATACATTTATTTGTGAACCTTTCCATTGTAGATTTTGCTTCATGTTTGGGATCATTGTCTTGTTGGAAGACAAATCTCCGTTCCAGTCTCAGGTCTTTTGCAAACTCCAACAGGTTTTCTTCAAGAATGGTCCTGTATTTGGCTCCATCCATCTTCCCATCAATTATAACCATCTTCCCTGTCCCTGCTGAGGAAAAGCAGGCCCAAACCATGATGCTGCCACCACCATGTTTCACAGTGGGGATGGTGTGTTCAGGGTGATGAGCTGTGTTGCCTTTACGCCAAACATATCATTTGGCATTGTTGCCAAAAAGTTCGATTTTGGTTTTATCTGACCAGAGCACCTTCTTCTACATGTTTGGTGTGTCTCCCTGGTGGCTTGTTGCAAACTTTAAATTACACTTTTTATGGATATCTTTGAGAAATGGCTTTCTTCATGCCACTCTTCCATAAAGGCCAGATTTGTGCAGTGTACGACTGATTGTTGTCCTGTGGACAGACTGTCCCACCTCAGCTGTAGATCTCTGCAGTTCATCCAGAGTGATCATGGGCCTCTTTGCTGCATATCTGATCAGTCTTCTCCTTGTTTGAGATGAAAGTTTAGAGGGACGGCCGGGTCTTGGTAGATTTGCAGTGGTATGATACTCCTTCCATTTCAATATGATCACTTGCACAATGCTCCTTGGGATGTTTAAAGTTTTGGAAATCATTTTGTATCCAAATCCGGCTTTAAACTTCTCCACAACAGTATCACGGACCTGCCTGTTGTGTTCCTTGGTCTTCATGATGCTCTCTGTGCTTCAAACAGAACCCTGAGACTGTCACAGAGCAGGTACATTTATACGGAGACTTGATTACACACAGGTGGATTATATTTATCATCAGTAGTCATTTAGGACAACATTGGATCATTCAGAGATCCACAATGAACTTCTGGAGTGAGTTTGCTGTACTGAAAGTAAAGGGGCCAAATATTATTGCACGCCCCACTTTTCAGTTTTTGTATTTCCACAAAAATTTAAAATAACAATTAAATTTTGTTCAACTTCACAATTGTGTCCCACTTGTTGATTCTTCACCAAAAATTTACATTTGGTATCTTTATGTTTGAAGCATGATATGTGGGAAAAGGCTGAAAAGTTCCAGGGGGCCGAATACTTTCGCAAGGCACTGTATGTGTATGGCCGACTTTAGTAATTACCTGTATATTTAGGTAAGACACTTATTAAGGTGTGTGATATTACTCCATGCTGGGCGCTTTATGGTGTCCGTTAATTAGTATTACATAATAGTAAATGCTGTATAAATGACACACGGCACGAGACATCCCTGCCATGTGTAATCCTGTTACAGTTAAGGCTATGTAGATTTATAGAGCTGTTCAGTTATGCAACATTGTTTTACAGGTATCTGTTCTGCCTCTTACACTAGAGGAGACATTTACAATCCACTTACTATAAACCAATAACACACACATGTACAGACATACAAAGCCAATGCAGATTGGGCCTCGCTGATTGGCTGGATAGAAATAATTCACATGTACTGGGAACATGGCTGATACAATTTTTAACACGTCAGTGACGTTACATAACAGGATGTGAAGGCGTTCTGCACTTTATAGATTTAATTAACAAGGGTAAAAAAACAGAGATAAGCTCACAATAAAATAAAATAAAAAATCAGTGTTAAATTTCTAATCTCATGTATTACAGCTGCAAAGTTTTTTTTTGTTTTATAAGAAGTAGTATAAACAGTGGCATGTAAAAGTTTGGGCACCCCTGGTAAAAATTACTGTTATTGTGAACAGTTAGCAAGTTGAAGATGAAATAATATCTAAAAGACCTAAAGTTAAAGATGACACATTTCCTTTTTATTTTAGGCAAAAATAAAATTATATAGTCATTCTTTTACATTTTAAAAATTACAAAAAAAAAATGGGTTTATTTTCAAAGTTTAGGCACCCTTGGAGATTTGTGTGCTCAGATAACTTTGACCAAGGTTTCAGACCTTAATTAGCATGTTACGTTTATGGCTTGTACACGATCATACTATCACAAGCGCGAGAAGGCTATAAGAAGATATCAAAGCGTTTTCATGTTGCCCTTTCCTCAGTTCGAAATGTAATTTAGAAATGGCAGTTAACAGGAACAGCGGAAGTCAACAAAAGGTCTGGAAGACCAAGCAAAATTTGATCGAGAGCTGCTCGTAACTGCTAGAGAGGCAAATCAGAACCCCTACTTAACTGCAAAAGACTTTCAGAAAGATTTAGCAGATTCTGGAGTTGTGGTACATTGTTTTACTGTTCAGAGACACAAATATGGCCTTCATGGAAGAGTCATCAAAAGAAAACCTCTCCTGTGTCCTCACCAGAAAATTCAGTTACAGAAGTATGAAAAAGAACATCTTAACAAGCCTGATGCATTTTGGATACAAGTCCTGTGGATCAATGAGGTTAAAATAGAACTGTTTGGCCACAATGATCAAAGGTATGTGTGGAGAAAGAAGGACACAGAATATCAAGAAAAGCACATTTCACCAACCATTAAGCATGTGGGTGGATCAATCATGTTTTGGCGTTGTTTGCAGCCAATGGCACAGGGAACATTTCACGGGTAGAGGGAAGAATGGATTCAGTGAAATTTCAACAAATTCTTGATGCAAACATAATACAATCTGAAAAAAAAGCTGAAGTTGAAAAGACAATGGCTTCTACAAATGGATAATGATCCTAAACCCATGTCAAAATCCACAATAGACTATCTCAAAAGGCACAAGCTGAAGGTTTTGCAATGACCCTCACAGTCCCCTGATCTGAATATCATTGAAAATCTGTATATACACCTCAAAATAGCAGTGCATGCAAGACGGCCCGGGAATCTCACAGAACTGGAAGAACTTTCCAAGGAAGAATGGATGAAAATCCCCAAACAAGAATTGACAGACTATTGTCTGGCTACAAAAAGCGTTTATAAGCTGTGATACTTTCAAATGAGGGTGCTACTAGGTACTGACCATGCAGGGTGCCCAAACTTTTGCATTGGCCAATTTTCCTTTTTTTATTTTTAAAATGTAAAAATGGCAGTATATTCTTTTTTGCCTAAAATACTGAGATTTGTCATCTTTAACTTTAGACCTTTTTAGAGATCATTTAATCTTCAACTTGTTTAACTGTTTACAATAATAGTAATTTTGACCACAGGTGCCCAAACTTTTACATGCCACTGTATATATGCAAGTTCTCAAACTACATTTATTACCAGGGATTACCAGTGTTAGAGGGCTGTTCCACAATTTCTATATATTGTTGACCTATCCCCAGGATAGGTCATTAATATCAGATCAGATTGATGGAGGTCTGACACCTTGCACTCCCACCGATCAGCGGTTCTCTAGCGGACGATGGATGTTAGCCGTTGCAGAGCTGAATAGCACAGCTTCATCAACTGTCTTGTGGCGATGGCTGTGTGTCGTTGGCAATGAGAACAGTTTGTCTCTGGGAGTGCTCAACGTTGGATACCCACCAATCTGATAGTTAAGTAACCTTTCCTGAGGCTATATCATCAATATAAAGTAATGAAAAAGGCAACTTGAAAATGTTTTGCTATCTTCTTGTAAAGTGCCCAAGCAAGGTAGTCTTGGGTGAGTTGCTGCTCCCACTCACTTCGGTACTCTATAGACAATACATGTCCCCGTTCCGGTGTGTGGGGTATATCACATTTACCTCTGGCCTGCAGGCCTCCATTGGCTCCAGGTTTTCCTCTCCTGGACCCTTGACAACAATCAATCCGGGGACACAGGTTTTATTAAAAACAATCAAACTTTTACTGGACACTTGGCAGTCTTTACAAACAGGCATATAGGACAAAGCCCAATGGGTTGTTGTCTTTCCCACAGGTATCAGACTCAACTTCAGCCCTGGTTCTTGGTATGGGTAGAATATCCCGGAAGTTTTGGACCACTTAGCTCGCTGTGGCCTGTTATCTTCACTGAGCACTGGTTTTGCTATGTTCGCCTCCTCAGTCTACAGGTCTGGCAAGCTAAATTGTTGCGCCTCCCTTGGAGATTCAGCTGGTTCACGGCCCTCTGGGTGATTTTAGCAACCTTCTCACCCTGCTAGCGATCCTTCGGGCGCTGGCTTTTCTTCACAAGACAACCCTTTAGGGGTCTCTTCAGGCCATTTCTGGCAAGCCTCCCTTTTAGCCCTCCTGGTCTTGTTCTAGTATATTTTCCCATGTGTGGGGGCGCACCAAGGTTGCTGCATACCAGCCCTGTCGGCATCCGCATTTCACAACCTCTCTCGTATACAGACTGTGGAGTTGTAAGGGCATGTACTTTCGTTTCACACCACGTCGCGGCTCACATAAACCTTGTCCCCAGTCCATTCTTCCTCCAGGAATCCGTACCCTTTCTTTATGTTAAATCCGACAACCCGTCCGCGAGTCTAGGACTCCTCTGTTGGCTCCCGCCAAACAGCGTTAGATCCTCTAGTCACCCCCTCAAGTACAGGTCAGTCCATTTTCTGCGCTCTAGCAGACTCATTGCGAGAGTGCGTTCGCCAACCACTGTGACTGATCATCAGGGTGGCTCTCAACAAGCGGGGTGCTCATGATACCGTGCTCTATCTCCCGCCAATCAATGTATGCAGCCTTTCTCTTGCCAGTCTTACTTTCGCCTCGCCGATCTTGGGCACGACCGCGTTCATCTCATCTCCAAGGATCCTTCTAGCAAGTACTGAAACTGGAACCAGCCAACATAGAGTATGTTTGTCTTCTTTCTGTTGCGCTGCCTCCGCACCAGTGCCTTCTGGGGTCTTCCCTCCCTCAGCCGGCATCTGGCTCCAGCACATCAATCTGAGCTTGTGAGCTGGAAGGCCCATGTTCAGCTGCGCCATAGTTGTCCATTGCACCATCATCGGCAGTACAAGTAGTGGTCCCTGATCAGCAACGCTTGTTCGTTAACTCCCCGTTGCGGCGCCGGGGGTGATGACCTGTAGCATCTCCTCCTCGTCGCTCTCCTCCATCAAGTAGTTCTGCTTCATCTGTGCCGTTCTCAAGATTGGCTCACCGCTACCCTCCTCACTTTTGTGTGTAGCAGGGAAAATGGCGCTGCTCGCTTCCCGGTGATGAGCTTCCTGCACGTTTGACTCCACCTCTCTCCAGGCCGAACTTCTGACACGACTGCCACGTCACACTCCACTCTCGGCTGCTCTGCCTTTGGCCACGCTCCCTTCCATTGCAATAGTCTACTCAATGGGCCTCGCCTCGTACTGCGCCCTCCTCCGGAACATAGCTCCCATTCTGGGCTGAACCCTGGCTGCTGGACCTACCCTTCTTCGGGCCAAATTTTGTGATGGCTGGACATATTTTCGTGCTCTCGGGTGCCGTCCACGTCCACGAAAGGCGGTTCTTCTCCTCTTCACTATAGTTGTCCCCATCTTGGAGTCCATGCTTCTGGCTGCTATCTTGGCCATATGTCTTCCAATACTCTTCTACCCATACCATAAGTCAGTTCTTCCCTGCTTTCTTAATGCCAGCTGTGCCAAATGTAAAGGCCCAAGCGAGGTAGTCGCTTCCACTCACTGTAGCACTGTACAGAAAATACATGTCCCTGTCCCGGTGTGCTGCTGTGTGTGGGATGCATCACACTTACTTCTGGCCTGCAGGCCTCCTTTGGCTTCACGTTTTCTTCTTCTGGACCCTTGACAGCAATCAATCCAGTGGACACAGGTTTTATAAAAACAATCAAACATTTACTGGACACTTGGCAGTCTTTACAAACAGGCATATAGGGTATGGCCCAATGGGTTGTTGTCTTTCCCACAGGTAATGGACATAACTTCAGCCTTGGTTCTCGGTATGAGTAGAATGTCCCTCTTGCTATCTTCTCTAGCACTAGGACCTTCTTTCCACCATTAGCAGTGCACCGGGATTGGAATACCTTCCGCCCCATGTAGTTTGAGTCTATCTCTCCCTGTAACGTCACAAGCTGAGTGCGCCCGAGGGCTATGACATCCATCCCGAGGTTCCCCAAGCCAGTAGATGGAATCACACAGAGGGGTATTCTTGACAATCTATTGCCCCAAGTATTAGATCCACATTGTCCCTAGCAGCCCAATGCTTGAGACTGCTGCTGACAGTTCCCCCTCCCAAACTGGACCGGTCATTACAGTTAACCCTGCCTAAGCTAAACTGCAGCCCCAGTGAATGTTACCCTTTTATAACATACATGAATATCAAATACATTTAACCATTTAGACTGTCAGAGAGCAGACCTTAAGCTCCACCACTCCTACATTCTAATAGCCTTCTCTTGCTTTGTTGGCCACCACCATTTTCATTTTCAGAGTGCTAGGCAGCTGCTTAACCCCTCTCTGACATCCGACGTGCTATCCCGTCCATGAAACCCGTGCCATTCTGCCCATGGACGGGATAGTACGTCATAGGCGATCAGCTGCGCTCCCCCCTCAGCTATCACAGCTGACACCCGGGACTGTGTGCCAGGAGCGGTCACGGACCGCTCCCGGCACATTAACCCCTGGCACACCGCGATCAAACATGATCGCGGTGTACCCGGGGCACAGGGGAGCATTGCGCAGGGAGAGGGCTCCCTGCGAGCTCCCCTGAGACCCTCAGAACAGCGCGATATGATCGCGCTGTTGTGAGGGCTTCCTCCCTCCCAGGACCCGGATCCAAGATGGCGCCGGGGTCCTGGAGGGAGGCGGCTTCCTCAGTGCCTGCTGAGAGCAGGCACTGAGAAGCCTGCAGCGCTGCCTGTGAGATCGCTGGTCTCACAGAGTGCTGTGCACACTGTGAGACCAGCGATCTCACATTTTACAGTGATGTCCCACCCTGGGACAAAGTAAAAAATTTAAAAAAATAAAAATAAACATGTGTAAAAAAAAATTCCAAAATAAATAAAAAAATAAAAAATATTCCCCAATAAATTCATTTCTTCCTGTAAATAAAAAAAATAAAACAATAAAAGTACACATATTTGGTATTGCCGCGTCCGTAACGACCCCCCCTATAAAACTGTCCCACTAGTTAACCCCTTTTGTGAACCCCTTAAAAAAAAAAAAAAACAAAGCAAAAAATCAATGCTTTATCATCATACCGCTGAACAAAAAGTGGAATAACACGCGATCAAAAACACCGATATAAATAAACATGGTACCGCTGAAAACGTCATCTTGTCCCGCAAAAAACGAGCCGCCATACAACATCATCAGCGAAAAAATTAAAAAGTTATAGCTCGCAGAATAAAGCGATGCAAAAATAATAATTTTTTATATAAAATTGTTTTTATTGTATAAAAGCGCCATAACATAAAAAAATGATATAAATGAGGTATCGCCGTAATCGTACTAACCCGAAGAATAAAACTGCTTTATCAATTTTACCACACGCGGAACGGTATAAACGCCTCCCCCAAAAGAAATTCATGAATTGCTGATTTTTGTTCATTCTAACCTCCCAAAAATCAAAATAAAAAGCGATCAAAAAATGTCACGTGCTCAAAAATGGTACCAATAAAAACGTCACCTCGTCCCGCAAAAATAAGACCTCACATGACTCTGTGGGCCAAAATATGCAAAAATTATAGCTCTCAAAATGTGGCGATGCAAAAAACTATTTTTTGCAATAAAAAGCGTCTTTTAGCGTGACAGCTGCCAATCATTAAAACCCGCTATAAATAGTAAATCAAACCCCCCTTTATCACCCCCTTAGTTAGGGAAAAATAATAAAATTAAAAATATGTATTTATTTCCATTTTCCCATTAGGGTTAGGGTTGCGGCTAAAATTAGGGTTAGGGTTGGCGCTAAAGTTAGGATTAGGGTTAGGGTTGGGATTAGGGTTAGGGGTGTGTTAGGGTTAGGTTTGTGGTTAGGGTTGGGACTAGGGTTAGGGGTGTGTTGGGGTTAGGGTTAGAGTTAGAATTGGGGGGTTTCCGCTGTTTAGGCACATCAGGGGCTCTCCAAATGTGACATGGCGTCTGATCTCAATTTCAGCCAATTCTGCGTTGAAAAAGTCAAACGGTACTCCTTCACTTCTGAGCTCTGCCATGCGCCCAAACAATAGTTTACTCCCACATGGGGTATCAGCGTACTCTGGACCCCAAGAGTTATTGTGCAATTTGTCCTATTTCTTCTGTTACCCGTGGGAAAATAAAAAACTGGGGGCGAAAATATCATTTTTTTCTCCCACATATTGGGTATCAGCGTACTCAGGATGAATTGGAAAACAACTTTTGGGGTCCAATTTCTCCTGTTACCCTTGTGAAAATAAAATATTGGGGGCGAAAAAAATCATTTTTGTACAAAAAAAAATATTTTTTATTTTACGGCTGTACGTTATAAACTTCTGTGAAGCACTTCGGGGTTCAAAGTGCTCACCACACATCTAGATATGTTCCTTGTGGGGTCTATTTTCCAAAATGGGGTCACTTGTGGTGGGTTTCCACTGTTTAGGTGCATCAGAGGCTCTCCAAATGCGACATGACGCCCCCAGACCATTCCATCAAAGTCTGCAATCCAAAACGTCTCTACTTCCCTTCCGAGCCCCAACGTGTACCCATATAGTAGTTTTCTCACACATATTGGGTATCTGCGTACTCAGGACAAATTGGACAACAACTTTTGGGGTCCAATTTCTCCTGTTACCCTTGTGAAAATAAAATATTGGGGACGAAAAAATCATTTTTGTAAAAAAAAAAAAGGATTTTTTATTTTACGGCTGTACTTTATAAACTTCTGTGAAGCACTTGGGGTTCAAAGTGCTCACCACACATCTAGATAAGTTCCTTGAGGGGTCTTGTTTCCAAAATGGTGTCATTTGTCGGGGGTTTCCACTGTTTAGGCAGATCAGGAGCTCTCCAAACACGACATGGCATCCAGCCAATTCTGCGTTGAAAAAGTCAAACGGCGCTCCTTCCCTTCCAAGCTCTGCCATGCACCCAAATAGTGGTTTACCCCCACATATGGGGTATCAGCGTACTCAGGACAAATTGCACAATAACTTTTGGAGTCTTGTTACCCTTGGGAAAATAAAAATTGGGGTGAAAAGATAATTTTTGTGGAAAAAATATGATTTTTTTAATTTTACGGCTCTACGTTATAAACTTGTGTGAAGCACTTGGGGGTTCAAATTGCTCACCAAAGATCTAGATAAGTTCCTTAGGGGGTCTAGTTTCCCAAATGGGGTTACTTGTGGGGGGTTTCCACTGTTTAGGCACCTCAGGGTCTCTCCAAATGCAACATGGCGTCCAATCTCAATTCCAGCCAATTTTGGTTGGAAAAAGTCAAATGGTGCTCCTTCCATTCCGAGCTCTGCCGTGCGCCCAAACAGTGTTTCCCCCCCACATATGGGGTATCAGCGTACTCAGGACAAATTGGACAACAACTTTAGTGGTCCAATTTCTCCTGTTACCCTTGGGAAAATAAAAAATTAGTAACTAAAAGATAATTTTTGTGGGAAAAAAATAGGATTTTTTATTTTTATGCCCAGGCATTATAAACTTGTGTGAAGCACTTGGGGGTTCAAAGTGCTCACCAAAGCTCTAGATAAGTTCCTTAGGGGTCTAGTTTCCAAAATGTGGTCACTTGTGGGGGGTTTCTACTGTTTAGGCTCATCTGGGGCACTGCAAATGGAACATGACCCCCATCAACGTCTGCATTCCAAAACGTTACTACTTCCTTTCCAAGCCCTGCCGTGCGCCCAAACAGTTTCCCCCCCCCCACATATTGGGTATCAGCGTACTCAGGACAAATTGGACAACAACTTTTGGGGTCCAATTTCCTTGGGAAAAATCAAAAATTTGGGACTAAAAAATCATTTTTGTGGAAAATAGTTTTTTTTTTTTTTCACACCCAGGCATTATCAACTTTTGTGAAACACTTGGGGGTTCAAAGTGCTCACAACAGATCTATATAAGTTCTTTAGGGGGTCTAGTTTCCTAAATGGTGTCACTTGTGGGGGGTTTCCACTGTTTAGGCACATCAGGGGCTCTCCAAACGCGACATGGCGTCCAATCTCAATTCCAGCCAATTTTAGTTTGAAAAAGTCAAACGGCGTTCCTTCCCTTACGAGCTCTGCCGTGTGCCCAAACAGTGGTTTTCCCCCACATGTGGGGTATTGGCGTACTCAGGAGAAATTGCACAACAACTTTATCTGCCCATTTTCTTCTTTTACCCTTGTGAAAATAAAAAAAAAGTTTGTAAAAGATCATTTTTGTGGCTAAAAAGTTAAATATTCATTTTTTCCTTCCACGTTGCTTCAGCTCCTGTGAAGCACCTGAAGGGTTAATAAACTTCTTGAATGTGGTTTTAAGTACCTTGAAGGGTGCAGTTTTTAGAATGGTGTCACTTTTGGGCATTTTCTGCTATATAGACCCCTCAAAGTGACTTCAAATATGAGGTGGTCCCTAAAAAAATGGCTTTGTAAATTTTGTTGTAAAAATGAGAAATCGCTGGTCAACTTTTAACCCTTATAACTTCCTAAGAAAAAAAAATTTTGATTCCAAAATTGTGCTAATGTAAAGTAGACATGTGGGAAATGTTATTTAGTAACTATTTTGTTGACATATTTCTCTGTTTTAAGGGAATAAAAATTCAAAGTTTGAAAATTGCAAAATTTTCAAAATTTTCGCCATATTCACATTTTTTTCAAAAATAAACGCAAGTTATATCAAAGCAATTTTACCACTAACGTGAAGTACAATATGTCACGAGAAAACAATCTCAGAATCGCGAAGATCCGTTGAAGCGTTCCAGAGTTATAACCTCATAAAGAGACAGTGGTCAGAATTGTAAAAATTGGCCCGGTCATTAACATGCAAACCACCCTTGGGGGTGAAGGGATTAAAAGAACCCATGGCTGCTGTTTTTTTGGCACAAGGTTAGAGGAGGCTGGGTTTTTGTAAGGCTGGGAAATTTGCTGAACTTTGCCTTTCCTGATGATAGTGAACAATCCATAACCTTAACATGCTAATTAAGGCCTGACACCTTGGTCAAAGTTATCTGAGCACACAAATCTTCATTGGTGCCCAAACTTTTGCATCGGCCCATTTTCCTTTTTATAATTATTAAGAAGAAGAAAAAATGATAATATATATATATTGCCTAAGATACAAAGGAAATTTGTAATCTTTAACTTAACCCCTTTTAGAGATCATTTCATCTTCAACTTGCTTAACTGTTCACAATTACAGTAATTTTGACCAGGGTGCCCAAACTTTTATATGCCACTGTGTATAGAAAAGGTAACATTTATAATTAATTTATTGAATTTTAAAATTGAATTGTAGGAAATGCATGGGAATCCATGTGAAGCAGTAAGGCGGGTGCTAGATTATACATCCCCATTCACAAAATGCTTTTGAGACGTGGATTAGAAAGTGGCATACAAAAATAGACTGTGCTTGTCAGAAAGGATAAACAGGACATGTCTGAAGCTCAGACTCCAGTGTCACAGAAATCAAATCGCACCAGTGTATCCAGTAACAACTCCGAGATATGTGACCACATCAGTAAACTGAACTCCAGCGTGACTTCAATGGACAGTTTAAATGGAACGTGGGGAGACTAGAAAGTATTTTGGTAAGGAAATAGGTATACAGTACAGACCAAAAGTTTGTCCTTAACAAAAAAGTGTGAAACAACTGAAAATATGTCTTATATTCTAGGTTCTTCAAAGTAGCCACCTTTAGCTTTGATGACTGCTTTGCACACTCTTGGCATTCTCTTGATGAACTTCAAGAGGTAGTCACCGGAAATGGTCTTCCAACAATCTTGAAGGAGTTCCCAGAGATGCTTCGCACTTGTTGGCCCTTTTGCCTTCACTCTGCGGTTCAGCTCACCCCAAACCATCTCGATTGGGTTCAGGTCTGGTGACTGTGAAGGCCAGGTCATCTGGCGTAGCACCCCATCACTCTCCTTCTTGGTCAAATAGCCCTTACACAGCCTGGAGGTGTGTTTGGGGTCATTGTCCTGTTGAAAAATAAATGATGGTCCAACTAAACGCAAACCGGATGGAATAGCATGCTGCTGCAAGATGCTGTGGTAGCCATGCTGGTTCAGTATGCCTTCAATTTTGAATAAATCCCCAACAGTGTCACCAGCAAAGCACCCCCACACCATCACACCTCTTCTTCCATGCTTCACGGTGGGAACCAGGCATGTAGAGTCCATCCGTTCACCTTTTCTGCGTAGCACAAAGACACGGTGGTTGGAACCAAAGATCTCAAATTTGGACTCCTCAGACCTAAGCACAGATTTCTACTGGTCTAATGTCCATTCCTTGTGTTCTTTAGCCCAAACAAGTCTCTTCTGCTTGTTGCCTGTCCTTAGCAGTGGTTTCCTAGCAGCTTTTTACCATGAAGGCCTGCTAAACAAAGTTTCCTCTTAACAGTTGTTGTAGAGATGTGTCTGCTGCTAGAACTCTGTGTGGCATTGTCCTGGTCTCTAATCTGAGCTGCTGTAAACCTGCGATTTCTGAGGCTGGTGACTCGGATAAATTTATCCTCAGAAGCAGAGGTGACTCTTGGTCTTCCTTTCCTGGGACGGTCCTCATGTGAGCCAGTTTCCATGTAGCGCTTGATGGTTTTTGCAACTGCACTTGGGGACAATTTCAAAGTTTTCCCAATTTTTCGGACTGACTGACCTTCATTTCTTAAAGTAATGATGGCCACTCGTTTTTCTTTACTTAGCTGCTTTTTTTTTGCCATAATACAAATTCTAACAGTCTATTCAGTAGGACTATAAGCTGTGTATCCACCAGACTTCTACACAACACAACTAATGGTCCCAACCCCATTTATAAGGCCAGAAATCCCACTTATTAAACCTGGCAGGGCACACCCGTGAAGTGAAAACCATTTCCGGTGACTACCTCTTGAAGCTCATCAAGAGAATGCCAAGAGTGTGCAAAGCAGTCATCAAAGCAAAAGGTGGCTACTTTGAAGAACCTAGAATATAAGACATAATTTCAGTTGTTACACACTTTTTTGTTAAGTATGTAATTCCACATGTGTTAATTCACAGTTTTGATGCCTTCAGTGTGAATGTACAATTTTTATAGTCATGAAAATACAGAAAAATCTTTAAATGAGAAGATGTGTCCAAACTTTTGGTCTGTACTGTATATAAGCACAGCAGAACTCTGTGAAGGCCAAGGCATACAGAAACAATGGAAATATTATCTCCAAGATGTATTGCTACTCAGTAAGATGTACTTACAAAAAAGGTAAGGTTCTTAGCATGTAAATTGACCAATTCATGTGGCCCATCAACCATGGGAAGGTGACACTTCTCTGATGCGTCCTATCATACCACTTTCCTATCCTACTACATATTGTGCAGTTATTGCAGCTTGCACCTATTCACACTAAGGAGTTGCTTGTCAGGTTTTTTGTAGTATAGTCTAGTATTGGAGGTTATGACTGCTTCCTAGTCTGACGCTGCACTCCTCCCATTAACCTACAGGTGATTTTAACCAAATCTACTTGCCCATTCAAATTGTAGACTTATAGCCAGAGAGACACAGGTTTGTCCATTATTGTAGGCGTTTTAGCCCGAGAGTGGCATGTTCAGTAGGATAGGAAAGTGGCATGATATGACCCATCAGAGAAGTGTCACGTTGCCGTGGTTGATGGGCACACATGAATTGGCCAATGGAGCTTGGAGTTAATGTCTCCAGTGTTTCTGTATGTCTTGGTCTTCAAAGAAGCTGCAGGGCTTTTGTTTTACATATTGTGCAGTTCTTGCAGCTTGCACTTATTCACACTTAGGAGATGCTTGTCAGTTTTTTTTTTGCTGTATATATAAATATATATATATATATTTAATATATATATCTCGTAGGTACATACTACATATACAGTACAGATATGTATGTAAAACGTTTTGCCTGCTTTTCAGCTCTGCTCCGTTACAACAAAACTACACTTAGTGACTGTGAAGTTTAGATGTTTATGACCCTTTTCTATTTTTACTTTCCATGTTCTTTTCCCATGCCTATGGACATGGGTCACTATAAGAAAGGCTGAGATCCAGCACTTCAAATTCCATTCCCTTATCATGCAATGCTTTGGGAAGACGCATGATGAAGGATTGTGTTTTCTTGAAATTTAACATCACGTGACAAGCTCCTTTGAAGTTCGACAACTCGCCGTTCTCCATGACCATAAGGCATGGAATAACGATGTGGTCACTGTCCTTAAAATACTGGAAAAGTGGGAGTAGAATGTAATTGAAAAACGTTCAGCAGCATTACTCACTACAGATACAATCATTTTGATCCAGAAGCAACTAAAGCACCAATAAGAAAATTACCTCTATTGTCAATGTCTATTAGATTTTTCTTTTTCCAGCTTTAATGTTCTTTAGTATTTTAGTGCTGATTTTTTTTTTTTTTGCAAGACTTCAAAGGGTTGTTCCCATCTTTGTTCTTCATGAGTGGCTCCTGATGATTCTGACAGTTCAGACCATAAGAATTCTTGGGCCATCGGTCTGACTTGTGCGCTCTCGGGTGTTGCCAGCAGCGGTAGTTTTGGCTTTGAAGAATCAAAGACGCGCATTGGCTCTGAAGCTGTCCAGATCAAGTGATCTGGCCACCTACATATTAGCGCTTGGAGCTCACTAGCACAGAGCTGGTAAGCGTGCTTCTTACCTTGGAAACCGTTTACCGCCGACAGACTGCAGAGGTTGTAATGAGCTGTAAGCTATAAAATTAGATATCACTCCATTTTTAAGAATGGTGAGAAGTTTTAATAAGGTAACTTGCAACATTCTGCAACTTGAAATTATGCAAACATTAATACTTTATGGTATTTATTTAAATGCTAAAAAGCCTAAGCGGAAAAAATCCTTAACACTTAAAGTGGTTGTCTACTTCTCAGATAACACCTTCTCAATTACTATATTCCCCTTATAAAATAACAACAGCTTATACTCAAAGCCAGTGCAGGAACCGTTCCAGCAATGGCAATACTGGCTCTCCCTGGGCTCGCGTGACGTTTTTATGTCATGCAGGACCTGCAGCCAATCAGTGGTAGCTTCCCGCTGACTTTCTTTGGATTAAACTGACACCTGGAAGAAGCAAGAGCTGCTTCTGCTTTCTGACTTCCACCGGAAACAAGAGTAAAACGGACGCTTATTGTGATACCAGGCGCTAAGGTTGTTCGAACGGGGCTGGCACCAGAGGTGAGTATTAGCTCTTTCTACTTTATATGGGAAAATATATTAACTGAGAAGGGGTTGACCAGTTGTCATTCTTACAGTATATTATGCATCCTAAATGAGTCATTCTCACACTTGGTACAGGAGTTGCAAATCGTCAGATTGCTGGATGTCCTGTGATGATGCCAATTTTTAATTCCAGATTGAAGCAGAACTTTTTGGGATCTCTCTTTCACCCCATTGTATGCAGTACCAATGTGTTCATGAGTCAAGTCAGGTAACATTACAAAAAAAATTTCTGGAGTTATATTGCAAACTATGGCACCGATTCATCAAGGAATTTTTGCTAAAATTCTGGCATAAAACTCCTTGAAAAGTCACAAAATTTTTGTGCAACTTCAAATTTTGTAAAAAATTTGTGACTTTTGGCATTTTAGTAAATTTTAGCCAAAGTGGTCAGAGATGGGGTGGGATGGGACATGGCGGAGCACGTCCATCATATTCATTATAATTTATGGCACAAAAGTAGAGTAACTTATGCCAGAAATGTAGATCAGCCCTTGACTGGAGTAAGGTTTATCGATGAGGCGCATGGCAGTTTATGCTGTGCCAAATTCATTCAGACTTGAGCGCCTATGTATGAATCACTCCTGTGATCCTTTCATTAATAATGGGGTACTTTACACTAGCCTTAATGAATTGGGTCCTATGTGCACGACTTGTGTTTTATTCACACAGGCAGGCACACACGGATATTGGCCCTTACATTCCAGTAAAACTATTGACGTGCCAACAAGTATATCGTTTATCACTGTTTTTGTAGCACTCAGTATGTGATAGAATTCCAGCTGATTATTAGGCTGTACGGTGGCAGAATAGTCACGTGTAACCTGCCACTCAAACCCAACTACTGTAGACTCAAAGTAAGTTTTTAGTTTTCGGGTTGGGGTGCGGGGTTAGAGCCATCAGGGGTTTCTTTAATCTATTTTCTACTTTGTATTTCTTGCGTCTACAACATTATTTAATATTAAAATTTGCCTAGTGAGTGACATTAGTGACATTGTAGATGTATCATTTTATGAGAAAGTGACGTTTATGGCATAGTAATAGGATATGTTATAAATGTCCAGTTATTGTTGGTCCCACCAATGGGAGTCGGGACCCACGTTTACCTCCAGATCGAGTCCCCATCACAAGCTCTTATGAATAGAAAATGTCCACTCTGAAAATTGTTGAGCAAACGCTTGCTTTGCAATAAAAAAAATATTTAGACTTGAGAGTCCTCAGTGGTTGATACCTTTTAATGGCTAACTGAAAAGATGGTAACAAATTGCAAGCTTTCGAGACTACTCAGGTCTCTTCATCAGGCAAAGACTAATACAAAATCTGAAGAATCACATATTTATATACACAAAAGGACACAGGAATAATGCAATAGATAAGACAAGTGACGTGAAGCAGAACCTTCTAGGGTCATCAAAACACAATACCAGACCCCAATCAGAGGGCAATAAAACTTTCCCTCCTTATCTATGAACTGTTCCAATATTTATGTTCATCCCTCTGCCATAATGACAGTTCTGCTTCACGTCACTTGTCTTATCTATTGCATTATTCCTGTGTCCTTTTGTGTATATAAATATGTGATTCTTCAGATTTTGTATTAGCCTTTGCCTGATGAAGAGACCTGAGTAGTCTCAAAAGCTTGCAATTTGTTACCATCTTTTCAGTTAGCCATTAAAAGGTATCAACCACTGAGGACTCTCAAGTCTAAATATTTTTCTATCTACTGGCTAACACAGTACGAAGATACACATGCTTTGCAATATCAATTTTCCATTAGAATCAATGAAGAGACGTGCATGCTTTGCCATTTCTCCATTCCTGAGAGCTTGTAATGGGGCTTCTTTTCCGAAGTAGATGAAAGGACCCACAACTACAATATTCGTCATCTATGAAAAATACTATCATGCCAGAAATATCCCAGATGGTACAGAGACACTGAAAAGGGATAACAAACTATGCAAAACTTTGTCTTCCTTACATCACCTTATGTATGGAGTAATTAATTTATAGAAATATTTTGTGCAAAAAAAGTTCACATCTTTAAAACATTTTGGGAAATATTCAACTTTATTTGTAAAAACGTTTAATAATTGTTCAGAATTATTTGGAATTTTGCTTAGTAAATCTGCCTCAATGTTTTTTGTTTTAAAATAGCAACATTATGAGACAGTCAACGTCTGAGCAGAGCGTGAGAACGCTGCTGCGTGTGACCGGCGGCGACATCATCAAGGTTACTGCCGGTCACTGCAGCCTCGTTTTCACGCTCAGCTCAGTGTGTTCCAGTTGGCTGGTAGAGCGGTCGTATCACTGATGTAACTGCTCCCGAAATCATCCGGATCGTCACGGCACATGGCCATTAATGAATTATCGGCAGAAAGAGAAGTACTACTTTGCTTTTTTATTTTTATTTTTGTGGAATAAATGGGCAAAAGAGGGGCGGGAGTTTTTATTTCAAATAAAGGAGTCTGTGTTGATTTCAATTAAAGGACTTTTTTCTGTTAATGTCTTTCTTACATTTGACTATGGGATTAGTAATGAGGGTGCCTTATAGACGCCTTTCTACTACTAACCCATAGGCTTGATGTCAGCGACCATAAAGCAGCTGACATCAACCCCATAACTATTACCACTCTTGCCACCGCACCAGGGCAACTGGAAAGAGCGAGGCTAAGTGCTATATTCAGCACATCTAATGGATGCACCATTTCTGCAGTGGTTGAGGGCTGATGTTCTTAGTCTGGTAGGGGGTCAATATCCATAGCCCCTAGGCTATTAATATCAGCCCGCAGCTGTCTTGCTTAGCCTTTGCTGGTTAGCAATTATAGGGGGGATTCCACATAATTTTTTTTTTCACGGGGTCTCCCCTATAATAACCAGTAAAGGCTAAACAAACAACTGTGAGCTGATATTAATTGCCTGTGAACCTTTATAACTATTGACCCCTTCCAAGAATATAAACATTGGCCCACAGCCGTTGACTTTCCCTCAGCTGGTTATGAAAATTGCTGATGACCCCACGCTATTTTATTTTTTAAATTATTTAATACTCGCTAGACAGCGGGCGCTGACTGCAACGGTCATCAGACTCGCCTGGTCTCATTAATCGCACGGAGGCCAGGCGACAATGATGAGAGCTGGATTCAGCGTGAACTGTACTGCTTTTTTCACAGGCGCCAGTAAGCTTCATCCGCGTGTCATAAGTGTGCGGCACACATTTTGTGTGTGCTGTGTTTAAAAAAAGGACATGTGTGCTGGTTTTTCACACGGATATACGGTCTGTGTGAGAAACCTGACATGTGCGTACCACCATTGAATACAATGGGTGTGCGTGTGTCCGTATTTACAGTTCTTAAAAAACAGACCACATACGGACACAAATGATGTTTGCAGGAGGCCTTAGGCAGTTGGATAAAAGTAATTACTGATTGGTGTATGCCAAAATAAATGTTCTCTTGGCATAAATTTAACTACTGTGGATACTTTTAAAGGAGCTGTCCACCTTTGAGGCAATTTTTTTTTACTTAAATGTGTATATTTGGGATTAAAAATTAATTTTGTATTTGAATTCCAATAAATATTTTGCAGGCTCTTTTTAGAGGCTCGTGCCTCCGAGTCCAGCCATGCACCCACCACTGAGTAGCAGCATACTGTCAATGCACAGTGTACACAAAAAGCTGCCAATCAATGGTGTGGGCGGGGTAATACAGAGCTCAGCATTCTGAGCACTGCTAGATCTATAGCAGAGAAAACAGGGATTGTTTCAAAATGACAGGATACAGATCAGCAAGTGATACATCGCTGGAATCAGGCTTTCATGCATCATCTCAGATTACATGGCAAATACCTGGTGTCAGATTCCCTTTAAGCGAAATAACTGGTCCCCAAAAGAGGACAACCCCTTCAACTGTCATGAAAATCCTAATAAACTCTCCTACACAATATAAAAGCAATTTTTTTTACAATATTAGTCAGTGGACAAGGTATATATCTGTATTCCAGACCAAACTGTATATACACCAGGACACTTTCCTAGTGCGTATCCCACAAGCGCAGTTTGCAGTGCAGGCAGAAGTTTTGGAGCGTCCAACATCAGAGCAGATGTTTTATATTCTTGGGAACATCTTTTTAGCTCAAGTCTTCTTGTAAATTCCTCCCCGTCATGTAATGTTTGTCATTTTTACAGTTATACTAACAAGAAGACAGAATGTGGGGACAGGGGGGCAATCACTCATACGTTTAATGAGCTGCTAGTTCTCGCTGTATTATCATGGTATAATAATGAATACTGATCCGAATCTGAACATCTCTCAGAAACTCCTAGATTACTGTGTGCGCTGCTGCATGTACAACTCGCGGGTATGGTGCTTGTTCCCATGTACCGGAATTTCTGTGGATTTTCCATCTAGAGTTTTGGGTCCAGAAATCTGCAGAGTTTTACAACAGCAGCAAAGTGGATGAAAACTTGAAAATTCTCATCTAAATACCACCGGCATTTCCCATTCACAAATTGACCTGTGTGTAAATTTTTTAATCCCCACCATTCTGCTACAGATGAATTGCATAATTATTGTTTCTCCATTGAGTTCAATAAGGAAGTACAAAACAGCATTAAATCCCATTTTTGTGGATATTTGTGTGGAATATCTTCAGGTACAGAGCAAAATCGGTAACTCCCATGGGGCGGTTCATTCATCGCTGTAAGTATACCCAGCGGTGGCACCCCTGGCCCTGTCTGACAGCCGGCGCCAATGCAGAGCCAGTGTCAGTCAGGGATCATTCATCGCTGTAAGTATACCCAGCGGTGGCTCTTGTGTCAGTCAGGGATGGGGGCACAGGTTCAGTCTTCACTCTGAGTATACATTATACTCAGAGCGGTGACTCAACCGACACCGGCTCCGCACCTATGACATAACGGGAATGCTGCTGGGGAAAATAAAGTTAATTTGCTCCCCGCAGCATTAGGCTGCAGGCACCGGGCAGCAGAATAATGCTATTAACCCCATATCTGCAGGTTAATAGTGTTTTTTCTGGTGACAGGTTCCCTTTAACAAAGATGTTTTACTAAACAACCAATACATGGCAACTATGTACACAGAATGCCAGATACATAACTTCTTGCACGTTTTCTCATTAATACAGAGCATCTCAATGCTTCTTTACTGTAAGAGCAGTGACTGAGACTATGGAACTCTCTGCCGTCTAATGTTGTAATGAGTGATTCCTTACTAAAATTTAAGAAGGGACTGGATGCCTTTCTTGAAAAGTATAATATTACAGGCTATATTCACTAGTTTCCTAGATATTGCGTTGATCCAGGGAGCTAGTCTGATTGCCGTATGTGGAGTCGGGAAGGAATTTTTTTCCCCAATGTGAAGCTTACTGTTTGCCACTTGGGTTTTTTTTTGCCTTCCTCTGGATCAACATGTTAGGGCAGGTTAGGATAGGATATGGGTTGAACTAGATGGACTTAAAGTCTTCCTTCAACCTTAATAACTATGTTACTAATACACAGTCTCATTACTTCCTCAGCCTCACACATTCCATGCATATCCGTTAGTCTCATTTCCTTCTCCACCACCCAGCTTAGCACCACAGTACAGTCTGCAAAATTAATTTCCGCTTCCCATGGTTCCGTGTCAATTCTCCTCAGGAGAGAGAGGGTTTGCCAATATGGCCGGACTCAGCTTCAAGCTCTCTATGGCTTAGGGAACTCGCTCTCTGGGCACTCACTTCTTCTCAAATTCTATTCCGTCTTGGCCCATTATACAGCCTAGAAATACTTTATGATTTTCTTTTAATAAAGGAAGTTACATGCTTAAACCTGTGTAGCTGAAGGTTGGCCATCGGACAAGGGCTGTTCTGTGATAGACTGTGTCTTCTGCACCATAGCATTGTCACGATTCCACCCTTCAGTGTGCCAGGGATGCAGTAACTGACGGCTCAGCCATCCAATCTGGTACATGGCGTGCTGAAGCTGATAATACTTTGATTGACAACTCAGTGTCCAGTTTGGTGCAGGGGCATGCTGAACTGTCCGTGTTTTGATTGACAACTCGGCTATCCAATCTGAGACTGCAAGGTGCTGTCTCAATATATTAGAACTTGTGCACAGCTGGTTAAGGTGGTGCCAAGTTAGGTTCCCAAACCAGGTAATATGTAAGAATAAAACTAGGCACTCAACTTAATGCTCAAGAAGAAAATTTAATGATGGTCCAGATGTGGTCAAATAAGTGGCAGTGGCAAAACGTTTCGGCTAAAACATAGCCTTCATCAGTAGCCAAATTATTTACATAGAAGGGAGGACCTAACAAAATGTGTGAAAAAACAAGGAAAAAGAAAGTATGTACAGATATTGCAATAACACAATTCAGGTCTATAAGGTTGCATAGAATAATTAAATGGAATAAGTCCACGAGGCACAATCCAATAGACTCATAATAGTGGAGAGAACGTACCGTTCTGGTAAGAAGGTAGAACCAATATTCATGCTCAAACCAGTACATAAAGAAAACACCTAGGATGTAGAGACGCATTCATTTGAGTGGAAATACAGGTGAATATGACGCCATAGATATAACTGTGGTAAGAAACATACCCTTGTAGTCGATTGAAAACCCTGATGAGGGGGGTGTGTGAATCAAAATAGAGTACCTGTGAGGGATAAATATCTATTGCCGATTCTGTAAAACGTGCAGCTCTATATATATATATATATATATATATATATACATATGAGAACTAGCGCTTACCACATACAGTCAAGTGATGCGGAGTTATAGCTGGTATTAGGCGCATGTGACGATAATGCCTGTAATTGGTCATAGGGTTAATAAGACTCCTGTTTGGGAATCCAGCCTGTTTAGGAGTGCGGGTAATAGGTGCGCTTACCGTTGCTGTGGCAGACGCGGATTATGCCGCTCGTCTGACGGGCTGTGATCGTGCCCGATATGGATGGCGGCACAGTGAGTCTCTGCTTACCCAGTATATGTGCTGCGCCCGGAAGTGAGGGGCGCGCTGTGTCGGCGTGCGTGTCATACGTGTATTTCCGGTATGATGCATGATGGCCCAGGAAGTACCATGCGTTCCAGGACCTTGCGTTCCAAATAGTATCATGTGGAGCATGATGCCCCTCCTTAGGTAACGCCTTGATTTGATGACGTGATTAGTGCACGGAATTCAGAATGGCTTCAGTGATGTGACCGTTATAGTGGCTATATTGCAAGGTGGATTGATTCAATAAAGAAATGTTCAGTGCCAGTGATAAGTGGTGATCAGTATAGACGTGTAATGTATGTAGTACAGTTCATATAGCGTCTTGTGCTTGGGTGCGATGAAAACACAGGAGTCACAGGTTTGATATAGAAAAGTCCTGTATTACTTCATACAAGTTGGCAGAAATAGTCACACAGTTTGCAGACACAGAAACAGGAGACACAGCAGGCCAGAGTAATCCAAGCTCAGCAATCACTCTCCAATACAGATTCAGGATCTTCTTCTCTGTTACCGTAAGTCCATGCAAACGTGGGTCTTTCAAAGAGCAGGGTTCAGAGTCCACAAGTGCTTCAGAGTTCCTCAGTAGGAATAGCTGGAGTACAAGGTCCAAGGCTTACAGGAGTCAAGTCACAGGTTCACTGCAGGCTAGATTCTGAAGCACTGATTGCTCAGCTGTGGCTGCTTAAGAAGCAAAGGAGAGAATCAGGGCGGGAACATGCAAGCTGGAAACTCCATTTTGACTGAGGGCAAGATAGCTGCAGCAAGACAGAAAGTAAAATGGCTGACGAACAAACTGAGTTTCAGGAATATATACATAGAACCTTACATTACTCCCCCCTTAAGGACAACCTCCGGATGACCTCAGACCAGGCGTGTGGGTACCTCTGATGAAACTGACGGAGCAAGCGAGGAGCATTAACGTTATTGACCGGTTCCCATGAGTTGTCCTCCACTGGGTAGCCCTGCCATTTAATCAGATATTGTAACTGATTTCTATACAACCTGGAATCTAAAATCCTTTCCACCACAAATTCTTCCTGACCATCGACTAGCACTGGGTCAGGGCAAGGAGAGGAACGTCCAGGAAACGTATTGGGTGTCGCAGCCTTTAGTAGGGATACATGAAAGACAGGGTGGATTCTCATAGTTCTGGGCAGTTGAAGACGACAAGCAACGGCACTTATAATTTTACTGATTTTATAGGGTCCAATGTACTTATGTCCCAACTTAGACGATGGAATCCTTAACTTAAGATTTCTGGTTGACAGCCAGACCAAGTCTCCTACCTTGAAAGCTGGTGCAAGTTTACGAAATTTATCTGCTGCTTTCTTGTACCTTTCTTGAGCCGATTCCAGATTTTCCTTTAGAAGATCCATATTCTTCTGTAAAGACGTGATTCTTTCAGCCACTGCTGGTAAAGGCGTTTCTATGGGAAATCGTGGTAGAATGTTAGGATGATAACCTAGATTAGAGTAAAAAGGAGACTGTTTAGTGGAGGCACTCTGAGAGTTGTTATACGAGAACTCAGCTAATGGAAGTAGATCCACCCAATCATCCTGTAGGTGGCAGATAAAGCAGCGGAGATACTGCTCCAGGGTTTGATTGGTTCGTTCGGTCTGTCCATTAGTCTGGGGATGAAAAGCAGAAGAAAGGTTTACTTTAATGTCCAATGCTGCACAGAAATTTTGCCAAAACCTAAAAGTGAATTGCACCCCTCGATCCGAAATAACCTCATCCGGTACTCCATGTAAGCGAAACACATCTTTAATCATCAAATCTGATGTCTGTTTTGCAGTGGGTAAGCCGACACAAGGGATAAAATGAGCTGCCTTTGTTAGACGGTCAACCACCACTAGAATGGTGTTCTTCCCCTGAGAGGTTGGTAACTCCACAATGAAGTCCATAGAAATGGATCCCCACGGGCGGGACGGGGTGGGAAGAGGCTGTAACAGACCAGTTGGTGAGGAGCGAGGTGTTTTGCATCTTGCACAGACCTCACATGAAGTGACATAATTCAAAACATCCTTCCTGCAAGTGGGCCACCAAAAGAAACGAGAAAGAAATTCCTGTGTCTTTAGAATTCCTCTATGCCCAGCTATCTTGGAATCGTGAATGAGTTGCAATACTCTTAATCTGACTGTTTCAGGAATATACAGACGTTGTCCCTGAATCCACACACCATTCTTAAAGACAAGACTTACGTCCCTTGGGGGTTGTGCCAAAAAGGAATCCGCATGGTATGCTTCCTTGATGTCCTTAAGTAGGTCTTGATTATGAATTACTCCTAGGAATCTAGAGTCAGGAAGAATAGTCTTAGGAGGAGTAATTGGACGTGTCTCTGCTGAGTAAATCCTAGAGAGTGCATCAGCCTTTCCATTGCGCGATCCTGGTCTATAAGAGATGATAAAATTAAATTGGTTTAAGAAAAGATTCCAGCGAGCCTGGCGAGGAGTCAGGCACTTAGCCGACCTGATAAACTCAAGGTTACGATGGTCTGTCAGGACGACTATTTGCTGTGCAGCTCCCTGAAGAAGGTGTCTCCATTCTTTGAAGGCGGCAATAATGGCCAACAACTCTCTATTGCCCACATCGTAGTTCCTTTCAGCCGAAGACAACTGCTGGGAAAAGAAGGCACAGGGATGCAAGACATTCTTCTCACCTGTTCTCTGAGAGAGTATAGCTCCAACGGCACAGTCTGAAGCATCCACCTCTATATGAAGGCAAGCTCGGGGTTGGGATGTATTAGGATAGGTGCAGTGGTAAATTTATCTTTTAGACGGGAAAATGCTTCCTGGGCTTGGGGAGTCCAGGAAAACCTAGACTCTTTCCGGGTAAGTTGAGTGATAGGTGACACTACCTCAGAGAAATTTCTAATGAAACGTCTATAGAAGTTGGCAAACCCGATGAAGCGCTGTACCTCCTTCACATTTCTAGGACTTGGCCAATCCTTGATGGCTTGGGTTTTGCTTCTATCCATACTAATTCCTTGTGTAGACAGTACATACCCCAGAAATTGAATTTCGGTCCTATGGAATTCACACTTTTCAAGTTTGATGTAAAGATGATTTTGTCTTAGACGTTCCAAGACCATTCTCACATGTCCATGATGTTCCTCTGTGGAGTTAGAAAAAATTAGAATATCATCCAAATAAATTACCACGAATGTATCTAGGAGATCCCTGAAGATGTCATTCACCAAGTGTTGGAAAGTGGCTGGGGCGGTACTCAGACCAAAAGGCATAACTAGATATTCAAAGTGTCCATAGCGTGACCTGAATGCAGTCTTCCATTCATCCCCAGGTCTAATACGGACTAAGTTATAGGCCCCACGAAGATCTAGTTTAGAAAAAATTTTGGCATGTCGCACTCTCTCCAATAACTCAGGGATTAAAGGCAATGGATAACGGTTTCTAATAGTAACCTTATTGAGTTCCCTATAGTCTACGCATGGTCTCAGAGATCCATCTTTCTTCTTTACAAAGAAGATGGGTGCACCTGCAGGAGATGAAGAGGGGCGTATGAAGCCCTTGGCTAGATTTTCATCTATGTAATCCTTTAAAGCCTTTAGCTCGGGCCCCGCCAGGGGGTAGATCTTACCAAAAGGTATCTCTGCTCCAGGCAATAATTCAATTGGACAATCATATGGACGGTGAGGAGGAAGCTGGTCAGCGTTCTTCTTGTCACATAAATCCACATAGTCCTGGTATACAGCTGGTAGTTCAGGGACTGACATGATTCCTTTAGGAACAGAGCAAGCTGAAACTTTGGGACTCATCTGTTTCTCTGGAAAGTGTAATTCCTTGGTCTCCCAGTTAATGGTAGGATTCTGAGCCTGCAGCCATGGTAGCCCTAGAATAATGGGAAAGTGGGGAGAAGAGATAAGCATAAAGGACAGTTTCTCTTGATGATCTTTACCCATAAGAACCCTCAAAGGCTCTGTTTCCTGATCCACTGGTCCAGAGGTCAGCAGGGAGCCATCCACAGTTTCCATCTGTACTGGAGTAGCCTTCTTCACTGAACGTATTCCCTGTTTCAGAGCAAAGGAGACATCCATAAAATTTCCACTTGCCCCTGAGTCGATCATAGCAGAGCTAGACACCCAAGCTGAGTCAACCCAGAGTTTGATGGAAAGAAAGCAATGAGAATTGTTTTTCTTACAACTCAGCTGGGACACCGCTGAGGAAACTTGAAAAATGGCAGCGTTTACACAGTCAACGTCCTCAGAGGTAACGGAGTTTAAGTCCGAGAAATCAAGATCTGTTGCTGCAGATCTCTCTGGAGCCTGAGGCTCGGACCTGACAGATCCCCTCTCGCAACACTCACAATGAATGAGTGCTGCAGTAGTCTTACGAGAATGGCTGGGGCAGTTTATAATGAAGTGCCCTGACTTACCACAATAGAAACATAGATTCTCCTTAAAACGATGTTCCTTGCGTGCATCACTAACCCGTCGTTGTAAAGAGTCTACCTGCATGGGTTCAGGTTCAGGTTCCCGTGTAATCCTACTCAAAGGTTCCTTAGCTGGAGAGGAAGGTAGGAAAAGGTTAGTACGATTGCTTTCGAACCATCTCTCTTGCCTGCGTTCAGTCAGACGAGTATCAATACGGATGCAGTAGTTAATAAAGTCACCTAACGCAGTGGGAGGGTTGGCACGAGCAAGTTCATCCTTAATCAGTGGAGATAACCCCTTTCGAAAAATAGATTTTTTGGCGGAACTGTCCCAGGTGGTATCAAGGGCCCATCTCCTGAAATCCAAGGCATATTCAGCTACCGAGTGCTTACCTTGGCGCAAAGCTAACATGGCTGCTTCAGCTGTTGCACCTCGATTGGGGTCATCAAACACCTGCCCCATGGCTGAAATAAAATCATCAAGGTGATTCAAACAATCATCCTCAGTCTCAATCAGAGGGTTTGCCCACATTAAAGCCTTGTTGGTAAGCAACATAATTATAGTAAGCACCTTAGATCGTTCAGTGGGAAATTGTGAAGCATGTGCAGAAAAAAAAAGATCGCATTGATTAATAAATCCCCTGAATTTCTCACGTTCACCGCCAAAACGAAAAGGGGGCAACTTGGGAATCCCAGCACTCGGGGCTACGGCAGGAGCCTGGACTCGCCCCTCTAGAACCTCAATCCTGGCTCGCAAATCCTGGGTAGTCTGTCCAACCACTTGCAAATTGTGATTATTGAGGTCCTGTAGATTTGTAAAACGGGTCTTTATATTCTGCAAATCTGCAAGGATATTATCAGTCACTCCGCAAAGTTCCTTTATGCGGGCCTCCATTTTCCAGATCTTTTAAGACAGGATTACTGGAAGAAGAGGAGAGAAAAAAAACAATAGTGTTCACCTGTGGCAACACTGCAGAGAGAAAAAAAAAATTAAGGGAACTGCTCACCTGGAATGGTTGTGAGAAGTCACAACCACTATCATCACAGAAAGTTTCAACCAGACATCTGATATCCAGAGTTACAGCAGACAAAAAAGAGAAAAGAAAGGAAAAAAAAAAAACAATAGTGTTTACCTGTGGTAACACTGCAAAAAGAAAAAACTTAAGGGAATTGCTCACCTGGAATGGTTGTGAGAAGTCACAACCACTGTCATCACAGAAAGTACAACCGGACGTCTGATATCCACAGTACAGCAGACACAGCCTTCCAGACCCAGCAGACACTAACGTTTTGGCTTCAGAATCTTGTAATGTATGTAGTACAGTTCATATAGCGTCTTGTGCTTGGGTGCGATGAAAACACAGGAGTCACAGGTTTGATATAGAAAAGTCCTGTATTACTTCATACAAGTTGGCAGAAATAGTCACACAGTTTGCAGACACAGAAACAGGAGACACAGCAGGCCAGAGTAATCCAAGCTCAGCAATCACTCTCCAATACAGATTCAGGATCTTCTTCTCTGTTACCGTAAGTCCATGCAAACGTGGGTCTTTCAAAGAGCAGGGTTCAGAGTCCACAAGTGCTTCAGAGTTCCTCAGTAGGAATAGCTGGAGTACAAGGTCCAAGGCTTACAGGAGTCAAGTCACAGGTTCACTGCAGGCTAGATTCTGAAGCACTGATTGCTCAGCTGTGGCTGCTTAAGAAGCAAAGGAGAGAATCAGGGCGGGAACATGCAAGCTGGAAACTCCATTTTGACTGAGGGCAAGATAGCTGCAGCAAGACAGAAATTAAAATGGCTGACGAACAAACTGAGTTTCAGGAATATATACATAGAACCTTACAAGACGGTTCTGAAAGAAACACAGAGAGTGATCGTTAGCCACATAATAACAGTATCTAAATAAAAGACATGAGATCAAAATCCCTATTTAACCCTTTTGGTGCCAAGGTATCTAATGTGTGGATCCAGAAGGACTCTCTTTTCTTTAATTGTAATATTCTGTTACCACCTCTTCTGGGTTGAGGAATGGTTTCAATAACTTGAAACTTAAGTTGGGAGATGGTGTGACCCAGTGTATAAAAATGATGGGGGATAGGAAGGAGTAGATTCTTACACCGAATGGTGGATTTATGTTTAGAAATCCTATCACGCACTGATTGGGTGGTTTCACCAATATATAATAACCCACAGGGACATTTGATTGAGTATACAGCAAATGATGTTTCACAAGTATAAAACCCCTTTTCCTATATAGGTCAGTGGTTAGATGGCCCTGGTGGTCTTTGATGACAATGGTGTCCAAAAAGTTTACCATAGTGGAATCTACCGTCATGGTAAATTTAATGCCAGGCCATGCAGTATTCAGAAATGAAAAAAATTCAAGTAGTGACTCTTGTGTGCCGGTCCATAGACAAAATATATCGTCTATGTATCTTTTCCATAGACGTACATTTTGGATGTATAATGAGTGTTTGTAGATCATTGTTGTCTCAAATTCTGACATATAAGTATTGGCATACGGGGGCGCAACATTGGAACCCATGGCTGTCCCCCGTATTTGTAGATAAGTGTCCTGAAAAATAAAGTAATTGTTGAATAAAATTATGGATAGTAGATCGATGCATAAGTTGATCTGATTAGTTTCCATCCCAGAATTTGTTAGTAAGTGGTGTACAGCATTGATCCCTTCAACATGTGGGATGGATGTGTACAAATCACTAACATCAAAGGTGATCAATATTGTATTGGGTGGTAATGTGTCAAGATCTCTAATAGTTTGTAAAAAGGCACCGGTATCCAGGAGGAAAGAAGGTGATGTTTGTGTGAGTGGAGTCAGAATCTTCTCTAAAAACTTGGAGATTGGAGATAGGATGGACTCCGTGGAGGCCACAATTGGCCTCCCTGGTGGGTTCTCCATGTTTTTATGCACTTTAGGTAAAGTGTAGAACACTGGCGTTATAGGGTTGACTTTGTGTAGGTATTCACAGGTTTGGGTGTCTAACGTAATGGTCTAACGTAATGGTACACGTAAACCCCTAGGGATCCTCTTTACCCATACAGAAATCATTCTCTTCCATCAGAAGTGACATTGAGAAAGGAAGACTATTCTTCCCACCTAATCTGTCACCCATAGAGCAACAGGCGTTACAATTATTACGCAGTGACAGAAAAATATTTAGACTTGAGAGTCCTCAGTGGTTGATACCTTCTAATGGCTAACTGAAAAGATGGTAACAAATTGCAAGCTTTCGAGACTACTCAGGTCTCTTCATCAGGCATAGACTTATACGCAGTGACACTAATTTGATCTTTAAGCCCGCTGATAAAGGCGGAGCATTAGTCATCATGGACAAAACACAGTACATTACTGAGATTAATAGACAATTGAATGACCAAACAGTATACTTGAAACTTGCCCGAGATCCCACTCATGAGATATCTCTCAAGATTCAGAATGTACTGGAAAAATACTCGACTGAGTTAGACACCCAAACCTGTGAATACCTACACAAAGTCAACCCTATAACGCCAGTGTTCTACACTTTACCTAAAGTGCATAAAAACATGGAGAACCCACCAGGGAGGCCAATTGTGGCCTCCACGGAGTCCATCCTATCTCCAATCTCCAAGTTTTTAGAGAAGATTCTGACTCCACTCACACAAACATCACCTTCTTTCCTCCTGGATACCGGTGCCTTTTTACAAACTATTAGAGATCTTGACACATTACCACCCAATACAATATTGGTCACCTTTGATGTTAGTGATTTGTACACATCCATCCCACATGTTGAAGGGATCAATGCTGTACACCACTTACTAACAAATTCTGGGATGGAAACTAATCAGATCAACTTATGCATCGATCTACTATCCATAATTTTATTCAACAATTACTTTATTTTTCAGGACACTTATTATCTACAAATACGGGGGACAGCCATGGGTTCCAATGTTGCGCCCCCGTATGCCAATACTTATATGTCAGAATTTGAGACAACAATGATCTACAAACACTCATTATACATCCAAAATGTACGTCTATGGAAAAGATACATAGACGATATATTTTGTCTATGGACCGGCACACAAGAGTCACTACTTGAATTTTTTTCATTTCTGAATACTGCATGGCCTGGCATTAAATTTACCATGACGGTAGATTCCACTATGGTAAACTTTTTGGACACCATTGTCATCAAAGACCACCAGGGCCATCTAACCACTGACCTATATAGGAAAACTACTGATCGCAACAGCATTTTACATTTCAAGAGTTTCCATCCTCCCTCGGTCAAACGTGCCATCCCAATCTCGCAATACCAGCGAGTAACAAGGATAGTCACCGACACACAACTTCGTGACTTAAGGCAAACAGAGATGACCAATAAATTCATAAATAGGGGCTACCCCTCTTCTCTTCTTTCTTCAGCAAGGAACCATCGAACTACCAATCGTACAAGAAACACTAACAAACGCATTCCATTTGTTCATATGTTCCATCCCTATGCCTTTATTCTCCACAGGGCTATCAGACGCCATTGACCTGGGGATGATGGCGCCGTGCGCGTCAGGAACGCCAGCAGATTATACCCTGCCTTACCACACCTGCGAGATCAGGGGGGATGCGCCATTGTAGACGCCATGATTGGTTCAGGTTTGGATGTGGGGGTTATATAACTGGACACTGGGTGGAATAGGACATGCACATTCCCCTTGAGAAAGCTGCAAAACGCGAAACGCGCGTCGGGGCTGCAGTGACTGTGTGGAACCGGTTATTTAATATGGGTATGTTTTCTTGGTATTTGTTTTTCAGCCGCATATGATTTGCTTAGGTACATTGGTTACTAGATGGGCTGTATAAACTACTATTGACACATCACATATGCCATATACCAATTTATTTCAAAAACTCCCCCAGTCACTTTCTGTGCATAACTTTTGGGTTATCCTATCCCTTGTATGTTTGTTTTTCTATATATTTTTGTAATTGTAATATGAATAAATTTGATACTTTTATATACATACATCTTGTCAGTGGTGTGCTTTTGGATATTTTATATCCATGTTGTCAGCCATTGGCCACTGCTATCACAGGCACATCCGGATATACCGGAATTTGCACAACCCTTCCTGCCATGCTTCAAAAGACCGCCTAATCTCAGAGATGGCCTTGTACGAGCAGATCTGGGTTCATCCCTTGTGAAAAAACAACTATTTTTATCACAACCTCGGTTAGGCACATTTCCGTGCCTTCATTGTGCCCAATGTGGCAATGTACAAAAGGGCTCCACTATCCATCACCCACACACAGGCAAGAGTTTTCACATTAAGGGGTTTTATACTTGTGAAACATCATTTGCTGTATACTCAATCAAATGTCCCTGTGGGTTATTATATATTGGTGAAACCACCCAATCAGTGCGTGATATGATTTCTAAACATAAATCCACCATTCGGTGTAAGAATCTACTCCTTCCTATCCCCCATCATTTTTATACACTGGGTCACACCATCTCCCAACTTAAGTTTCAAGTTATTGAAACCATTCCTCAACCCAGAAGAGGTGGTAACAGAATATTACAATTAAAGAAAAGAGAGTCCTTCTGGATCCACACATTAGATACCTTGGCACCAAAAGGGTTAAATAGGGATTTTGATCTCATGTCTTTTATTTAGATACTGTTATTATGTGGCTAACGATCACTCTCTGTGTTTCTTTCAGAACCGTCTATACTGATCACCACTTATCACTGGCACTGAACATTTCTTTATTGAATCAATCCACCTTGCAATATAGCCACTATAACGGTCACATCACTGAAGCCATTCTGAATTCCGTGCACTAATCACGTCATCAAATCAAGGCGTTACCTAAGGAGGGGCATCATGCTCCACATGATACTACTTGGAACGCAAGGTCCTGGAACGCATGGTACTTCCTGGGCCATCATGCATCATACCGGAAATACACGTATGACACGCACGCCGACACAGCGCGCCCCTCACTTCCGGGCGCAGCACATATACTGGGTAAGCAGAGACTCACTGTGCCGCCATCCATATCGGGCACGATCACAGCCCGTCAGACGAGCGGCATAATCCGCGTCTGCCACAGCAACGGTAAGCGCACCTATTACCCGCACTCCTAAACAGGCTGGATTCCCAAACAGGAGTCTTATTAACCCTATGACCAATTACAGGCATTATCGTCACATGCGCCTAATACCAGCTATAACTCCGCATCACTTGACTGTATGTGGTAAGCGCTAGTTCTCATATGTATATATATATATATATATAGAGCTGCACGTTTTACAGAATCGGCAATAGATATTTATCCCTCACAGGTACTCTATTTTGATTCACACACCCCCCTCATCAGGGTTTTCAATCGACTACAAGGGTATGTTTTCTTACCACAGTTATATCTATGGCGTCATATTCACCTGTATTTCCACTCAAATGAATGCGTCTCTACATCCTAGGTGTTTTCTTTATGTACTGGTTTGAGCATGAATATTGGTTCTACCTTCTTACCAGAACGGTACGTTCTCTACACTATTATGAATCTATTGGATTGTGCCTCGTGGACTTATTCCATTTAATTATTCTATGCAACCTTATAGACCTGAATTGTGTTATTGCAATATCTGTACATACTTTCTTTTTCCTTGTTTTTTCACACATTTTGTTAGGTCCTCCCTTCTATGTAAATAATTTGGCTACTGATGAAGGCTATGTTTTAGCCGAAACGTTTTGCCACTGCCACTTATTTGACCACATCTGGACCATCATTAAATTTTCTTCTTGAGCATTAAGTTGAGTGCCTAGTTTTATTCTTGCAAGGTGCTGTCTGTCTCCAGGTGTTCATTTTCCCAGGTGATTGCTATGCTACTTATCTGGGCTGTTAGTACCAGACCTTTGCCATACGTACATCCAGCTCTGTTTGATTTGTTTCTGTGCCTTGTGTTCTGCTTGTTGATCTTTCGTTTCCTGACCATGGACCTCTTTCTGATCATCCGTCTGCTTAACCCCTTTGTTCTAATCCACTATCTTCCTGGTATTTTGACCTTGGACTGTTACCTAACTATGCCTTTATCTCTTCCCTCTGTTTAGGACGTACCCTCCTGGCTATTGACCTCGGACTCCTTGACTATCCCAACTCACGGCTTAGCTGTGAAAAGTGACTCAGTGTCACAAGTATCTTTTAAGCTGGACATGCACTTCACTCAGACTATATCCATCTCTCCCAATTCCCCCATACTCTGGAGTGTTCTCTATGGAGCGGTCTGGTAGAAGCTTATCTCTCAGTCAGAAAAAAGGATTGGCTGTTAAAATCTAACAGCTCAATCCTTCTCTTCCCCCAAATTATCTGTTGGGTAGAGTCATGAGGCTCCCACACACATCTGATGATTGCCCAATCCCACCAAAATCGTGTTATGGGGACCTGTATATGCTCTGTTACGAATAATGTTGACTTTGGAGCAACATTGACTCTGGAACCATTGCACAGCTACATGCAAATATTACATTACCCTCATTCAGAACTTTACATCTGCTCCTATATAATATTAAACTGGGTAGTTTGTTAAGTGAAGGATAAGATGCTGCATTTGTTTGTATGTAGTGATTCAAGTATATTATTCCAACTATATGTCATATTGGGTGGGAGGGGACTAATCCTGCACAAGACAAAAAGACATATTGTCATGCCTTAGTATGCCTGAGTGCAGCCTTTTTTTGTATGTTTTACATGGGGGTAGCTTCCCTTGGTTTGCACCTAGTTCACATTAGTCTGGATGTGCCAGTCAGGTTTTTTTGTCTATTGAATGTTAGCTTGCTGACCGAGCACTCCGCCCCCACCAGGTGGTGATTTTAATTACACCAGGTCCCTACTTTACCCATAAATGCAGGCATTGCTGACAGAGGTGCATATTCACCCAGAAATTCAGATATCAGCCTAATAGAGGTATGTTCACATTAGGTCAGGGACTCACCAGTATTGAGACCACCTTGACGATGGTTGGTGGGCTTTAAAATGTTTGGCCAAATGTTTATACTAAGCGTCTCAAATTTTTCCTTATATTCCAAAGCCATATTGCTATTCTAAATTTCATGTATTCCATATTGTCATGCCTTAGTATGCTTGAGTGCAGCCTTTTTTTGTATGTTTTACATGGGGGTAGCTTCCCTTGGTTTGCACCTAGTTCACATTAGTCTGGATGTGCCAGTCAGGTTTTTTTGTCTATTGAATGTTAGCTTGCTGACCGAGCACTCCGCCCCCACCAGGTGGTGATTTTAATTACACCAGGTCCCTACTTTACCCATAAATGCAGGCATTGCTGACAGAGGTGCATATTCACCCAGAAATTCAGATATCAGCCTAATAGAGGTATGTTCACATTAGGTCAGGGACTCACCAGTATTGAGACCACCTTGACGATGGTTGGTGGGCTTTAAAATGTTTGGCCAAATGTTTATACTAAGCGTCTCAAATTTTTCCTTATATTCCAAAGCCATATTGCTATTCTAAATTTCATGTATTCCATATTGTCATGCCTTAGTATGCTTGAGTGCAGCCTTTTTTTGTATGTTTTACATGGGGGTAGCTTCCCTTGGTTTGCACCTAGTTCACATTAGTCTGGATGTGCCAGTCAGGTTTTTTTGTCTATTGAATGTTAGCTTGCTGACCGAGCACTCCGCCCCCACCAGGTGGTGATTTTAATTACACCAGGTCCCTACTTTACCCATAAATGCAGGCATTGCTGACAGAGGTGCATATTCACCCAGAAATTCAGATATCAGCCTAATAGAGGTATGTTCACATTAGGTCAGGGACTCACCAGTATTGAGACCACCTTGACGATGGTTAGTGGGCTTTAAAATGTTTGGCCAAATGTTTATACTAAGCGTCTCAAATTTTTCCTTATATTCCAAAGCCATATTGCTATTCTAAATTTCATGTATTCCATATTGTCATGCCTTAGTATGCTTGAGTGCAGCCTTTTTTTGTATGTTTTACATGGGGGTAGCTTCCCTTGGTTTGCACCTAGTTCACATTAGTCTGGATGTGCCAGTCAGGTTTTTTTGTCTATTGAATGTTAGCTTGCTGACCGAGCACTCCGCCCCCACCAGGTGGTGATTTTAATTACACCAGGTCCCTACTTTACCCATAAATGCAGGCATTGCTGACAGAGGTGCATATTCACCCAGAAATTCAGATATCAGCCTAATAGAGGTATGTTCACATTAGGTCAGGGACTCACCAGTATTGAGACCACCTTGACGATGGTTGGTGGGCTTTAAAATGTTTGGCCAAATGTTTATACTAAGCGTCTCAAATTTTTCCTTATATTCCAAAGCCATATTGCTATTCTAAATTTCATGTATTCCATATTGTCATGCCTTAGTATGCTTGAGTGCAGCCTTTTTTTGTATATAATCCTGCACAAGGGCCCACCGGGGGATTCTCCGGTTCTCCTTTGGGCCAGTCTCAGCTTGGTTGCAAATTCTCCTACTGCTTTACTGAATAATTCATTCTTAAAATAAGGGAATAATTCCAATGTGGGCAATGTTTATGAACCTTTCCTAATATATAAGAGTAGAGAGTGCAGCCTTTATTCTCTACTAATGTCTTTTTTTTAGGTTGCTTTCAGAAAGTTACATAAGTTTCCCAGAGCTAATAAATTCTGCAGATTTTTTTTTTTTGCATTCAGTGATAAAGTTTCAAGCACAGAGCAGAGAAAAGGCCCCTGTGAGCCTCAGAGCCGTCGCAGTCACAGCTCTGGTAATAGCTGTCACCCTGGTCGAGAACTCATCTGCGCCTGTTTAACTTCTATAACAAGTCTGCCAGTTTCTGGCGATTGTCAATATGTCCATTCCAATTTTCATAGCTGCTGCCGTATTGGAATCATAGCACGTACTGTAGCTAGAAGGCATGTTCTGGTCTGCTGGACCTGACAGCTATTGACAGCTATGGACAGCAGGATAGTTGGACAACACAGCGCTACTTGCATTTATCACCCTTTAGGCTGTGTGACTTTGGAATCAATGTAATGGAAAGATTAAAAGACCTCTCCCTTCCCCGCTGATAAATAGATTACAAGGGATTGGCTTATATAAAAACCGTGGCTTCTACTGCTGCTTTGTTTTTTTTTTTTCTCCTTCCTTAAAGTCAGCTTAAGAGGGGGCGGCTTGAAATGATCTAAACCTTTCACTAGCTATAGCTGTTCTCTAGTTGACGGAAACACTCAACAACTTGTCCTGGCTTTCCACGGCACCGGTGGGAGAATCCCAGGTTTGGCCCGGTCGTACATGGAATACGAGGAAGACGATGATGATATTCTTTTTGCCAAGTGGATGAGTAGCTTCTGGGGACATAGAGGGATAGAAGAACGCGAGAGGGATGCCAGGAGCCATCGGAAAAGGGCACAATCCCGTGCCCTGTCAGAGAGGAGAGCTTCTCTTCCATGTCCGGTATGTGAAGTCTAACTTTTATTAAGCAAATCATAAAGATAGAAAGTATATTTATAGTATTATTCCATTTTTTAGTTTACTTTTTAATACAATGATGTTGGTGTTTTACTTTTAGTGATAATATGAATAGTGTATCCTCAGGGCAAATTCCCTTGGGAAAGAGTTTGTATGTTCTTCCCGTGTTTGTGTGGGTTTCCTCCGGGTTCTCCGATTTCCTCCAAGACTCCAAAGACATACTGATAGGGAATATGGATTGTGAGCCTCAATGGGGACTGTTATGATGATGTCTATTAAGCGCTCTGGAGTATGTTGGTGCCATATAAGCAAACATAATATATAAATAAAATATATTATTTTGCTCCAAAAAATCTGCTGCACTTTAGGATAGGTTTACATGAGCGTATTTCCGGTCCGTGTGCTGTCCATGAGAAAAACGAATCTGAGCGTGAAAAAAAATCGCAGCGTGCACTAGTTTCTTCTGTATGTCGGATAAGTCTCCCACATTCAAGTCTATGGGTGCGTAAGAAAAAACGGATTCCATAGGAAGCCACCTAACGGCATCTGATTTTTACAGATACCTTTGAATTCTTTCACATAGGAAACTGTATTTAGTCATAGAAGTTTTTAAACGCTGCAGCTGTATAAAACCGTATTGCATACGAATAACAAATGAAAAAAAATTATCCTAGTTTTATTAAGAAACCTCGGACGATTTTATTAACGCTTGTGTGAACCTGGTCTAAACCAGGACTGCCAACCTCCAGAAATTCCAGGACAGTCCGTAAAAGTAGGACACTTTTTTCCTCGTCTGTAAAAATAATAATGTGTCCGTGATTTTTATGACATTGAAGAAACTTGTTCAGATTGTTTCCAGCCTTATAGTCATAATAGACTAGAGTATGGCATCCGATGTGAGAACATGGGATGCAAAATGGTAATGACCTAGCTCTGCTGTAAGCGTGATCCGAATGTCAGTGCTTTGTGCTCCGATCCTCTCGCGTGAGAAAATCGCAGCACAGGTGTGCAGGAGACGGAGAAAGTAGGCAACCCTGGTTTTATAGTATCAGAATTGGCTTTAAATTAAGAAATGTGATGAACACGCTGTGAAACATATCTGCTGCCTACATTGACCATTGGTATTTACTACAGATACCGCTGTGGCATTTCTACTGCAGGAAAACTGGGGATTTACCCACAAATTTTGAAACTGAGAAAACAAACCCATTATGAACAAATCTTATGTACATGCCACAGATATTTTCCACAACTAAATTGACCTGATTTTTAAGTCGGCCGTATGTCAATTCTTTTTACGGAAATCACGACAGGGTTAGTTTTGTGGCAAATTTGCAATAAAATGAGCAGCAAAGTCCATATGCAGATTTTTCTATAAATTTGTTATGATTTTGTTGTGATTTCCAGTAAAAAATTTGTAGAATGTGCAAGGAGTGGACCCTTAACCAAAACATCTTAAGCTGTTCAGAAGAACCATTGTAATGCATATAATATTCATTGCATGCATTACACATGAGAATTGTGTTACTACAGTTCTCATCATTGAATTTGCAACACAAAGAAGAGAAGTCGTGGAATGATGGAAATTACAGGATTGATAAACATGTTAATGATCTGCAAATGATGAAAAAATGGAAACTGCCTCACTGACTGCACTTGGGCAAGTCATCAAGATCCGCTACTGGCAGCTCCCTTTAAAATTGCCAATCTATGACGTGCCCAGATGTGCTCGAATGTAGATGCTGCAGGCCATGGTAGCACGTTTAGTCCATGCTGGCTGCTCCAAGACCACAAGAAACGTGTGGCCTGGCATTGTTGTGTTGAAAAATGTCTCATGGGACACTTTGGAGAAATGGCTGTACCATTGGTTCTACGATTAGACCATTCTGTATCACAAGTGAAATTGAATGTCACATACTAAGCCTGACGAGTCAAACATCATCTATATACACAATCAGAAAGCGTGTGCACGACATTGGGCTATGAGCCAGACGTTCTGCTACAGGTGTTCCATTGACATAATGTCACCGCTCTCAAAGGTTTTCACGGTGCAGAGTAAGACTGCAAAGAAAGCTGGAATGGAGGTATCTCCTCTTTTGCGAAAAGTCCTACTTTTCTCTTGGAAGCAATGATAACCAGAGTTTGGTCTGAAGACAATGTGGACAAAAGGGAATGTCAAACTTGTCTCAAATCCGGGATTATGGTGTGGGGGCGGCATAATGTACAGTAACCAGACCTCTCTAATCTTTATTCCAGGTACACTAACAGCTAGTCTTTACTTGATTTGATCGTGGAACCAATGGTACTGCTATTTCTCCAAAGTGTCCCAAGAGCCATTTTTCATCACAACAAAGTCAGGTTGAGTGTTTCTCGTGCTACTGTGTGCAGCCTGTGTGCCTAAACGTGCTACCATGGCCTATAGCATCTTCTCCCATCAAGCACATTTGGGAAGTCATAGGTCAGAAATTGCAAAGGGAGCTGCCAGCAGCAGATCTTGATGTTTTGCCCAAGTAAATTCAGTGTAAAAGAACATTATTCAGATAATCATTAATAACCTCATTCACAGCAGCCACGGTAAATACGTATTTTCCCATGTGGATCATACTCAAGTGTCCCAGGATCCAATCTTCTACAAAAAAAAGCCAAGTCGCATGTTTCTCGTGCTGCTGTGAGCAGCCAGCATGGCCTAAACTTACTACCATGGCTGCAGTGTCTCCAGATTTCTCTCCAAATGAACACATCTGGGATGTCATTGCTCAACAATTGCAAAGGGAACAGCTAACAGTAAATCTTTATGATTTTCCCAAGTGCCTTCAGCATGGCACAACATTCTTCAGGCAATCATTAATAATCTCATTGATAGCAGTCAAGACTTAAGTTTAGGGATTTCTGTGTGTGGCACTCGTACTCGATACTGAATAAATCGAGATGTTTTAAATTTCATTTCTATTTTTCCATAATTTTCATATAATTAACATGTCTATCCATCTTGTGATTTCCATAATTCCATGACTTTTCTTTCTTGTGAAATCCATAATAAACTTTCTGTTGCTTTTATTCTTGTGTTTCTTGCTTTTATTTTTTAAGACTTCTACAATTTCCCCTGGCAGCTGGTTATCAGCTTCTGGGCCAAATCCTTTCTGAAGACAGCCCAGATCTTGAAGTTTATCACAATTTCTGTGTTTTTGTTTGTTCTCCTGCTTTTTGAGGATTGACCTTAGGTTCTCACTGAGATTTTCTGGCAAGAGACCCAAAATGTCAATGTTTTATTCCCTAAGCCACTTAGTTATCAGTTTTGCCTTATGGTATGGTCTCCATCCCATCATGCAGGAAAAAACATGATTAACAATTTGCTCCTGGATTGTTGGTAGAAGTTGCTCTTTGAGGATGTTTAGATCCATCAATTTTGCCTTATGGCATGGTCTCCATCATGCAGGAAAAAATATTGCTCATTAACAAATTGCTCCTGGATTGTCGGTAGACATTGCTCTTGAAGGATGTTTAGATCCCATTCTGTATTCATGGCAGTGATCTTAGGCAAAATTGTGAGTGAGCCCCCTCTTGGATGAAAAGCTCCCACACATGAATGGTCTCCGGATGTTCTACTGTTGGCATGACACAGGTCTCTTGGTAACTCTCACCTTTTGTTCTCCGCACAATCATTCTTCCAGTCCTCTGCAGTCCAATCACTGTACTTCCTACAGGCTGAAATTCTGCAGGAAGTAAAGAGATTGAACTGCAGATGGGGTAATGTTATTTTCTCTGATGAAGCCCCTACAAACTGTTTAGGACATCTGGCAGAATGATTGCTTGGAGAAGAAAAGGTGAGCGCTGCCATGAGTCCTGTGTCATGCCAACAGTAAAACATCCTGAGACCATTCATGTGTGGGGTTGCCTTTTATCCAAGAGGGGGCTCACTCACAATTTTGCCTAAGAACACAACCATGAATAAAGAATGGAATCTAAACCTCCTCCAAGATCAACTTCTCCCAACCATCTAGAAGCAATTAGGTTTTGAACAATGTTTTTTCCAGCATGATGGAGACCATGTCACAAGGCAAAAAGTGATAACTAAGTGGCTCAGTGAATAAAATATTGAAATTTTGGATCCATGGCCACCAAATTCCTCAAATCTCAATCCCAATAAGAACCTGTGGTTAATCCTGAAAAAAAGAAGGTGGACAAATAAATTGTATTAAACTCCAAGCACTTATTCGGTGAGAATGGGTTGTCATCATTCAGGATTTGACCCATAAACTGATATCCATATGTCGGAGCAAAGGGCAGAAGTCTTGAAAAATAAAAGTCAACTGGCTGTAAATATTGAGGACCCGGTTCATCAAAGTGTTTACACAAGAAAACTGTCATAAAAACAACCTGAAAAGTTTCATCATTTTTGCACAACATGAATTAGAGCAAAAATGTTGGCAGTTTTGGTATTTTCACTGTGAGAGGAGCATGGGCGTGACAATGTCTGCCCGTCTAATTCACAACCAGATGTGGCGCACCTTACGCCACATACTGTATCATATTCCAGTCCCTGACTGACTTTGCCAGCAGATGATGGCTGTGATAATCAACCATCATCTGCCTCTAACAGCCGCGGGAAGAGCAGCTGTTAAATGCTGCTGTCAATCTGTGACAGCAGGATTTACAGTCCGCCGGCAGGCGGGCACATCATTCTATGTGCCTATTGGCGCTCCCATGATGATGGGTTGCCATGACCGCAAGGGGTTAGCTGAAAACCCCTGTGTCTGTCATGAAGGTATGCCTCTGAAAGCCTGCCTGTGGCTGGCATTGATAGGAGACCGTGATTTTTGCTATATACAGAAATACTGTGGCATTGCTGTATATAGTATAAGCTATCGGATAAGCGCAGGTACAAATCCCCTAAGGGGACTAACAAATACAGTGAAAAGTAGAAAAATGTTTTAAAAAAGTGCAAAAATAAAAAAAATATAAAAGTTCAAATCATTTCCCTTCTTTTCCCTCATTAAAGGGGTTGTTTAGTCTAAAATGAAAAATCTGCAGTCACTCTGTATGCATATCAGATACTTGACTGCCGTTCCCGAAGCAGACAACGGCAAATTCTCGCAGCACACAGTGCATGCGCTGGGAGGATTCACAAGTCTACAGTCTCACAGAGTGACTGCAGACTTTTCATTTTAGATTGGATAAACTCTTTAAAAATTGAGAAATAAAAAAAAAAATATTTGAAAAAATAGGAGGAAAAAACTAAAGTGCAAAAGCGAAAAATCACCCGTTGGTTAAGGGGTTGATCTAGAAAGGATGGACTATGTATATAACCCAACAAGATGACCTCCAAGAGTTCCTCTATAAAGACATCTTTGGTATATTACATTACCTTTCTCATGACCTCCGTCACCCTACCTGTTAAAGGGTTTATCCCCTTTCAAAAAACCTTGATACCCGGACACAAAAACAAAACGTTCCTCATTCACTGTCTCCACCACTGCTCCAGATGTCCGGTACCGGCTGCTGCGCCGGCGTCACATTGACAGCTCATCTGCCAATCAGTGAGCTCAGCGGCTCTGCCCGTCTAAATAAAATGCCCTGCTCTGAGCCAATGAGCTCACTGATTGGCTGCCATGCTGCTGACTTGATGTCAGCGCTGCAGACGATACCAGACATTGGGCAGCTGCGGCGGATACAAGGTGATGCTTTTTTTTAATAACAAACTATGTCCGGATGCCAAAATTTTCTGTAAAGGTACAACCCCTATAATGATGTCCTATATCGATATTGACACAGAATTTTCACTTTATACATAAAAGAGGCATAATCATTTATTAGGGTTCGATGACTGGGATGGTTGTGAATCAAGTCTAAGGATATCGACCAAGATAGCGTGTGATTGGCTGAAATGTCAGCTCCCATTGGGACTGTGCTCTGCTGGATCTTTTGGGGCTTATTTATTGTGTTAGTCCCTGACAGGAGCATCCGCTGATGAATCAATCTGCTCCTTCTTGTGTTTATTCTGCATTTAACAGCTCCCAATATATAGGTAAATGGAGGCAGCTAGCGGTACGATGACTAGCGGTACGTGCACATGGCATTTTATAGAAGCTGCCGCTACGATGCTTCAGAAAAGTGCTGGCGGTGTTTTTCCTGAACTGTCTTCTTTGCCATCTATTTATCTTTTTTGCAGTGTCTTTTTTTTGTTCTTTTACATTTAATTAGAAGATAGTTGCAGGCCGCCTAGAGAATGGTCAGGTCATTCTTTCAGATGCTTCACGGTTTTCAAAGCCCGAAGAGGTTAATAAAAAGCGTACAAAAGATGGAACATGTGCACGGCGTTGTTTTGACATTGCTGTGCGTTATGTTTATTTTTTTAACGCCTCTTGAGAGCTTTTACAGGTGGGTTCCAGGCAGAATCCATCTGAAAAAGATGCTAAGGTTATGTTCACACAGAGATTTTTTGAGGTGTTCAAAATGTGCAAGTTTTCTAATGGAAACATCAAGAAATGCTTCTGGTTTGGGGAGAATTTCAGAGGATTTGTTTTTTGATTCCTGAAACTGTTTTGAAAATTTTTTAAAGTATTTTCTGAGGTTTTTTTTCCCAAAAAGATTCAAAGAAATGACATGCACTTTTTTTCTTTCCGGGCATTTTTCAGAACCTGACATGGAAAATAAAACACTATAAAAAAGTGAACAGAAAAGTGGTCTTAAAACAGAAATGAATAGTGAGAGTCATTCAGGTGTAATTCTTAGTAATTTCTCAGGTGCTGTGTTGGGAGTGATTAAAAAAAAAACTCCTCAAATACCCAATGTGTACATAGTCATAGTGTATGTACACACTGTGGGGGCAATTTTTCAAAGCTGTTTTCACCAGAAAACTGATGTAAAAGTGCTGGTGTTTCTTATGCCAGAAAGGCTACTCCAATCTGGAGTTTTTGGCAAGATGCACACCACTGAAGAGATGTGCCCAGTTTAGAAAAGGGCGCCACTTAATGAATTCAGCACTTGATACTCCAGCGAGCCCTTCAATAAGACTGGCATCCGCAACACCAGACTTTTTGATTCAGTTCGTAAGGCCGGGATCACAAATGCGACGAAGTCGTCTGACACTCGCATGTGAAATCCCAGCTCTGGCGCCGGCACTCGGGAGTGGAGCGAGCGGCTGCATAGAACTATATGCAGCCGCTCGCTCCACTCCTGAGCGCCGGCGCCAGAGCTGGGATTTCACATGCGAGTGTCGGATGACTTCGTCGCATGTGTGATCCCGGCCTTAGTCTTTTTGCGTATTGGGAGTGGAAAAAAGCTATGTGTACACGTCATCCTTTAGATGCCACCACAGCCGCCAAGCTTTCCAAGAAACAGGCACTTCAGGAAAAATCCAGCGGTTTTGCTTTCTTTCTCATGACGGCTCCTCTGCTGGCATCTTTTCACATTTATCTTCATTAAGGTAGGATAAAAGAAGTTTAATAATAATCTTTTAATAATAATCTTTATTTTTATATAGCGCTAACATATTCTGCAGCGCTTTACATACGTTACAAAAGACTGAACATTTCGTTTTTACATTGCTGTAAATTATGTCCATTTTTGTGTTGTTTTTTCCCCGCTTTTTCATCTGCAATCTGCCTGAAAAAAATGCCGTGTGCACACAGCCATGTTTTTGAGTATTTTGAAGTTTTTAAAGGGAATATGTCAGTAGTGTCAACACTCCTAAGCCGTCTACAGTATATGGGCATGCAGGTCACAGGAAGCTGAATAACGTAATACCTTGATATCTGCGATCTGATGTTCTATTCCAAAGAAATCTATGTTTTTCTTATATGTAAATGAGCGGATCAGGACTATGAGCCGGACATAAATATCCCCTAGAATATGCCACCAGAAATTATTATTAATAAAAGGTGGTTTTACCAGAGTAAGACAAGTCTTTTTGTCTTCTTATAAACATATTTGCTGCAGTTCTCACAGCTCTGCAGTATTGCAGCACTGACTGCCTGTGAGATGGAAGCTAAAGCTGAGAGGAACCTGCATGTGTGTCACTTAGGCCGCATTCACAAGTTCAGCATTTGGTCAGCATTTCACATTAGTATTTGTAAGCCAAAACCAGGAGTGGGTGATAAATACGGAAGTGGTGACGTGTTTCTATTATACTTTTCCTCTGTTTGTTCCCTTTCTGATTTTGGCTAACTGATTTGAAATACTGAACATGAGTTATAATCACACACAGCTCTGCAGTGAGATCAGAGAGCAGAGAGCGGCCATTACACATCACACAGGTAACGGCCACTTTCATATAAAATAATGTCTGGAGGCAAATTCTCGGAGAGATCTGTGTCCGGCCCATAGATCTTAACACCACATTTACTTGTAAAAAAAAACAAAACTTGATTTCTCTGGAATAAGATATCAGATCACAGATATGAACGTATTGTTTTATTCAGCTTCCTATGACCTTCCTGCCCATATAGATGGCTTAGTGAGTCGCACATAGTACCAGGGCTATGGGGTACTCGGCACCGAGCCCATGAAAGTCTATGGGGTTTGTCACTGGCAGCAGGACTCGGTCCGTGGCCCTGGGCGCTCATACAATGGGGGATATTTACAGGGGAATTGTAGTAATAGATAGTTTGTGACGCCACCTGTGGTTTCTGATCAATTTGACCAGCGCTGCTATATGGATCTTCCTAGGGGATGTTATGAGGCAGCTGGATGGTAAGTCTCCCACAGGCGAGACTGGTCCCTGGAAGTCTATGGTGGTGCAGGGTGTAGTAAATGAAACAGTCTCACACAAGGCAATCTCTTTCCATACCTTTACTTGTAGATGTTTCAGGCAAGTCCCGGGGAGCTGGTCGGGTTGGAGAATGCACATTCAGGATAACCGCTGAGCAGGTTAGAGGCCTCCTTTAACCTTGGATGTATGTGAGTACAAACTTGCATGAAGTCAAGTTAACTCTTTTAATCTCCAGCTTGTTCAATAGCTGCAACGCCCGGCCGACATTGTGGTAGAGCCTTCTAGTTGGTGAGAACAGAGTCCTTACTTTTGTAGGGTCCTACTCAAAGTCCTTGTTCTACCTGACTCCATTTACGTATCAGCGCTTAGGGCTACCTTCTGTGACTTGAAGTCCAGGAAGGCCTCCGGTGTTTCTTATTACTAGGCGTAAAGCACTAGCAACGCTTCGGACCCCGGTGTCCGGTGAATTAGTGCGGGTAATCCGGTACCTGATGCACTAGTCTCTATCTTTCTCCACTGTGCCTCGCGTCCTGCTCTTGCTCTTAACATAAGCACAAGTAGCGATGATGTGAATGCCAGCTTTTCTCCAGAGCTCGCTGAACAGTTCCTAGTACACTCACTGTTGTAGCTCCTGTGATTCCCTTCTTTCTTTCCTTTCTCAGACCCTGTCCAGAGCAGCGCACAGGTACTCTGTCAACTGTGTACACGCTGTAGCTCCGAGAGTCACCTTCCCACTTTCTAGAGAACACAGACAGCTTCTTCTGAGGTAACTGTTTCACTTGCTTCAATTGCAGCTCTGACTAGGCTAGAGTGCCTCTCTTGTCCACTCTTACTAGCCTCCACTTTTGTATGAGGTGAGCTACAGGAGCTCCTTCAGATCCCAGTCTTAACTCCTCTCACTCCAAGTCCAGACTGAACTGAAACTGAACTGAACCCTGACTGACTGGGAATGACTCACTCCTGAGTCTCCCAAGGCTTGAATGGCTGACTGCTACATGTCACTTCCTTTTATACCCCTAGTGGGTGTGTTGGGAAATGTGAGTGACGTGAATGAATATCAAGCTTCACGGTTACCTTCTTGTGCATTTTCCTGGAATATGTGTGCCTGGCGTAGCTGGGCCACACATCCCCCCTTGGTTAAACACAGCACTCCCGGGCTGTAAAAGAGAAAAGAAAAAACATTTTGTTTTGCATATAACATCAAACAGTTTTAACTCATCCCATCCGGGAGGTAAGAATTCTTGAACGTTACAATTTGTACATTAGAAAAATATAAAAGTATCAAAAACACTTTCATAAATCCAAGACAGATTCTTGTGGAGGACCCGCACCAAAAACCTCCCACGTGGGTCCTGGGTGGGCTGCAGGACTTCATTGCTGCAGACCTCACTCTAGGCCACACCATACGGGTTTTTCTTCAGAGGTAATTAGGTTTTGTGTAAAACCAAAATGAAGCACCGAAGTGCGAACTATTTACATTTACAGTTTCTGGGCTGGCACAGTCCACAGCCACGCAGTCCTTGGCTTGATAAAACGCATATCAAGAAATCATTAATTCTTCACTTTCACTTTACCCAACTGGGGTATTCTATGCAAACTATGCAATCATCATCACATTTACTCTTTACCCAGCCGGGTATTCTACTTAAATATGTAAACATCATCATACATATTATTAAACATTAATAAAGTGCAAATCTTGTAGAACTTCTTCATCAACTTCTTTTTCAAAAACTTTTTACACTTTCTGTTGCAGTAAACCCCTGTCTGGGTCCTACTGATTTTCATCTTTGCTTGAGGTGACGTTTACTTTTTCCATCCCTAGGGACAGAATTACACGATGCCCTTGGGTACCCATTACCAGGATATCATGTCCTGCGATGTAGGTTTGGGTAGCTACAGTCTTCATTCTTACTATGGTCCCACCGGGTGCTTCTGTCATGTAGGACGCAAGTGGCGTTGTTGAAGGTGTCGCAGTAACTTGCGATTCAGGACAGGTCGCAGATTGCGATGCAGAACGTGATGTAGGTTGCGGTGCGGTATGAGACGTTGATAGAGAGGCGTACGCAGGGGGCGATGCTGGTGCACGGTCTGGTGCTGTTGGGGCCCGGGACTGGGACGCTGCGGCATAGTGTACGTTACCGGCGTCGGGGACGGGGTCACTGACGATAGAGACATTTAGGGCATACCATCCCTTTAAACCCCAGTGTCGAGTGTAACTGACTATGTCCCCGTTTACCAGATCCCTTCCCGGATGACCGATGGGCAGGTGGGACTCTACATCTCGGCGGCTCACAAAGACTCCCGGATATAGGCCCGGCTCACGGATAAAGCCCCAGCCTTTCGGAGTTTGAAGTCCGTTACGCACCCCTGGCGCCGCGGTTCCCGGAGTGTACCTTTATCACGGCGAACACTCTCCTTGTCGGCGAGGAACTCTTCAATGTACCGCTGACGGAACTGCTGTATTTCTCTCTCCTCCTGCTGCCGTTGTCTCTCCTTCTCACGACACAGCTCCTCGTGCTCCACTTTTGCAGCATAGGTGATGTCGTCAAGGTACTCCATTTGCTCCCAGTCGATTTCCGGCAGTGATGGCTGAGACCCCTCCGGTGTTCCTACCAGGGAACTGCAATCTGCTGCGGCCTCCTGGCCTGGCTGGCACTCCGGTACGGGCAGGGCCTCCTCAGCCGCCTTCTCCTCCACCTCTCCATCGGTGGGATCAGGTACAGCGCTTTTGGGGGCGGCCTCCGGTTGTCCTTCAGCCTTCTTCAGCAGGGACTTAGGAAAGTCAGGTGATGGCGTTATATCTGTGGGAGAGAACACTGCGTCCCACAGCAGCCGCTGTGTCTGGGCACGCCAGCGCCCCTCGGTCTCCTTCAGGTCTGCATGGCGCTGGATCAATCTTTTAAGCGCCGCATTCTCCTCCTTTAATTCCAGCATGGTTTGCTGAAGGTCCCGTACTGGGGACAGCTCCGGCACGGGCAGAGGCTCTTCAGGGGAACAGGGCCTGCCTGCCACTGCTCCTCCGCATAGCGTATCCCGTCCTTCCGCCATCTCACTCCAGGCCAGACTGTGCTTTCCATCAGGAACAATCTGGTCTCTTCCGTGGAGGCGGGATTTGCGCTTCCTCTTTTTTGCATAGAAGATGAAGAGGAGGCGGATCTCTCTTGCAGTGGGGCCATTGCGGACGTTGTAATAACACTTTGAGAGGGCGGCCATAACTTTCGCGCCACAGGGGGGGTACACGCCCACGAATACATGCCCACCTTCTTCACCAGCGCCTCAGGGCGCGAATATGGCGGTAAAATGGCGGAAAATGGCGCCAAAAGTGACAAACAGCAAACAGTCTTTTCTTGCATAAAACAGTCAATATAGGCAACACAGGACTCACAATTTTGCAAGCTTCGTATCCTGTTCGTGACGCCAGAGATGAGTCGCACTTAGTACCAGGGCTATGGGGTACTCGGCACCGAGCCCATGAAAGTCTATGGGATTTGTCACTGGCAGCAGGACTCGGTCCGTGGCCCTGGGCGCTCATACAATGGGGAATATATTTACAGGGGATTGAATAATAGATAGTTCGTGACGCCACCTGTGGTATCTGATCAATTGAACCAGCGCTGCTATATGGATTTTCACAGGGGATGTTATGGGGCAGCTAGATGGTAAGTCTCCCACAGGCGAGACTGGTCCCTGGAAGTCTATGGTGGTGCAAGGTGTAGGTAATAAAGCAGTCTCACACAAGGCAGTCCCTTTCCATACCTTTACTTGTAGATGTTTCAGGCAGGTTCTCCCCGGAGCACTGTGAGGCGAAGGATGCACCTTCAGACTCCCCCACGGGTAGGTATATGGCCTCCTGTCCTTTGCACTGTGTGATCCAGTCCTGACCTGCATGTAGCTAAGTCTGACTCTGTCTCTGTTCTGTACCTGGCTGAATTGGTGATTGGACCTTCTATTTGGTAGAACAAGTCTTTTCAGGCTGATCGAGCCGACTCCGTCCTCCTGGTCCTGTTGCTTAACAGCTCTGTGGTACCCTGGGACTTGTAGTCCTACAGGAACTCCGGTGTTCTCCTAAAGGTTGTAGAAATCCTTAAAGGCTCGGACCCCGATGTCCGGTGACTTGTTAGGGAGAGCTATTAATGCTCCTTTTTCCCTCTGCTTCCACTTGCCTTCGACCCTACCCGGGTCCTGCTCACAACACACATTGGCAGCAGGCAAGCTGCCTCTTCGCCGCTCTCTAAGCGTCGGCACGCTTCTTAGTCAGATTTGCTTCAGATTTAGCTCTGACCAGACTAGGGTGATTTCAGTACACACCCGTACCAGCCTCCATGTATAGGCTCTAAGCAGCTCTCTTTCTGACAGAGCTGGGGCTCAGAACTGAGCTAAACTTCTCTCCTCTGATCTTATCTGAGCTGCTCCGTGAGCTGCTCTGGCAATTCTCTGACAAAGTGAAACTAAAACTGAGTTTATATGTGCCTGCAACCAGCTCCCTCTAATGGTCTCCTAAGGTAAGCTGGAATGTGTGTGTGCATATTGACCTCTAGTGGGGTCCTCTGTCAGTGCACCCTTCTGGAGATGTGGATTCAGTCGCAGCTGGGCTCCACATTAGAAGGGATGCTCCTACTGATAGATTCCCTTTAAGGAGGATTTGAAGAGTTTCTGATCCAAAACTCCTCAAAAACTCAGTGTGCACTTACTTTTACAGAGGCATCTGTCATTTATATGCTAATATGAAATATGCGTAGTACAAATGTCATGAAAAGCTCAGGGTTTATAAGTTTGATGGATGCCTAAGACATAAGCCATATTGTAGAATCTGTCACCAACAGGCAACAATGGTAAAAAAAAAACAACATAAAAAAAAAATCTTTGTACGGAACTCCAGAGGATCAGATAGAATAGTCAACTCTATTATTCCATCCTTTTAGAGGGGAACAAGTTTGTTCTCCTTCTGACTAATAGACCCCCATTTATCACGTACGTCAGGAACTTTCCTAGCATTCATACTAATTGCATGCATAAAACGTAATGTGAATGAGCGCTTATTCCGTACAGCACAGTGGATAAATAGCAAGATGTTTAACTTCTGTGACTATGACCAAGTGTTCTCATTCACTGACAGCAAGCAGTATCTTGAAAATGTTGAGGAATTGAATAACATAGAGCATATATATACATGTAGCAAAATAAAGCTATAACATACGGTACATCCAAAAAAGCAAAAAGTATAAACATCCAAAAAAAGCAACATTTATAAACTGAATTAAATTGTATGGAAGTTAAGTGGCCTCTCTAATAGACTGATGAATGATACCGATTAGAAGGACCAATTGCTTTGGAAGGAAACCGAGAAGGTTTAAGGGATTAGTGACTGTGATACTGCGATAATTGCCCAGATACACCGTCCAAAATTTACATTCGTTCCATTCCCATAACGTGACAATATTATCAGGCAGCACTTCTGTAATCTTCCCCTGGAAAGCATTCTCCGTGTTAGTGCTATTAAGCTTCTATATCACTGAGATATTATGACGGGACGCTGTGTCCCATGTTCTAAATCCTTCTGAACAAAAATTACATTCTGCATTTCACTCCATAGTGTAGTGTCATCTGTAAAGAGGATAATCTGTAAATCTTGTGGTGCTCCACTTACAGCACCAATGGGATCTCGGTTCATTCTTCGGTTCTTGCTCCTTGGGATTAAAAAGTAAGAGAATACAATTTATCAGATTAAAACCATACCATTGTTTCATCTGGGCAGAGGTTTAATGGATAGAATAATCCTGTACGGTAAAAGTATGCAAAGGAAACTAAGCTATGAAAATGAAAAAATGGGTTTAATAGCTCAAACATTACATGTTGGGAAGTGAAGGGCTTGTGCTGTCATAGTATTTTGGTGCCCCACCAATATTTGGTGCCCCATCAATATCTGATCGGTGGGGTCTGACACACGGCACCTCCAACGATCAGTTGTCATTTGCTACCAAAGCCGCCAATTGCAAATTACAGCTTTATTTAACCCCATTCACCCCCCAAGCCTGTTTAAACCTTCATGACCAGGCCAAATTTTACAATTCTGACCAGTGTCACTTTATCTGGAAATAACTCTGGAACGCTTCAATGCAGCCCACTTATTCTGAGATTATTTGTTTTTTAGAGACATACTGTATTTCATGATAGTGGTAAAATTTGTTCAACATGACTTGTTTTTATTTGTCAAAAATTGGAAATTGGGCAAAAAGTTTTAAACATTTGCAATTTTTATGCCCTTAAAACAGAGTTATGTCACACAAAGCAGTTAATAAATAACATTTTCCACATATCGACTTTACATCAGCACATTTTTTGAAAGATAATTTTTTTTTTGTTAGGAAGTTAGAAGGGTTAAAAGTTGAGCAGTGATTTCTCCAACAAAATTTACAAACCATTTTTTAGGGACCATATCACATTTGAATTGAATTTGAGTGGTCTATATGTCAGAAAATACCTAAAATTTACACCATTCTAAAAAATACACCCCTCAAGGTGCTCAAAACCACATTCAAGAATTTTATTAACCCTTCAGGTGCTTCACAGGAATTTTTGCAATGTGGAAGGAAAAAAATAAACATTTAACTTTTTTCCACAAAAATTTTACTTTAGATGCAAATTTCTTTATTTTCACAATGGTAACAGGAGAAAATGGATCTTAAAATTGATTATGCAATTTCTCCTGAGCATGGCAAAACCTCATATGTGGGGAAAAAGTACTGTTTGGGTTCACGGTAGGGCTCAGAAGGGCACCGTTTGACTTTTTGAAAGCAAAGTTGGCTGGAAATGAGAGCAGACGCCATCTCGCGTTTGGAGACCCCAGGTGTGCCTAAACAGTGGAAACCTCGACAAGCTACCGCATTTTGCAAACTAGATCCCTCAAGGAACTTATTTAGATGAGTGGTGAGCACCTTGAATTCTCGGGTGCTTCGCAGAAATTTATAACGTTGAGCCGTAAAAACAAAAACAAACAAAATATAAATCACATTTTTTCCACAAAAATGTTCTTTTAGCCTCAAATGTTTTATTTTCACAAGGGTAACAGGAGAAAATGGACACCAAAAATTGTTGTTAAATTTCTCTGAGTAAGTCGATACCCCATATGTTGGGGAAAATAAGTGAGCGCACGGCAGGACTCAGAAGGGAAGAAGCATCGTTTGACTTTTTGAACTGCTGTGAGCGTTTGGAAAGCCTAAACACTGGAAACCCCCCACAAGTGACCCCATTTTTTAAACTAGACCCCACAAGAAATATATCTGAATGTGTGGTGAGCACCTTGATACCCCAGGTGCTTCACGCAAGTTTTTAAAGTTGAGCTGTGAAAAAAAAAATCATTTTTCCCACAAGAATGTTATTTTAGCACAATTGTTTTTTATTTTCACAAGGTTAGCAGCTGAAATTGCACCATACAATTTGTTGTGCAATTTCTCCTGAGTATGCCGATACCCCATATGTGAGGGAAAACTAATATTTGGGCGCTTGGCAAGGCTTGGAAGGGAAGGAGCACCATTTGACTTTTTGAACACAAAATTGACTGGTGTCATAAGTGGACGCCATGTCTTGTCCTGGGGGTTCAAGCCTTTCTGCTACCAGTAACATCAAAGCCTCCTCATGCAGGACTTACACAAGAGACTTGAGGTCTCTAGATCCTGTCTTGTCAGCTGAGTCCATGGCCTGAGCTAAATGTAACGCTGATGAGTGTGGACCCACAGCGCCAAGGGCCGGGCTTACCCTGGAGGGGCATGACTAAGTGTCTACTGGGTGTTCACTAGAGGCTCTGATGGTTAGAATAGGCTGGGTCACTGGTAGACACCAGATACCACTCCAGGGCAGTTCCTGGGACTGCAGCAGCTGAGCCACTGTTCAGAGCAGGTATAGGAGGTACAGAAGGGGCGAGACAGAAATATAGTCAGATGGTCCAAGCTCAGGGTTAGCAGCATGTGTTCAGAATACTAAGCCAAGGTCAGGAGCAGAGAGGTCAGGCATAACGCTTAAATGAGCCGGGTTGGTAATAGGTTTGACAAGACAAAATAGCACAGGACTGATTGCTGAGACTGAGAAGAACCAGGAGCGTAAGATTAGGCAAACGTGTGGAGGGCTGCGTTGCCTAATTCAGCATCTGCTGGATGGTGATTGGCTGGAGAATCCAAACCCTGCAGGACATAGCAGAGTTAAATTGCTGCAGGATCTGGCCTTTCCCACCTATAGCCATGTGGAGACATCAGGGATATGCAGCAGAGTTGGAAGTGCTGCATAGACACAGTAAAGCGGCCAGGGAGACTGGAGAACGCAGCGAGTTACTGTCATGACACTATTTGATAGGACTTGTTCTGCAGTACCTGGTGGCAGCTGCTACACATTGAATGGATCTGCACTTTGCTGCTCCATTCAAAGAATGCATATCTGGCAGCTGCGGGAGCAAATAGCAGCTGTTCACCCTGAGTGTCTGGTGTCAAACCCCCACTGATCTGATATTGGTGGCCTATCCTATGGATAGGTTATCAATGTACTGTGACCAGACAACCGCTTTTAATAATGAATTCTATGGGTCTCAAAGTGCAGCAGTCACATGACAATATAATATGATCACGTGACTGCTGCAGCCAATTAGCGGTCGCTGGACGACTGCAGCCTTCAGTATGCCGTCAGAGCGGAAGTCCACTGTGATAGAATAGTGAAGGCTGCAGCCAATCAGTGGTCTGCGATTGGATGCAGCAGTCATGTCACAAATAGAAATGAACAAATCAATTCATGCTGCCCGGATCTGGAATCCCATCTGGTCTTCTGTGGTAGCTGTTCTTCACTCGGTCCTGCACTAATTCGGGAGGTAAGTGTGAGTTTTTTTTATTTTATGATAGACAGTATGGCTGTTAAGATGGGGTTGTGACGCGCACCACATGTGTGGGTACCAGGACTATGGGGTACTCGGAGCCGAGCCCATGGAAGTCTATGGGAGTTGTCACTGGCAGCGGGACTCGGTCCGTGGCCCTGGCGGTCATGCAATGAGGGATATTTACAGGGGAATTGTAGATTAGATAGTTCGTGACGCCACCTGTGGTATCTGATCAATTGGACCAGCGCTGCTATATGGATCTTCACAGGGGATGTTATGGGGCAGCTAGGTGGTAGGTCTCCCACAGGTGAGACCGGTCCCTGGAAGTCTATGGTGGTGCAGGGTGTAGGTAATAAAGCAGTCTCACTCAAGGCAATCTCTTTCCATACCTTTACTTGCAGATATTTCAGGCAGGTCCCGGGGAGCTGGTCGGGGGGAGAATGCACATTCGGGATAACCGCTGAGCAGGTTAGAGGCCTCCTTTACTTCATATGTATGTGAGTCCAAACTTGCATGAAGCGAAGTTAACTCTGCAATCTCCAGCTTGTTTCAATAGCTGCAACGCCCGGCCGACATTGTGGTGGAGCCTTCTATGTCTCTGATTTCCAGATGTTGGTGAGAACTAAGGCGTTGGGGCTGATCAGGCCTTGCCCGTCCTGTCCTCCCTGACTCCGTTTACGTATCAGCGCTTAGGGCTACCTTCTGCTACTTGTAGTCCAGAAAGCCTCCGGTTATCTTGTTACTAGGCGTGAAGCGCTAGCAACGCCTCGGACCCCGGTGTCCGGTGAATTAGTGCAGGTAATCCGGTACCTGAAGCACTTATCTCTGTCCTTCTCCACTGCGCCCTTCGCCCTGCTCTCGCTCTTAACATAAGCACTTGTAGCTTTGATGGAAAGGTCAGCTTTCTCCAGAGCTCACTGAACAGCTCTCAGTATCCTCCAAGTCCAGACTGGACTGACACTGAACTACACTGTACTAAGACAGGAAGCTGACTGACTGAACTCCTCTCCCTCCTTAACAGAACTGAACACTGGGAATGACTCACTCCTGAGTCTCCCAAGGCTTGAATAAATCTGACTGCTACGTGTCACTCCCTTTTATACCCCTGATGGGTGTGTCTGAAAGTGTGAGTGACGTGAATGGATATCAAGCTTTTGCGGTTACCTTCCTGTGCATTTTCCTGGATTATGTGTGCCTGACATAGCTGGCCACACATCCCCCCTTGGTTAAACACAGCACTCCCGGGCTGTAAAAGAGAAAAGAAAAACATTTTTGTTTTTGCGTTAAACATAAACATTTTTAACTCATCCCATCCGGGAGGTGAGGAATCTTTAACGTTACAATTTGTACATTAGAAAAATACAAAAGTATCAAAGTATCAAAACATTTCCATAAATACTAGATAATATTCTTGTGGAGGACCCGCACCAAAAACCTCCCACGTGGGTCCTGGGTGGGCTGCAGGACTTCATTGCTGCAGACCTCACTCTAGGCCACACCATACGGGTTTTTCTTCAGAGGTAGTTCAAGGCTTTGTGTAAAACCAAGATAAGGCACCGTAGTGCAAACTATTTACATTTAAAGTTTTTGGGCTGGCACAGTCCACAGCCACGCAGTCCATGCATGAGAAAAGACACATTTCAAGTAATCACATTTCAAGACATATTAATAGAAATCACATTAATACTTTAACTTCTATTAAAGTGCAAAAATCTACTTTGTAAAACTTTATACAATTTTCAGTTGCAGTAAACCCTGTTTGGGTCATACTAAACTAGTTTACTAGGACTACTCTTGATAACGAATAGGTAACCTTCCTTTCGTTGTACGCTCTGATCTACGTGGTGTAGTGTTAAGTGTAGTAGTCTCTAGCCTATCTGCTCTGTGTACCGGCGAACTATAGATACGACTCCACCTCTCTAGGGACCTGGCAAGCATGCTAGCGACTGGGCGATGCGGTACTGCTTCACCAGGGGTTTCCACTTCTTGTGGTGCTGCCTCTTGTGGTTCCGCTGCTTGGGATACCAATGGTTGAGGGTCTGCCGGAACAGGTCCTTCTGGAACTAACTCTACTGGCACAATTGGTATGACTTGATGTAGAGGTTCTTCTTGCGGTTGATAAAACTGCAGCACAGGAATGATTACTGCTTCTCCCACTCTGGGCCAATCCGCAGGTAGATCTCCCAGATCCGTATGTATGACCGTTTCATCATTTTCTTCCTGATTGACAACAGGTTCTTCCTCACGAAGCTTTAATGGGCCCGGACACAACTTTAGATGATCTCTAGACACAGTTGCAGTCGTTTTTCCTCCATCCTTGCTGATGGTACAGGTTTTTCTGTTATCGAATTTGGAATTTTGCACGACATATGGCTCCTGTTCCCACTGATCATCCAATTTGTGCATTCTTCTTTTTCTTTTTAGCACAATTTCTCCAGGCATAAGAGGCTTAGCGGGAGCATTTTTGTTGTAGTTCTTCTCTTGCTTTTCTCTTACTTTATTGAGACTGTCTTCTACGCAGGCTTGTACTCTCCTGTACTGTTCCTGTCGATTCGTGTCCCAATCTTCAGCATTGTCATCAGCCTCTGGTTCTACCACACCAAGCTCCAAATCCATTGGCAGCCTTCCTGGTCTTGCTCTCATAAGGTAGGCTGGAGTGCAGTTGGTGGAACTTACTGGTATGTGGTTGTACAAGTCGACCAGGTCAGGTAGCAAGTCTGGCCACCGATTTCTTTCTTCCAGTGGTACAGATTTCAGTAAGTCAATGACAATGTGATTCATCTTTTCACAAAGGCCATTGGTCTGAGGGTGGTACGGTGTTGTTCTGATCTTCTTACACCCATACAATTGACAGAATTCCTTAAACAGTTCAGCTTCGAATGCAGGACCTCGATCAGTCAGCACCTGCTCCGGATATCCGTGTGGTCTGCAGAAACTTGCTTGGAAGGTTTTTGCTGCTGTCTCTGCTGTCATATCTTTGACAGGGGCGACCACCAGAAATTTGGAATAGTGATCCACCATGGTCAGGGCATATGTGTATCCCGACCTGCTTGGTGACAACTTGACATGGTCCAACGCTACGATCTCCAAGGGACGAGTCCTCTGGATAGGCTGCAGGGGTGCTCTCTGACTATGGTAATCTTTTCGTCTGAGGCCACAGGGTCCACAATTCCGGCACCACTTCTCGATGGAGCTGCGCATCCCTACCCAGTAGAACCGACATCTCAACAGGGTCTCCAGCTTTTTCCAGCCAAAGTGTCCCGCTTGATCGTGGTAGGCTTCTAACACCATTTGGATGTCTGCTCTGGGAACCACTATCTGCCAAACCATCTCATGGGTCCTTGGGTCGACGTACCTCCTGCACAACTTCTCACGATAGATGAACAACCGGCTTCTCTCGTTCCACAGGAGCTTTGCTGGTATAGGTGCATCTTTCTCCAAGGAGGAACCTTCCTGTCTTATTAGCTCCTTGATACGGCTGACCACTGGATCGCTGTCATGAGTCTCCTTCCAGCTGTGATGAGGTAAAGGGTTTAACGTTTCACCACACCGCGTTCTGTAGGCTCGTTGCTCATGATCATCCCATTTCTGTGGAACGCAGGTAGCTCAATCTCTTCCAGGTCGTCCGATTCCTCTTCCGTGTCGGATTCATGCGGCATTCTGGACAAGGCGTCAGCGTTGGCATTTTTACGGCCCGCCCTGTACTTGATGGAAAATTGATAGTTTGACAGCCGAGCCATCCAACGTTGCTCCATGGCTCCCAGCTTGGCTGTTTCAAGGTGCGTCAAGGGGTTGTTGTCTGTGTACGCAGTGAACTTGTTGGAGGCAAGGTAATGTTTGAATCTTTCTGTAATGGCCCAGACCAACGCCAGGAACTCCAGTTTGAAGCTGCTATAGTTTTCCGGGTTCCTCTCAGTTGGCCTGAGCTTTCTGCTGGCATATGCGATGACTTTTTCTTGGCCATTCTGCTTCTGACTGAGGACCGCTCCCAATCCCTCGTTACTGGCATCGGTGTACAGCAGGAACGGTTGACCGTAATCTGGGTAGGCTAAGATTTCATCGCCTGTTAGAATCTCTTTCATCTCTTTGAATGCCTCAGCTTGTTCTTTACCCCAATTGAATGGAGGGTTTCTGCTCTTGAGAGGTTGTCCTACCAGGAGGTCCTGTAAAGGCGCCGCTTTCTTGGTGTAATCTTTTACAAACCTCCTGTAGTAACCTGTTAGTCCCAGGAACTGACGCACCTCTTTTAGATTCTTCGGCTCCGGCCATTTCTGGATGGCTGTGACCTTCTCAGGGTCTGGGCTACTCCTTCGGAGCTGACAATATGCCCCAAGTACTGTACCTTTCGTTTGAGCAGATGGCACTTGGAGGGCTTCAGCTTCATCCCATACTTGGACAGTGATTCGAATACCTCTGCCAGGTGTTTCAGATGATCCTCATACGTCTTGGAGTACACAATAACGTCGTCCAGGTACAGCAACACGGTTTCAAAGTTGAGATGTCCCAGGCAGCTTCCATCACTCTCTGGAATGTTCCAGGGGCACTGCTGAGTCCAAACGGCATTCTGTCAAACTCACAGAGTCCCATTGGGGTGGTGAAAGCAGTTTTCTCCGATCCTCCTCAGCCACAGCTACTTGCCAGTACCCACTAGTAAGGTCGAGGGTAGAAAAGTAGTTAGCCGTTTTCAAAGCAGCTAAGGATTCCTCTATGCGTGGTAATGGGTATGCATCTTTATGTGTTATGCAATTTACCTGTCTGTAATCTACACACATTCTCATGCTACCATCCTTTTTCTTAACTAGAACTAGAGGTGCTGCCCAGGGGCTACAACTATCCCTTATCACCCCGGCTTCCTTCATGTCACGCAACATTTCCTTAGCTTTCTGATAGTGGGCTGGAGGTATAGGCCGGTACCGCTCTTTGATGGGAGGATGACTGCCTGTAGGGATATGATGCTGTACTCCCTTAATTGTCCCAAAGTCAAGTGGGTGTTTGCTAAATACTTGTGCGTACTCTTGTACCACCCGTTGTACCCCCTGTTTCTGGTGGACGGAAGTGGTGTCTGTCCCTATATGAAGCTGCTGACACCAATCCGCTACCGGGGTTGCCGGATCATTATCCTCCGCTGGTTGGCGGGAGGCTAAGGACTCGGTTGTGAGGATAGAATTGTTATCTATGGCATGTAATTTAGCAACTGTGGCATAACGTGGTAAATTTACTTCATCGTCTCCCCAGTTGAGAAGTCGTACTGGTACTCTCCCATTTATTACTTCCACTACCCCTCTAGCAGTTAAGAGTGTAGGTCTGTGCTCTGAACGATGGGGCTCTACTACTGCTTGGTAGTTCTGTCCTCTCAGACCTATGGCTGCTCTACACCATATCAACATTTCACTCATTGGGGGTATCACAATGGGGTTCGGGTCCGTGACCGTACATTACCGATTTCACCATCTGTAAGCTTCGCTTGCTGCTGGCACATCAGGGCCCGGATCTCCCTCTGGATCACTCCCTTTTGCTTTGGCTTGGCAACTTCAGCGAGCTGTTGGAGCAAAAACACAACTTCTCCCAGACAGTTACTGATAATGTTAGTACCTAATATCACATTTAAGCCATTTTCCTCATTTACAGTCCTTACTACTAGAAGTCCCTGATCCTTCAGCTCCACTCTGCCCACTTTTACGTTCACGTTTTTGGCTCCGAGTACTTCAACAGGGAGACCATTAGTGGCGTACACTGTAAAGTCAGGGCTCGGGGGCTGGAGACTGTCCATGGACCAAAATTTATTATAAAGGACATCAGGTATGATGGTCACCTGAGATCCAGTGTCCAGCAGCGCAGGAATTGCAATCCCGTCCAGAATGATGGACAGGTAGGGTCGTCCACCCACGAACCTGCGATTCCAGTCTAAGGGGCCTGATGAGTCTACTCCTGGGTGTTGGCCCTCGGACCCAGGATCTGCTCTTTAAAGGACACTGCTGAGCCATATGACCTTTTCGGTTGCAGCGGTAGCAGATGATCTCTCGGGGGGGATGGTGCTGATCAGGGGTCGCTCCTGGGGGTGGCGTTGTCCTCCTCCGGTGAGGCGACGTCCTCCATTTCTTCCGGTTCATCCAAGGGACATCCTCTGGACAGTCGGCTAGCAGGATCTTTCCTCCTTCTTCTTTCCGCAGTTGCAGGGCATTCATTACAGTGGCCAGGTTCTTAGTCAGCTGGCGCACTTCTGAGCGCAGACATTCCAACTCACTAGGGGGCGCCACCTGCGTTTTAGCTTCTGCCACCTGCGGGGAAAAGGTGGGTACTGCCGGCTTTAGAGTGGCTTCACCCGGGTGATACTGAGTTGCCACCTCAGGCTTTTCCAAGGGTCGCAGTCCTTTTATTGCCATGTCCTTTAGGGCATCAAAAGTGGCATCTGGATGATCCAAGGACCACCAGTTTACAGTCCTGCCTTCCGCTGGAGACCTCAGTCCCCGTACAAATTGTTCTTTCAACATTTTGCTTTCATCAATGGCACTTGTAGGGTTAGCCTGTTTGAGAGCTCGCAGGGCCCCCTGTAGTCGGCAGGCGTAGTCCCTAATACTGTCACCTGGTCTCTGGGAGCACTGATAAAATGCCATCCGGAGATCCGTTTCTGTGCGGTCCTCAAAGATGGCCTGTAGCTTTAAGAGAATCGCAGGTACCGACTCCTGGTCTGCAGTGGTCCAAGTCTCTACTTCTCTCTCAGCCGCACCAGCTAACTGTCCTATTACCACAGCAGCTTTTTGCTTTTCAGTCATTGAGTACATGTCCAGGATGCTGCATATTTTCCGTTTAAACCCTGGCAGGGTGTCTGGCTCGCCGCTGTACTGAGGGAGCCACTTCGCTCCAGGCATGTATGGGAGCGTTAGCGGCAGGAGCGGGACCACCGGACCAGGTGAGGGGCCCGCACCTCCATCCTGCACTACAACGCCAAGCGGTGGGCTATTGGGGCCACCGGCGGGGGCCGCTCTGTCTGCCGTTGCTGACTGTTGGTGCTCCCCTGTTTGTAACGGCTGCAGCGTCGCAGGCACAGCGGTGGAGACAGGACCTTTGTCGCTGGCGCTCTGATGTCAGAGCGTTCACTTCCGCTCGCACAGGACCTGCCGCCGCGTCAGAGTTGGGGCGGTGTCCAGGAAACAGCGCGCTCTTTCAGGTACGCCCCCCTTCTTCACAGCGCCTCAGGGCGCGAATATTGCGGTAAAAATGGCAGGGAGATGGCGCCAAAAATAGTAAACAGCAATACAGTCTTTTTCACAAAACAGTTCAATAGGCAACACAGGACTCACAATTTGCAAGCTTCGGATCCTGTTCGTGACGCCAGAAAAGATGACGCGCACCACATGTGTGGGTACCAGGGCTATGGGGTACTCGGAGCCGAGCCCATGGAAGTCTATGGGAGTTGTCACTGGCAGCGGGACTCGGTCCGTGGCCCTGGCGGTCATGCAATGGGGGATATTTACAGGGGAATTGTAGATTAGATAGTTGTGACGCCACCTGTGGTATCTGATCAATTGGACCAGCGCTGCTATATGGATCTTCACAGGGGATGTTATGGGGCAGCTAGGTGGTAGGTCTCCCACAGGTGAGACCGGTCCCTGGAAGTCTATGGTGGTGCAGGGTGTAGGTAATAAAGCAGTCTCACTCAAGGCAATCTCTTTCCATACCTTTACTTGCAGATATTTCAGGCAGGTCCCGGGGAGCTGGTCGGGGTGGAGAATGCACATTCGGGATAACCGCTGAGCAGGTTAGAGGCCTCCTTTACTTCATATGTATGTGAGTCCAAACTTGCATGAAGCGAAGTTAACTCTGCAATCTCCAGCTTGTTTCAATAGCTGCAACGCCCGGCCGACATTGTGGTGGAGCCTTCTATGTCTCTGATTTCCAGATGTTGGTGAGAACTAAGGCGTTGGGGCTGATCAGGCCTTGCCCGTCCTGTCCTCCCTGACTCCGTTTACGTATCAGCGCTTAGGGCTACCTTCTGCTACTTGTAGTCCAGAAAGCCTCCGGTTATCTTGTTACTAGGCGTGAAGCGCTAGCAACGCCTCGGATCCCGGTGTCCGGTGAATTAGTGCAGGTAATCCGGTACCTGAAGCACTTATCTCTGTCCTTCTCCACTGCACCCTTCGCCCTGCTCTCGCTCTTAACATAAGCACTTGTAGCTTTGATGGAAAGGTCAGCTTTCTCCAGAGCTCACTGAACAGCTCTCAGTATCCTCCAAGTCCAGACTGGACTGACACTGAACTACACTGTACTAAGACAGGAAGCTGACTGACTGAACTCCTCTCCCTCCTTAACAGAACTGAACACTGGGAATGACTCACTCCTGAGTCTCCCAAGGCTTGAATAAATCTGACTGCTACGTGTCACTCCCTTTTATACCCCTGATGGGTGTGTCTGAAAGTGTGAGTGACGTGAATGGATATCAAGCTTTTGCGGTTACCTTCCTGTGCATTTTCCTGGATTATGTGTGCCTGACATAGCTGGGCCACACAGTTGTCCAGTAGTAGACAGTCCCTTTTAAGCCCTTTATCAAACTACGAAAGAGATGAATACAGGTGATTAAAAACAGCGTTACAATCAGAAGACATACAGTAGAAAGTTAGATGACATTTGGTCTGCTTGTCGATTCAGGGCCATGAGAATTTCTCCATGTTTGCATCTGTACTAACTAGAGAGGGTGATTGTTTTTTGATTCTCCAGAAAATAACACTGCAAAAATGTAAAATTTGAAGAACGCACTTGGAACTAGATGGAACTCTCTACATGGCTGTGTGTGAGCATATAAGAGAGGGACCCTGTAACAAAAGTCAAAATAGGCTCTCTATTGTGGTTCCATGTTTTTCCACACACGACAGAAGACCGTGTAATTTGTGTCAGCCTTTAAAACATTTCCATGACCCTTGGGCCAATTCCATGCTCTTTTATTTCTTAGGAGAGGGATCAACATAGGCTTTCACCACTCAGTAACATAGAGCAAGGGACAAACCAGGTCTTGGCCCTTCTGCCAGGACCCTAAGGTTTCGCAGTGGCTGGTTCTTTGGTATGTAGACACCTGTCTCAAATCGGTGGGCATGTGAAGACGATGTCAATGTGCCACAGCTATACATGTGTGGCCTTTAGTCTCTGGAAATCAATGATATTCTGCTCTTGGCTATTCTAAGGGTCCTGCCCTTTATCATTATCTTGTTTTTATAGCACAATAATTTGACATTGAGGCCAATGTTGGCTGTTGCACATTTCTCATATACCGGTGCTGTGTTGCTTGTGCTATGAAGTTCCTTTTATTCGTTGTCTCATCTACTCTACTAATTACATATTGATCTTTTTATTTTTATGCCTGCCATAGATTTGTCACGTCTGCCACTATTCTATCCAGGCATTATATCTGTCACTTTGTGCTTAATACGTTCGCACAAGTTCAGATTTAGTAATCGTAAATATAATTGGCAGATCTGGATTTACAAGTCAGAGAACATTAATTTCCCGGTTTATTATATAAAATAATCCAGCTAATAATACTGACATATATTAACATATTCACTGCTGAAGCTTGTCCAGCAGAGACCGAGTTGTGTCATTCCTATGTTGCAGAAAGAGATATTTATGGATTTTTCATTTTTCTGTTAAAATGAACTGTGTTATATGGGGGTTCGATTTAAAGCAAATATGCAGACGTTGTGGACTGTTGTCGGAATTTTTGAGACATACATTGCACCTATGCAAAAAATTATTTTTGTAGGTTGTGCAAAAAAAAAAATTAAAGGGTTCTCTGGGACATTAACATTAATGTTCAGACTTCAAAACAATTGGAAGATTAGAATTTCTTAATTGCCCCAGCTAGTAAAGTACCGTGGCCCCTTTTCTGTGTTGATTGGTGGGGGTTCCGGAACTCATCCACTTCTAGGTCAAACACTGACGGCTTATCCTAACCTTTCCTTACTGTGCAGATAAAAGTTATGAAGCAATATATTTTGTTTTAACATTATTTATCCTTTTCAGTTTCTTTACTTGATGTCAATGATTTGAAACATTTATTCCTTACAGTCAGGGCTGAAAATCCATTTGTGACAGGTTATCAACCTGTTGTTCAGACTGCTTTAGATTAATGTATCTGAATTGTCTCTTCAGAGAGGAAAAGGACAAGAAATCTAGTGCCACCTATAATAAGTAGAGATTCTAAAAGTCAATATAAACCCTCTAATGAGGCCTTGCCATATGATTTAGGATATAAGACAAAACCATTATCTCAATTTGCAGACACAGTGTTTCGGGGTACTGGCCCTCATCAGTGCAAAGTGTGAGATCCAGTCCTATTCTTCTCTGAAGAGACAATTTGCATATTTCCCAGAGGAGCATTATACGGCTTAAAAGTCTCCTCACCTTGGCATGTCAGGCTTGACATGTCACTCTTCGTAAGGAGAACCTTTGTCCCTTAGATTAAAGTAATAAGTTCTTCAAGAACTTGGCAGGATTTGGACTCTAGATTTTCAGTTTCTAAACCAAAACTATGTTCAATTCACTGAAAGCAAGGAATCTTGCCTTTTTTTAAAATTGACATGCCAAGTCTATTGGAAAGTTGCATATTTTACATAAGACAATAAAGTAGTTGTCACACATACACAACCCTTTTCTTTATGCCAGGAGACCTATAGGGGACACATTAGTGAGTGCAGAGGAGCGGCACCAATCTGGTAGGAATTTTTTATTTCTTTTATCACCCCAGCCCCATTAACTTCAAATTTTAAAGTAGTGGAAAGCCCCTTTAAATTCAATCACTGATTTTTTGTGGGGTTGCAGTACGTGCCCTTAAAGCTGGTTCCAAGTTCCCAGGGTAGGGTAACATTACCGGCATCTAACACTAGGCATTAGGTGCAACAGAGCATGAGAAGACATTTTTTCCAGCAGCACTTTGTTCTATATCGGTTGCAGTTTATTCCTACAAGGGTAATAATAATGTTCATTTATTTTAATGGTTGCCGATTCATTCTCTTTTTCCAGGCCCAGCTCTCTGCCATGCATGTGGCCAGATTCCACTCAACTTCCAAGGCACCGTCCCCGGTATATTTAAAGGGATGTAAGGAGCCTCACAGAGATAAAGACACCAAAAGCAACAACCACTTCAAGTTAAGCAAAATATTCTCAGTTGATGCCTCAGTGCCTGAGAGCAAAGGACAGAAAAAGCGATCAAACTCCATACAAGAATTTTCTGAATCATTTGAGAAGCAGCTGCGCTTCCGGACCAAGCGCTCCACATCCCTGGTAAGTACTTGTGATTTCATGTACACTGGTACACTCTGACTATTCCAGCCCTCCAAGGCCAATACTATACTTTTCGGAAATCACAATGCCTTCATAGCATCATCCAATACCCAGTTTATGCCACGCAGCATCCAGAAAAATATCCCCTACAAAAATTGTCAATTGAACGTAAAATTTGATCTAGAAATGTCTGGCTTGCCATAACTTTCACAGGCAGTGTCATCTAGGTGCCATTGGTCTTCAGGGATGAAGGCAGCTCCCATATTAAGAGGGTTGTCAACAGAAACAACCACTCAATTAGCAGGCAGGATACCTGAGAAGTGGTGGTGGGATTTACAAGGTCTCGTAAGTCCTGCTTACACCAAAGTGTTATATTTCTCTGAACTTGTAAAACAAAGGCCACAAAATATACTGCATGTTCTGCGTCATGAGATCATGTACACACACATACCCTACTTGCGAATGCAAATGAGTGTACGTCAGACCTGGGCAAACTGTGGCCCCTAGACCAGGACAGCCAGAGGATTTGAAACAGTCGCGTACTTCCCATCAGTCAGTACTTGAGGAAGAAAACTCTGAAGGCATCATACTGTGTGTTGGGCAGTGGGGGCAATCATACTTTGTGGTGGGTGTGGGCATCATACTGTGTGTTGGTCAGTGGGTGCAATCAAACTTGGTGGGTGTGGGCATCAAACTGTGTGAGGGCTATGGGGATATCATACTGTTTGAGGAGGATGTGGGAGTATCATACGTTATGGGAGACTGTCGAGGACATGTTGCTGTGTGGGGACATCATAGTATGTGGGAAGCTGTTGGGGTATCAAAATGTGAAGGGGGGTGTTGGGGTATCATACTGTGAGGGGGCTGTTGGGGTATCATATTGTGTGGAGAGCTATTAGGGTATCATACTGTGAAGGAGGTTTGGGTATTATAATGTGAAGGAGGTTTGGGTATCATACTACGTAGGATCTGTTGAGGTATCATACTGTGAGGGGGGATGTGGGAGCATCGCAATGTGTGGGAGACTGGAGAGGCCATGATAGTGAGTGTGGGGATGTGGGGTCATCATACTGTGTGTTGGGCAGTGGAGGCAATCATACTTTGTGGTGGGTGTGGGCATCATACTGTGTGAGGACTATGGGGATATCATACTGTTTGAGGGGGCTGTGGGAGTATCATACGTTATTGGAGACTGTCGGGGACATGTTACTGTGTGGGGACATCATAGTGTGTGGGACGCTGTTGGGGTATCATAATGTGAAGGGGGGCTGTTGAGGTATAATGTGAGGGGGATATTGGAGTATCATATTGTGTGGAGAGTTACTAGGATATCATACTGTGAAGGAGGTTTGGGTATCATACCGTGTAGGATCTATTGAGGTATCATACTATGAGGGGGCTGTGGGAACATCACAATGTGTGGGAGACTGGCGAGGCCATGATAGTGAGTGTGGGGATGTGAGGTCATCATACTGTGTAGGGAACTGTTGGAGTATCTTACCGTGTGAGGAGCTGTGAAGGATATCATAATGAGTATCATACTGTGGGAGTAGTTGTGGGGGACTTTGTTGGCCATTATACTGTGTGGGGGACTTATTGGTGTATCATATTGTCTGGGGGACTGTGAAGCGCCATCATACTATGTGATGGAGCTGTGGGGGCAACATACTGTATGTGGGGGTATCATACTGTGGGGGGAGGAGCTGTTGATAAAGGTACAGCTAAGTATTATATTTAAGGGTGAATAACAGAAGCACTATGAGTTATATAGAATTCATAAAAAGCAATAAATTATATGGTATTGATCAGCTCCTACAGGTAAGAATACAAGTTACAATAAGTTCTATTGTAAGATGTATTACCAGTACCAAACTTAATTGTGCTAAATATTACAGTAAGTTATAAAAATTAATGTAAAATAATATTACGGTAATACTGAGTAGAATTCATTTGGGTTCTCCCCTACACAACAGTCTGTCATTTGGAAAATTAATTGCCCACCACTGGTGTGCATCCATTTTAGCAGTGTGTTCCCAAAAATGAGCATACAGCTAGGCTGGGATCACACATGCGAGAAACTCGCACGATTCTCGTGCGAGTCTCTTACATGAACACCTGGCACTCGGACCGGAGCGTGCGACTGCATAGAATTACATGCAGCGGCACGCTCCGGTCCGAGTCCCGGCGACAGTGCCAGGTGTTCATGCAAGAGACTTGCACGAGAATCGTGCGAGTTTCTCGCATGTGTGATCCCGGCCTTACATCAAGTGGAAGTCTCAGGCGTAGAAGCTGTGCCTGCATCAAATGAAGGTGAGAGCCCAACTGCTATGATGAGAACTCTGTAACCCTCTAGATGCCCCAGTCAATAGTGAAGGCAACATCTAAGCGGTTAGACAAAGGGAAGGCTCTCCCACTCTCACCTTATTGGTGTCACTTGAGTTTTTTGTTGGGTTTTTCATGGTAACTTGAACCTATCATAATCATCTGCATGATAAAGTTATTAAAATTGCAATGTGAATGCGCTAAAAACATTTTGTAAAAAGCGTAGGCTTTGTAGGCTATACTACTGAATCCATACTTCAGTCTGTGCTCTCCTGTCTGATCAGCTGCGCACTATTCAGGGGTCTATTGAGTGATTGGTGGAGGTCTCAGACCCAGACCCTCACTGATCTGCAGGCAATCAAAGTTCCTGCCAAATATGAAAAATCTTATTCAAAGTTTAGTTGTTCTTTAATCTTTAATGAGTTAAGTATAGAAAAATTGTTGCAGGACAAAAAATTAGAAAACAAAAACTTAATGTATAATTATATTGTATTATTAGAAGCAATGGGATGAAACTGAATGGGAGGAGACACAGATTAGATATTAGAAAAAACTTTTTGACAGTTAGGGTGATCAATGAGTGGAACAGGCTACCACGAGAGGTGGTGAGTTCTCCTTCAATGGAAGTCTTCAAACAGAGGCTGGATAGACATCTGTCTGGGATGATTTAGAGAATCCTGCTTTGAGCAGGGGGTTGGACCAGAAGGCCCAGGAGGTCCCTTCCAACTCTACCATTCTATGATTCTATGATTCTATGATTCTATTTAAGAGTACCTAATGGTTCTTCTGTACATGAGCTGCTATTCATACTGTGGACACAAGTTGGCGCTATCATATTGGTTTTAGTTTAGGATTGTCAGTGTGTCACAACAGTATTTCTTGTGTTACTCTATTATATCAACTGATATTTCTATAGTTTTTACTCTTTATGTCTTTTTTTTTAGGGAGAGCATTCAATACCCAGGAGGAATTCTACCTGCACAGAGAAGGTAGGGGATGATGCCACCCATCCCTTCCGAGTTCCCCACCAATCCCGTAAAGAAAAAACGTTCTTTCTTTTCAAAGAAAAAAAAAGTGAAAGTGCTTCCTAAAGCCTTGGGATAATATACCGTCATTCTATGCCAAAGGGATAAAATCAATCTATAACACAGATTGTACGGTTTCTCTTATATAATGTCATGTGTCACAATTTTATCTCAAAGTCTGTACTAATTTTATTTATATATTTATATTGGTCCGAACCTAACTTTCTCTATGCGTAGACGTAGAGTTAATGACTTGGTAAAATGATGGCGGCTGGCAGTCATCGGCTGCTTAAACGGAATGTCTAATCAGAAATTCACTTACTGTTTAAATCAGGTTTTTATGTTATATGTAATTTCTTTGAAATTTAGTCATTTTTTTGGTATTTTTCATATTACAATCTGTATTATAAAACTTGGAATCTTGGAATTTTCACACTTGTAACTGGGGCTATTCTAGACTTCTACGTCATCGTGATATGAAAGAAAGAAATGTCCAAAATGTAAAAAAAAAAAAAATAAATTTAAACAGAAAAACCTGATTTAAACAATTGTTCATTTTCTGTTGATACATTCCTTTGTAAAGTGAAACTTTGAGCTCTGTTTTTCATTTCATACATGAAATGGTAATATTTCCAAACATGCCCCTGTATGCCAAATCGAAAAAGTCTAATGTAAGAAATCAAGTTTTCAAGTAGCTATATGCCGCATTTCCAGGATCAAGACGAGTCCTAACTGTGATCCTGGCCCACGTGGCTTGATTGGCACTCCCCAGGTTTCTGTTCGCGCCCAGCGTCCTTCACCAAATCATGTCCTCTGATATATACCATCCCGGCACGTGCATTGCATATGTAGGTGACTGTAAATATCTCACTATAATGGTATTCTAACACTAAAAGCTATCGTAAGAACAACAGCCAAGTGTAGCCTCCAGGGCTTGATTATTGTGTTTTTGCGGTCACTTTTCTTGTTTGTTTCTTTATTGTTTTTTTTTGTAATGCTTGTTGTTTTATGTGCCAAATTTTTCAAAATGGTGAAATTTGCAGAAAGTAAAACATTGCCTTAATTTTTGTCTATTTAACTCTTTTTTTTGAGTTGCACGGTTTGCAAAAATTAGCAAAAATTGCGCTAACAAATTCTGCCATACGTAAACTCACTCCGGGTTGTCGCAAAAAATAATGAAACAGCCAGAAATATCTGGAAACGTTAAAAAAAAGAGACACAAATAGAAAAAGTGAAAAAAAAAAACAGAAAAATAGACAAAAAAAGCAGTAAAAGCTTTGAAGTGACGACTTAGTTCTGCAGATGAGTGGAGATCTCAGTGCTAATTTATAACAGACGTTATGTGAGCACAATGATGTGTGTAGTAATATGTAAGAATGAAAGTTGCCTGAGTGCAGCACTATATAATGTCTTATACCATGTGTAAGGATCTCAGCGATAAATCCTGTGCCAAATTCTAGAACATTTTTTTTCATGTTAAAGGTATTACAAATTGTAAAAATGGATTTTATGACAAAATGTGCTTTATGGTTAGATTTTTTTCTAGGGAATATCTGTATTTGTATTTTATGTCAGTGTATAATTTTGTGTAATATGAGTCGTCATCTAATAGGATGTCCCCGTTATACAACTGTAGTCACGTAATGTACAGTAAGACACGATCTATGACACTCGTTCATCTCGATTGATAGTTAATGCCGCCATACACATTATATTAATATTGGCTGAATGGGTGGGATCGGCCGACTGTGTCATATGTATGGACGATGTCGGGGAGAGGAGTATACAGAACATTGGATTTCTGATCCTTTTTTTCTTGGGCAGAGAAACCCCTATGAGAGAGCCGCTGTCAGACTCCACAAAAGCACCCGCGATGGGAGACTCGCGAGAGATAGTCGAATGATCAGCTATCTTTTCTGTATGAAGGACTATAGAACGTTTTCAGAGTCCTAAAAAATACCCATAATTCAAGACATTTAGGGCCGTAACAGAGAAATTATATTTGGCCTTAATCTTGGGGAAAATACTTCCATACATACAGAGCCCGATAGAAAAATAGCATTTTGTTTCTGTTTTATTCATGCAGTATTCAACAGAATACAATTTAGCGTTATCCAGGATTGGAAAAACATATTTGATTTCTTCCCGAAACAGCGCCACCACTGACCATGGGTTGTGTATGGTATTGCAGCTTAGATGCCATCTGTGTGTTGTACGTGTTTTTCACGGACCCATGGACTTGTATTGTTCTTTTTCATCCATGATACCAGAGAAAAATGGACGTCTCCGTGAGTTTTGCAGGGAACGGCGCCAGCACAGGAGGGGAGCATAGGTTTTTTTTATTTTATGGGGGCCAAACATTTAGTTGAAGAAGAGGTTGTCCTAGTAGTGGACATTCCCTTTAAAATAGACATTCTTATTGTTCTACTAATGGAATTCCACCATGTGCTTTATGTAGGATTGCACATAGTACAATGCACGTACAAGGTATCTAATAGAAAGGCTGAACAGCTTCTACAAGTAGATAGTGGGTAAAATGTCAGTAAAGTTATTTGCATGAAAGTGGTAAAGCTAAGCGGATATGATTGTATTTGTGCTCTTTTCTGTTGCCTTATTGCATTAGCTGATGTGTTAGGGTAGGTGCAGACGTTCAGTAATTGGCAGCGCTTTGGATGAGGAACATGTCCGCACAAGTGTCCATTGAACCGTGCGGAATCCCTGCGTCCAATACATGTTGGACTGGTGAAATTTATCTTGCAAAGATTCGCGCCTCCGCTAGATAAATAGACATGCTGCGGTCTGGAAAGAAGCACCGCACGTCCGTCTCCGCGTGTGAACCGCTGGCTTCTCAGGATGCATGGTGGAGATGGGTTTTCATGAAATCCCATCCACTATGCTGTAACATCTGGATGCTGCGTCCAACCCGCAGCGTTTACACATATTAAAGGGGTCCTCTGGGCTGAAACAAAATTTCTGCCATGCCTCCATCAAATCCTGGCAGTGTGCAACACGTACATTACTAGGATTCCCCTCTATTGTCAGCCTACGTGGTCATCACAAGACTGCAAGTGTGCGATTTGCATAGTTGCGGTCATATGCCTCTCTCAGTAGAACACCGCGAGAAGCAAGAAAGACTGCTAGCCGTCATGTGATCACAAATCGTAAAGCCGCATACTTGCTGTCACGCTACGACTGCTCGAGCTAATAGGGGGGAATCCTGACAGTGTGCTTCCTGAAATCTGGAGTGCGATAGAAGCACTAAACAAATTAAGTTTTATTAGGGAAAATCCCTTTAATGGAAGGCAACAGGAATATTGTATTTGCTTTTAAATCTTAACATATATCCCATGTTGGGCTATGTTCACACGTTGTGTTTATGCTGCATTTTTTTCCTGCAGGCAAAACCTGTTCTATTGGCAGTGAAGTAGGTTTTGCTGCGTTTTTGCTGTGTTCTTTGGCGTGGATTATATGTATCATTTGTCTACAGTGCATGTCTAATAAAGTTAGGTTTATTCAACAAAAAATCAGCAAAAACGCATGGTTGTGTATTATTGCAGCGTGTTTGCAGTTTCTCATTGCATACTTTGGTGAAAAAATGCTGTAAAAACACTGGAAGAAGTGACATACAGCAGATTTCAAAAAGCAGCAATTTTCCAATTCTGTGAAGAAAAAAAATAGATGCTGCAAATTTGACGCCTTGGCTCCACACACGTAACATTTTGTTTGGCAGATGGAGCTGTGTGATGGCTTATTTTTTGTGAGGCGAGACAATGTTTTTATTGATACCATTTTGGGATAGATGTGACGTTTTGATCACTTTTTTTGTGATCGTACGTTTTATTCAAGTTATTCAGCTAGAGGAAAGAAAAAAAACCCTCCATTTGAAAATGGCGCCTGCGCAGGAGCTGCTATCGGTGTAGCTGTGATCCAAGAGCTGCTACTGCGCATGCGCCGGAGGCACCATCTTGGAGGAGGATTTTGTTTTTTTTGTCCAGTAAGATAATGCCCAGATAAATTTGCCATCACTAAAACCATACTGACCTGTAGAGAAAATTTGCCAGATCAATTCTATTGTAAAGTGATCGTCATAGAAAAACCTGCAAAAAAACAGCTAATTTGCAGGTTTTTTTCTAATTGCACTCCACTTTGTAATTCTTTTGTATTTTTTTGCCCATTTATCACGACATTACATGTTAATAAATGGTCTAATTCAAAACTAAAACTTTTTTTACTGCAATAAACAAAGAAAAAGGACTGTACTGTTATGGAGCGTTCCCTTTAACCCCCTTCTACCACAATGTGATAGTAATAGTAAAGTCTTGGTGGAATTTGCCGTTATTATTTTTTATCTTTACTCCTTTTCTAAGACATAAAACAATATTTATAAACTAAGGCCGGGGTCAGACATGCGAGAAACTCGCACGAGTCTCGCATGTCAATACCCGGCACTGCCGTCGGCATTCGGACAGGAGCGTGCGGCTGCATGTATTTCTATATAGACGCACGCTCCGGTCCCGAGTGCCGGCGGCAGTGCCGGGTATTGACATGCGAGACTCGTGCGAGTTTCTCACATGTCTGACCCCGGCCTAAGGTGATGTTTCGTTCTACAGCTGAATCCACAGGTTCAGAATCCCAACAATTTGTGAGGGTTTTGTTACGGATCTCCCACATATTTTACCCTTTCAGACCATGTTCACACGGTCAGTATTTTACATCAAGATTTGTAAGCCAAAATCAGGAGTGGAACAATCACAAGAAAAGTATAATAGAAACACGTCATCACTTCTGTATTTATCACCCACTCCTGGTTTTTGCTTACAAATACTGAGGTCAAATACTGACCAAATACTGAACATGTGAACGTGGCCTAGTAATGATTTACAGTGGGTTTCAAATCTACAGCGCAAGTTAATTATCCAGTGCAGATATTTGAAAAATCTCATCCACGATGCTGCAGTATGCAGCGGTAAAACCCAAACTTTAAGGCGAATTCCTTAGTAGTTAGAATTCTCCAATGGAATGTTCAAGACAATTCAATAAGATAATTCCTTCTGTAGCCACTAGAGGGAGATTCCTAATCTTATCAAGTGACAGCCCCCTTATGTATTTCTACTCTTGGAGACCCTGTTAGATATTCTGCATCTGCCCTCATTAGTATTGTATGAAATTAGCTTTAATTACAGTTTCCATTTTTAAAAAACAATATACTAAGTGATTCATAGTAAAAAAAATGCAAAAATTGGCCAAGTTTCAGTAAAGCAAAATAATGAACTAACTAACCTTGATTTTGAGCTTTCTTCTTCTTCTGGACTCTCTAGGGCACGATGACATGAGGTAGATAAGCTTAGAATTTTCAGATTTGTAAATTTGCAGTATATTGCAACAGCAGCCAAATGAATGGCATTTTAAGAAATCGAATGCTCTTACTGCAGAAAAAAAATCAGCATGAAAATTGATCTACAGCACAAAGTTTAAAGTATGTTATTTGTTTTCTGAAGATTTTTAACAGATTTTACCTTTAGGCCGGAGTCACACACAACCACAAAAAATCGGTCCGTTTTAGACGGTCGACAATCGGATCAAAATAAAAACATCACACATCCTTCTGGCATCCGATTTTCCTTCAAAGATGCGATTTAATCGCATGTGTGTGTACCTTGTAACATCCGATTTTCATCCGACTTGCTAGATTTTCTCGCAGGCTTGCAAAACTGACATATAATGGATCCAAAAGAATAGTATTTAAATGCCAAAAGAAAGAATAGATATATACACATAGAGCACATATATATATACATATATATATATGTCATTGTGACATATATATATACATATATTTATAATTCTTACACTTCTACATACTGTTATAGCCGCTAATTCAATTGCCGGCTTCAGTGAAATCACAGAAGCTGACATGAAATGATACATTGTTTCCACACATTTAACCATGTAATTTCATGTATTTTTATATATGTTTGAAACATACAATTACATGAGTATATGTGTGCTAAATTTCAGACATGTAGGGGTTAATTAAAGGTGTAAATTCGTTGAAAAAAAATGCGTGGGCTCCCGCTGTATTTTCTCCACCAGACAGACAAAGCAAGCGAGTGGGGGCAGATAATAATAGCCTAGGGAGGGTACATTTTTTTTGTGCCCCCCTGGCTACTAACATCTGCCCCCAGACACCCCAGAAAGGGCAAATCTATAATTATATTCGCCCTTTCTGGCACTTTGCCCGTCTATTCCCATTGCCCTGTAGCGGTGGTGTATCGACCCGCCACCACAATTGTGGATTACCAGGGCAATGGGGTACTCAGAGCCGAGCCCATGGAAGTCTATGGGAATTGTCACAGGTAGCGGTGGCTCGGTCTGTGGCCCTGGCGGTCTGGCGTATGTTGGGGGGAATATTTACAGGGGATAGATTTATATACAGTTCGTGACGCCACCTGTAGTCTCTGGTAATTTGTACCAGCGCTGCTGTAGATCTCTGAGGGGATGGTGAGGCAGCTAGATGTCTGGTCCCCTACAGGTGGGACTCTTCCCTCAGGTCGGTAGTTAAAGCAGGGTTGTGCAGGCATGCAAATCAATAACTCAGTCTCACACGGTCAGCGTCTTTCCATACCTTTTACTTGCAAGATGGTAAGGCAGGTCCCAGGGAGGCTGATCCAAGGAGAATGTATTTCGAGATAGCAGCTGGACAAGTTAGGGGCCTCCTTTACTTTCACAACGATGAGTACAACCAGCATGAAGCGTAGTTCCCTCTATAACTCCAGCTATTCCAAAGCTGTACTGCCCAGTCAGTTTTGTGGTCGGAGCCTTCCTGTGAGAAAGCTGAATTCCTATCTTGTCCTGCAGAGACTCAAGGTCCTCACTTCCCCTGACCCCAGTTACGTACCGACTATTTAGGGGCTGCTTGCCGCGACCTAAGGTCCGATAAGCCTCTGGTTTTCTTACCACTAAGCGTGAAGCTTTAGTGATCCTTCGGTCCCCAGTGACCGGTAACAATGTGCAGGACTACTTCAATCCAAAAGCACTTTTTAAATATTCCTTCCACTGTGCCTTTCGCCTTGTCCGCGCTTGTAGCATAAACACTCACACTTGCAAAAAGTCATATAATCACTCCCTTCTTCTCTTCCTTCAGAGTTAGTTACCAGACTCTCAGTAATCTTCTAGGCAGGAGCACGTCTCTGAACCTTCACTGTCCTTGAGACAGGAGACTGAAGTATTTCTGTACTAAACTCTTCTTTCTTTATCAATGTCTTCAAGTGAGGTACAGCTCTGACCAGGCTGAGGTGATCTATAGCTCGCCCTTACTGGCCTCCACTTGCTGAACTGCTGACAGAACCAGGCTGGACTGCTTCCTCCCTCCAAGTCCCAGCTAGACTCCACACGTCTGCCCTGTCCGAAGACAGGAAACTGACCACTGAATCACTCAACGAATCACACTGACCACTCCCTACGAGTCACTACACTACCCTAAGGGTGTGTCTAGTGTATGTTGAGTGAATGGGTATAGAGCATTGAACTGCTATCTCTCCACACATTCTCCAGGGTACTGCGTGTGCCTTCACACCAGGGCTACACATTCCCCCATGGTAAAAGACAGCACTCCCGGGCTGTAAAATACAAAGAGACAATTTTGTTTATGCATTTAAACATTAACATTAAACATTAATTCGTCCCATCCGGGAGGTAAGGATGTCTTGAACGTTGCAAACAAAAACATTAAATATAGAAAAGTACAAAAGTATTAAGGCATCAAAACATTCAATAAATACACAGTATTCTTGTGAAGGACCCGCACCAAACCTTCAACGTGGGTCCTGGGTGGGCTGCAGGACATCCAAATGCAGACCTCACTCAGTGCCACACCACACGGGTTTTTGTATTCAGAGGTAGTTGTGCTGGTTTTATGTAAAACCAATATTAGGCACCGAAGCGCAACTATATACAGATAAGTTCTGGGCTGGCACAGTCCTCAGCCTCTGAGTCCATAATAAGAAAAAGACACAGATATAAATACATTTCTATTATGCATTAAATTTTCAACTCCTTTTTTTTTTACTTTGGTACCCAGCCGGGCATTCTACTAAATATAGAAAAACATAGAAATTATCTCTGGCAATAAAGTGCAAAATTGGCAAACATTCTCAAAACTTTTTACAACAGTACATATGGTAGACCCCTGTCTGGATCTTACCGGTTTTTCTTTTACTATTTATTTATTTCAACTACATTTTCCACCCCGGGGGCTGGAACAATGCGATGGTCCCTAGATCCCATGACTAACAAGTCGTGACCTGCTATTAGGGTCTGAGTCGCCACAGTTCTCGTGCGAACCTCTAGGGGCGCAACGGGTACATTCTCCTTGCGAGACACCGATTGCGTTTCAATCTGAGTCACAGTTAACGATATTGATCGTGTCATGGATTGCGATGGAAACTGGGTCGCAAGTTGCGATGTAGATGTTGCTTTCATTTGCGAGGAACCTGCAGGGGGCGATGCTGGGGCACGGCCGGATGCTGTTTGAGCTGGAGACGGGGACGCTGCGGTAGTGGTGACGTTACCTGCGTCGGGGACGGGGTCACGGACGATGGTGACGTTAAGGGCATACCATCCCTTCATTCCCCAATGCCGTGTATACGTAACAATGTCTCCATTTATTATGTCCCTCCCGGGATGGCCTTGCGGTAGGTGGGATTCTACGTCCCTGCGACTAACAAAGACCCCTGGGTAAAGGCCCGGTTCACGGATGAAGCCCCAGCCCTTCCGGAGCTGGAACTCAGTCACACACCCCTGCCGCCGCGGTTCCCTCAGGGTACCTTTCTCTCTCCGGACACTCTCCTTGTCCGCGATCAGCTCTGCATGCTGCCGCTGTCGGTTCCGCTGAGCTTCCCGCTCTTCCTCCTGCTGGCGTTTCTGCTTCTCCTCACGACGCTGCCACTCATGTTCCCACTGGGCGGTGTAGGCGACGTCATCCAGGCGCGCCATCTCGTCCCAGTCCACGTCTGGTAACGACGGACAGGACCCCTCCGGTGTCCCTGCCGGGGATCGATCATCTGCTGCGGCCTCCTGGCCGGGCGGGCGTTCCGGAACTGGCGGTACCTCCTCAACCTCCTTCGCCTCCACCGCTTCACCGGTGGGATCAGGATCGGTACTTTCGGGGGCAGCCTCCGGTTGCTCCTTTGCCTTGGGCAGCAGAATTTTTGGTAACTCGAATCGTGGGGGGTCGTTGAGGGGAGAGAACACCGCGTCCCACAGCCTCCGCTGCTCCTGGGTACGCCGGCGTCTCTCGATCTCTTCAAATCCAGACTGGTGCTGGACCATCTTTTTCAGGCGTGTATTCTCCTCCTGAATTTCTAGCAACGCTTGCTGCAGGTGCAGGACCACGGATGGTTCCGATGCTGGTGGCAGCTTGGCTGGGGAGCGGGGCCTGCCTCCCTCCGCTTCCCTGCTCGGCTGCACACGTCCTGCTTCCATGATGTTCCAGAGCGTTCTTTCTTCTTCCTTCAGAGACGTCCGGTCTCTTCCGTGGAGGCGGGGTTTGCGTCTCCTCCTCCTCGCAGGGAAGGTGAAGAGGAGGCGGACCTCCTTTGCTGTAGGGCAGGATCGCATGTTGTAATAGCACTTTGAGAGGGCAGGCATTTTCTTCGCGCCACATGGGGGTGCACGCCCACGAAAGTACGCCCACCTTCTTCTCCAGCGCCTGAGGGCGCGAATATGGCGACAAAGATGGCGATTTTTGGCGCCAAAAGTGCAAACAGTCCTTTTTCACAAAAACAATTCCATAGGCACACAGGGCTCGCAATTTTGCGAGTTTCGCATCCTGTTCGTGACGCCAAGTTTGTATTGACCCGCCACCACAATTGTGGATTACCAGGGCAATGGGGTACTCAGAGCCGAGCCCATGGAAGTCTATGGGGTTGTCACAGGTAGCTGTGGCTCGGTCTGTGGCCCTGGCGGTCTGGCGTATGTTGGGGGGAATATTTACAGGGGATAGATTTATATACAGTTCGTGACGCCACCTGTAGTCTCTGGTAATTTGTACCAGCGCTGCTGTAGATCTCTGAGGGGATGGTGAGGCAGCTAGATGTCTGGTCCCCTACAGGTGGGACTCTTCCCTCAGGTCGGTAGTTAAAGCAGGGTTGTGCAGGCATGCAAATCAATAACTCAGTCTCACACGGTCAGCGTCTTTCCATACCTTTTACTTGCAAGATGGTAAGGCAGGTCCCAGGGAGGCTGATCCAAGGAGAATGTATTTCGAGATAGCAGCTGGACAAGTTAGGGGCCTCCTTTACTTTCACAACGATGAGTACAACCAGCATGAAGCGTAGTTCCCTCTATAACTCCAGCTATTCCAAAGCTGTACTGCCCAGTCAGTTTTGTGGTCGGAGCCTTCCTGTGAGAAAGCTGAATTCCTATCTTGTCCTGCAGAGACTCAAGGTCCTCACTTCCCCTGACCCCAGTTACGTACCGACTATTTAGGGGCTGCTTGCCGCGACCTAAGGTCCGATAAGCCTCTGGTTTTCTTACCACTAAGCGTGAAGCTTTAGTGATCCTTCGGTCCCCAGTGACCGGTAACAATGTGCAGGACTACTTCAATCCAAAAGCACTTTTTAAATATTCCTTCCACTGTGCCTTTCGCCTTGTCCGCGCTTGTAGCATAAACACTCACACTTGCAAAAAGTCATATAATCACTCCCTTCTTCTCTTCCTTCAGAGTTAGTTACCAGACTCTCAGTAATCTTCTAGGCAGGAGCACGTCTCTGAACCTTCACTGTCCTTGAGACAGGAGACTGAAGTATTTCTGTACTAAACTCTTCTTTCTTTATCAATGTCTTCAAGTGAGGTACAGCTCTGACCAGGCTGAGGTGATCTATATCTCGCCCTTACTGGCCTCCACTTGCTGAACTGCTGACAGAACCAGGCTGGACTGCTTCCTCCCTCCAAGTCCCAGCTAGACTCCACACGTCTGCCCTGTCCGAAGACAGGAAACTGACCACTGAATCACTCAACGAATCACACTGACCACTCCCTACGAGTCACTACACTACCCTAAGGGTGTGTCTAGTGTATGTTGAGTGAATGGGTATAGAGCATTGAACTGCTATCTCTCCACACATTCTCCAGGGTACTGCGTGTGCCTTCACACCAGGGCTACACAGTGGCGAATGGGTTAATAAGGGGTTAAAATGACCTTGCAATTGAAAGGTCACTTTAAGCCAGGTTAATAATTGAGAGCTGTCAATTAGACAACTATCAATTATTAATCCTATTGTATGAAAGAAAAATCAAACACACACAGTTTAATAAAAAATAAGTTTAATTAAATAATCACACAGTTTTTGACCATATTTTATTTTCCTGCTAAAACCATTTCCTGTAATAAAAATAAAATAAAAAAGCAAAATTATACTTACCAATCCGATGTACAGTCAAGTCCCACGGTGTAATCCATCAGAAAGGGTTAACAGGTTACAGGTCGCAGAGAGCTAATAATGCTGTCTCAGACCTGTATTACCCTGAATGAATAACTTCCTCTCCCAGCGAAAGTAGAGGAATAGATTCATGAATGGAGCTTAATTGATTTATTGCCAATTTAACTGTAGTGACCTGACCTAAAGGGAAAGTGGACACAATCAATTAAGCTTCATTCATGAAACACATCCTCTCCTGTCGCCAGGAGAGGAACTTATTCATTCATGAGCTTTGAGCTGAGCACGCAGGATTACTTGCACTGCTTGGCTCAAAGCTAGTTAACCCTTTGTGAAGGATTACAGCGTGGGACGTGACAGATCAGCGGAATAGGTAAGAATAATGTTGTTTTATTTCTTTTTCTTTATTTTAGGAGATCAATGGCTTCGCACGGATTAAGTGTAAAATAAAATATGGTCAAAAAAATGTGTTTTTATTTCATTAAAATTATTTATTCTTAAAGTGTGTGTGTTTTTTTATTTACTTCAATAGGATTAATAATTGATAGTTGTCTAATTGACAGCTATCAATCATTAACCTGCCTTAAGGTCACCTTTCAATTGCAAGGTGACAGTAAGGTGAGATTAACCCATTCGCCACCGCTACAGGGCAATGGGAATAGACGGGCAAAGTGCCAGAAAGGGCGAATCTAATTATAGATTTGCCCTTTCTGGGGTGTCTGGGGGCAGATGTTAGTAGCCAGGGGGGGGCACAAAAAAATGCACCCTCCCTGGGCTATTATTATCTGCCCCCACTCGCTTTGCTTTGTCTGTCTGGTGGAGAAAATACAGCGGGAGCCCACGCATTTTTTTTCAACGAAATTACACCTTTAATTAACCCCTACATGTCTGAAATTTTGCACAAATACACTCATGTAATTGTATGTTTCAAACATATATAAAAATACATGAAATTACATGGTTAAATGTGTGGAAACAATGTATCATTTCATGTCGGCTTCTGTGATTTCACAAAACCCGGCAATTGAATTAGCGCCTATTACAGTATGTAGAAGTCTAGGAACTATAAATATATGTATATATACATGTCACAATGACATGTATATATATATATATGTGTTCTATGTGTATATATCTATTCTTTCTAGTCTTTATTAAAGCTGTCAGTGTGATTTTACAGTATAGCCGGGGATGAATTGCCGGCTTTTCTAAAGGACACCGATGCGATTTCATCGCAAGTCACACATGCGGTCCGTTTGTAATCCGATTTTTCATCGCTCCCATAGACTTGCATTGGCGATAGTCGACCCACAATCGGTGACAATCGCAGCATGCTGCGATTGTACACGGACGTTTTAAAACGGACCACAAAAAATCTGATACTGGGAGCTGCTCCATAGATTAACATAGGTCCGACTGCAATGCGATATTTCATCGCATTGCAGTCGTCCGATTTTGTCGCCAGTGTGACTCCGGCCTTAGCCGTGGAATCTGCATCAAATCTGCTGCAAAACCAACATGTAGATATTCACTGCAAATAAGATATACCCTTAGACATAAGTTACAAATAAATGTTATATACTGTTCAATGATCCAGAATAGAATAATTCAGTATGTATAAGGTTGAGTTTATAAAGAAGACTGCTTAGATCTTCTGAAAAGTTCATTTTATTGCATAGTTATATTCCCCATAATATAACATTTCTGGAGCTTTTTTTCCTAACACGCTGTAGCCCTGTCCCTCTATCATTCCTAATAGAAATGTATGAATAAATTGACAAATAGGCGTTACCAGTAGGGGTGTGTCTCTGTACCGTCAGCTCTTGTCCAATCAGTGCTGTCAGCCTCAGGCTACACAGGGACACACCCCTTTGATATCAGTGGAATTGAAACTCCCAGTTGTCAATTCATTAGTTTACATTTCAAGGAGGAAAAACAGAGGAACGACACAATGCTGAGGCCTGAGAAAACACGATCCGGAATTATTTCGTAGGGAATACAAACATGTCTGGATTGCTGAGGTCTTCTTCAATGTATGCAAATTTGTATATAAAAAGAAATTCCTGGTTTTTTGTGAATTATTAGTGCATAGATGTATAATTGTATTATTGTTCACACCACAATTGCCATACAGTATATATGTGTATAGCAACGAATTGTACTGTTTGCCAGTAGCCTTTACAGTATGGAAGAAAATGCTTTGTGTTTTTACCAGAAATCTTCATGTATTATGTACGCTGTTCACATTTACCTTGTGCCTCACGTCTCTGTCACTTGTACTTTTAAAAACCAAGAATAAACGTTTAAAAGGAAATCTGGTATTCTGCGTGACTGCTTATTGGAAAGGAGAATAGGTTGGATTTATCTGTACAGATTCCAGGTCACTTTACAGCTTCAGCGAATCGTTATCCGGGGATGTAAGTGAGCGAAGACCCCATAAGAATTCTGCCAATTAGCCGACGAATGAGCAAAACACTTGTTCATTGGCTGATTGATACAAGTGCTTCTCGCTAAATTAGAATATCATCAAAAGTTAATTTATTTCAGTTCTTCAATACAAAAAGTGAACCTCATATATTATATAGAGTCATTACAGAGTGATCTATTTCACGTGTTTATTTCTGTTAATGTTGATGATTATGGCAATGAAAACCCAAAAGTCACTTTTTGTATTGAAGAACTGAAATAAATTAACTTTTTGATGATATTCTGATTTAGTGAGAAGCACTTGTACATTCATGCTGGTTATTAACATATTGCTAATGCTGCCTACAGGGGGCGATGTGCTACTGGCAACATGCAAACTGTAGAGGGACAGAACGGTCATAGAGTCTTGGCTCCGCGTGAACTGACCATAGACTAGCGCCAATCCACTTGTACATAGCTGATCGGAGTTCAAGTATGGTCAAAAATCGACTCCATGTGAATGGGTGTTTAGAAAATGCATGACTTCACCTCTCAGACTTCCTTCTGTGCTGGTGAATCTCTGCTACTGCGCAGTGACTCACAGCGCCTGCGCAGAAGATCAATGCAGACACTGCCCCCAGGAGTGCGGACAGGGTTCGCGCAACCATGCGTGTGCATAGCGCATGCGCGGGATTACATGTCCGAACAGGTCAGTGTGACGATGATGGGAGGGGGGTACCATTATAATGAAGTCTGATTTCTTCCAGGCACCGCACGCCCCGGAGCCTGGAAGAAGGAAATCTTTAACATAAAGCATTAGAACTACATTTCTCATGATCTACACCGCAGCGATGAGGCATATAGGTAAGACTGGTTTAAAGATTCTGTCACCTGTATGCCCATATTAATAGATCAAAATCATCCAGGGGGTGACAGATTCCCTTTAAACACTATCCTTGGAGTGCTGCCTCAACTCTTGCTTCCAATAGTTGGAGGATTTTACCTGGCTAATATCCTGGGAGGACTTTTTACAACCACTTCTGTGGATTGTGCTGCTTCTTTTTTTTTTCCTTAATTTTCTATCAGTAGTGGGAGCAAACCTCCAGATTCCGGCTTTATAATATAAAGTTATCCAAAAACAATTGAAACAAGACAGCACTCCAAATTGTTGCCTTTGGGCAAATAACGTCCTGCCCTCACATCTATCTATCTATCTATCTATCTATCTATCTATCTATCTATCTAGCTATCTATCATCTATCTATCTATCTGTCTATCATCTATCTTTCTACAGTATCTATCTATATATTATCTATATATTATCTATTATCTATCTATTATAAATTAATTGTAGTGTACAATAATAAATTATATTGTGGTACCGTGTTAGCCAGAAAAATCGATGTGAATACTTTTCCGTCAAATTATGACAAGAGCATTCTTAAAGTGATACCTTTATTGGCTAACCAGAAAATTATATGCTCGCAAGCTTTCAGAGCTCAAATGTAATCTTGCCTGAAGAAGGAGCCTTTGAGCTCTGAAAGCTTGCGAACATAAAATTTTCTGGTTAGCCAATAAAGGTATCACTTTAAGAATGCTCTTGTCATAATTTGACGGAAAAGTATTCACATAAATTAATTGTAGATAATTGTAACATTTATTTTGCAATGTGTTGCTATAAGTTGTGTGGCTTTCTCATATTTATTGCATCCGTCTGGTATACTTATTTGCATGGATATATTGCACAGTCCTAAAGACTAACAAGCATTTTAATTAATTGAAATCATCTCACATCCTGTTATCTTCATCTTTCCCGGGAGAATCCTGATCGCACGGACTTGCACCTGATGCCCCTTCAGCTCCAGGTTTCTGGACGTGTTCTGCACTCCTAGCTGATGTTACCTTGTGTTTTCCTTCTATGTATATGGCCAGATTGTGAGCTCGCAGTGGGCAGGATTATGTATCTTTACCTTATGTTATTATCCACTTTTGTGTTTCTATGTCTGTATGACATGTTGTACTTCTATGCATGTTGTTGTTGTTGTTTGACGTGTTGTATTATGTCACCACACATTTCTACACGTCTGGTGTTTCTAACCTGGGCCAATTCTGGCAAAAAGGTTTCCATGTGCGGTCCCAGATACACAATATAGATAAATTAAACGGCACCATCATAAAATTGTTGATAGAATACAGTGTCATCACGTCAGATTTGCAGCATAGATACTATAAGGAGGGGTAAATACTGTTTGTGCTGCTGTTTATGTGTGGTGTGGCTTATCGAAGTTTTACAGATTCAATGGATTTGGGCTTATCAAAGATGTTTATATGACGTGATGACTTTATAGCAGTGTAAGCTATATAAATCCCTGAGAGATTAGTGTTCTTGTAACTCTTTATTTTGTTACATTTAAGAGGATCATTGATATATTTAAGTCTTAAGTATAACTTTAATCCTACTATAGCTTTGGAGCACCAGTTGTACAATCCCAATGCATAGTTCTAGGGTGAACATAAGATAACAATTAATGTCTGCAAAATATAGAAATGCATCCACCAATAATAATATAAATTAATAATAATAGTCATAATTGACAATAGGAATTTACTGAAGTTCTTTCAGGCACGTATGAAAAGTAACCCTTTCTCCAACCTTCATAACCAAGTTACCATGGACAGGAAAAGGCAATTTACTGATCGGAGAAAGAATGTAGTTGTGTTTCTCATAATCTGGTTTGCAGGGAGCGGTTTACTCATGTGAGCAATTCATTCCCAGGAGCTCACACAACTAGGAGGAAGTATGCGGTAGAGGCCGAGTGTCTCCTTAGAGATGAAGAGGACTAGAACTCTAGTGTTAGGAAGTAGCGGTCCTAAAAAATCAGTATCGACCCTCCAGCGAGCCTTGTCACATGATTTAGGATAAAAGCCAAAACCAGAATCTCAATTTGCAGACACTGTGTTTCGGAGTACTGCCCCTCGTCAGTGCAAAGTGTGAGATCTGGTTTGGCTGTGTGAGAGGCGTCTGACCGGGATCCAAGGGGTAATGTTTCTCCTTGCAGAGAGTGACATGTCAAGCCTGACATGCCGAGGCGATATTGACTTCTAGGTTTTCTACTTCCTACAGGTGGCACTAGAGCTCTAGTCCTCTTCCTCTCTGAACAGACAATTGACATATTTCCCAGAGGAGCATTGCGACTTAAAAGTCCCCTCACCTCGGCATGTCAGGCTTGACATGTCACTCTCCATAATGAGAAACGTTACCCCTTGGATCCTGGTAGAGGCTGAGAGCACACTACACTCAGAGCGGTGACTGAACCAGTGCCGCCACCACGACTAAAGCCGAATGCTGTAGGCGGGTAATAAACCTAATTTTCTCTCCACATTGCTCAGCTAAGTCCGTGCGCAGGGCAGCATAATAACGCTATTAATCTGCAGCTCAACCCCATATCTCCAGGTTAATAGGGTTTTTTTTCTGGTGACAGATCCACTTTAACCAACACTCAGATTTCAGAACACAACGGAAGTTAATCCCTAAAACTTGCTTTGTATGCCTTCTAGTCAAGGGAGCATTGGTATTATGAGCAGATAGGCGGAAGTAGCAGAGACGAAGGTAAAGAAATGGACAGCTAATAACTATAATTAGTGACTAAAAAGTGTTAAAGGTTTAATACCTAGAGGCCCCAGATGTATTAATGGGATGTATGAGATATGAGAAATGGCGTGCATAATTTCATGGGGCTGTTTCTGCAATCAGGAATAGGAATCCTTGTGACATTATAGGTTGGATTTGCCCTGAGCAGATTTGTACTTGCATTTCAGGTTATTGCCTTTAAAGGGAACCTGTCTGGTTGAAAATGGCATCTGATCTGCAGGCGGGATGGTATAAAGCAGGAGGAGCCGGTCAGATTGATGTTTTTGTAGGAAAATTAAGGCTACATTCCCACAATGAGCTTTTGATGTTGCAGAGTTTCTGCACCAATTATTTAAATTAGGTTACTTACTTTTTTTTATTGCATTTTTGTGTGCGTTTGTTTTTACATGCCTTTATATCGTGTTTTTGTCACTAAGATTTTCGTCTCTTGTTACTATGTCATGCATAAAGCTGCTTTGTTTTTGATACTTCCTTGTATTTGGCTTTGATAAAACTGTATTGAATTCGGTGCGGATTACATGTGCTTTTGATGCATTTCCACGGCGGACACGCACGTGTGTTTTTGCACCTGTGGAATTTCCACACCTAACACAAGTCTATGGGGAAACTCCGCACAGAAAACTCAGCGTATCCGCAAGAGAAATAGCCCCGCTGCGGATTTGAAGCTCAAACCGTAGGTCAGTTTACGCTGCATTACAAAGAAGCGCAGTGGGCAGGAGATCTCTATAAATCCCATCCACTTTGATGGAACTGTGAGACGCTGCGTTTTTGAAGCAACAAAAATACGCAGTGTCAAAAACTCACCAAAACCTCATCATGGGAACATAGCCTTAGAGTAAAATTTGTGCTTTATTGATTGAAATCTCCGTTGTTGTATGTATATGAGTCCAGGGGACGGTTCTACTGTAGCAGAGATAGCTGTCAATCACTAAATAGGACCGCCCACTGGACTCCTATGATACAAACACCAGGGATTTCAATGAACAAAATGCAAGTGTTACTGAAACTTTTTCCAAAGAAATATATATTATTCTACTGCTTCTCCTTTTCTACACCGTGCTGTCCACAGATCAGGCTTCATGTACAACGTGACGGGTTCCTTTTAGAACCTAAACAGAATGACGGCTTCGTGCCCAATACTGTGACGGCCACACTTCGCATTCTTGTTGAAGTCTAAGTCCTCCGTTATGTCTTGTTGTTCACTAACAGTTTGATGTTTGCATGCTTTTGTTTGCCTTTTTCTAACAGTTTTACCAATATACACCCACTGCTTACATCTAGCAGCTCATCATTAAGGACAGACTTCATATTTGTCTCCTTTACACCCTGGTAAACTGCACTTTACACTATCAGGCGTGGAATGTAGGAGTTGTCGATACGTGACAGGTGCAGAGAATTCTGCTTCCTGAGCAGGGGACGTCTGAGCATTTTTTTGGGCTATCTATGAATATGTCAGGACCTGGAAACCTATCCACCTACAGGGAATTTAGTGTTCTACAAAATATACACATTTTTACTAGATTTTGTATACACTTTAAAGCACAACTCCATCATTTTATTGCAAGACTGGAGTGGTGCTATTAATCTAAGTTCCCTGCCCTTAGTCTTATACTTACCATCTGCTGTCTTCAGCTGTTCCTGGCATCGCACTTGTAGGTCTTGAGCAGTTGCTGAAGATTGTGGGTGGTGAGTATAAGACTAGGCTTACACAACTCAGATTAGTAGCACCACTCCACTGCTGAAATTATAAAAACCCACTGGAGTGGTGCTTTAAGACAAAGTAAGCTATACTTTTTTTTACACTTCCTTCTTTCAAATATCAGAAAGAAGAAAGTGTAAAATTACTTTTAGACACAGGAAGTTCAGGTGATGGACACACAGAGCCACCATAATCCAGGATTTATTAAATAATCCCTTTTATATTCCTCACTCAGTAAATATCCACATACCTCTCAGGTTGTCTTCTATAGCTTGTTTTCTGTTGGTCACCATTGTGCCCCTTACGTAAAGACATAGACAAGGTGTAGCCAGCCGTAGGGTGTGCAGAGCGAGTAATTGTCACTGGCGGATAACACATAGGACCCACCGTTCCTTCCCTAGACCACTGTTATCGCGCAAACCTTTCATCCCTATTACTTTTTTTTATCCTGCATAATGCCAAGAGGGTTTATTAAAGTGATAAGACCCAAGAATAAACACATAAAAATAGTAAAAATTAAGTAAAATTCATCCCACCCTTAGGAGAATAAATGGGTCTCCCACTATCCTTAATTAAAAGGTTAATTTATTCAAACTCGCCAGCACTAATTTAGAACTGGGCTGCCATCCAGGACCTAACTATTGTAACCTCAGGCCGTTGTGTGTCATCTCTGAGTCGTGCGTCCATGACCTTGTGAAGCAGATGCAGGATGGGCATAGTAATTATAATGATAATGATTTGTTTTCCTTTGAAGGATGAAGATGAGGACCCGTGTGTCATTTGCCACGACGACCTTCACACTGACAGCATCTGGGAACTGCATTGCTCCCATAGATTCCATAAGGAGGTACGAAAATGGTCAACTTTATACATTGGCTAACCACTATGCAGATCTTCTACTTAGATTTATGTGACGGAGAACATATATGGTCAGATAACTCTGCACTGTAATACTTGTGATTTTATCATTTCATACTCTAGTATCTAACTAATGACCCAATTGTGCATTAGGTACTGAAAATAAAATGCTCTCTTATATAAAAGGAGTTTCCACTGTTATAACATTGGGGACCTATACTTTGTGTAGATTAGTGGAACACCCCACCGATCAGCTCTGGCAGTAACTATATGTAAAGAGTAAGACTGTACGAAGAGGACTACCGCAGCTCCGTCACACAGTTTAGCAGCCTCTGCTGCAGTTGGCAACGGCTGTTCAGTAGGGGATCAGGGTATCCGCCCCCCACCTAAAATTGGCCCCATCTAATATTAATGACCTGTCCTAAACATAGGTCATCAATATCATAGTAGTGGAAACCCTTTAGGTCAGAAAAGATATATTCAGCTTCAGGGAGGGACATAGAGAAGAACAAGGATGGCGATGGTGGAGTGGAAAAGGGTCTGAGTTGCCAGAAATTATTTTATAGATAATGCTGTCCTCCTGTATTTAATAGGAAGTCAGAAACTGACTTCCTGTCTACACCAGTATGTACTGGACTGGTGGTCAGACTTGAGATCACAGTTGCCTGTGAAAAAAAAATGTATGGTAGCAAGTGAGCTGAGATTACACAAGTCAGACAGCTAGAATATTGCTAGTGAGTTATTACTACATGTGTGAATATTGCTGACGTGCTTCCTATATTGCTGACATGCTTCCTATATTGCCTACATGCTTCCTATATTGCCTACGTGCTTCCTATATTGCCTACATGCTTCCTATATTGCCTACATGCTTCCTATATTGCCTACGTGCTTCCTATATTGCGGACGTGCTTCCTATATTGCCTACGTGCTTCCTATATTGCCTACGTACTTCCTATATTGCTTACATGCTTCCTATATTGCCTACGTGCTTCCTATATTGCTGACATGCTTCCTATATTGCCTACATGCTTCCTATATTGCCTACGTGCTTCCTATATTGCCTACGTGCTTCCTATATTACCTACGTGCTTCCTATATTGCATACGTGCTGTTGTGAATGTGCTAGAAATGAATTCTGAGCAGAAGCTCCCTCTGGTGGTTACAAACAGTACTGAACTATCCAATGAAGATTGTGAAGATTGGCGATCAGGTGTTACTGACTGGTCTTATATAAGGGAGGTTCCCTCCCATCAGGGTTGCCGGTGATCAATTGTTCTGGTCTCATCTTTGATTCCTGTTCACTTTGTAGCTTGCTGTTTCGTGCCTGCATCTTCTGCTAACAGATAAGACATTTTCTTCTTTTAGTTTTTTGTGCTTGCTTTTTGCATTTTGTCCTGCACTTCTGTGGGGGTCTGCCGGGTCCCCTCCGGGGGCTTGTGCTCCTCTCAGTTTAGTTCAGCCACTGTTGTTTGTTCATTTGCCTTTTCCAGTTTTTTCAGTGGCTGCTGTTTAGTTTTGTTACACCAGAGAACTAATTTAGGTGGTAGAGGTCGTGTGATCTCATGTGTTTTTGTAATTAGTAGAGTTGGTACTTTTCAGGGTTTTTTGGGATTGCAGTAAGTGTCCTTCCTATCCTTTTCTATTTAGGAAGTTTGGGCCCCAACGTTTGCTCATACTATTTTCTGTCTGTGTCAGTATTTCCTCTTGTCTAACCGCCATTACATGTTTGGGGGCTTTCTATTATCTTTGGGGTTCTGCTCCGGGGCAGATAGCTTTCCTATTTCTGTCTTTAGGTGTAGTTAGCTTCTCAGGCTGTGACGAGGCGTCTAGGACCAACGTAGGTACGCTCCACGGCTGCCTTTAGTTGTGGTGGTTAGTCAGGGTACTGCAATCCCATAGATTCCAACCTCTCTGGTGTATTTCCTTTTTTGCCTGCTCTCCTCAGCTACCAAATCATAACAACGTGCTTCCTATATTGCTGACGTGCTTCCTATATTGCCTACGTGCTTCCTATATTGCTGACGTGCTTCCTATATTGCCTACGTGCTTCCTATATTGCCTACGTGCTTCCTATATTGCCTACGTGCTTCCTATATTACCTACGTGCTTCCTATATTGCATACGTGCTTCCTATATTGCTGACGTGCTTCCTATATTGCCTATGTGCTTCCTATATTGCTGACGTGCCTCCTATATTGCCTACGTGCTTCCTATATTGCCTGCGTGCTTCCTATATTGCTGATGTGCTTCCTATATTGCCTACATGCTTCCTATATTGTCTACGTGCTTCCTATATTGCTGACGTGCTTCCTATATTGCCTACATGCTTCCTATATTGCCTACGTGCTTCCTATATTGCCTACGTGCTTCCTATATTGCTGACGTGCTTCCTATATTGCCTACATGCTTCCTATATTGCATACGTGCTTCCTATATTGCCTATGTGCTTCCTATATTGCTTACGTGCTTCCTATGTTGCTGACGTGCTTCCTATATTGCTGATATGCTTCCTTAAATTATTTGTTTCCTTTCAAATATAATTTATCCCTCGCTGCATCTTGGTTTTAAAAAGTCCAAACTGCACTGAATTCACTTTTCCCCGGGTCCACTGGTGAGCGTCCACTCCCACTCCCGGTGTCTAGCAGCAGCCAATCAGTGAGCTCAGCTTTTCGTCTGCACTGGATTGCCCCTCTCAGAGCCGCCAGGCTCACTGATTGGCTGGGCTTTTATGGTAATGTCTGCGCCTTATCCAATGCCACATACCGGGAGCTGGGGACCCGGGGAAGGTGAGTACAGCTTTGTTTTTAAAGCAAAATGCAGAGAGGAATGAATTATGTTTGAAATTGAACAACCCCTTTAAGACCTGGCACATCTCTGGGGGGGCACAGATATATCCGTCACACTCAGGTGCTGGCGACTAAGCGTGTGACAAAAGCTTTTCTTCACATAGGATGTCGTCCATGTTCTGGTGACAGATACAGTTAGGTCCATAAATATTTGGACAGAGACAACATTTATCTAATTTTGGTTCTAGACATTACCACAATGAATTTGAAACAAAACAAATCAGATGCAGTTGAAGTTCAGACTTTCAGCTTTCATTTGAGGGTATCCACATTAAAATTGGATGAAGGGTTTAGGAGTTTCAGCTCCTTAACATGTGCCACCCTGTTTATAAAGGGACCAAAAGTAATTGGACAATTGACTCCAAGGCTATTTCATGGACAGGTGTGGGCAATCCCTTCATTATATCATTCTCAATTAAGCAGATAAAAGGGCTGGTGTTGATTTGAGGTGTGGTGTTTGCATTTGGAAGGTTTAGCTGTGAAGGAAACATGCGGTCAAAGGAGCTCTCCATGCAGGTGAAACAAGCTATCCTTAAACTGCAAAAAACAGAAAAAACCCATCCGAGAAATTGCTACAACTTTAGGAGTGGCAAAATCTACAGTTTGGTACATTCTGAGAAAGAAAGAAAGCACTGGTGAACTCATCAATGCAAAAAGACCTGGGCGCCCACGGAAGACAACAGTGGTGGATGATCGCAGAATACTCTCCATGGTGAAGAGAAACCCCTTCACAACAGCCAACCAAGTAAACAACACTCTCCAGGAGGTAGGCGTATCAATATCCAAATCTACCATAAAGAGAAGACTGCATGAAATTAAATACAGAGGGTTCACTGCACGGTGCAAGCCACTCATAAGAATCAAGAATAAAAAGGCTAGGCTGGACTTTGCTAAAAAACATCTAAAAAAGCCAGCACAGTTCTGGAAGAACATTCTTTGGACAGATGAAACCAAGATCAACCTCTACTAGAATGATGAAAAGAGAAAAGTATGGCGAAGGCATGGTACAGCTCATGATCCAAAGCATACCACATCATCTGTAAAACACGGCGGAGGCAGTGTGATGGCTTGGGCATGCATGGCTGCCAGTGGCACTGGGTCACTAGTGTTTATTGATGATGTGACACAGGACAGAAACAGCCGAATGAATTCTGAGGTATTCAGAGCCATACTGTGTGCTCAGATCCAGCAAAATGCAGCCAAACTGATTGGTCGTCGTTTCATACTACAGATGGACAATGACCCAAAACATAAAGCCAAAGCAACCCAGGAGTTTATTAAAGCAAAGAAGTGGAATATTCTTGAATGGCCAAGTCAGTCACCTGATCTCAACCCAATTGAACATGCATTTCACTTGTTAAAGACTAAACTTCAGACATAAAGGCCCACAAACAAACAACAACTGAAAACCACCGCGGTGAAGGCCTGGCAGAGCATCAAAAAGAAGGAAACACAGTGTCTGGTGATGTCCATGAGTTCAAGACTTCAGGCAGTCATTGCCAACAAAGGGTTTTCAACCAAGTACTAGAAATGAACATTTTATTTACAATTATTTAATCTGTCCAATTACTTTTGGTCCCTTTAAAAACAGGGTGGCACATGTTAAGGAGCTGAAACTCCTAAACCCTTCATCCAATTTTAATGTGGATACCCTCAAATGAAAGCTGAAAGTCTGAACTTCAACTGCATCTGATTTGTTTTGTTTCAAATTCATTGTGGTAATGTCTAGAACCAAAATTAGATAAATGTTGTCTCTGTCCAAATATTTATGGACCTAACTGTATCTTACTTCTGCTCTCCTGCGGTGATCGTTGGTTAGGTTCTCAGTAACACTGACCAAAATTACCCTTCGAAATGTATTATGATGTTTCCTTAACTGTTTCTCCTCCACAGTGTATAGAAAAATGGCTGTGCAAGAAGCAGACGTGTCCCACGTGTCGAGTGCCGGTCATCACATCCAAGTCTTTCTTCTTATCTTTTTCTCGGATGAAAGTTCCATGAAGAATAAACCTATAAATCTCTTTTCTACAGCTGCAAAGGACTGACAGTGCCTGAAACAGGCTTTTGCCATTTACAGATGTTCAGCACTCTGACTTTTTTTTTAAATTTAGATTCTTATTTTTACAGATATTTACATTTTGTGGTACAGAATATTTTAGTATCTTACATTTCAGCTCTAGTTTTTTTTTTTATCATGTAGCTGCTTTGTAAATAAAGTTACGTATTTGGTATTTACTGTTTTTTTGTTGTTGTTTATTGTGACACTTGTAAAAGTCACTTCTCATGGCCAAGCCAGGGTCAGAGGGGCAAGATAAAAGCGTTATCAGCTCACAGTCTGAGGTCAGAATTCCAGAGAGGTAGCGGATCCAAAGGGACTAGGCAAACGGATGGTCAAATGCAAGGTGCAAGGACGGGCAAAAAACAATCAGAAAAACAGAGCACTAGAAAACAAGGCACACACACACCACTGAGCTAAAGCAATGACTGGCAATGGTCTAACCATTGTCAGCTAACTAAATAGCCAGGCAATTATTCAGAATGGGGGACACCTAGATAAAACCCAGCAGGCCTGACCTAAATGGGTGACTGGGCTGTCACCCACAAACAATACTGACAACCCAGCATGCCCCTACCACTGATTGTACAAGAAAAGGTTACACTCTAACGTGCTAAAGCATGTCAATGTGAAATATATACGATATGATACGATATGATATTGATCCCGGGGGGAAATTACAGTATTATTACAGTATTATGAAATATGAATAGCAATACGGCTTATGAATGCTAGGAAAAAAAATATGAGACGCTTTGCATATAATTTGTTCAAATCATGCCTGCCCATCAACCAATGTCGAGGTGGTCTCAAAAAACTAATGGGTCCCTACATGTATGAATACTTCTCTTAGGCTGATGTCTGAATTCCTGATTGAATGTGGACACCTCTCTCTGTAAAGCCTGCATTTATGCGTAGGTAGGAACCTGCTGTAATTAAAATCACCACATGTTGAAGGGCGGAGTACTCGGTCAGTAATAGAGTTGAGCGATACTTTCCGATATCCTAAAGTATCGGAATCGGAATGGTATCGCCGATATCACTAAAATATCGGCGATACCCGATACCGATACCGGAAGTCCCATGTAAGTCTATGGGAACAAAATATCGCAACTAAAAAAACCCCATTCTTTCCTTGTAAACACTAAATATACACACATAGAATACATATATATATATATACATGTCATTGTGACATATATATATACATATATGTATAGTTTATACACTTCTACATAGTAAAATATCCTTTGATTCAATTGCCGGGTAAAGCCGGCTTCAGTGAAAAGACAGAAGCACCCGACATGAAATGACACTTGGTGTACATAGGGTTAACCATGTCTTTTCATGTCGTTTGCTATCTGATTTGCACAAACAATTAAATCAGACTATGTGTGCAAAATTTCACACCTGTAGGGGTTAATTAAAGGTGTAAATTCGTTGTAAAAAAAACGGACTTTTTTGCTACGAATTTACACCTTTAATTAACCCCTACAGGTGTGAAATTTTGCACACATAGTCTGATTTAATTGTTTGTGCAAATTAGATAGCAAAGGACATGAAAAGACATGGTTAACCCTATGTACACCAAGTGTCATTTCATGTCGGGTCACCCGACATGAAATGACACTTGGTGTACATAGGGTTAAACATTTCTTTTCATGTCCTTTGCTATCTAATTTGCACAAACAATTAAATCAGACTATGTGTGCAAAATTTCACACCTGTAGGGGTTAATTAAAGGTGTAAATTCGTTGTAAAAAAACCAGACTTTTTTGCTACGAATTTACACCTTTAATTAACCCTACAGGTGTGAAATTTTGCACACATAGTCTGATTTAATTGTTTGTGCAAATTAGATAGCAAAGGACATGAAAAGACATGGTTAACCCTATGTACACCAAGTGTCATTTCATGTCGGGTTCTGCATTTTCACAAAAGCCGGCAATTGAATTAGCGGCTATTATACTATGTAGAAGTGTATGAACTACAAATATAAATATATATATATATGTGTCACAAATTCAATGACATGTATATATATATATGAGGTGTAAAATTGCTGAAAAAAAATGCGTGGGCTCCCGCCCTATTTTCGCAACCAGACAGACAAAGCCAGTGAGTGGGGGCAGATAATAATAGCCCAGAGAGGGACCATTATTTTTGCCCCCCCCCCGGCTACTAACATCTGCCCCCAGACACCCCAGGAAAGACAAATCTATAATTAGATTCGCCCTTTCTGGCACTTTGCCCGTCTATTCCCATTGCCCTGTAGCGGTGGCGAATGGGTTAATATGGGGTTAAAGCCACCTTGCTATTGAAAGGTGACCTTAAGCCAGGTTAATAATTGAGAGCTGTAAATTAGACAACTATCAATTATTAATCCTATTGCATGAAATAAAAATAAAACACACACACTTTAATTAAAAATCATTTTAATGAAATAAAGACACATGTTTTTGACCATCTTTTATTTGACTGCAAAAACCATTTCCTGTAATAAAAATAAAATAAAAAGCAAAATTATTCTTACCTATCCCATGCACAGTCAGGTCCACGGTGTAATCCTTCAGAAAGGGTTAATGTTTACTGCAGGGACCGCAGCTAATGCTGCAGCCTCACAGTAAACCCCAAATGAATGAGTTCCTCTCCTGCCTGACAGGAGAGTAAAGGCTGGGTGTCACATAACGATACACCAGCGATCCCGACAACGATATGCACTTGTCAGGATCGCTGGTGTATCGCTACATGATCGCTGCTGAGCTGCCAAACAGGCAGCTCAGGCAGCGATCTGGGACAGCGACACTGCGGGTAACATCGCTTAAGGGCCCGTCTCACATAGCGATATCGCTACCGAGATCGCTGCTGAGTCACTAGTTTTGTGACGCAGCAGCGAGCTCACCAGCGATATCGCTGTGTGTGACATTCAGCGACGATCAGCCCCCTGCCGGGTATCGCTGATCGTCGCAGAAATGTCAGGACCTTTTTTTGATCGCTGGTTTCCCTCTGACAGGCACGCATCGCTGCGTGTGACAGGCGGGAGACCAGCGATCCGCTGGTAACCAAGGTACACAGCGGGTTTCCAGGCACCGCGCAGCGCTTGGAAACCCGCTGTGTACCTTGGATACCAGCTCCCTGCATCAGGGTGCTGGTATCCAAGGTACACAGCGGGTTTCTAGGCACAGCCCCGCGCCTGGAAACCCGCTGTGTACCTTGGTTACCAGCGGATCGCTGGTCTCCCGCCTGTCACACGCAGCGATGTGTGCCTGTCAGCGGGAAACCAGCGATCAAAGGTCCTGACATTTCAGCGACGATCAGCGATACCCGGCAGGGGGGCTGATCGTCGCTGAATGTCACACACAGCGATATCGCTGGTGAGCTCGCTGCTGCGTCACAAAACTAGTGACTCAGCAGCGATCTCGGTAGCGATATCGCTATGTGAGACGGGCCCTTAAGTGGAAAGCTTAATTGATTGCTTTCCACTTTCATTTCAGGTCAGCCAGGGACACAATCAGTGACGTCAGAGGGAACTGATTAACAAAAATAGGGGTTCCCTTCGAAAAAAAAATGGCGTGGGGTCCCCCCTATTTTTGTTAACCAGCCAGATGAAGCAGACCGCTGAGGCCTGGATTTTCAGGCTGTTAAGGAGCCAAGATCCATGGACCTTGCCAGCCTGATAATACCAGGCCACAGCAGTCTGCATATCTTGGCTGATTAACAAAAATAGGGGATCCCCTCGAAAAAAATTGGCGTGGGGTCCCCCCTATTTTTGTTAACCAGCCAGATGAAGCAGACCGCTGAGGCCTGGATTTTCAGGCTGTTAAGGAGCCAAGATCCATGGACCTTGCCAGCCTGATAATACCAGGCCACAGCAGTCTGCATATCTTGGCTGATTAACAAAAATAGGGGATCCCCTCGAAAAAAATTGGCGTGGGGTCCCCCCTATTTTTGTTAACCAGCCAGATGAAGCAGACCGCTGAGGCCTGGATTTTCAGGCTGTTAAGGAGCCAAGATCCATGGACCTTGCCAGCCTGATAATACCAGGCCACAGCAGTCTGCATATCTTGGCTGATTAACAAAAATAGGGGATCCCCTCGAAAAAAATTGGCGTGGGGTCCCCCCTATTTTTGTTAACCAGCCAGATGAAGCAGACCGCTGAGGCCTGGTTTTTCAGGCTGGTAAGGATCCAATATCCATGGACCTTGCAAGCCTGATAATACCAGGCCACAGCAGTCTGCTTAGCTTGGCTGGTTAACAAAAATAGGGGATCCCTCGAAAAAAAAACGGCGTGGGGATCCCCCCTATTTTTGTTAACCAGCCAAGTAAAATGCAGACTGCTGCGGCCTGGTATTAAAAGACTGTCAAGGCCCATGGATTTTGTCCCTCAACAGCCTGATAATACCAGGCTACAGCAGCCCCACATTTGGCGCATCAAAAGATGTGCCAATTGTGGCACTTTACCCGGCTCTTCCCACTTGCCCTGTAGCGGTGGCAAGCGGGGTAATAAGGGGTTAATGTCACCGTTGATTGCACGGTGACAATAAGCCCGGTTAATAATGGAGAGGCGTCAATAAGACACCGATCCATTATTAATCCCAAAGTTATTAAATGTATAAAAAAAAGACACAGCAAGAAAAAAGTCTTTTAATGAAATAAAAGAGACAACACAGTTTTCATTTCTTTTATTACTCTCTCATTCCTGCGACGCCATCGATCTCCTGTAAAAAAATAAAAAAAACAAACCAACAGTATACCACCTGTCCGACGCAGTCCATAACGATAGTCCCACGACGATCCAGCTCTGCTACATCGCAATGACAGGCAGAGCCTGTCATTGCAACGCAGCACAGCTGATTACCTGCTTCCCCGGCGGTGACGTCATCGGACTGACTGCTTTACGGCCGGGATTACCCAGCAGTCACTGCAGTTATCGCGAGAAACTGCATGTGACCGCCGGGGAGAAGAGGATGGCGGCCATGAAGCAGTGCAGGACGTGACCGCCGGAGATCTTCTGCCGGGTAAGTGCCGCTGACTCCTGACAGACCCGACCGACGGACAGTGACAGTGACAGTGACAATCCCGATTCCGGTATCCGATAAGACGAAAATATCGGAACTCGGAATCGGAATTCCGATACAGCTAATATCGGCCGATACCCGATATTTGCAGTATCGGAATGCTCAACACTAGTCAGTAAGCTAACATACAAATAACAAAAGTCACTGATAAAGCCACCAAAAGTCTTCTCCAACAGCAACCACCAACAACCTCCAGCCATGCAGCATAAGCTAGCTCTGACAATGATTGCGAGCCAGGACCCAGATTATATAGGAGATGGGAGTGGCTAACAGTGCACAGCTGAGAGCCTTAATGCCCCAGGAGCTCTCAACTGATCAGATTAACCACTGCACTGCTAAAAGAAATTTACATCGCTTAACATGAAGGTGAAGTTCTTCTAATCAATGCATGAGTCGGAGAAATCACACACTGTGGTCTTCTGGCTCCTCACTGTCACAGTAAACCCGTGACAAGCTGACTATGACCAAACTTTGATGACTGATTAAAAACACTGATGAAACTCGGACCATTGTTTGCATATGAGAAAAATCACTGATGTGTGAATGAGCCCTTAGGAGCATTTTTACAATGGCCCCAATTTATCAAGTAGATTTTTCCAGTTCTCTGGCACCGAAAATGCTTGAAATATTGCAAAATATTTGCACAACTCAAGGTCGTGAGAAAATGTTGCGATTTTTTACATTTTACATTAGCTTCAACCAGCTCCACCAAGTTTTTGTACGGGACAGGGCATGGCTGGAAAAATTCATCATGTCTGGCGTACGTGTCTGGTCGTGGCTCACAATAGTTGAAAGATGTGTGTCGACCCGCCACCACAATTGTGGATTACCAGGGCAATGGGGTACTCAGAGCCGAGCCCATGGAAGTCTATGGGGTTGTCACGGGTAGCGGTGGCTCGGTCTGTGGCCCTGGCGGTCTGGCGTATGTTGGGGGGGAATATTTACAGGGGATTTGATATATTTACAGTTCGTGACGCCACCTGTAGTCTCTGGTAATTTGTACCAGCGCTGCTGTAGATCTCTGAGGGGATGGTGAGGCAGCTAGATGTCGGGTCCCCTACAGGTGGGACTCTTCCCTCAGGTCGATGGTTATGGTGGGGTTGTGCAGGCATGCAATTAAATAACACAGTCTCACACGTCAGCGTCTTTCCATACCTTTTACTTGTAAGATGGTAAGGCAGGTCCCAGGGAGGCTGATCCAATGGAGAATGTGTTTTGAGGTAGCAGCTGGACAAGTTAGGGGCCTCCTTTACTTTCCAATGATGAGTCCAACCAGCATAAAGCGTAGTTCTCTCTATAAACTCCAGCTATTTCAAAGCTGTACTGCCCGGTCAGTTTTGTGGTCGGAGCCTTCCTGTGAGAGAGCTGAGTTCCTATTCTTGCTGATCAGGCTCAAGGTTCTCACTCCCCCTGACCCCAGTTACGTACCGACACTCCAAGGGCTGCCTGCCGCGACCTAAGGTCCGGTAAGCCTCTGGTTTTCCTACCACTATGCGTGAAGCTATAGTGGTGCTTCGGTCCCCAGTGACCGGTGACAATGTGCAGGACTTCTCCAATCCTAAAGCACTCAGAATTCCTACCACTGTGCCTTTCGCCTTGTCCGCGCTTGTAGCATAAGCACTCCACACTTCAAAGGTTATAAAAGTCAGTCCCTTTCTTAACTTCTTTCTTGAGCTTGTTGCCAGAATCTCAGTAATCCTCTAGGCAGGAGCACGTCTCTGAACCTTCACTGTCCTTGGGACAGGAGACTGAAGTATATCTGCAACTCACTCCTCTCTCCTCAATAGATGTCTCTGTCTGTCTATCAGTGGGGCACAGCTCTGACCAGGCTGAGGTGATCTGGCTCCCCTCTACTGGCCTCCACTTCTCTGAACTGCACGAGACTCAAGTTGGACGACTTCCTCCCTCCAGGTCCAGGCTAGACTGACTGACTCCTGACACTCCCTGCGAATAGACTCCTACCTGTGGGCGTGTCTAAGTGTGTTGGAATGAATGTTCATTGAGCATTAAACTGCTATCTCTCCACACATTCTCCAGGGTACTGCGTGTGCCTTCACACCAGGGCTACACATTCCCCCATGGTAAACGACAGCACTCCCGGGCTGTGAAATACAAAGAGACAATTTTGTTTATGCATTAAACATTAACATTAACTCTTCCCATCCGGGAGGTAAGGATTTCTTGAACGTTGCAAACAAAACATTAAATATAGAAAAATACGAAATATTAAATATACATTCTCATTTACATAGACAACAATATTCTTGTGAAGGACCCGCACCAAACCTTCAACGTGGGTCCTGGGTGGGCTGCAGGACATGTGGATGCAGACCTCACTCAGTGCCACACCACACGGGTTTTATTATTCAGAGGTAGTTGTGCTGGTTTTATGTAAAACCAATATTGTGCACCGAAGCGCAACTATTTACAGGATAAGTTCTGGGCTGGCACAGTCCTCAGCCTCTGAGTCCATTATAAGACACAATAATGAAAAGACATTTATATATATACATATTTCAAGTATGCATCATTCTTCTTTAACTCTTACTTTACCCAACAGGGCATTGTATGTAAAACTATGCATTAAATTTTTACTTTTTACTCTGGTACCCAGCCGGGCATTCTACTCATTATAGAAAAACATAAATACTTTTGGCAATAAAGTGCAAATCTAGCAAAAATTCTCAAACTTTTTACATTTTCTTTGTTGCGGTAAACCCTGTCTGGGTCCTACCGTTCTTCACATTTCTTTGTTAACTTCGGTTACACTTTCCATCCCGGGGGCTGGAACAATGCGATGGTCCCTAGATCCCATGACTAACAAGTCGTGACCTGCTATTGGGGTTTGAGTCGCTACAGTTCTTGTACGAACCTCTAGGGGCGCAACGGGTGCTTTCACTTTATGAGACGCTGTTTGCGTTACGGTAATGGCCACTTGCTCTCGTGATGCAGAAATAGTCGCCGTGCGCGTCGTCGTGTAAACTGCTGATTGAGATGTGGTCTGGGTCGCAGGTTGCGATGCAGTAAGACAAGATAATGAAGAGTATGCAGATGTTGCTTCCATTTGCGAGGAGCCTGCAGGGGGCGATGCTGGGGCACGGCCTGGTGCTGTTTGAGCTTGAGACGGGGACGCTGCGGTAGTGGTGACGTTACCTGCGTCGGGGACGGGGTCACGGACGATTGTGACGTTAAGGGCATACCATCCCTTCATACCCCAGTGTCGTGTATAGGTGACAATGTCTCCATTAATTAGGTCCCTCCCGGGATGGCCTTGTGGTAGGTGGGATTCTACGTCGCGTCTGCTGACAAAGACCCCTGGGTAGAGGCCCGGTTCTCTAATGAAGCCCCAGCCCTTCCGGAGCTGAAACTCTGTCACACACCCCTGCCGCCGCGGTTCCCTCAGAGTACCTTTTTCTCTGCGGACACTTTCCTTGTCCGCGATCAGCTCTGCATGCTGCCGCTGTCGGTTGCGCTGAGCCTCCCGCTCTTCTTCCTGCTGGCGTTGCTGTTTCTCCTCGCGACGCTGCCACTCACGTTCCCACTGGGCGGTGTAGGCGGCGTCATCCAGGCGCGCCATCCCGTCCCAATCCACGTCTGGTAACGACGGACAGGACCCCTCCGGTGTCCCTGCCGGGGATTGATCATCTGCTGCGGCCTCCTGGCCGGGCGGGCGTTCCGGAACTGGCGGTACCTCCTCAACCTCCTTCGCCTCCACCGCTTCACCGGTGAGATCAGGATCGGTACTTTCGGGGGCAGCCTCCGGTTGCTCCTTAGCCTTGGGCAGCAGAAGTTTTGGTAACTCCAGACGTAGGGGGTCGTCGAGGGGAGAGAACACCGCGTCCCACAGCCGCCGCTGCTCCTGGGTACGCCGGCGTCTCTCGATCTCTTCAAATCCAGGTTGGTGCTGGACCATCTTTTTCAGTCTGGCATTCTCTTCTTTAATTTCCAGCAATGCTTGCTGCAGGTGCAGGACCACGGATGGTTCCGGTTCTAGTGGCAGCTTGGCTGGGGAGCGGGGCCTGCCTTCCTCCGCTTCCCTGCTCGGCTGCACACGTCCTGCTTCCATGATGTTCCAGAACCGTCTCTCTTCTTTTTTCAGAGATGTCCGGTCTCTTCCGTGGAGGCGGGGTTTGCGTCTCCTCCTCTTCGCAGGGAAGGTGAAGAGGAGGCGGACCTCCTTTGCTGTAGGGCAGGATCGCATATTGTAATAGCACTTTGAGAGGGCAGGCATTCTCTTCGCGCCACAGGGGGGTACACGCCCACGAAGGTACGCCCACCTTCTTCTCCAGCGCCTGAGGGCGCGAATATGACGGCAAAATGGCGAATTTTAGCGCCAAAAATAGCAAACAGTCCTTTTCCACAAAAACACCTCCACAGGCACACAGGGCTCGCAATTTTGCGAGTTTCGCATCCTGTTCGTGACGCCAAAGTTTTGTGTCGACCCGCCACCACAATTGTGGATTACCAGGGCAATGGGGTACTCAGAGCCGAGCCCATGGAAGTCTATGGGGTTGTCACGGGTAGCGGTGGCTCGGTCTGTGGCCCTGGCGGTCTGGCGTATGTTGGGGGGGAATATTTACAGGGGATTTGATATATTTACAGTTCGTGACGCCACCTGTAGTCTCTGGTAATTTGTACCAGCGCTGCTGTAGATCTCTGAGGGGATGGTGAGGCAGCTAGATGTCGGGTCCCCTACAGGTGGGACTCTTCCCTCAGGTCGATGGTTATGGTGGGGTTGTGCAGGCATGCAATTAAATAACACAGTCTCACACGTCAGCGTCTTTCCATACCTTTTACTTGTAAGATGGTAAGGCAGGTCCCAGGGAGGCTGATCCAATGGAGAATGTGTTTTGAGGTAGCAGCTGGACAAGTTAGGGGCCTCCTTTACTTTCCAATGATGAGTCCAACCAGCATAAAGCGTAGTTCTCTCTATAAACTCCAGCTATTTCAAAGCTGTACTGCCCGGTCAGTTTTGTGGTCGGAGCCTTCCTGTGAGAGAGCTGAGTTCCTATTCTTGCTGATCAGGCTCAAGGTTCTCACTCCCCCTGACCCCAGTTACGTACCGACACTCCAAGGGCTGCCTGCCGCGACCTAAGGTCGGTAAGCCTCTGGTTTTCCTACCACTATGCGTGAAGCTATAGTGGTGCTTCGGTCCCCAGTGACCGGTGACAATGTGCAGGACTTCTCCAATCCTAAAGCACTCAGAATTCCTACCACTGTGCCTTTCGCCTTGTCCGCGCTTGTAGCATAAGCACTCCACACTTCAAAGGTTATAAAAGTCAGTCCCTTTCTTAACTTCTTTCTTGAGCTTGTTGCCAGAATCTCAGTAATCCTCTAGGCAGGAGCACGTCTCTGAACCTTCACTGTCCTTGGGACAGGAGACTGAAGTATATCTGCAACTCACTCCTCTCTCCTCAATAGATGTCTCTGTCTGTCTATCAGTGGGGCACAGCTCTGACCAGGCTGAGGTGATCTGGCTCCCTCTACTGGCCTCCACTTCTCTGAACTGCACGAGACTCAAGCTGGACGACTTCCTCCCTCCAGGTCCAGGCTAGACTGACTGACTCCTGACACTCCCTGCGAATAGACTCCTACCTGTGGGCGTGTCTAAGTGTGTTGGAATGAATGTTCATTGAGCATTAAACTGCTATCTCTCCACACATTCTCCAGGGTACTGCGTGTGCCTTCACACCAGGGCTACACAGATGCATCAAATTCATTAAAGCGTAAATCATACAATGAAGAAGAAAATTGCAGCGCTCACTGGTCATAAAACATTCCACAATTTTATCTCAAAAGATTAAACAGCAGAGGGGAGGCATATGAAAAATTTGGAAAGTACAGCGCATGCTTCTTGATGAATGTGCTGCATCTTACTCCTGCGCTCTCTTCATTAAGACTGTTGCACAAAATGTCAGTCTTAATGAATCGGGTCTATATTTTGTCTATTGCAAAACCGGATTCTGTGCAAATTCCTTTGCCATTTATAGCTCCCTAATTATAATAATATCTACTTACTTCAGAAAGTAATGTACATACCTCATGCTTTTCCGAAGCTATCAAGGAATCATTCAGTATTCTGTTTACAATCTAACATACAAATAACAAAAGTCACTGATAAAGCCACCAAAAGTCTTCTCCAACAGCAACCACCAACAACCTCCAGCCATGCAGCATAAGCTAGCTCTGACAATGATTGCGAGCCAGGACCCAGATTATATAGGAGATGGGAGTGGCTAACAGTGCACAGCTGAGAGCTTTAATGCAGGAAAGCTTCCAGGAGCTCTCAACTGAACAGATTAACTCCTGCACTGCTTAAAGAAACTTACATGATTTAGTATGAAGGTGAAGTGCTTCTAATCAATGCAGGAGTAGGAGAAATCAGACGTTGCGATCTTCTGGCTCCTTTCTGTCACGGTAACCCGTGACAGTTTACATCCGACCGCTGCTGTGAGAGTGCTGGATCCTCATAGATTTGATATTAATGAACTATCCTGAGGATAGCAAATAACTTCTTAAGTAGTGGGCAATCATTTTAATATGAACTGTGTATTCAATCAAGAGCCACATTCCACCCATTCCCTCTCCAGGAAACTGTATTTCTCTCAGAGATGTGGAATATCGCACCAGCATATGGTCTCACAAGGGGTCTGAGGATCTCATATCGGTACCTAATGGCAGTCAGGCTACCTCTGGCGAGCACATGGAGGGCTCTGTGGCCCTCCAAAGAAATGCCACCCCACACCGTTACTGACCCACTGCCAAAGCGGTCATGCTGAAGGATATGCTGGTGCGGTTGGCCCTGGGTTCCTCCTAATGCAGGACAATGCCAGACCTCATGTGGCTGGAGTGTGTCAGCAGTTCCTGCAAGATGAAGGCATTGAATCTATGGACTGGCCTACCCATTCCCCAGACCTGAATCCGATGGAGCACATCTGGGACATCATGTCTCACTCCATCCACCAACGTCACGTTGCACCACAGACTGTCCAGGAGTTGACGGATGCTTTAGTCCAGGTCTGGGAGGAGAGCCCTTAGGAGAACATCCACAACCTCATCAGGAGCATGCCCAGGTGTTTTAGGGAGGTCATACAGGCACGTGGAGGCCACATACAATACTGAGCATCATTCTGACTTGTTTCCACTTTAATTTTGTCTTGTTTTGATTTTCATTTTGACTTGTTTCCAATTTCATTTTGGGGGTCTCTCTAAATCCAGGCCTCCATTGGTTCAATACTTTGATTTCCATAGATGATTTTTGTGTGATTATGTTGACAGGACATTCAACTTTGTACACAACAAAGTATTCAATGAGAATATTTCATTCATTTAGATCTAGGATGTGTAGAACAGTAGAACAGTAGAACTCCATTATGCTGTATGTAGAAGGAAGAAGAATATGAATACAACATGTCTCACCAAGGTACAATTATTATCCAGCCAAACCTAAATCAAAAACACAATAGTTCCTTCTCATCGCAGGAGACTAATTAGAACATCTCATTAATATTAATTTTTACTTGTAAATTGTATTCCATTACTTCCATTACAAAATTATCAGCATTATTTATTATTTATATTACATAATGGGGTTATCAAGAAAGGCCAACACACGAGCTCACCAGGTGCAGAATCACCAGAAGAAATTTTCTCAGGGGGGTACCAAGAGGATGAGTGATCCCAAGAGGAATTATAAACAAAAGAAAAAAGAGTCCTATATGTATGCACGAATGCACCATTTGGGCCAAGGGAGTGCTGTATACATTGTACTAGTGATTTACATTGCATGAGGGATGACTCCGTTATTCAATCACATTGTGGACTTGCACAGACGCGGGTCTATTAGTCTGACATGCGTGGTATATCCCCATAGTCACCATCACAACTGCGCAGCCGCGGGTACATCAGCAACTACACCCGGAAGGAATGTCCCTCCAGTGTGACTTGCGGCAGGGTACACCCGGAAGTACTAGAGGCGAATGGTGCGATGTATATTTGAGTCCCCGCTGGGATCTTCTGATTGGCGATGGGTAAGGCAACGGAAGTAGATACATTCTCATGCAAGAGTCATTTTACTTTTATAAAGTATAATTCGATCAGTCTTCGTTATGGTGAGTTTTCATGGCGCTAAGGCTGTGTGCCCACGTTGCTTTTTTTAGCGTTTTCGCAACGATTTTCCACCGCGGAAACGCTGCGAAAATGCTAACAAAACGCATACCATTAGTTTACATGCATTCTACAATTGCTGTGCTAATGCTGCGTAACATTTTATGTTTATTAATTTTGCGGAATCGCGGCGATTCTGCCAACATAGGATTGCATTGAAACGCTCACTTTAAGCATGTGGCTATGCCCATCATGCGTGATGTGAGCGCTTTATGAGCGGTTGGTACCCAGGGTCTGGAGGAGAGGAGACTCTCTTCCAGGCCCTGGGTACCATATTCCTGTAAAAAAAAATTAAAATAAAAAATATGGATATACTCACTCTCTGTCGGCCCCCGGAGTTTTCCCGCTCCTCAGCGACGCTGCCGGCAAGTTCTGTTCCCAGTGATGCATTGTGAGAATAACCCCAGATGACATAGTGGTCGTGTGACCGCTACGTCTTCAGAGGTCATTCGCGCAATGCATCCCTGGAAACAGAACTTGCCGGCAGCGTCGCTGAGGAGCGGGAAAACTCCGGGGGCCGACAGAGAGTGAGTATATCCATATTTTTTATTTTTTTGATTATTTCTAACATTCTATCTTTTACTACTGATGCGGCATAGGCGGCATCAATAGTAAAAAGTTGGTCACACTTGTCAAACACTATGTTTGACTAGTGTGACCAACCTGTCAATCAGTTTTCCAAGCGATTCTACAGATCACTTGGAAAATGCTAGCATTCTGCAGGCTAAATACGCTTGCAAAACGCTAGTTTTTTGCGGGAATACGCAAAACAGAATGCATGCGTATTTCCTGCAGCAGGGAGTTGCCGGAATGCAGCTGAAAATTCCGTTGCATTTCCGAACGTGTGCACATAGCCTTAAAGCGTTATCCATTGGATATATGGCAGTGTTTTGAGTTGCTATATTATACCTGACCCGTGGTTATAATGATGTATGAGCCATGATTGACCTGTTTTTGGAATTATAAGATTGGTTGACCTTTCTTTGACATCAGACCCTAGGTTTTAAAAGGTCCAGCAACCTTCGTTTGGCTCATTACAGTCTCAACCCCTGATCAATATAAGGGTTGGGGGTCACTTAGGTAATAGTGATCACAAAATAATAAGCTTTCATGTATCCTTTAATAAGATGTGTAGTCGAGGGGTTACAAGGACACTAAACTTCAGGAAGGCAAATTTCCAACGGATGAGAGATGATCTTGGTGCAATAAACTGGGACGATATCCTGAGACATAAAAATACACAAAGAAAATGGGAGACGTTTATTAGTATCCTGAATAGGACCTGTGCACAGTATATACCCTATGGGAATAAACATGCTAGAATTAGGAGGAAACCACTATGGCTAAATAGAGCTGTAAGGGGCGCAATAAGGGACAAAAAGAAAGCGTTTAGGGAATTAAAGCAAGTAGGTAGTGATGAGGCATTAAATAAATACAGAAGACTGAATAAATTCTGTAAAAAGCAAATCAAGACAGCAAAGATTGAGGCAGAGAGACTCATTGCCAGAGAAAGTAAAAATAATCCCAAAATACTCTTTAACTACATAAATAGCAAGAAACTAAAAAATGATAGTGTTGGTCCCCTTAAAAATAGTCTGGGTGAAATGGTGGATGAGGATGAGGAAAAAGCCAATATGCTAAATGACTTTTTTTCAACTGTATTTACACAAGAAAATCCGATGACAGATAACATGATCAGTAATAAAAAAATTTCTCCATTAAATGTCACCTGCTTAACCCAGCAGGAAGTACGGCGGAGTCTAAAAAATCACTAAAATTGACAAATCCCAGGCCCCGGATGGTATACACCCCCGAGTACTGCAGGAATTAAGTACAGTTATAGATAGACCATTATTTTTAATCTTTAAAGATTCCATAATAACGGGGTCTGTACCACAGGACTGGCGTATAGCAAATGTGGTGCCAATATTCAAAAAGGGGGCAAAAACTGAACCTGGAAATTATAGGCCAGTGAGCTTAACATCTACTGTGGGTAAAATCCTGGAGGGTTTTTTAAGGGATACTATATTGGAGTATCTGAGGCTGAATAACCTCATGACACAGTATCAGCATGGGTTTACGAGGGACCGTTCTTGTCAGACTAATCTGATAAGCTTTTATGAAGGGGTAAGTTCAGGACTGGACCAAGGGAATGCAGTGGACGTGGTGTTCATGGACTTCTCAAAAGCTTTTGATACAGTGCCACACAAAAGGTTGATACATAAAATGAGAACAATGGGGATAGGGGAAAATATGTGTAAGTGGGTTAAGAACTGGCTCATGGATAGAAAACAAAGGGTGGTTATTAATGGAGCACACTCGGACTGGGTCACGGTTAGCAGTGGGGTACCACAGGGGTCAGTATTGGGACCGCTTCTCTTTAACATATTTATTAATGACCTTGTAGGGGGCATACAGAGTAGTATTTCAATATTTGCAGATGACACTAAACTCTGCAGGGTAATAAATACAGAGGAGGATAATTTTATATTACAGGAAGATTTATGTAAACTAGAAGCTTGGGCTGATAAATGGCAAATGAGCTTTAATGGGGATAAATGTAAGGTCATGCACTTGGGTAGAACAAATAAGATGTATAATTATGTGCTTAATTGTAAAACACTGGGCAAAACTGTCACTGAAAAAGACCTGGGTGTATGGGTGGACGACAAACTCACATTTAGTGGCCAATGTCAGGCAGCTGCTGCCAAGGCAAATAAAATAATGGGATGCATTAAAAGAGGCATAGATGCTCATAAGGAGAACATAACTTTACCTCTATACAAGTCACTGGTGCGACCACACTTAGAATACTGTGTGCAGTTCTGGTCTCCGGTGTATAAGAAAGACATAGCTGAACTGGAGCGGGTGCAGAGAAGAGCGACCAAGGTTATTAGAGAACTGGGGGGTCTGCAATACCAAGACAGGTTATTACACTTGGGGTTATTTAGTTTGGAAAAACGAAGGCTTAGGGGTGATCTTATTACAATGTATAAATATATGAGGGGACAGTACAAAGACCTTTCTAATGATCTTTTTACTCTTAGGCCGGCGTCACACTGGCGACAGAATCGGACGACTGCAATACGATGAAATATCGTATTGCAGTCTGCCCTATGTTAATCTATGGAGCAGCTCCCAGTATCAGATTTTTTGTGGTCCGTTTTAAACGTCCGAGTGCAATCGCAGCATGCTGCGATTGTCACCGATTGTGGGTCGACTATCGCCAATGCAAGTCTATGGGAGCGATGAAAAATCGGATTACAAACGGACCGCACGTGTGACTTGCGATTAAATCGCATCGGTGTCCTTTAGAAAATCCGGCAATTCATCCCCGGCTATACTGTAAAATCACACTGAGAGCTTTAATAAAGAATAGAAAGAATAGATATACACACATAGAATACATATATATATATATGTCATTGTGACATATATATATACATATATTTATAGTTCTTACACTTCTACATACTGTAATAGCCGCTAATTCAATTGCCGGCTTTTGTGAAATCACAGAAGCCGACATGAAATGATACATTGTTTAGACACAGTTAACCATGTCATTTCCTGTATTTTGATATATGGTTTGAACTTACAATTACAGAAGTGTATGTGTGCAAAATTTCAGACATGTAGGGGTTAATTAAAGGTGTAAATTCGTTGAAAAAAAATGCGTGGGCTCCCGCTGTATTTTCTCCACCAGACAGACAAAGCAAGCGAGTGGGGGCAGATAATAATAGCCTAGGGAGGGTACATTTTTTTGTGCCCCCCCTGGCTACTAACATCTGCCCCCAGACACCCCAGAAAGGGCAAATCTCTAATTAGATTTGCCCTTTCTGGCACTTTGCCCGTCTATTCCCATTGCCCTGTAGCGGTGGCGAATGGGTTAATAAGGGGTTACAGCCACCTTGCAATTGAAAGGTGACTGTAAGCCAGGTTAATAATTGAGAGCTGTCAATTAGACAACTATCAATTATTAATCCTATTGTATGAAAGAAAAATCAAACACACACACTTTAATAAAAAAGAAGTTTAATGAAATAAAAACACAGTTTTTGACCATATTTTATTTTCCTGCTAAAACCATTTCCTGTAATAAAATAAAATAAAAAACAAGGACTTGTGGAACACGTTATGGATCTTAAATGGATCTTAAATGTCCCTGGAAGAAGCAAACGAAAAGACACAGGATTAAGAATCTCCATGATCTTATAAGGTCCAATGAACCTAGGCTTAAATTTAGGAGATGCCACTCTCATAGGAATATTTTTTGAGGACAACCAGACCAAGTCCCCCACTTTAAACCGAGGACCATCAGTCCTATGCCGGTTAGCAAACCGCTGGGCCCTCTCTTGAGAGAGGGACAACCTCTCCACTACCTGGTCCCAAATCTGTTGCATACGCTCCACAACAGAGTCAACACCTGGACAGGCAGAAGCCTCCATCTGTCCTGAAGAAAATCTAGGGTGAAACCCAGAATTACAGAAAAATGGAGACATCAAAGTGGCAGAGCTAGCCCTATTATTAAGAGCAAACTCAGCCAAAGGCAAAAAAGAGACCCAGTCATCCTGATCAGCAGACACAAAGCATCTTAGATAAGTCTCCAATGTCTGGTTTGTTCTCTCAGTTTGACCATTGGTCTGAGGATGAAACGCCGAGGAGAAAGACAACTGAACACCAAGCTTAGAACAAAAGGTCCTCCAAAATCTGGAAACAAACTGGACTCCTCTGTCAGACACAATGTTCTCAGGAATGCCGTGTAAATGAACCACGTGCTGAAGGAACAAAGGCACCAATTCAGAGGAGGAAGGCAACTTAGGTAATGGCACAAGATGTATCATCTTGGAAAACCTATCACAAATCACCCAGATGACGGTCATTCTCTGAGAAACAGGGAGGTCGGAAATGAAATCCATAGAGATATGGGTCCATGGTCTCTTAGGCACAGGCAATGGCATCAACAAACCACTAGAGCGAGAGCAAGGCTTGGAGCGAGAGCAAGTCCCGCAGGACTGCACAAATTCCCTGACATCACGAGACAAGGTAGGCCACCAAAAGGACCGACTAACCAAGTCTCTGGTACCAAAAATTCCGGGATGACCGGCCAACGCGGAACAATGAATCTCAGACATCACACTCTTTTTCCACTGGTCCGGGACAAACAATTTCCCAACAGGGCAGCGCTCGGGCCTATCCTCCTGACACCCCTCCAGAGCCAGTCTCAAATTGGGCGAGATGACGTAAAGAACTACACCTTCTTTCAAAATAACAGAAGGATCAGATACCTCAGGAGAGTCCGCAAGGAAACTCCTCGAGAGGGCATACGCCTTAACATTCTTAGTGCCAGGAAGAAAGGAAACCACAAAATTAAAACGTGTGAAAAACAAGGCCCACCTGGCCTGTCTAGGATTAAGTCGCTTGGCAGATTCCAGATAAACCAGATTCTTATGGTCCGTAAGGACCACCACCTGATGTTTGGCTCCCTCCAGCCAATGTCTCCACTCTTCAAAAGCCCACTTCATGGCCAATAACTCCCGATTACCCACGTCATAATTACGTTCAGTAGGAGAAAATTTTCGAGAGAAAAAGGCACAAGGGTTACTTTTAGAGGTCTCTGGATCTCTTTGGGACAAAACCGCACCTGCCCCAATTTCAGAGGCATCAACCTCCACCTGAAATGGCAGAGAAACATCAGGCTGCCGTAGAACAGGAGCAGAAGTGAATCTCTGCTTAAGTTCCTGAAATGCAGAGACTGCCTCAGGAGGCCAATTCACCACATCAGAACCCTTTTTGGTCAAATCAGTTAATGGTTTAACAATAACCGAGAAATTACCAATAAATTTACGATAAAAATTGGCAAAACCCAAAAATCTTTGAAGAGCCTTTAATGAAGTAGGTTGGACCCAATCACAGATGGCCTGAACCTTGACCGGGTCCATTTCAATAACAGATGGGGACAAAATGAATCCCAAAAATGACATCCTCTGTACGCCAAAAAGACACTTTGATCCCTTCACATACAGAGCATTCTCTCTCAAAATCTGGAATACAGTTCGAACATGTTTCACATGAGAGTCCCAGTCATTAGAAAAAATCAAGATATCATCCAAATAAACAATCAGAAATTTATCCACAAAATCCCTGAAAATGTCATTCATGAAGGACTGGAAGACAGAAGGAGCATTAGTGAGCCCAAAGGGCATCACAAGGTACTCAAAATGCCCCTCAGGGGTGTTAAATGCCGTCTTCCATTCATCCTCGTGCTTAATGCGAATAAGGTTATATGCCCCCCTGAGGTCAAGCTTGGTAAACCAAGTAGCGTCTTTCACCCTGGAAAACAGGTCAGAAATCAAGGGTAACGGATATTGATATTTCACAGTAATATTGTTCAAAAGACGATAATCAATACACGGCCTTAATGAACCATCCTTTTTGGCCACAAAGAAAAAACCGGCACCTAAGGGTGAAGAGGATGGTCTGATATGACCCTTCTCCAATGACTCCTTGATATAAGACCGCATAGCGTCATGTTCAGGTACAGACAAGTTAAAAAGGCGACCTTTAGGGAATTTACTACCAGGCACTAATTCAATAGCGCAGTTATAACTCCTATGGGGAGGCAAGGATGCAGATTTACTTTCGCTAAACACATCAGAAAAATCAATCAAAAAGTCAGGAACATCCTGAGCCTGGGGGGAGGCAGAAAAAACAGGAGTGTTGGTATTAACACATTGGCAGCCCCAACTGGTTACAGACACAGATTTCCAATCCAAAACAGGATTATGAGACTGTAACCAAGGGAAACCCAGCACGATAATGTCATGCAGATTATACAGAACCAAAAATTTGCAGCTCTCCTGATGATCAGGTTCAACCCTCATTATCACCTGAGTAGAGAACTGAGGTTTATTCTCAGCCAAAGGGGTAGAATCGATCCCCAGTAGGGGAATAGACTTCTGTAGGGGTATCAAAGGAAACCCGCAACGTTTAGCAAAATCAAAATCCATCAGGTTAATAGCTGCTCCTGAATCAACGAAAGCCTGAGCAGAAAATGAGGACAGAGAGCATATCAGAGTAACAGTTAATAAAAACTTAGTCTGAACACTACCCAAGACAACTGAGCGTGCAAAACGTCTTCCCCGCTTAGGGCAGACTGAAATAGCATGAGAGGCATCACCACAGTAGAAACATAACCCATTGCGCTTTCGAAACTCATGACGCTGTGCCCCAGAAACCACTCTATCACACTGCATGGGTTCAGAAGCAGGTTCACAAGGCAACACTATTCCACGCATACTTCTCCGCTCACGCAAACGTTTGTCAATTTGAATCGCTAATGACATAGAATCATTGAGACCAGAGGGGATAGGGAATCCCACCATAACATCCTTTACATTATCTGACAGACCCTTCCGAAAAAGGGCTGCCAAAGCGTCGTCATTCCATTTGGTCAGGACTGCCCACCTGCGGAATCTCTGACAGTATAACTCAGCGTCATCAAGCCCCTGATTTAATGCCAACAAGGCTTTTTCAGCTTGATCAGTGACATTAGGCTCATCGTACAATAACCCCAAGGCCTGAAAAAATGCATCAACATCACTCAAAAAAGGATCCCCAGGTGTCAGGGAAAAAGCCCAATCCTGAGGATCGCCACGCAGGAGAGAGATGACAATTTGAACCTGCTGCGCTGCGTTCCCTGAGGACTTAGATTTTAAGGCAAAAAACAATTTACAATTATTTTTGAAATTCAGAAACTTGGCTCGATCCCCCCAAAACAAATCTGGCATGGGAATCCTAGGTTCCACAACAGGCAACCTAGCAAGATAGGTAGCAATACTCCAAACCTCAGTGGCAAGCTGATCCACACGGCCAGACAACTGTGCAAACTCCATTGAGAGAAAAAATCCTCCCCAGCACCCAGAGATACAGAGGGGAAAAAAAAAAATGCAACAAACAGAAAAATATCTCTGACAACTCTGACAACCTTTTTTTTTCTTTCACAATATTTTTCCCTTCTGTGAGTACCATATAATTTTCAGTTTTGGCCGGTGATACTGTTATGATTTGGTAGCTGAGGAGTGCAGGTAAAAAGGCAATACACCAGAGCAGTTGGAATCTATGAGATTGCAGTACCCTGACTAACCACCACAACTAGAGCAGCCGTGGAGCGTTCCTACGTTGGTCCTAGACGCCTCGTCACAGCCTGAGAAACTAACTATACCTAAAGATAGAAAGAGGAAAGCTATCTGCCCCAGAGCAGATCCCCAAAGAACATAGAAAGCCCCCAAACATGTAATGGCGGTTAGACAAGAAGAAATACTGACACAGACAGAAAATAGTATGAGCAAACGTTGGGGCCCAAACTATCTAAATAGAAAAGGATAGGAAGGGCACTTACTGCAATCCCAAAAAACCCTGAAAAGCACCAACTCTACTAAACACCTGAGATCACACGACCTCTACCACCTAAATTAGTTCTCTGGTGTAACAAAATCAAAACAGCAGCTACTGAAAAAACTGGAAAAAGCAAATGTACAAAACATCAGTGGCTGAACTAAACTGAGAGGGCAAAAGCCCCCGGAGGGGACCCTGAAGGCCCCACAGAAGTGCAGGACAAAATGCAAAAACTCAAGCACAAAAACAAAAAGAAGAAAAAGTCTTATCTGTTAGCAGGAGATGCAGACACGACACAGCAGGCTACAAAGGAAACAGGAATCAAGGATTGAGACCAGAACAATTGATCACCGGCAACCCTGATGGGAAGGCGACTCCCTTAAATAAGACCAGTCAGTAACACCTGATTCCCAATCCTCACAATCTTCACTGGACAGTCCAGTACCGCTTGTAACCACCAGAGGGAGCCTCTGCTCAGAACTCATTTCAAGTCCATTCACAACAGGGACCTGACTGTACATCGGATTGGTAAGAATAATTTTGTTTTTTTATTTTATTTTTATTACAGGAAATGGTTTTAGCAGGAAAATAAAATATGGTCAAAAACTGTGTTTTTATTTCATTAAACTTCTTTTTTATTAAAGTGTGTGTGTTTGATTTTTCTTTCATACAATAGGATTAATAATTGATAGTTGTCTAATTGACAGCTCTCAATTATTAACCTGGCTTACAGTCACCTTTCAATTGCAAGGTGGCTGTAACCCCTTATTAACCCATTCGCCACCGCTACAGGGCAATGGGAATAGACGGGCAAAGTGCCAGAAAGGGCAAATCTAATTAGAGATTTCTGGGGTGTCTGGGGGCAGATGTTAGTAGCCAGGGGGGGCACAAAAAAATGTACCCTCCCTAGGCTATTATTATCTGCCTGCCCCCACTCGCTTGCTTTGTCTGTCTGGTGGAGAAAATACAGCCGGAGCTCACGCATTTTTTTTCAACGAATTTACACCTTTAATTAACCCCTACATGTCTGAAATTTTGCACACATACACTTCTGTAATTGTAAGTTCAAACCATATATCAAAATACAGGAAATGACATGGTTAACTGTGTCTAAACAATGTATCATTTCATGTCGGCTTCTGTGATTTCACAAAAGCCGGCAATTGAATTAGCGACTATTACAGTATGTAGAAGTCTAGGAACTATAAATATATATATATATATATATATACATGTCACAATGAGATGTATATATATATATATATATATATATGTTCTATGTGTATATATCTATTCTTTCTTTTGTGATTTAAATACTATTCTTTTGGATCCATTATATGTCAGTTTTGCAAGCCTGCGAGAAATTCTCGCAAGTCGGATGAAAATCGGATGTTACAAGGTACACACACATGCGACTAAATCGCATCTTTGAAGGAAAATCGGATGCCAGGCAGATGTGTGATGTTTTCATTTTGTTCCGATAATCGACCGACTAAAACGGTCCGATTTTTTGTAGTTGTGTCTGACCCCGGCCTTAGACCTGTGACGGGGACAAGGGGGCATCCTCTACGTCTGGAGGAAAGAAGGTTTAGCCATAATCACAGACGCAGATTCTTTACTGTAAGAGCAGTGAGACTATGGAACTCTCTGCCGTCTAATGTTGTAATGAGTGATTCCTTACTAAAATTTAAGAAGGGGCTGGATGCCTTTCTTGAAAAATATAATATTACAGGCTATATTCACTAGTTTCCTAGATACTGCGTTGATCCAGGGAGCTAGTCTGATTGCCGTATGTGGAGTCGGGAAGGAATTTTTTTCCCCAATGTGAAGCTTACTGTTTGCCACTTGGGTTTTTTTTTGCCTTCCTCTGGATCAACATGCTAGGGCAGGTTAGGATAGGATATGGGTTGAACTAGATGGACTTAAAGTCTTCCTTCAACCTTAATAACTATGTTACTATGACGCCAGTTGGCTGGTGAAACATGTTGGGGAGGCTCAGGAGAAATCTTTAATAGCACTAGTCAGTAAATCAATAGTGTGGTACTGTAATAGGATATAGGTAGCGGCTGCACCTTGTCCCATACCCCTGAATGAAATGAAATATAGTGATTAGGATTGTGAGCACTTTAAAATACCTAAGTCTAATCAATAGTATGCTAGCGTCCATTAGGATATGCTGACCAGTGCGGTTTTTAATATTTTCCTTTATTAGTATCATTAAAAGTTATATTTTATGGTCTTCAGTTAGGGGGTCTATTTGACTTTTGGCCACGGGCGGACATACCGCATGTGCAGTCGGTGCAGCTGCACCGGGGCCCGAAGGTAGAGGGGGGCCCCTGCAGGGTGGCTAACACTGAGGGCAATCTGGCCTGTTTATCCCACTCCGGGGGGTCCCTGGCCAGATTGCCCTCAAGTGCGGCGGGCAATCCCATGTGCGATACCTGCATCTCCGCTGCTTACAGGAGAAAATGGCAGTGGAGCTGCAAGGATCTGTCCGTCACTTCCTGTCCGCGCTTCCTGTCTGACACAGCAGCGCGGCTGTATGATGTCATCATTCAGCACCCAGCTCTGTCAGAGATAGCTGCCTGCGACGAAAATGCTGTGGGGACGTGCTGCGGGGAACGTGCGGAGAAGGTGAGTGGTGCTGTGTGTGGGTGTGTCTGCCAGGGAATGTGCAGAGTGTGTGTGAGTGTAGCAGCCGGGAAATGTGCAGACAGGTGAATGGTGCAGTGTGTGTGTGGCTGCTGGAGAAAGTGCAGAGTGGTGCTGTGTGAATGTGTGTGTGGTGGAGAGGACAATGATGGAGGTGGTGGAGGAGAAGGTAATTATGGAGGTGGGGGAGAAGGCAATCATGGGGGTGATGGAGAGGGCAATGATGGGGGTGGTGGGGGAGAAAGCAATGATAAAAGTGGTGGAAAGGGCAATTATGAGGTTGGTGGGGGAGAAGTCAATAATGGAGGTGGTGGAAAGGACAATGATGGGGTAGTAGGGAAGAAGGCAATGATGGAGGTGGTGGAGAGGACAATGATGGAGGTGGTAGAGATGGTAATGATGAAAGTGGTGGAAAGGGCAAAGATGGAGGTGATGGGAGAGGGCAATGATTGGGGTGGTTGTGAAGGCAATGATGGGGTGGTGGAGAGGGCAATGATTGGGGGGGTGAAGAAGGCAATGATGGAGGTGATGGAGGACAATGATGGGGTGGAGGGGGAGAACAATGATGGAGGTGGTGAAGAGGGTAATGATGGAGGTGGTTGAGAGGGAGAGGGCAATGATGGAGGTGGTGGAGAGGGTAAAAATTGAGGTGAGGAGAAGTCAATGATGTGGTGGTGGAGAAGGTAATGATGGAAGTGATGAGATGGCAATGATATAGGTGGGGCGAGGACAATGATGGGATGTGGGGGATTTGGATGGGGAAAGGGGACTTATAATGGACTTACAAACGGGGAGGTAGAGGAAGATGTTAGATATGGATATAAAATTAAATGGGTGGTAGAGGAGGATGCTATTGGGGACTTAAAATGTATTGGGGAATGGGAGAGGAGGGGGTGTGATGCATAGGACCCTTTATAATGTACTGAAAGGTGGGAGAAGACGCTGTCAGGAACTTGTAATGAATTGGGAGGTGGCGGAGGATGGTCAGTACATGATAGCGTCTTCTCACCCCCCCCAAATTCATTATGATGCTATCAAGGACTTATAATGAATGATGGGGACACAGGAAAGGGACTAAGGCTGTGTGAACACATTCAGGTTTTGCATGAGAAAATTCTGCTGCATATCCGAATGTGGTGACAGGAAGAAAGTTTCCCACATTTTTGACATGCTTTACGTATTTTTCCCCATTAGCACGGGTAAAATGCACTGCAAGAATTGACATTATGCAGATTTTAATGTGCCTCAAATCTGCAAGGAAAAAATAAGCAGCGTGTGCATGGGACTTCAGGGATGTCATTCACTTTTCCTGTACTGTAGAAGCTTGCATCTATTCCATGTGCACATAGCCTTATGGGTAATTGGGAAGAGTCACTGAATAATTTATTACTTGGCGGGCGGTGATTATAAGTAATGGGAGCACAGTGCTGTTTATCACTTTATATTTTTAATGGTGCGTGGCTAATAGTATATTAACCCCTAAACCTCTGAAGCATTTTTAGTTTTTGCGTTTTCGTTTTTCGCTCCCTTCTTCCCAGAGCCACAACTTTTTATTTCTCCATCAATATGGCCATGTGAGGGCTTGTTTTTTGTGGCGACAAGTTGTACTTTTTAACGACACCATAGGTTTTACCATTGCGTGTACTAGAAAACTGGAAAAAAATTCCAAGTGCGGTGAAATTGCAAAAAAAAGTGCAATTCCACACTTACTTTTTGTTTGGCTTTTTTACTAGGTTCACTAAATGCTAAAACTGACCTGCCTTTATGATTCTCCAGGTCATTACGAGTTCATAGACACCAAACATGTCTAGGTACTTTTTTATTTAAGTGGTGGAAAAAAAATTCCAAACTTTGTTAAAAAAAAAATTAAAAAAAAATTGCGCCATTTTCCGATAACAGTAGCGTCTCCATCGTTGGGTGAGGGCTTATTTTTTGCGCGTCGAGCTGATGTTTTTAATGCCATTTTGGTGCAGATACTGTTATTGCATTTTAATGCAAAGTTGCGGCGACTAAAAAAAAAATCATTATTCTGGCGCTTTTACTTTTTTTCTCGTTACAACGTTTAGCGATCAGGTTAATCCTTTTTTATGATATTCTAATTTTGTGAAAAGCACCTGTATATTTTAGTTGTCTTTTAGGCTAAGTTCACACGTTGCGGAATTGCCGCGGAAATTTCCGCGGCAATCCCGCACTTCTCCCGCAGGAAATACGCACGTTTTTTTATGCTGATTCCCGCCAGAATAATAGCGTTTTGCAAGCGTAATTAGCTTGCAGAATGCTAGCGTTTTCCTAGCGATCTGTAGCATCGCTTGGAAAACTGATTGACAGGTTGGTCACACGAGTCAAACATAGTGTTTGACAAGTGTGACCAACTTTTTACTATTGATACCGCCTATGTCGCATCAATAGTAAAAAGATCTAATGTAAAAATAATAAAAAAAATAATAAATAATGATATTCTCACCTTCCGGCGGCCCCCGCAGCCTTCCCGCCTCTCAGCGACGCTCCCGGCAACTCGCGGTCCCAGGAGTGCTTTGCAACAAATCACACCGATGACGTAGCATCTCGCGAGACCGCTATGCCATCTGGGTGATTCTCGCAAAGGACTCTTGGGACCGGAAGTTGCCGGGAGCGTCGCTGAAGGCGGGAAGGCTGCGGGGGCCGCGGGAAGGCTGCGGGGGCCGCCGGAAGGTGAGAATATCATTATTTTTTATTTTAATTATTGTTTTACCAGGGATATGGTACCCAGGGCCTGGAGGAGAGTCTCCTCTGCTCCAGACCCTGGGTACCATCCGCACATGAACCGCTTACATTGCGCATAGTGGGCATAGCCACATGCGGAAAGTAAGCGGTTCAATGCATTCCTATGGCGGCGGAATCACCGCGGTTACGCTAAATTAATGAACATGTTGCTATTTTTTCCGCAAAGCGTTTTTTTCGCGGAAAAAAAACGCAACATGTGGCCAAAACATGCGGAATCAATTAACATGTATAGGATGCTTAATGCTTGCGTTTTTATCGCGTTTTTACCGCGGAAAACCGCGGAAAAACCGCGAAAAAAACGCAATTATTCCTGATCGTGTGCACTTAGCCTTAAGGTTAGAGTTAGTCGTTCCTCCATACAGTGAGATGGCAAAGTGTAACGAAGAAACTTATTAACAGGAATTTATAATGTGCGCTATCCAGTGATGTACAGTGAGATAACATAATATCTGTACCAGAATCATCTTATCAATAGTCAAACATCTATATACAGTACAGTACTGTATATAGAGAAATACACAATGAGATCAATATTCGGATCCTTCACAGGCCATGGGGGTGTACTTAATTTACGCTGAAGCTATGTGACAGCAGACACAATAGTCTGGAGAAATTTTCCAAGCAGAGATATTCTTGAACTCTTCTACAATCATGCTGTAATATATACTACATTGAAATATGGCATATAATGTTGGCCTGTGGTAACATTTTCATCTTTTCCGCCTCCCCCACAATTTTGGTGCAGGACCCTTAACACTGACTTCTGTGGTAGAGTTTCTCCACATGCTCTGTTATCTGGGCAGTGGACATTATGCAGGGAGGGGGAAGAGGTGAGCTGTGACCATCACGTAATGTGGATGCTAGATCCTGTGTTATCTATGTATATAGAGGTGAGACTTTTCATTGTAATCCTGTCTGTGATTATGAGATAAATGAATATCTTCACAGGCTGTACTATACTTAATGAGCTGTATAAAAACTGTTAGATTTCAAGACTTTTTTTTAAATACGCATAGTTATATCAAAATGCGACTTCAGCCTCTGAAGAAAGGAACGTTGATTGTTCGCCACGCTAAACAAGTGATGACAGTCTGACTGCAAGTGCCTTCTGGACATCTGTCAAGTCAGCAGTCTTCCCCATGATTGTGGAGCCTACTGAAATAGACTAAGGGGCCTTTTTAAACACGTAGGAAGCCTTTGCAGGTGACCACTAAGGCTGGTTTCACATTTGCATATTGGTGCTCAGCGTTTGATCCGCATGCGTCACGTGTACATATCTTTAACATGGTGTACGCAGAGACATTGCATATGTATGCGTCGTTTCATGGTGTGCGGCGGTGTCCGGTGAGCGCAACATGTTGCATTTTTTGAAGCATCAAAAATCAGTCAAATAGTCATGCGCATCTGGATGAGTGCGTCAAAAAAACGCATTATTGTCTATGGGAACGCATTGGTACGCAAGGACATGCGCATGGATGCGCATGCGGACTTCAGACTGCGCAAGTCCAGGAACTGATTACAGCACCTGGAAATATCAAACGCAACGCAAACGCATACAAACGCAGAGGTTTTTTTTGCATCATGTGTAAGCTGATGCGGATAAAAAATGCGTTAGCATGCATTTTGGCATGCGTTTGCGCATGCAGATGATACGCTGCATACACAAATGCTAATGTGAACCTAATCCCACTGATTGGCATCTATCCGGTCACACTCACACGAGAACTACAGGGGAATGGTGACACGTATTACACAACAGAACGTATCCAAGGCGCCAGAGCAATTTGTGAATATTCTGCATATTGCACAGTGTCACAATCTGGCAGTATACAGGGATTATGGACTTTTCTTCTTCTGACCCCTTTAATTATAAACCTCATCCAGAGTCTATGGTTTGGCTTCTTGGGAGATCAGTAATTTTACAATACACAGTAATATTACAGCGATCAGCAGCAGTGTCTGACTGGGTGCCAAGGGTCCACCAGTAACATTGATATTGGGGGTCCCACTTTACACATGCATGCAAATTTTACACTTTCCTCTTTCACAAATGTACCTATGCTGCTATATAATAGTATATATAATATTTTCTACCCAACAACCGGAGTACAAGTCCAAACAAGACAATTGAAGAAGTATATATTTATTAATATAATTTAGACAATGACAATCATAAATAAGCAGACATAAACAGACAAGGCACATACAAAAACTCATGTGTGGAAGGACACAGCCACTGTAGTAACAGGAAGGGCTAGCCAGCAAAACTCTGCGTAAAATTCATTAAGGCTACTATACTATTCAGGACTCAATAAGGTACATAGTGCTGGAAAAAATTCTGCATAAATCACACAATAGCGTTTATCATAGATGCAATAAGCATACTATGATCACAACACTCATTCAGTGTAGTAACAAACTATGAGGGGATGTCCCTTTACGAATTGCTAGACTCACCCATATGAATATCTGTCAGTGCGTGTCCACTGTCAGCCCCGACGCGCGTTTCACATGGGCATCCTCGGGGGCTGTAACTGTGTGTTTTCACTGCGTATATATATATATATATATATATATATATATATATATATATATATAGGTTGCGCAGCTGTTTCAAATCATTAGCGCCAAAAATGGCACATGCGCACCATGTCAAAGTTCCTAAACTTCGCGTCTCAAACAGAGCTATGTACGGCGCGTGTGCGCTGAGTCACAGGTCCTATGCGACACATCACAACCAGCCTCCCAAGTGACCAGCTGGGTTAGGGGAAATCCCCAGTGACGTCAAAAAAACGCCGGCCACTGCGGAAGCCGGAAGGGATGCATCCCGTAACCTGCCGCAGCGGGCATGCACAGGCGCCGAAGTCATCATATTGGAAGAGGGCTAATTAATGGGCAAAGTAAAAGCAAAAAAACAAATATTTAAATGACAATAGCAGTGATTGTGTGAGAGTAGCTCATATAAAAGGGGACTATTACAAAAATGGAAAGTGCAAATGTGCATAAAGACAGATAAAAGTGACTAGTGCACAGTGTACAGGGTATAATCATACATATATATTACTATATTGTGTAGAACCACAAACGCAGTATGGTTGCCCAAATACTGACATAACTACATTTCTATATAATACAATCGGCATCTCTATAAACATGAGGTACAACTGCATATCAATGTGAATTACCCCAAGGTAATAGTAAATAATAGTAAACTGGGGAGTTTGGTTAATGATGATGGATGATGAGATGCTGCTTTTTTCTGTACAGAGTAAATCAAGTGAATTATGCCAAGTACTCCTCATACAGAGGGATTGAGGGCCCAGATCTGCACAAAGGCCCAACGCGGGATTCCTCTGTTCCCCTATGGGCCAGTCTGAGCCTGATCCTAGGTTCAAGTCTCCAAGATTATCTAATAAATAAATGGAAAAAAAACACCTTTTTTTTTTAAACAAAAAAATAAAAGCTCCTATCACCCCCTTTTCCTGCAACACAAATAACATGTGATTTTTTTTACATTTTTGGTTTTGTGTACCTGGCCAAACAAAAAATATACATGAAATAATATATATACAGTACAGACCAAAAGTTTGGACACACCTTCTCATTCAAAGATTTTTCTGTATTTTCATGGCTATGAAAATTGTAGAATCACACTGAAGGCATCAAAACTATGAATTAACACATGTGGAATTATATATTACACTTTACAAAAAAGTGTGAAACAGCTGAAAATATGTCTTATATTCTAGGTTCTTCAAAGTAGCCACCTTTTGCTTTGATTACTGCTTTGCACGCAGAAAAGGTGAATGGATGGACTCTACATGCCTGGTTCCCACCGTGAAGCATGGAGGAGGAGGTGTAATGGTGTGGGGGTGCTTTGCTGGTGAGAAGGTGTGTCCAAACTTTTGGTCTGTACTGTAAATACAAACATGGATATATTATGTATGCTTATCACGTACAGTGAACTCCGCCACACACACACACACACACACACACACACACACACACACACACAACACACACACACACACACACAAAGCAGCCAATGTTTCCCCTTGAAAACATGTATATTGTGTAAAGCTTTATGATGTTTGAATATTTAACCCCATCACCCTGCAGCCCTTTTTCATTTTTGCGTTTTCTGTTTTTCGTCCCCTTCTTTCCAGAGCCATAACTTTTTTATTTTTCCGTCAATATGACCATGAGGGACGAGTTGTACTTCTGAACGACACCATTGGTTTTACCATGTCGTGTACTCGAAAACGGGAAAACAATTCCAAGTACGGTGAAATTGCAAAAAAATGCAATTCCATAACTGTTTTTTGGATTTTTTTTTACCATGTTAATCAAATTCTATAACTGACCTGCCATTATGATTCTCCAGGTTATAGCGAGTTCATAGACACCAAACATGTCTAGGTTCTTTTTTATTTAAGTGGTGAAAAAAATTCAAAACTTTGTTAAAAAAAATATTGCATCATTTTCTGAGACCTGTAGCGTCTCCATTTTTCATGATCTCGGGTTGGGTGAGGCCTTATTTTTTGCACGCCGAGCTGACGGTTTTAATGTTATCATTTTGGTGCAGATACGATCTTTTGATCGCCCGTTATTGCATTTTAATGCAATGTTGCGGTGACCAAAAAAATGTAATTCTGGCGTTTTGACTTTTTTTTTTCGCTACGTCGTTTACTGATCGGACTAATTCTTTTTATAGCTTGATAGATCGGGTGAATGAATGCAGAGATACCAAATATGTGTATTTTTTTATTTCTTTTTATTTTATTTTGAATGGGGCGAATGGGGGGTGATTGAACTTTTTTTTATATATTAAATATTTTTAAAAACATTTTTTTTTACTTTTTGCATGCTTCAATAGTCTTGATTATGAATCACTCCCAGGAATCTAGAGTCAGGAAGAATAGTCTTAGGAGGAGTAAGTGGACGTGTCTCTGCTGAATAAATCCTAGAGAGTGCATCAGCCTTTCCATTGCGCGATCCTGGTCTATAAGAAATGATAAAATTAAATTGGTTTAAGAAAAGATTCCAGCGAGCCTGGCGAGGAGTCAGGCACTTAGCCGACCTGATAAATTCAAGGTTACGATGGTCTGTCAGGACGACTATTTGCTGTGCAGCTCCCTGAAGAAGGTGTCTCCATTCTTTGAAGGCGGCAATAATGGCCAACAACTCTCTATTGCCCACATCGTAGTTCCTCTCAGCCGAAGACAACTGCTGGGAAAAGAAGGCACAGGGATGCAAGACATTCTTCTCACCTGTTCTCTGAGAGAGTATAGCTCCAACGGCACAGTCTGAAGCATCCACCTCTATTATGAAGGCAAGTTCGGGGTTGGGATGTACTAAGATAGGTGCAGTGGTAAATTTAACTTTCAGACGGGAAAATGCTTCCTGGGCTTGGGGGGTCCAGGAGAACCTAGACCCTTTCCGGGTAAGTTGGGTGATAGGTGACACTACCTCAGAGAAATTCCTAATGAAACGTCTATAGAAGTTGGCAAACCCGATGAAGCGCTGCACCTCCTTCACATTTCTAGGACTTGGCCAATCCTTGATGGCTTGGGTCTTGCTTCCATCCATACTAATTCCTTGTGTAGACAGTACATACCCCAGAAATTGAATTTCGGTCCTATGGAATTCACACTTTTCAAGTTTGATGTAAAGATGATTTTGTCTTAGACGTTCCAAGACCATTTTCACATGTCCCTGATGTTCCTCTGTGGAGTTAGAAAAAATTAGAATATCATCCAAATAAATCACCACGAATGTATCTAGGAGATCCCTGAAGATGTCATTCACCAAGTGTTGGAAAGTGGCTGGGGCGGTACTCAGACCAAAAGGCATAACTAGATATTCAAAGTGTCCATAGCGTGACCTGAATGCAGTCTTCCATTCATCCCCAGGTCTAATACGGACTAAGTTATAGGCCCCACGGAGATCTAGTTTAGAGAAAATTTTGGCATGTCGCACTCTCTCCAATAACTCAGGGATTAAAGGCAATGGATAACGGTTTCTAATAGTAACCTTATTGAGTTCCCTATAGTCTACGCAGGGTCTCAGAGATCCATCTTTCTTCTTTACAAAGAAGATGGGTGCACCTGCAGGAGATGAAGAGGGGCGTATGAAGCCCTTGGCTAGATTTTCGTCTATGTAATCCTTTAAAGCCTTTAGCTCGGGCCCCGCCAGGGGGTAGATCTTACCAAAAGGTATCTCTGCTCCAGGCAATAATTCAATTGGACAATCATATGGACGGTGAGGGGGAAGCTGGTCAGCGTTCTTCTTGTCACATAAATCCACATAGTCCTGGTATACAGCTGGTAGTTCAGGGACTGACATGGTTCCCTTAGGAACAGAGCAAGCTGAAACTTTTGGACTCATCTGTTTCTCTGGAAAGTGTAATTCCTTGGTCTCCCAGTTAATGGTAGGATTCTGAGCCTGCAGCCATGGTAGCCCTAGAATAATGGGAAAGTGGGGAGAAGAGATAAGCATAAAGGACAGTTTCTCTTGATGATCTTTACCCATAAGAACCCTCAAAGGCTCTGTTTCCTGATCCACTGGTCCAGAGGTCAGCAGGGAGCCATCCACAGTTTCCATCTGTACTGGAGTAGCCTTCTTCACTGAACGTATCCCCTGTTTCAGAGCAAAGGAGACATCCATAAAATTTCCACTTGCCCTGAGTCGATCATAGCAGAGCTAGACACCCAAGCTGAGTCAACCCAGAGTTTGATGGAAAGAAAGCAATGAGAATTGTTTTTCTTACAACTCAGCTGGGACACCGCTGAGGAGACTTGAAAAATTGCAGCGTTTACACAGTCAACGTCCTCAGAAGTAACGGAGTTTAAGTCAGAGAAATCAAGATCTGTTGCTGCAGATCTCTCTGGAGCCTGAGGCTCGGACCTGACAGATCCCCTCTCGCAACACTCACAGTGAATGAGTGCTGCAGTAGTCTTACGAGAACGGCTGGGGCAGTTTATAATGAAGTGCCCTGACTTACCACAATAGAAACATAGATTCTCCTTAAAACGATGTTCCTTGCGTGCATCACTAACCCGTCGTTGTAAAGAGTCTACCTGCATGGGTTCAGGTTCAGGTTCCCGTGTGATCCTACTCAAAGGTTCCTTAGCTGGAGAGGAAGGTAGGAAAAGGTTAGTGCGATTGCTTTCGAACCATCTCTCTTGCCTGCGTTCAGTCAGACGAGTATCAATACGGATGCAGTAGTTAATAAAGTCACCTAACGCAGTGGGAGGGTCGGCACGAGCAAGTTCATCCTTAATCAGTGGAGATAACCCTTTTCGAAAAATAGATTTTTTGGCGGAACTGTCCCAGGTGGTATCAAGGGCCCATCTCCTGAAATCCAAGGCATATTCAGCTACCGAGTGCTTACCTTGGCGCAAAGCTAACATGGCTGCTTCAGCTGTTGCACCTCGATTGGGGTCATTAAACACCTGTCCCATGGCTGAAATGAAAGCATCAAGATGATCCAAACATTCATCCTCAGTCTCAATCAGAGGGTTTGCCCACATCAAAGCCTTGTTGGTAAGCAACATAATTATAGTAAGCACTTTAGATCGTTCAGTGGGAAATTGTGAAGCATGTGCAGAAAAAAAAAATTGCATTGATTAATAAATCCCCTGAATTTCTCACGTTCACCGCCAAAACGAAAAGGGGGCAACTTGGGAATCCCAGAACTCGGGGCTACGGCAGGAGCCTGGACTCGCTCCTCTAGAACCTCAATCCTGGCTCGCAAATCCTGGGCAGTCTGTCCAAACACTTGCAAATTGTGATTAGTGAGGTCCTGTAGATTTGTAAAACGGGTTTTTATAGTCTGCAAATCTGCAAGGATATTATCAGTTACTCCGCAAAGTTCCTTTATGCGGGCCTCCATTTTCCAGATCTTTTAAGACAGGAGTACTGGAAGGAGAGGAAAAGAAAAAAAACAAAAACAATAGTGTTTACCTGTGGTAACACTGCAGAAAAAAAAACTTAAGGGAATTGCTCACCTGGAATGGTTGTGGAGAAGTCACAACCACTATCATCACAGAAAGTTCAACCAGACATCTGATATCCACAGTTACAGCAGACACAAAAGAGAAAAGAAAAAAAAAACAATAGTGTTTACCTGTGGTAACACTGCAGAAAAAAAAAAACTTAAGGGAATTGCTCACCTGGAATGGTTGTGAGAAGTCACAACCACCGTCATCACAGAAAGTACAACCGGACATCTGATATCCACAGTTACAGCAGACACAGCCTTTCCAGACCCAGCAGACACTAACGTTTGGCTTCAGAATCTTGTAATGTAAGGAGTACAGTTCATATAGCGTCTTGTGCTTGGGTGCGATGAAAACACAGGAGTCACAGGTTTGATATAGAAGGTCTTGTATTACTTCATACAAGTGGCAATAATAGTCACACAGTTTGCAGATACAAAAGCAGGAGACACAGCAGGCCAGAGTAACTTAAGCTCAGCAATCACTCTCCACAACAGGTTCAGGATCTCTTCTCTGTTACCATAAGTCCATGCAAACGTGGATTTATCAAATAGCAAGGTTCCAAAGTCCACGAGTGTTCCAAAGTTCCACAATAGGAAATAACTGGAGTACAAGGTCCAAGGCTTCCAGGAGTCAGGTCACAGGTACACTGCAGGCTTGATTCTGAAGCACTGATTGCTCAGCTGTGGCTGCTTAAGAAGCAAGAGGAGAGAATCAGGGCGGGAACATGCAAGCTGGAAACTCCATATTGACTGAGGGCAAGATAGCTGCAGCAAGACAGAAAGTAAAATGGCTGACGGAAAAACTGAGTTTCAGGAACATGTACACAGAACTTACGCCCTACTGAACTAACTTCAGGAAATCTTCCTGGCTTACCCACAGCTGGCCCCTCCTAAGTTAACTCATTCCTATTCTAAGTTCCTATCCTACACCACCCCCTCTAGTGTCTAACCCTATAACTGCACTTTCCCTATCGTTACAACATATTTACATAGCAACATTATGTACATTACAACATATATATACATATATATATATATATATATATATATATATACCGAATAAGACATTCACAGTTATCAAACTTTAACGGGACGTGTGTGGGGCTTAAAATAGTCTTTGTACCCCCTTACAGTCATGTGACACGGGCGCTGATGGGTGGGAATAGTAATGCGCTTCTGTTGTGATCACATTAAATGCCGCTTTCAGAGATTGACAGCGGCATTTAACGGGTTAACAGCCACAGGTGAATCGCGATTCCAGCCATGTCCGTTATTCAAAACAGCTGACATGTGCCGGGAAAGATGTGGGCTCAGCGCCGGAGCCCATATCAAAGGGAGGGACACGACACGCGCAGTACATGTACAAGTCGTGAAGGGGTTAATGATCTATATTGTTAGTGATGGAGTTGGGGGTGGGACTAGCCAAGGGGGAGGAGCTTAGTGTGGGCACAATGGAGAGTTTCCGGATAGAATGTCAGATAGGGATGGGCCAGCATCAGTAGCAGACCTCAGGTCTGATTGCGGGGCAGAACCAGGTGCAATGGGTGTCCTGTGGCAAAAGAGAGAGACGATCGAGCAGATAGTAAGATCCTACAGAGAAGGGAGTCACGGTCCAGAGTCGGATCAGAGTAAAAGAGAGGAAAGTAAGAAGTATGGGGCCTGGGGCAGGAAGCCTGGCGGGACGGTACAGAGTTGTCTGTCAGTTGGGTAATGGGGTGGAGAAGGCAGGACAAGTCAGATGAAGAGGAAAAGCCACGGGTTGTGGTCCACAGGCGTCAATAGAGCGAGTAGCTATGTAGCAGCCATATTAGCACAGAAAACTCTCCTAAGGGGAGTAAGACGCAGAACTGCGGGTGGAAGCAGAGGACCCCTGCTTGCTGGACGGTAGTGCCATTATTGGGGGGCGAGGAGACTCCTGGGTAGTGCGCGGGACTGTGCTGAGACAGAAGAGCTAAGAGAAGCGGAAAGTGAGAGTGACCCCAGGGAGAGAAGAAATGTGTGATAATGTGCCATGTCATGACTGACGTCCACGAAGATGGATGCCTACTATCACCTGTATAGACTGTTGTTACAAGTTATTTTTCAGTAAAATATGTTTATTTATGGACTACGGCCTCTCATTGAACTCTGCAACACCTGGTCGTGGCCGGCCGGAAACACCGGCACCATGCAGGGGTGTAAAACCACTTTGAATCCCCCCCCAAAAAATGAGAGATCAGAAAGTTATATGGACCCCAAAATGGTAATGATAAAAACAAGACCTGATACCACTCTACTGGGTGAAACAAAAAAGGTACGGCTTTTGGAAGCCAAGGCGCAAAAATTGAAAGTGAAAAGGTGATTAATAGGACTCTGCTATCAAAATATCCATATAAACTTTTAGCTGCCCAAAATCAATCAGTCCATCCAGTTTCTGTATGTGAATAGATAAGTAAGCACCTTCTCCTACCGCATTGTGTGCACAGCCCCATCCACACAGCACATCACATTTCCCAGCCTTTTTTCTGGGTGCATTACCTAATACCTGCCACAAGGGGGAGCACACCGTACACGTGGAATATACTGCCAATGTGATGGACAGGAGGTAGAACCAACCAAAGAGTTCGGACGTCTGCCCGCCCCTCCCGTCTCCACCAATCACTATTGGCAATCCTGTTGATTTACTGCACTGTACAGTTAGGCGATGTATCCAGCAGTATCAGCGCTGCGCCCAGGAGCTCAGCCCTGCGCTCACTAACGACCGGGAGCTGGTGAGTTAACTTTTCCTGCATTGTCCAGGGTGTATCTAATGGGGTATCTAAGCTCTGGTGTACAAGGTCTGGAGCCACATGTGGCCCCTGTGCTCTGTCCTGTTGCTTCCTATGTCCCTTATTGATCCATAGTTGGACTCAGTTATAGAAGTTATATAGCTGAGCGTAGAAGTCCAGTCACACACACAAATCTATAGTATATATCATCTATCTATCTATCTATCTATAGTATATATTATCTATCTATAGTATATATCTATTATCTATCTATCTATAGTATATATTATCTATCTATCTATAGTATATATCTATTATCTATCTATCTATAGTATATATCTATTATCTATCTATCTATAGTATATATCAACTATCTATCTATAGTATCTATCTATCTATCTATCTATCTATCTATCTATCTATCTATCTATCTATCTATCTATCTATCTATCTATCTATCATATATCTATCTATCTATCTATCTATCTATTATTATCTATCATCTGTGTACACACTGTATAAATAAGTATAGAAATAATAAATAGAAGCTGGGGAGACCTGTGACCCTGCATGTATGTGTGATATATAATTATACACACACTCAGTGCCACGGGTCTCCCCAGTATATGTATATACAGTGTATATTCAATTCAATTCAAAGAAGCTTTATTGGCAGGACTAAATACACATTAGTTTTGCCAAAGCAAGTGTACAAAAGGGAATAGGGATAGGGATGTTGGGTAGGGGCAGATCTACGGTAGGGACTATGGAAGTCCATGGCATGTATATACAGACACACACTATATATATAGATATATGTATAGATATAATTTATATACTACTTATACAGTATATACAGTGCTATGTGTCTCCCCAGTATATATTCACCTACTTATACTGCATATACAGTGCTATGTGTCTCCTCAGTATATATTCACCCACTTATACACTATATACAGTGCTATGTGTCTCCCCAGTATATATACACCTACTTATACAGTATATACAGTGCTATGTGTCTCCCCAGTATATATACACCTACTTATACTGTATATACAGTGCTATGTGTCTCTCCAGTATATATACACCTACTTATACTGTATATACAGTGCTATGTGTCTCCCCAGTATATATATACACCTACTTATACACTATATACAGTGCTATGTGTCTCCCCAGTATATATTCACCTACTTATACACTATATACAGTGCTATGTGTCTCCTCAGTATATATTCACCTACTTATACACTATATACAGTGCTATGTGTCTCCCCAGTATATATACACCTACTTATACAGTTATATACAGTGCTATGTGTCTCCCCAGTATATATACACCTACTTATACTGTATATACAGTGCTATGTGTCTCCCCAGTATATATACACCTACTTATACTGTATATACAGTGCTGTGTCTTCCCAGTATATATACACCTACTTATACACTATATACCATGCCATGTGTCTCCCCAGTATATATACAGCTACTTATACACTATATACAGTGCCATGTGTCTCCCCAGTATATATACAGCTACTTATACACTATATACAGTGCTATGCATCTCCCCAGTATATATTCACCTACTTATACACTATATACCGTGCCATGTGTCTCCCCAGTATATATACAGCTACTTATACACTATATACAGTGCCATGTGTCTCCCCAGTATATATACAGCTACTTATACACTGTATACAGTGCTATGCATCTCCCCAGTATATATTCACCTACTTATACACTATATACAGTGCTATGCGTCTCCCCAGTATATATACACCTACTTATACTGCATATACAGTGCCATGTGTCTCCCTAGTATATATACACCTACTTATACACTATATACAGTGCCATGTGTCTCCCCAGTATACATACACCTACTTATACACTATATACAGTGCTGTGTCTTCCTAGTATATATACACCTACTTATACTGTATATACAGTGCCATGTGTCTCCCTAGTATATATACACCTACTTATACACTATATACAGTGCCATGCGTCTCCCCAGTATACATACACCTACTTATACACTATATACAGAGCTATGCGTCTCCCCAGTATATATACACCTACTTATACAGTATATACAGTGCTATGTGTCTCCCCAGTATATATACACCTACTTATACACTATATACAGTGCCATGCGTCTCCCCAGTATATATACACCTACTTATACAGTATATACAGTGCTATGTGTCTCCCCAGTATATATACACCTACTTATACAGTATATACAGTGCTATGTGTCTCCCCAGTATATATACACCTACTTATACTGTATATACAGTGCCATGTGTCTCCCCAGTATATATTTACCTACTTATACAGTATATACAGTGCTGTGTCTTCCCAGTATATTGTAAGCTTCCAGGGGGTTTAGCTCTAGGATCGCTGTCTGGGTAGACAGAATGGCATGAAAACAGTTCATTCAGACAGCAGTTCTGGTGCAAAACTGGCCGCAACCAGCTTTATTAAAGTCCACAGCAAACGGATTAAAACAAAGCATAAACAGAAAACCTGGGCTTGTCTAGCCTCTAATTACACTTAGATAGATGGCCCTCTCTATCCGGGACCCAGACTCTACCAGTCTGTGCCCAAAACAACACATATCACATATGTTACCAGTTTGGAGCTTCACAGATACTCCTCCTTGTGTCTGAAGGCACCTTCCATGTCCAGACTTGAGAGAGATCCACTCCTATTCAGCCGCTCTTCACACGGATTCGCACTGAGACTACTCCTATGTCCGGGGTCCTTCCTGCACCCAAACTGAGATAGCTCAAACACTCTTGGAGACTGCTTCCTTGTGCCAGGACACCTCTCTGTGTCCAGGCTAAAGACAGCTCTAACACTCTTGGAGACTGCTTCCTTGTGCCAGGACACCTCTCTGTGTCCAGGCTAAAGACAGCTCTAACACTCTTGGAGACTGTTTCTTGTGCCGAGACACCTTCCTGTGTCCAGGCTAAACTAGCTCTCAGATTGTGTTTGCAGACACCTACTTCTGGTCTCCTAATTAAGACCTGAGTAGTTTCAGGCTTGTGCTGCAAGTGTGTGCTGAATGTGAGGTGTAGTGACCTTTCTCTACCACTAGGTTTACAAAGCCACACATTTCCCTTATACCTAGGTGAAATGTACACCCCATTCATCACATATTCACTCACTGTCTCACATATCCCCTCCCTTTTCTCCAGACCGGAGGGCTGGTCATCCAGACCGGAGGGCTGGTCAACAATCCAACAGAGACAGTGAACTCTGGACCAGTCATGGCCCTCATCAGCTTCATCCTCACCACTGTCATAGCCAACATCAGTTTTCTCTTCATCTGAAGCATCCGCACTACCCTGTACCCTCCCAGGCCTATACTCTCTGCGGGCCTCGGGTATCCTGCACGGTTTCATCTTGACCTTAGGGCCGGGCTCATTTTCGATATAGTGCCTGGCCAGAGAAGTACGACCCGACACATCAGAACACTTCTGCTGACTCTTCCTCAGAAACTCATGTACCTCCTGTCCCTGGTGCACTGACCATGTGTCATCAACTATCACAGAAGGTATAGGGGGTTTTTCACTTTTCTCCAGTTCCCCACTTTCAGGCTCTTCTGGCAGGACATGCCCAGAAGCCCCACCGTCAGTCCTAGACTCTACCTCTTCAGCCACATCACTTTGGTCTCCAATATCTCCATTTATTCCAGCCCTCAAGTTCTCCTTGATAGCGGCATCTGTATACTCAGAACCCGCCGGATTCTTCTCTTCCACCACGTTCTGCATCCCATCTGGGCTCCCGTGTGTCTGCAGCGGCAACGGAGTGACACATCGCTTTTCCCATTTGTTGGGACGTGGCTCCGATGTAGCCTCCCTGAAAGTGCGCTTGAGCTCACCAATGCCAGCTACTGATCCGGACCGTAACCCGTCCACGCCGCTGTCTTCAGCAGAAACAGATTCCTGGACAGAGTCAGTCCCCATATCTTCAGTCTTGCTCCTCACAGCTTCACTTGAAACCTCAGCTTCTGATGAGGCATCTGGCTTGGTGACCACCACTTCCATGGCTTTTTCCACCTCTGCAGCATCACCTTCAGAGTCCTTGGCATGATGCAGATCCACACCACACACTGACAACTTCTCATCTTCAACAGCATCCACTTGTGCTGTGTTCAGTTTCAGAGTCCTGCCTTTAAAGCTCAGCTCTCCTCCTTTCACCTTAGTCTTCGCCAGGGAACCGGCCAACTGTAAAAAATCTTCAGATGCCATCTTCTGTCTGGCTGTAAGGTCAGCATCAGCTTTCTTCTCAGGACTCTCAACCTCCTCTGCTACCATTCCTTCCTCATTTGCACTGGTTGCTTTATGGTCATCAGATAATTCACTATCACTATCTGACCCCTTTTTCTCAGCCACATCTGGCTCACTGTCAGGGCTATACACTTCATTTTCATTCACATCCTGCTCACTGTCAGGGTTATACAATTCATTTTCATTCATATCCTGCTCACTGTCAGGGTTATACAATTAATTTTCATTCACATCCTGCTCACTGTCAGGGTTATACAATTCATTTTCATTCACATCTTGATCTGGAACCTTAGTTAACATGTCATCCACAACATTAACTTCACCATCTGGTCCCTCAAGTATGTGACTATGTGACAACCCCAGCACTATACTTCTATATAGCTCAGGTACCAGGAGCTGACTCACGACCTCTCCCTGGACTTCAGTGTCCCTATACAATAGGCTATTGTTCATGGCAGCATGAGGAAACCTCTCCTCAGAGCCAGGCTCCTGGGAAACCTCATTTAGAACAATCATATTTTCCTGTGCCGTTTTAAGAGAGGGGTCTCGCCACTGCTCACTCTCAAAATTGTCACAGGACACAGGTAAGTCAGGGACACTCGGTTCTCGAGAACCACCATCCTCGTCTCCCAACATCACCTGCAAAGGAATTTCATCACTATCACAGTCATCATTATTATCAATATCATTATCATGACTATGATCAGTATCATCATCACTATCATGATCATCATCACTATCATTATCAGCATCAGCATCATCATCATGGTCATCATCATTATCATGATCATCATCATCATTATCACATAAGTTTAACGGCCCACTAGCATTGTGTTCCGCCCCTCGGGACTGCTCACCCTCAATAGGAGCTTCATCACACTGTCCATCAGAAACATTTTTCCCCCAGAGATCCTTAGACCGGGGAAAGTCATTACCCAATATAACGGGTTGCACCAGGGTCTTCACTACCCCCACTTCACATGAAACCTCCCCGAGTTTGGGGACCAAGTCCACGGCAGTCTCTGGGTAGACTTTGGTGTCTCCATGGATGCACACCATACTCAGGTGCTTATCAGGGATGAAGTCCCTATCAATCAGGCTGTCACATACGGAAGTCACTGGACTCTCTGAGTCCAAGAGGGCCTGTGCTGGGCAGTCATTTACAACCACCGGGGACCCCTGTGGTCCAGTCTCTTCGGCTGAGGTGGACACACACACAGGTTCTGCGCAGAGAGAGAGGGATCTGCCAACATCACAACACATAGGCTCCCCCTCTATTGGACAGTTGGCTGCAATTTCACGCCAGCTCCAACACTGTCCATCACACTCTCCCACCCACATGTCCCCTCGGGCCTGAACCCGCTTATCAGCATACCCCATGTCCCCAACAGCTGGAACGCTCTTACCGCGAGAGTTCAGCGTCCGGGAACTCTGAAGTGACGACCTCTCAGACGGCTGTACCTCAGGAGGACGTGCTCGGGTGTAGCGGTTCACTATCACCTTTTCAACTCCATAATCAGGTTTGCTTACTGCAGACTCCCAACTGCATCTCCAGTCATGAACTCCCCTGGCACGGGCTGTCACCGTAACACCCAGCCGGGTAAGAATCGCCGCTTTCAACTTGGCATAGTCTTCGCTGTCCTGCTTGCTCAGGTCAGCCCAGACTTTTTGGGGTTCCCCAATCAGATAGGGTACGACCGCCATGGCCCATTCAGATAGGGGCAGATTCTCCTTCTCTGCCAGTCTCTCAAACCTAGTAAGATATACCTCCACATCATCACGAGGTGTCATTTTTCTCAAGGACCGTCTTACCGCCTTCTTTATAGCGGACAACGCCGGTGCCTTCACAACATTACTTCGGGACGCGGCACCGAAATCCTTTTTTGGTGCTGTCATCTGCTCAACAAATAACCGGTTATTCTCCTGCTGCTGCTGCAGGAATTGCTGCTGGGCCTGCTGCATGCGCTGCTGGTGCTGCAGGCGCTGCTGCTCCATGCTCTGCTGCATGCTTTGCTGGGCCTGGGCCAGGTACTCAATGAGCTCCTCCATACTGCCGGACTTATCTGTCTCAACCACGGCAGTCTTATGTTGCACATTAACTTGCGCCATTTGTTCAAACAGCGCCTCCATGCTGTCATCCATGCTGTCAGACTTCTCTGTCTTAACAACGGCAGTCTTCACTCAAGACATACACACTCTACAGTCTTTTTCATAGAAAATTCAGCTCTGCTGTGCAGACACTTTTTTTTTTTTTTCTTTGCAAAGTCTATTAGGGCCACTGTCTCTGTAAGACTGCTCCACAGACTTTTCTTTTGCTGCTGCACATTCCACAGTCATTTTCACAACAAGTTCAGCTTTGCTGTGCATACATTTTCTCTCTGCAGACCCTATCAGGGCCACTGTCTCTCCAAGACTGCTCCAAACAGACGTTTCTGCTGACACACTTTTTTTTTTCTGCTGCTATTTCAACAGACTTCACCTTTATTGCTGTCTCTAAGCCTCTGTGCTGCATGCACCCTCCAGCACTAACTGTATCAGCCACTGCGCTGCCCCAGCATTCTCCGCCAATTGTAAGCTTCCAGGGGTTTAGCTCTAGGATCGCTGTCTGGGTAGACAGAATGGCATGAAAACAGTTCATTCAGACAGCAGTTCTGGTGCAAAACTGGCCGCAACCAGCTTTATTAAAGTCCACAGCAAACGGATTAAAACAAAGCATAAACAGAAAACCTGGGCTTGTCTAGCCTCTAATTACACTTAGATAGATGGCCCTCTCTATCCGGGACCCAGACTCTACCAGTCTGTGCCCAAAACAACACATATCACATATGTTACCAGTTTGGAGCTTCACAGATACTCCTCCTTGTGTCTGAAGACACCTTCCATGTCCAGACTTGAGAGAGATCCACTCCTATTCAGCCGCTCTTCACACGGATTCGCACTGAGACTACTCCTATGTCCGGGTCCTTCCTGCACCCAAACTGAGATAGCTCAAACACTCTTGGAGACTGCTTCCTTGTGCCAGGACACCTCTCTGTGTCCAGGCTAAAGACAGCTCTAACACTCTTGGAGACTGCTTCCTTGTGCCAGGACACCTCTCTGTGTCCAGGCTAAAGACAGCTCTAACACTCTTGGTGACTGTTTCTTGTGCCGAGACACCTTCCTGTGTCCAGGCTAAACTAGCTCTCAGATTGTGTTTGCAGACACCTACTTCTGGTCTCCTAATTAAGACCTGAGTAGTTTCAGGCTTGTGCTGCAAGTGTGTGCTGAATGTGAGGTGTAGTGACCTTTCTCTACCACTAGGTTTACAAAGCCACACATTTCCCTTATACCTAGGTGAAATGTACACCCCATTCATCACATATTCACTCACTGTCTCACAATATATACACCTACTTATACTGTATATACAGTGCCATGTGTCTCCCCAGTATATATACACCTACTTATACACTATATACAGTGCTATGCGTCTCCCCAGTTATATATTCACCTACTTATACACTATATACAGTGCTATGCGTCTCCCCAGTATATATTCACCTACTTATACACTATATACAGTGCTATGCGTCTCCCCAGTATATATACACCTACTTATACACTATATACAGTGCTATGTGTCTCCCCAGTGTATATAAACCTACTTATACAGTATATACAGTGCTATGTGTCTCCCCAGTGTATATACACCTACTTATGCAGTATATACAGTGCTATGTGTCTCCCCAGTATATATTTACCTACTTATACAGTGTATACAGTGCTGTGTCTCCCCAGTTTATATACACCTACTTATACACTATATACCGTGCCATGTGTCTCCCCAGTATATATACAGCTACTTATACACTATATACAGTGCCATGTGTCTCCCCAGTATATATACACCTACTTATACACTATATACAGTGCTATGTGTCTCCCCAGTATCTATACACCTACTTATACACTATATACCGTGCCATGTGTCTCCCCAGTATATATACACCTACTTATACACTATATACAGTGCTATGTGTCTCCCCAGTATATATACAGCTACTTATACACTATATACAGTGCCATGTGTCTCCCCAGTATATATACAGCTACTTATACACTATATACAGTGCTATGCATCTCCCCAGTATATATTCACCTACTTATACACTATGTACAGTGCTATGCGTCTCCCCAGTTATATATACACCTACTTATACAGTATATACAGTGCTATGCGTCTCCCCAGTATATATGCACCTACTTATACTGTATATACAGTGCCATGTGTCTCCCTAGTATATATACACCTACTTATACACTATACACAGTGCCATGCGTCTCCCCAGTATACATACACCTACTTATACACTATATACAGTGCTATGCGTCTCCCCAGTATATATACACCTACTTATACAGTATATACAGTGCTATGTGTCTCCCCAGTATATATACACCTACTTATACACTATATACAGTGCCATGCGTCTCCCCAGTATATATATACACCTACTTATACTCTATATACAGTGCTATGTGTCTCCCCAGTATATATACACCTACTTATACAGTATATACAGTGCTATGTGTCTCTCCAGTATATATACACCTACTTATACACTATATACAGTGCTATGTGTCTCCCCAGTATATATACACCTACTTATACAGTATATACAGTGATATGTGTCTCCCCAGTATATATACACCTACTTATACTGTATATACAGTGCCATGTGTCTACCCAGTATATATTTACCTACTTTATATTTATCGTCGCGATTGCACACCCTGACTTCGCACAGCTGAGTTTCTGGTGCTGGGTGTTTTTCGGCACTGAGGGAGTTAATTCTTTCTCTCTCGGTGCTGGACTGACCAGCCTCACCCAGCTGTGTTTGATGTTTTGTTAATTAGCTTCCTTCATATACCTGCTGGTCTGCTGGGGAAGTTGCCGGTGAAAGCATTCATTCAGACCAGCAGAGCGGATCCTTTCTGAGAAGACTTAAGCTAAGAGTGCCTGTTGTGGTTTTTCCTCTCCTCGCTTATTGTTTATCTCCTTTACCTTTTGTGTTCCTCTGTAGTGGAAGTTTTGTATGCAAGACAGTGTTTTCTTTATCCCTTGTCTGTTTCGTTTGTCTAAGACTGTGTGTAAGCTGTGACCTGCCCATTCCCTGTGGTGGTAATCAGGGTCCTTCTCAGGACTAGATTACAGTGGTCAGGGATATACAGGAGACAGGGTTACGTTGGTGGCCTGGACCTCTGTACCATTAACAGTACCTCCAGGTAGAGGGACTAGTCAGGACCCCAGTTCAGGGTCAGCTTAGACCCCGGTCCACCTCTATCCAGAGACAGCGTGACACGTACACAGTATAGACCCACAATTCATAGGATATTATGTCAGGTAAGACATTGCTGGCAGATACTGTGTATACATGTTGATATTTTCTATTATATGTAATATAGAATGTTGTCATATTAGATATAGGTTACTATCATAGAATATATCTGTTATACGTCGTGACACACTCACACTGCAGAGGTTCTCGGTGTAGGAGCTTTTGATAACATCGTAGGTCTTTCCTCCTATTCCGCTCTCCAGCAGTTTCAGGAATAAGCCCGGGTGCCACACCGAATCAAAGGCCTTTTTAAAGTCCACGAAACAGGCGTATATCTTCCCGTTCTTTGTATTGTGGACGTGTCTCTGAATGAGGCTGTGCAGGGTATAGATGTGGTCAGTGGTGTGGTGGTTTGGCATGAACCCTGCTTGGCTCTTGCTGAGTACGTTATGTTTGGTGAGGAAACTGAGGATCCTCTTGTTCAGGATGCTGTTGAACAGTTTCCCCAGGTTGCTGCTGACACATATGCCTCTGTAGTTGGCTGGGTCATACCTGTCCCCATTCTTGTGGATGGGTGTGATGAGGCCTTGGTTCCAGGTATGAGGGAAGTAGCCGGCACTTAGCACAATATTGAAGAGTTTAAACATTGCAGCCTGTATTAGTGGTGGGCTGTACTTCAGCATTTCTGGTAGGATTCCATCCAGGCCACCGGCTTTTCTACATCCTATGGAAGAGATTCTCTCTGCTACTTCCTGTAATGTAATAGGTGTATCCACGGGGTTTTGGAGATTTTTTACTTTTTTCTCCATTGCTTTTAGTTTTGCCATTATGCTTTCCTGTTCTTGGCTTAGTTCTTCCTTTGGGATGTCTTTATAGAGGTCTCTGAAGTACTGGAGCCAGATGTTGCCATTTTGGATATGGATGTTGTTTTTCTTGTCTTTTGTGCCCATGTGGTTCCATAGTTCCCAGAAGGAATTGTCTTGAAGAGCATTTTGGAGTTGGTTAAGCTTGGTAGAGATGTAACTCTGCTTCTTCCTCCTGAGGATGGTTTTGTACTGCCTTTGTGTGGTTTCATAGGCTTCCCTCAGACCCGGGTGGTTGGGGTCTCTGTATTTCTTGTTTGAGGCTGTTCTCAGGGTCTTCCGAACGGCTTTACATTCTCTGTCAAACCAACCATGTGTCTCCCCAGTATATATACACCTACTTATACACTATATACAGTGCCATGCGTCTCCCCAGTATATATACACCTACTTATACAGTATATACAGTGCTATGCGTCTCCCCAGTATATATTCACCTACTTATACACTATATACAGTGCTATGTGTCTCCCCAGTGTATATACACCTACTTATACAGTATATACAGTGCTATGTGTCTCCCCAGTGTATATACACCTACTTATACAGTATACAGTGCTATGTGTCTCCCCAGTGTATATACACCTACTTATACACTATATACAGTGCTATGTGTCTCCCCAGTGTATATACACCTACTTATACAGTATATACAGTGCTATGTGTCTCCTCAGTGTATATACACCTACTTATACACTATATACAGTGCTATGTGTCTCCCCAGTGTATATACACCTACTTATACACTATATATAGTGCCATGTGTCTCCCCAGTATATATACACCTACTTATACAGTATATACAGTGCTATGCGTCTCCCCAGTGTATATAAACCTACTTATACAGTATATACAGTGCTGTGTGTCTCCCCAGTATATATTCACCTACTTATACACTATATACAGTGCTATGCGTCTCCCCAGTATACAGTACAGACCAAAAGTTTGGCCACACCTTCTCATTCAACGATTTTCTGTATTTTCATGACTGTGAAAATTGTAGAATCACACTGAAGGCATCAAAACTATGAATTAACACATGTGGAATTATACATTACACTTTACAAAAAAGTGTGAAACAGCTGAAAATATGTCTTATATTCTAGGTTCTTCAAAGTAGCCACCTTTTGCTTTGATTACTGCTTTGCACGCAGAAAAGGTGAACGGATGGACTCTACATGCCTGGTTCCCACCGTGAAGCATGGAGGAGGTGGTGTGATGATGTGGGGGTGCTTTGCTGGTGACACTGTTGGGGATTTATTCAAAATTGAAGGCATACTGAACCAGCATGGCTACCACAGCATCTTGCAGCAGCATGCTATTCCATCTGGTTTGCGTTTAGTTGGACCATCATTTATTTTTCAACAGGGCAATGACCCCAAACACACCTCCAGGCTGTGTAAGGGCTATTTGACCAAGAAGGAGAGTGTTGGGGTGCTACACCAGATGACCTGGCCTCCACAGTCACCAGACCTGAACCTAATTGAGATAGTTTGGGGTGAGCTGGACCTCTCACCGCTTCAATTTGAATAATCCCCAACAGTGTCACCAGCAAAGCACCCCCACACCATCACACCACCTCCTCCATGCTTCACGGTGGGAACCAGGCATGTAGAGTCCATCCATTCACATTTTCTGCGTGCAAAGCAGTAATCAAAGCAAAAGGTGGCTACTTTGAAGAATCTAGAATATAAGACATATTTTCGGTTGTTTCACACTTTTTTGTAAAGTGTAATGTATAATTCCACATGTGTTAATTCATAGTTTTGATGCCTTCAGTGTGATTCTACAATTTTCATAGTCCTGAAAATACAGAAGAATCTTTGAATGAGAAGGTGTGGCCAAACTTTTGATCTGTACTGTATATTCACCTACTTATACACTATATATAGTGCCATGTGTCTCCCCAGTATATATACACCTGCTTATACACTATATACAGTGCTATGCGTCTCCCCAGTATATATACACCTACTTATACACTATATACAGTGCTATGTGTCTCCCCAGTATATATACACCTACTTATACACTATATACCGTGCCATGTGTCTCCCCAGTATATATACACCTACTTATACACTATATACAGTGCTATGTGTCTCCCCAGTATATATACAGCTACTTATACACTATATACAGTGCCATGTGTCTCCCCAGTATATATACAGCTACTTATACACTATATACAGTGCTATGCATCTCCCCAGTATATATTCACCTACTTATACACTATATACAGTGCTATGCGTCTCCCCAGTTATATATACACCTACTTATACAGTATATACAGTGCTATGCGTCTCCCCAGTATATATGCACCTACTTATACTGTATATACAGTGCCATGTGTCTCCCTAGTATATATACACCTACTTATACACTATACACAGTGCCATGCGTCTCCCCAGTATACATACACCTACTTATACACTATATACAGTGCTATGCGTCTCCCCAGTATATATACACCTACTTATACAGTATATACAGTGCTATGTGTCTCCCCAGTATATATACACCTACTTATACACTATATACAGTGCCATGCGTCTCCCCAGTATATATATACACCTACTTATACTCTATATACAGTGCTATGTGTCTCCCCAGTATATATACACCTACTTATACAGTATATACAGTGCTATGTGTCTCCCCAGTATATATACACCTACTTATACAGTATATACAGTGCTATGTGTCTCCCCAGTATATATACACCTACTTATACTGTATATACAGTGCCATGTGTCTACCCAGTATATATTTACCTACTTTATATTTATCGTCGCGATTGCACACCCTGACTTCGCACAGCTGAGTTTCTGGTGCTGGGTGTTTTTCGGCACTGAGGGAGTTAATTCTTTCTCTCTCGGTGCTGGACTGACCAGCCTCACCCAGCTGTGTTTGATGTTTTGTTAATTAGCTTCCTTCATATACCTGCTGGTCTGCTGGGGAAGTTGCCGGTGAAAGCATTCATTCAGACCAGCAGAGCGGATCCTTTCTGAGAAGACTTAAGCTAAGAGTGCCTGTTGTGGTTTTTCCTCTCCTCGCTTATTGTTTATCTCCTTTACCTTTTGTGTTCCTCTGTAGTGGAAGTTTTGTATGCAAGACAGTGTTTTCTTTACCCCTTGTCTGTTTCGTTTGTCTAAGACTGTGTGTAAGCTGTGACCTGCCCATTCCCTGTGGTGGTAATCAGCGTCCTTCTCAGGACTAGATTACAGTGGTCAGGGATCTACAGGAGACAGGGTTACGTTGGTGGCCTGGACCTCTGTACCATTAACAGTACCTCCAGGTAGAGGGACTAGTCAGGACCCCAGTTCAGGGTCAGCTTAGACCCCGGTCCACCTCTATCCAGAGACAGCGTGACACGTACACAGTATAGACCCACAATTCATAGGATATTATGTCAGGTAAGACATTGCTGGCAGATACTGTGTATACATGTTGATATTTTCTATTATATGTAATATAGAATGTTGTCACATTAGATATAGGTTACTATCATAGAATATATCTGTTATACGTCGTGACACACTCACACTGCAGAGGTTCTCGGTGTAGGAGCTTTTGATAACATCGTAGGTCTTTCCTCCTATTCCGCTCTCCAGCAGTTTCAGGAATAGCCCGGGTGCCACACCGAATCAAAGGCCTTTTTAAAGTCCACGAAACAGGCGTATATCTTCCCGTTCTTTGTATTGTGGACGTGTCTCTGAATGAGGCTGTGCAGGGTATAGATGTGGTCAGTGGTGTGGTGGTTTGGCATGAACCCTGCTTGGCTCTTGCTGAGTACGTTATGTTTGGTGAGGAAACTGAGGATCCTCTTGTTCAGGATGCTGTTGAACAGTTTCCCCAGGTTGCTGCTGACACATATGCCTCTGTAGTTGGCTGGGTCATACCTGTCCCCATTCTTGTGGATGGGTGTGATGAGGCCTTGGTTCCAGGTACGAGGGAAGTAGCCGGCACTTAGCACAATATTGAAGAGTTTAAACATTGCAGCCTGTATTTCTGGTGGGCTGTACTTCAGCATTTCTGGTAGGATTCCATCCAGGCCACCGGCTTTTCTACATCTTATGGAAGAGATTCTCTCTGCTAATGTAATAGGTGTATCCACGGGGTTTTGGAGATTTTTTACTTTTTTCTCCATTGCTTTTAGTTTTGCCATTATGCTTTCCTGTTCTTGGCTTAGTTCTTCCTTTGGGATGTCTTTATAGAGGTCTCTGAAGTACTGGAGCCAGATGTTGCCATTTTGGATATGGATGTTGTTTTTCGTGTCTTTTGTGCCCATGTGGTTCCATAGTTCCCAGAAGGAATTGTCTTGAAGAGCATTTTGGAGTTGGTTAAGCTTGGTAGAGATGTAACTCTGCTTCTTCCTCCTGAGGATGGTTTTGTACTGCCTTTGTGTGGTTTCATAGGCTTCCCTCAGACCCGGGTGGTTGGGGTCTCTGTATTTCTTGTTTGAGGCTGTTCTCAGGGTCTTCCGAACGGCTTTACATTCTCTGTCAAACCAACCATGTGTCTCCCCAGTATATATACACCTACTTATACACTATATACAGTGCCATGCGTCTCCCCAGTATATATACACCTACTTATACAGTATATACAGTGCTATGCGTCTCCCCAGTATATATTCACCTACTTATACACTATATACAGTGCTATGTGTCTCCCCAGTGTATATACACCTACTTATACAGTATATACAGTGCTATGTGTCTCCCCAGTGTATATACACCTACTTATACAGTATACAGTGCTATGTGTCTCCCCAGTGTATATACACCTACTTATACACTATATACAGTGCTATGTGTCTCCCCAGTGTATATACACCTACTTATACACTATATACAGTGCTATGTGTCTCCCCAGTATATATACACCTACTTATACAGTATATACAGTGCTATGTGTCTCCTCAGTGTATATACACCTACTTATACACTATATACAGTGCTATGTGTCTCCCCAGTGTATATACACCTACTTATACACTATATATAGTGCCATGTGTCTCCCCAGTATATATACACCTACTTATACAGTATATACAGTGCTATGCGTCTCCCCAGTGTATATAAACCTACTTATACAGTATATACAGTGCTGTGTGTCTCCCCAGTATATATTCACCTACTTATACACTATATACAGTGCTATGCGTCTCCCCAGTATACAGTACAGACCAAAAGTTTGGACACACCTTCTCATTCAACGATTTTCTGTATTTTCATGACTGTGAAAATTGTAGAATCACACTGAAGGCATCAAAACTATGAATTAACACATGTGGAATTATATATTACACTTTACAAAAAAGTGTGAAACAACTGAAAATATGTCTTATATTCTAGGTTCTTCAAAGTAGCCACCTTTTGCTTTGATTACTGCTTTGCACGCAGAAAAGGTGAACGGATGGACTCTACATGCCTGGTTCCCACCGTGAAGCATGGAGGAGGTGGTGTGATGATGTGGGGGTGCTTTGCTGGTGACACTGTTGGGGATTTATTCAAAATTGAAGGCATACTGAACCAGCATGGCTACCACAGCATCTTGCAGCAGCATGCTATTCCATCCGGTTTGCGTTTAGTTGGACCATCATTTATTTTTCAACAGGGCAATGACCCCAAACACACCTCCAGGCTGTGTAAGGGCTATTTGACCAAGAAGGAGAGTGTTGGGGTGCTACACCAGATGACCTGGCCTCCACAGTCACCAGACCTGAACCTAATCGAGATAGTTTGGGGAAAGCTGGACCTCTCACCGCTTCAATTTTGAATAATCCCCAACAGTGTCACCAGCAAAGCACCCCCACACCATCACACCACCTCCTGCATGCTTCACGGTGGGAACCAGGCATGTAGAGTCCATCCATTCACCTTTTCTGCGTGCAAAGCAGTAATCAAAGCAAAAGGTGGCTACTTTGAAGAATCTAGAATATAAGACATATTTTCAGTTGTTTCACACTTTTTTGTAAAGTGTAATGTATAATTCCACATGTGTTAATTCATAGTTTTGATGCCTTCAGTGTGATTCTACAATTTTCATAGTCCTGAAAATACAGAAGAATCTTTGAATGAGAAGGTGTGGCCAAACTTTTGGTCTGTACTGTATATTCACCTACTTATACACTATATATAGTGCCATGTGTCTCCCCAGTATATATACACCTGCTTATACACTATATACAGTGCTATGCGTCTCCCCAGTATATATTCACCTACTTATACAGTATATACAGTGCTGTGTGTCTCCCCAGTGTATATACACCTACTTATACAGTTTATACAGTGCTATGCGTCTCCCCAGTGTATATACACCTACTTATACAGTATATACAGTGCTATGTGTCTCCCCAGTGTATATAAACCTACTAATACAGTATATACAGTGCTGTGTGTCTCCCCAGTGTATATACACCTACTTATACACTATATATAGTGCCATGTGTCTCCCCAGTATACATACACCTACTTATACACTATATACAGTGCTATGCGTCTCCCCAGTATATATTCACCTACTTATACACTATATATAGTGCCATGTGTCTCCCCAGTATACATACACCTACTTATACACTATATACAGTGCTATGCGTCTCCCAGTATATATTCACCTACTTATACACTATATATAGTGCCATGTGTCTCCCCAGTATATATACACCTACTTATATGTGTAGCCCTGGTACACAATACCAGGAGGATGGGTGGAGAGGTAAAGGTTAAGGGCTCCTCATGACATCACATACACTTAGACACACCCACAGGGAGTGTTCAGATTCAGTTAGTGATTCAGCAGTCTAGCCTGGACCTGTGAGGAGGAAGGAGCAGAGTCTAGCTCGGGTGGCTCAGTACTGAGTCATCCCACCTGTGTGCAGTTCAGAGAAGTGGAGGCCAGTAAAGGTGAGCCAGATCACCTCAGCCTGGTCAGAGCTGTGCCCCACTGGCAGACGGACTGAGATAGCTATTGAGAGTGTGAGCAAGTCGAAAGGCATAGTGGAAGGAAATCAGAAGTGCTTTAGGATTGAAGTATCCTGCACATTGTCACCGGTCACTGGAGACCGAAGCATCACTATAGCTTCACGCATAGTGGTAAAAGAACCAGAGGCTTACTGGACCTTAGGTAACAGAAAGCAGCCCTTGAAGTGTCAGTACGTAACAGGGGTCAGGTGGAATAGGAACTTTGAGCTAGGCCAAGCATAGAAGAACCTAGTTTCATCACTGGAAGGCTCCACCACAAAACTGACCGGGCAGTACAGCTTTGAAATAGCTGAAGTTTCAGGAGTGAACTACGCTTTATGCTGGTTGGACTCATCATCATTGGAAAGTAAAGGAGGCCCCTGCCTTGCTCAGCCGTTGCCTCAAAACTCATCCTCCATCAACCCCATCAGCCTCCCTGGGACCTGCCTTACCATCTTACAAGTAAAAGGTATGGAAAGACGCTGACGGTGTGAGACTGAGTTATTTAATTGCATGCCTGCACAACCCCACCATAACCATCGACCTGAGGGAAGAGTCCCACCTGTAGGGGACCCGACATCTAGCTGCCTCACCATCCCCTCAGAGATCTACAGCAGCGCTGGTACAAATTACCAGAGACTACAGGTGGCGTCACGAACTGTATATAAATCTATCCCCTGTAAATATTCCCCCAACATACGCCAGACCGCCAGGGCCACAGACCGAGCCACCGCTACCTGTGACAACCCCATAGACTTCCATGGGCTCGGCTCTGAGTACCCCATTGCCCTGGTAATCCACAATTGTGGTGGCGGGTCGACACAAAACTTTGGCGTCACGAACAGGATACGAAACTTGCAGCATTGCGAGCCCTGTGTGCCTGTGGAGTGTTTTGGTGAAAAAGACTGTTGCTGTTGTTTGGCGCCAAATACCGCCATATTTGCCGCCAGATTCGCGCCCTAAGGCGCTGGAGAAGAAGGTGGGCGTACCTGAAAGAGCGCGCAAAGTCTTGGACACGCCCCCGGCTCTGACTCAGCGGCAGGTCCTGCAACAGGAAGTGAACGCTCTGACATCAGAGCGCCTGCGACGAAGGTCCTGTTCCCACTGCTGTGCCTGTGAAATAGCAGCGTCTGAAACCGGTAGGCTCCGTTTAACCAAGGGGGCGCTAAGATGTCACAACAACCGGCTGACAGTGCGGCCCCGGCCGGAGGCCCCAATCCCGCACCGCCTGGTATTGTAGCGCCAGATGGGGGTGCAGGTCCAGCACCCAGTCCGGTAGTTCCGATCATGCCACTAACGCTTCCATATATGCCAGGGGCGAAATGGCTTCCCCAGTACAGCGGTGAGCCAGGCACATTAGCAGGCTTCAAGCGGAAGTTATGCAGCATCCTAGAAATGTACTCCATGCCTGAGAGACAAAAAGCTGCTGTGCTAATAGGGCAGCTAACTGGCGCTGCTGAGAGGGAAGTGGAGACTTGGGATACCGTTGATCAGGAGTCGGTACCTGCGATCTTCCTTAAGCTGCATGCCATATTTGAAGACCACACAGAAACGGATCTCCGGATGGCCTTCTATCACTGTTCACAACAGCCAGGTGACAGCATCCGGGACTACGCTTGCCGACTACAAAGAGCCCTGAGAGCTCTTAAGCAGATTAATAATTTAAATGCTATCGATGAGAATAAGATGCTGAAAGAGCAATTTATACAGGGATTGAGATCCCAAGAGGAGCGCAGAACTGTAAACTGGTGGTCCTTAGATCATCCGGATGCTACCTTTGATGCCCTAAAAGACATGGCAATAAAAGGGCTGCGGCCCCTGGGCAAACCTGAAGTGGCAACCCAACATCATCAGGGTGAAGTCACTCTGGAACCGGCAGTACCCCCCTTTTCCCCGCTAGTGGCAGAAACCAAAACGCAGGTGACACCCCCTAGTGAATTGGACTGTCTGCGCTCAGAGGTGCGCCAGCTGACTAAAAATCTGGCTGCTGTGATGAGTGCCCTGCAGCTGCGGAAAGAGGAGGAAGGGAAGATCTTGTTAGCTGACTGCCCAGAAGACGTCCCGTGGATGCACCGGAGAAGAAAGAAGACGTCGCCCCCCCGGAGGAGGACAACGCCACCCCAAGGAGCGACCTCTGATCAACACCCTCCTCGTCGAGAGATCATCTGTTACCGATGCAACCGGAAAGGTCATATGTCTCCACAGTGTCCTTTAAACGGGCAGAACCTGGGTCCAAGGGCCAACACCCAGGAGAATACCCGTCAGGCCCCTTAGACTGGAACCGCAGGTATGTGGGTGGGCGACCCTACCTGTCTATCATCTTAGATGGTATTGCAGTTCCGGCATTGTTAGACACTGGGTCCCAAGTGACCCTAATACCTGATGCCCTATATACTAAGTACTGGTCAATGGACAGTCTTAAACCCCCGAGCCCTGACTTTACCGTGTATGCTTCTAATGGTCTTCCTGTAGAAGTACTCGGGACAAAATGTGTAGATGTGAAGGTGGGCAGAGAGGAGTTGAAAGACCAGGGGCTTCTGGTAGTAAAGACTGCAAATGAGGAGAACGGTTTAAATATAATTTTGGGCACTAGCATTATCGGTAATTGTTTGGGAGAAGTTGTGTTCTTGCTCCAACAGCTCGCTGAGATTGCCCGACCAAGGCAGAAAGGAGTAATCCAAAGAGAGATCCGGGCCCTGGTGTGTCAGCAGCAAGCGAAGCTTACAGACGGCGAAATTGGTAATGTACGGGTCACTGACTCGGATCCTATTGTGATACCCCTAATGAGTGAAATGATTATCTGGTGCAGGGCAGCCATAGGTCTGAGAGGACAGAATTACCAAGCTGTAGTAGAACCCCACCATTCAGAACATAGACCTACACTTGTGACTGCTAGGGGAGTAGTAGAAGTGGTGAATGGAAGAGTACCGGTACGGCTTCTCAATTGGGGAGATGATGAGGTAAACTTACCCCGTTATGCAACCATTGCTAAACTACATGCTGTCGACAATAATTCTATTCTCCCGGCTGAGTCCTTAGACTCCTGTCAAATAGAGGAGGACAATGACCCAGCAACTCAGGTGGCGGAATGGTGTCAGCAACTCCATGTTGGGACGGACACCACTCCCGCTCACCAGAAGCAAGGGGTATTACGGGTGGTGCAAGAGTATGCCCAAGTGTTTAGCAAGCACCCACTTGATTTTGGGGTAATTAAGGGAGTCCAACATCATATCCCTACAGGCAGTCATCCTCCCATCAAGGAGCGGTATAGGCCTATACCCCCAGCCCATTATCAGAAGGCTAAAGAAATGTTGCATGATATGAAGAAAGCCGGGGTGATAAGGGATAGTTGTAGCCCCTGGGCAGCCCCTCTAGTTCTGGTTAAAAAGAAAGATGGTAGTATGAGAATGTGTGTGGATTACAGGCAGGTGAACCGCATAACACACAAGGATGCATACCCGTTACCACGCATAGAGGAATCATTAGCTGCTCTGAAAACGGCTAACTACTTTTCTACCCTTGATCTGACTAGTGGATACTGGCAAGTGGCTGTGGCTGAGGAGGATCGTGAGAAAACGGCTTTCACCACCCAATGGGGCTCTGTGAGTTCGACAGAATGCCGTTTGGGCTCAGTAGTGCCCCAGGAACATTTCAGAGAGTGATGGAGAACTGCCTGGGACATCTCAATTTTGAAACCGTGCTGCTATACCTAGACGACGTTATCGTGTATTCCAAGACTTATGAGGATCATCTGAAGCACCTGGCAGAAGTATTCGAGTCCCTGTCCAGGTACGGGATGAAGTTGAAACCCTCAAAATGCCATCTACTCAAACAGAAGGTACAATACTTGGGGCACATCGTCAGTTCGGAAGGAGTAGCGCCGGACCCAGAGAAAGTCACTGCCATCCAGAAGTGGCCGGAGCCGAAGAACCTTAAGGAAGTGCGACAGTTCCTGGGACTAACGGGTTACTACAGGAGATTCGTGAAAGATTACACGAAGAAGGCAGCTCCTTTACAGGACCTCCTAGTAGGACAGTCCCTAAAGGGCAGAAACCCTCCCTTTAATTGGGGTAAAGAACAGGCTGAAGCATTCCAAAAGATGAAAGAGATCCTTACAGGTGATGAGATCTTAACCTATCCTGATTACAGCCAACCGTTCCTGTTGTACACCGACGCTAGTAATGAAGGTTTGGGAGCAGTTCTCAGTCAGAAGCAGAATGGCCAAGAAAAAGTCATCGCCTATGCTAGCAGAAAACTCAGGCCAACTGAGAGGAATCCGGAAAATTATAGCAGCTTCAAGCTGGAGTTTCTGGCGCTGGTCTGGGCCATTACTGAAAGATTTAAGCATTATCTGGCCTCCAATCGGTTCACTGCGTTTACAGATAACAACCCCTTAACGCACCTGGAAACCGCCAAGCTGGGTGCCATGGAGCAGCGATGGATGGCTCGGTTGTCCAATTACCAGTTTACTATCAAGTACCGGGCAGGTCGAAAGAATGCTAATGCTGACGCATTGTCCCGAATGCCGCATGACTCTGACACGGAAGAAGAATCGGACGACCTGGAAGAAATTGAGCTACCTGCGTTCCATCGAAATGGGGTAGTCCACGAGCATCGAGTCAACAGAAAGCAGTATGGTGCAACATTAAATCCTTTACCCCATCACAGCTGGAAAGAGACTCAGGACAGTGATCCAGTGGTCAGCCGCATCAAGGAGTTGTTAAGACAGGAAGGTTCCTCTTTGGAAAAGGATGCACCTATGTCAGCCAAGCTCCTGTGGAACGAGAAAAGCAGGTTGTTCCTATACCGTGAGAAGTTGTGCAGGAGATACGTCAACCCCAGGACCCACGAAATGGTCTGGCAAATAGTGGTCCCCAAGGCAGACGTCCAAATGGTGTTGGAAGCATACCACGATCAAGCAGGACACTTTGGCTGGAGAAAGCTGGAGACCCTGTTGAGGTGCCGGTTCTACTGGGTAGGGATGCGCAGCTCCATTGAGAGGTGGTGTCGGAACTGTGGACCCTGTGGTCTCAGAAGAAAGGACTACGGTAGTCAGAAGGCACCCCTGCAACCTATCCGGACGACTCGCCCCCTGGAGATTGTGGCCCTGGACCACGTCAAATTGTCGCCAAGTAGATCTGGATACTCATACGCCTTGACCATGGTGGACCATTACTCCAGATTTCTGGTGGTTGTTCCAGTTAAGGACCAGACCGCAGTGACGGCCGCGAAAACCTTTCAAGCAAGCTTCTGCAGACCGCATGGGTATCCGGAGCAAGTATTAACCGATCAAGGGCCTGCTTTCGAAGCTGATTTATTCAAGGAATTCTGTCACATGTACGGGTGCAAGAAAATTAGAACAACGCCATACCACCCTCAAACCAACGGTCTTTGCGAAAAAATGAACCATATTGTCCTTGACTTGTTGAGATCCATACCGTTGGAAGACAGAAATCGATGGCCGGATTTACTACCTGATTTGGTTGATTTGTATAACCATATACCTGTAAGTTCCACTAACTGCACTCCAGCCTATCTTATGAGAGCAAGGCCCGGAAGACTACCAATGGATTTAGAACTTGGAGTGGTAGAACCGGAGGCAGACGACGCCATTGAAAACTGGGACATCAATCGGCAAGAGCAGTACAGACGAGTGCAAATCTGTGTAGAAGAAAGTCTCAACAAGGCACGGGAGAAACAGGAAGATATTTACAACAGAAATGCTCCTGCCAAGCCTTTGATGCCTGGAGAAGTGGTATTAAAAAGAAAAAGGAAAATGCACAAATTGGATAACCAGTGGGAACAAGAACCCTACGTTGTACAAGATTCTAAATATGACAACAGAAAAGTTTGTATCATCAGTAGGGACGGAGGAAGAACAATAACCACTGTGTCCAGAGACCATTTGAAATTGTGTCCAGAACCCTTAAAGTTTTGTGAAAAGAGCCCTGTCATCAATCAAGAAGAAAGGAAGGAAGAGGTCATACACACGGATCTGGGAGATTTTCCTGCGGATTGGCCCCGACTGGGAGATGCTGTAATAGTTCCGGTGTTGCAGTTTTATCAGCCACAAGAGGAAGTTCTATCTCCAGTTGTGCCCGTGGTGCCAGTTGAGCCCGTTCAGGAGTTACCCATTCCAGCAACACCTCAACCTGCGGAATCTCAAGAAGGATCATCAGAAGCAGCGCCCCATACTATGGGATCCCCTGGTGAAGCTGACTCACACCGCCCAGCCATCAGTACGCTTGCCAGATCCATAGAAAGATTGAGGCAGTTCTATAGTTTGCCGTTACGCAGTGCAGACAGATCACAACTTAGTATACCTGAAGCTACTCCACGTAGATCAGAGCGAATCACAAAAGGGAAGATACCCATTCGATACCAGCAGTAATTATAACAAATTAATGTGAATATTGTAAAAAGTATATATATGTGTCTTTTCCTTATTGTGTCTTATAATGGACTCAGAGGCTGAGGACTGAGCCAGCCCAAAAACTGTATCTTGTAAATAGTTGCACTAAGGTGCCTTATAATGGTTTCACACGAAGCCTTGACTTACCTCTGAACATAAAACCCGTGTGGTGTGGCACTGAGTGAGGTCTGCATTCATATGTCCTGCAGCCCACCCAGGACCCACGTTGAAGGTTTGGTGCGGGTCCTTCACAAGAATATTGTCGTTTATTTATATGAACATGTCTATTTAATATTTTGTATTTTTCTATATTTAATGTTTTGTTTGCAACGTTCAAGAAATCCTTACCTCCCGGATGGGACGAGTTAATGTTAATGTTTAATGCATAAACAAAATTGTCTTTTTGTATTTCACAGCCCGGGAGTGCTGTCGTTTACCATGGGGGAATGTGTAGCCCTGGTACACAATACCAGGAGGATGGGTGGAGAGGTAAAGGTTAAGGGCTCCTCATGACATCACATACACTTAGACACACCCACAGGGAGTGTTCAGATTCAGTTAGTGATTCAGCAGTCTAGCCTGGACCTGTGAGGAGGAAGGAGCAGAGTCTAGCTCGGGTGGCTCAGTACTGAGTCATCCCACCTGTGTGCAGTTCAGAGAAGTGGAGGCCAGTAAAGGTGAGCCAGATCACCTCAGCCTGGTCAGAGCTGTGCCCCACTGGCAGACGGACTGAGATAGCTATTGAGAGTGTGAGCAAGTCGAAAGGCATAGTGGAAGGAAATCAGAAGTGCTTTAGGATTGAAGTATCCTGCACATTGTCACCGGTCACTGGAGACCGAAGCATCACTATAGCTTCACGCATAGTGGTAAAAGAACCAGAGGCTTACTGGACCTTAGGTAACAGAAAGCAGCCCTTGAAGTGTCAGTACGTAACAGGGGTCAGGTGGAATAGGAACTTTGAGCTAGGCCAAGCATAGAAGAACCTAGTTTCATCACTGGAAGGCTCCACCACAAAACTGACCGGGCAGTACAGCTTTGAAATAGCTGAAGTTTCAGGAGTGAACTACGCTTTATGCTGGTTGGACTCATCATCATTGGAAAGTAAAGGAGGCCCCTGCCTTGCTCAGCCGTTGCCTCAAAACTCATCCTCCATCAACCCCATCAGCCTCCCTGGGACCTGCTTTACCATCTAACAAGTAAAAGGTATGGAAAGACGCTGACGGTGTGAGACTGAGTTATTTAATTGCATGCCTGCACAACCCCACCATAACCATCGACCTGAGGGAAGAGTCCCACCTGTAGGGGACCCGACATCTAGCTGCCTCACCATCCCCTCAGAGATCTACAGCAGCGCTGGTACAAATTACCAGAGACTACAGGTGGCGTCACGAACTGTATATAAATCTATCCCCTGTAAATATTCCCCCAACATACGCCAGACCGCCAGGGCCACAGACCGAGCCACCGCTACCTGTGACAACCCCATAGACTTCCATGGGCTCGGCTCTGAGTACCCCATTGCCCTGGTAATCCACAATTGTGGTGGCGGGTCGACACATATACAGTATATACAGTGCTATGCATCTCCCCAGTATATATTCACCTACTTATACAGTATATACAGTGCTATGCATCTCCCCAGTATACATACACCTACTTATACAGTATATACAGTGCTATGCGTCTCCCCAGTGTATATACACCTACTTATACAGTATATACAGTGCTATGCGTCTCCCCAGTGTATATACACCTACTTATACAGTATATACAGTGCTATGTGTCTCCTCGCTCAGGGTATGAGCTCAGTCACGTACATAATGCCGGTAGTCTCCTCCCTGTGATGTTTGCACTGATTGCTATGTAAACTATCTACAACTCCTGGAACTAAAGTGTCCATGTGCTGAGTACTGGGGTCACAGGGACCTGAAGGAGCCGCTCTGTTTATGAATAGGAAAAAGGCACAAATCAAAAAAACTGTGTGTGTGTAGTATTATTGTACTTATTTAACTCGGTTACAGCCCACAATTCCTTCACTATAAGATCACCGATCTCTCCCTCTCTACATCAGCATATTGACCTGAGTAGGAGCAGTTAACAAGTAAATACAAATCAAACCTCCTCCTAGGTACGTATATTGTCTCCTCCGAGAGAATCGGATCAGTTCTGGTAAAGACACCCCGATAAAACGCTGATCCAAGTGTCAGCTTACAGTGATCCGACCCTCTCGGATGAGCAAACCGTAGCACAGGTGAGAAGAAGATGGAGAACAAGATTTCTCCATCTTCTCCATTGTGTCAGTCTGTGAAAATTGGATAGCCTCAAAATCCTCTGATGATGCCACTTGTTTGGTGAAACATGTTTTTTTTCGATAGTGTTAGTCAGGAATGTGGATACTAAATGAATATAGTAGCATAGGATAGTGTAGGTCCACGGCCACACTAACCTACCTTTTTAATAGAGTGACTTTAATTAGGGGATACCTTAGAGAGTGGTGACTATGAATGATATACAAGATGGAGATTGGTATTATCCCCGAGTTTGTCTGAACCACATACTGACCTCTGTGCTTTTAATTAGAGATTTTATTGCATTTTGACAATTTGATAGTAATCAAAAAGCGGACTGCACTCTGATGTCATCCAAGTGCAGTCAGATGTATTCCACGCACCCATAGACTTGAGTGGCTCAGTGAAATCCGATCCAGTCGCTGCTATTTTATTCTTATGCCTAACTGACATAATAAAAATAAACGCTCATCAGTACTGCCCCATAGGACAACATTGGTACGACTGCTATCCGATAAAACATATATATATATATATATATATATACACATACATACACACATACACAGTATATGCTTGTATGAGCGAGGCCTGACACTGACTATACAGTCTGCAAAGCAAGGAAGGAAGGAAGCACCCAATTAGAAGTTGTAATTTATAAGAAAAATGTATTCCAGCAATGGACGGGGACCAGATGGAGGCGCACACAATGTGATTTCTGCATTTACCCTGGAGAACAGTCTGAATATCTTATTTCTACAACTTGCCAATGAAGCAGTGCTGCGCCGCACGGTTATCTAGCCCGGCTCTTTCTTCTCCTTGGACTCGTTCTAATCTAAGAAATTACTGTGGGATATGTATAAAAACATTTAAGCCCTGATTCAGCAAGCAGTTTGTACCAGAATTTTGACATAAAACAGCTTGAAATCCTGCAGTTTTTTTTTTGGTGCAGCCCATTTTTGGCATACTCTGACATATGTAGTAGACAAGAGAGCAGCCAGTGAATCAGAATTACATCATAAACCTGCCGTGTACATGAGCCCCTTCCAAATAAACAAGACTGAAGTTGGCAATATTCAAAGAAATCGGAGATTGGACTTTTCACAATGCAGCCTCTCATATGTTTCCAGTATCCACAAATCTAGAAGGTCTGTTTGAGCCCTTTGAATCAAAGGCCAAGAGCAGAGGGTTAGTTTGTAGATAACCCAATATGAAATACGGAAATATAAGTAGAAATAAACCTTATAAGCTAGGAACAGCAGAGCCTAATAATGGACATTATAGGGGTAATTATGAAAAGTGTTTGAAAGCGGCTCAGATTTAGACTATGACCAAAAAGTTTTTTGAAGAAACTTTGTGTGTAATCTCTTCAAATCCTCCTCCAAATTTCAAAACTCCTCAAAAACTTTGAGCTTCTGCTCTGAAAACTCTTCAAAACATGTGCACATATACATCAGGGTATGCTCACATGGAGTCTTTTCGGAGCAGAAACTGAGCGGAAACTCAAAGCTTTTCAGGAGTTTTGAGATTTGGAGAGTTTACGCTCATTTTCCCACACTCCATAGTTCACCGCGGGTCAGCCTGTGAGTGAGCGGAAAATCAATGACGTCAGCGCTAGTCACTGAGTCACTGATGCTGCCGCCGGCAGCTTCTCATTCATTCAGTGGTTTACAGCTGGGGCGGTCGCATTAGCACCGCTCCCGGTTGTAAACTATTTAACCCTTTGAGATGGATTACGGCATGGCGGACAGGTATGGGTATATTGTTGCTTTTTTATTTTGTCTTTTTTCCAGGAGAATGATGGCTTCTCATGGGTTGGGAGTTTAATAAAGATGACAAACCTGTGTGCTGTATTATTTCATTAAAATACTTTATTCTTAATGTGTGTGTGTGTTTTAACCCTTTCATACTGTAAGATTAATAATGGAGAGGTGTCTAATTGACACCTCTCCATTATTAACCTGGCTTAATGTCACCTTACAATAGCAAGGTGACATTAACCCCTTATTACTCCATATGCCACTGCTACATGGCAGTGGGAAGAGAGAGGCTAAGTGCCAGAATTGGCGCATTTTACAGATGCGCCTTTTCTGGGGTGGCTGGGGGCAGATGTTTTGAGCCGGGGGGGCCAATAACAATGGTCCCTTTCTAGGCTTTTAATATCTGCCCTCAGTCACTGGCTTTCCCTCAGGCGAAAAAAATTGCGTGGGCTCCCGAGCAATTTTCTAAATTACTTTAATTTAATACCTACATCTCCAAATTTTTACACACATATACTAATAACATTAGTAGTCAGGGACATATATAAATCGAAATGATATGCAATGGTTTGCTGAATGTAAACCATGTGTCATATCCTGTCTGGTTCTGCAGAGATTCTACAGGAGCTGACAATTGAATTATCGGCTATTCTGCTATCTATATCTCTATGAAATATATATATGTACAGTACATGTGTCTCACTGACATATATATATATATATATATATATATATACACACCTATTCTATGTGTATATATCTATTCTTTTGTAACCTGTCAGTGTGATTTTACAGTATAGCCGCATATGAATTGCCGGCTTTTGGAAGGACACCGGTGCGTAAAAATCGCACAGCACTCGCAGAGTGCGATTGCTGTGCGATTTTTTTTTTTTATCATACCCATTGACTTTTATTGTCAGTACTCGATCCGATGCGATTCGATTTGCGATTACAATCGCGGCATGCTGCGATTTTTTGCAGCCCGAACTTGAACAGATCTGAGCTGGAAAAAAAAAAACGCAGATGAAGACACCATCATAGTTTAACATTGGTCCGAATTCAATCCGATTTTTTTATCGGATTGAATTTGTCCGATTTCATCTCAAGTGAGCATGAGCCATTAGGGTGAATTCAGAAAAAAAAACATCAGAAGCAGAAAAAAAATCTACTTAGAATTGAGGGCATGCTGCAGGTTATTTTATCTGAAGTATGTTACTTATGCTACGGTTTTGTCACAGATTTTATACCATGGCTGACCTGTATGGGAGAACTCTTCCATTTTCTTGCAGTGCCCCATAGGAAAAATGAAGAATTACACCATTCCACTGAAATTATCAGGGTGTCTGTGTAATGTAGAGATGTTTTGGGTCCTCCAGTTCAAGACTCCCTCGATGTAGATTCTTCGAGAGTTCCGAACGGGGAATCGTCCACTATTACAAGAGAATAATACGGCAGTAGTAAATACATTTTCATATTTATCATAAAGCCTCACTGGAGGCTGCCCTGATTTCCTAATCATTTGGCTTTGGTTCATTACTGATGAATATTCCTCCTGATTTGCTAGGTTTTCTTTGATCATTCTGTTTGAAGGCAATTTAAAAGGATTATAGAGAAAGAAATATGCTTCCTGTATAGTGTCTACAGCACAGCAGTTTATAGATGATAATTTATGTCCAAAGTCCAGTTGTCATAGTGAGAATTTGTAAAGATTGGGAGCAGGTGACGTTTTTCAGTACTCAATACCGATCTGGGACTGACGTCACTTCAAGGCGCAGTGTAGTGAGCGATGCCAGAAAGGGTACTCTAGATCCAAAAGCTTACAATCTGACTTGTATGAAGCTGGCATCCCCTGACAGTGCCAAGTTCTGAATCAATGAGCTTATTCAATACAGCCCATACTAATAGCAATATGTGTTTAAATATACAAATAGGTCACCTCTTTCACAAATGGGTCATATTTTATGTAAAGTACTCAATGGCGTAACTTGAAGCTCATGGACCCCAATTCAAAATCTTCAATAGGGCCTTTAAGGGGTTATTCCCCCTCCAAATAAACAAGCTATTCCTTATCTTTGGGATGGGACATTATGTGCTTATTGCTGGGGGACCATCAATGATTCAGAGCCAGGGCTTTAGAACTCTGAGACCTGGCCTTCGTAACCCTGTATTGAATCAAGTGGAGGTGCGCGTGCTCAGCCTTCTGCTCTTCTCATTGTCCGTGGGACAAGCAGAGCGCTACAATTTGGAGTCCCATAGAAAATAAATGAAGCCAGGCCACGCATTCACACCCCTGCTTCATTCAGGATTGTGCTGCTGAGTTGAGCCCAGGTTCTAAATCCTTGATCTCAGGATCCAAGAGGTCGGACTCCCAGCGAAAATAAGCTATACTTTATCTAATAGATGGGGGATTCCTATTTTTGGGAGGGAATAAATCTTTAATAATATTGGTCTACCATTTGGATTAAAGCAAGGTTTGGGAACAACTGGCCCATGGGTAATATTAGGTCCACTAAATTATTTGGTCAGGCCCTACCAAGGCAGCCATTTCTGCACGTCACAGGCTTCTATTCTCTACAGAACGCACAACCACACTTACACCCAGAAGACATGCCCAAACCATTTCTGCCACTTCCTCATCGTTCACATCCATCACATCCCCCCTCATTAAGTCTTGGTGGAAGCTTCAGTGTGTAATTCCTATCACCCTCCCCCTCAGTATTATTATTACACATTTATATAGCACCATTTATTCCATGGCGCTTTACATATTGTAGGGATGTGGTCTCGCTTGTGTGCGACCGGAGGTAAGCAGGAGGGCGACTCTTCTGGGTTCTTTAAGCAAGTTTATTAAGATTTCATAAACTTGCAGTCAAACAGAAAACAAAACAGCCTTCTCTGGCAAAAAGTAACAAAAAACAGCTATAACGTCCTGGTACTCTAACTGAGTAGTCTCCTCAGCACACACACTGGAGGTCTCCTCAGAACTCCCACACTGGAAGTTTCCACACCTCCAGCCACTCACACCTGTGGTCAGCATTAGGCTCATTTATATATCCCAGACATTCAGCTAACACAGAGCACATGACAGGTCACATGGCAGTGACCTCATCACAGGTCCTCAAACCACATACAAAGGTATAGTGAAGTCTTACTATCGCTACATACCTCCCCCCTCTGCCTTGGCACATTTCATTCACCGACTAGAAACTCTTTTCAGTCGTCTCCACAATTAACTGGTCTGTCACAGTTTGGCTTAGGTCACTGAGTCCTGAGCTAATTGAGGTGTCACTGCCTCTACCTCTCATTTCAGGCCATCTATGTCCTGTCTTAGTTCCACTTCGATGACTTTCACTCTGAAGCGAACTTCTGCGCCTCTCTATATTACGGGTTGAAGGTGGCTGCCTGTTTTCCCCCAACTCTTGCAGCTGTCTGTTGATCTGCTCCTCCTCAATTCTTAGCTGCTCTATTCTTCCCTGGTGCACCTCCAGGAGCATCCGGATCTTCCCAAGGTTTTCCACCAACCTCCTCCGACTTGGAGGTTTTCTTGTTGACTCCCGACGTCTCTGCTTCTTGTGGAGACATTGTAGTGGCATATCCCTTAGGTCAGCCTCCAGCTTCATTGTGACTTCCCGGGTGTGGCCATCTGGGTGGCGGTTCCCTTGCTGACTTTCTTCCTCCGTTGAGGCCCCTTCTTTGGTCAGCCTCTCCAGTTCACTCTCCTCCCGTACGCTCGGACCAGGAGAGCGCAACCGTTCGGTTTCCCGGACTGTCGTGGATTTCCTGAGCTGGGCATTAGCTTCCTTCTCTATTTGGAGTTCTTTAAGCATTTTCTCTTGCTCCTCTGCCCAGCAGCGGTGCTCATCCTCTCTCCGTAGAAGTTCCTGGTGATGCTTCTCCTGGGCCTCTCTGAGCATCTCCATATCGTTCAGTAGGATTTTGTTCGCCATCTGGCAGGCTGACAGTTGACCTTGGACTTTAGAGGCTTCCTTCTCCAGGTCCTCCACTCGTTGCTCAATCCCTTGTCTCCTTATCCTTTCTCGCCCGACTGTCTCTTTAAGCAGCTCCATCTCATGGACTTGCTCTCTTTTATCCAGTACATGTGGCACCATCTTTTCCCCCTTATTTCTCTTCTTAGAGCGTATAGGCTGTCTGGCCTTCCTGCAGCCCTTGCGATGAGGAGGAGATCTGCTACTGTTGTGACCCGCACCACAATTGTGGGTTACCAGGGCAATGGGGTACTCGGAGCCGAGCCTGTAGATTTCTATAGGGAATGTCACTGGTAGCGTGGCTCGGTCCGTGGCCCTGGCGGTCAGGCGTATGATGGGGGGAATTATTTACAGGGGATTAGTAGATAACAGTTCGTGACGCCACCTGTAGTTTTCTAGTCACTAAGACCAGCGCTGCTGTAGATCTCTGAGGGATGTTGTGGCAGCTAGATGACGGGTCCCCCACAGGTGGGACTGGTCCCTCAAAGTCTATGGTTATAATGATGTAGGGTGCAGATAAATGAATCAGTCTCACACCATACAGCGTCTTTCCATACCTTTTTCTTGTCAGATGTTTAGGCAGGTCCCGGGGAGCTGGTCGGGGTGGAGACTGCACGTCCAGGCAACAGCAGAGCAGGTTAGAGGCCTCCTCAACTTCCAATATGATGAGTCCAACTAGCATGGAACTAAGTTAACTCCGAATACTCCAGCTAACTCCATAGCTGTATTGCCCGGTCAGTTTTGTGGTGGAGCCTTCTATGTGGTGGGAACAGAGTCCTTCTATGCTAGGCCTAGCTAAAAGTCCTTGTTCCTCCTGACCCCGATTACGTACCGACACTTCAAGGGCTGCTTTCTGCGACCTAAGGTCCAGTAAGACTCTGGTTGTCCCGTTACTATGAGTGAATCAATAGCAACTCCTCGGTCCCCAGTGACCGGATAATTAGTGTAGGCAATTCACTACCTAAGGCACTGCTCCGTCCTCTCCACTGTGCCCTTCGCCCTGCTTTCCACTCTCAACACAGGCACTGCACACTTTCTAAGGTAGTACAAGTCAATCCTTTCTTCAAAGCTGTCTCTGTCTTCAGGTTAAGGAACAGCTCTGACTAGGCTAAGATGAACTGGCTCACCCTTACTAGCCTCCACTTTATGAACTGCTGACAGGAACCAACTGAGTGACTGTCTTTCACTTCACTTCCTGGAAGACTTCCCACTACTCCACGAATCCAGACTAGACTGACTTGTCTCTGCTGCATGTCACAAGCTTATATACCCTTAGGGTGTGTCTAAAGTGTGAATGGATGATGTGAGCTTTAACTGTTACCTTTCTGTGCAGACTCCAGGATAATGTGTGCCTTACATACCAGGGCTACACATCCCCCCTTGGTAAAACACAGCACTCCCGGGCTGTAAAATATAAAAAGAAAGACTTTTGTTTTGCATTTAAACAATTAACAGGAAACTCATCCCATCCGGGAGGTACGAAATCTTAAACGTTGCAATATGTACAGTAAGAAAATACAAAAGTATCAGAACATCAAGACACTCAATAAATACACATAGTATTCTCATGAAGGACCCGCACCAAACCTTCAACGTGGGTCCTGGGTGGGCTGCAGGACATCTGACTGCAGACCTCACTCAGTGCCACACCATACGGGTTTTATGTTCAGAGGTAAGTCAAGGCTTCGTGTGAAACCAAGACAAGGCACAAAGTGCAACTATTTACAGGATACAGTTTTTGGGCTGGCTCAGTCCTCAGCCACGCAGTCCATTATAAGACATTTTCAAGTAATTCACATTATATCACAATACTTTAAATTCCTTCAAATGCAATAAACTTCTTTATACAACTTTATACAATTGGTCATAAATAATAAACCTTTTCTGAGTCATAATAAACTACTGTTGATAACGAATAGGTAGCTTCCCTTTCGTTGTTCGTTCCGATCTACGTGGAGTAGCATCAGGTATATTGGTCTCTGATCTATCTGTTCTGCGTAACGACAAACTATAATACTGCCTCAATCTTTCTATGGATCTGGCAAGCGTACTGAGGGCTGGGCGGTGTGAGTCAGCTTCACCAGGGGATCCCATAGCATGGGGCACTGCTTCTGGTGATTCTACTTCTTGAGATTCTGCAGGCTGGGGTTCTGCTGGAATAGGTACCTCTAGAACTGGCTCTGTTGGCACAATGGGTACGACTGGAGGTAGAGTTTCCTCTTGTGGCTGATAAAACTGCAACACAGGAATGATTACCGCATCTCCCAGTCTGGGCCAATCCGCAGGTAAGTCTCCCAGATCCGTGTGTATGACCTCCTCTTCACTTTCTTCTCGATTGACGACAGGGTTCTCTTCACGAAGCTTTAATGGCTCTGGACACAATTTTAAATGGTCTCTAGACACAGTGGCGGTCGTTCTTCCTCCATCCTTACTGATGATACAGACTTTTCTGTTATCATATTTGGAATCTTGTACGACATAGGGCTCTTGTTCCCACTGGTTGTCCAACTTGTGCATCTTTCTTTTCCTTTTTAACACCATGTCTCCAGGCATCAAAGGCTTAGCGGGAGCATTCTTGTTGTAAACATTTTCCTGCTTTTCCCGAGCTTTATTAAGACTTTCTTCTACGCAGGCTTGCACTCTTCTGTATTGCTCTTGCCGATTTGTATCCCAATTTCCAACGGTGTCATCTGCCTCTGGTTCCACCACACCAAGTTCCAAGTCCATTGGCAGTCTTCCAGGCCTTGCTCTCATAAGGTAAGCTGGTGTGCAGTTGGTAGAACTCACTGGTATGTGGTTGTACAAGTCAACCAGGTCAGGTAACAATTCTGGCCACCGATTTCTTTCTTCCAGCGGTATGGATTTTAGCAAGTCAACGACAATGTGATTCATTTTCTCACAAAGGCCGTTGGTTTGGGGGTGGTATGGCGTCGTTCTAATTTTCTTACACCCATACAAGTGACAAAATTCCTTAAACAGATCCGCTTCAAAAGCAGGGCCTTGATCAGTCAGTACCTGCTCTGGATACCCATGTGGTCTGCAGAAGCTTGCCTGGAAGGTCCTTGCTGCCGTCACTGCTGTCTGATCCTTGACGGGAATGACCACCAAAAATCTCGAATAATGATCCACCATGGTCAGGGCATATGAGTATCCAGACCTGCTGGGCGACAATTTGACGTGGTCCAAGGCCACGATCTCCAAGGGACGAGTCGTCCGGATAGGCTGCAGGGGTGCCTTCTGACTACCGTAGTCCTTTCGTCTGAGACCACAGGGTCCACAGTTCCGACACCACCTCTCGATGGAGCTGCGCATTCCTACCCAGTAGAACCGGCACCTCAACAGGGTCTCCAGCTTTCTCCAGCCAAAGTGTCCTGCTTGATCGTGGTACGCTTCCAACACCATTTGAACGTCTGCCTTGGGGACCACTATCTGCCATACCATCTCATGGGTCCTGGGGTTGACGTATCTCCTGCACAACTTCTCACGGTATAGGAACAACCGGCTTCTCTCATTCCACAGGAGCTTTGCTGACATAGGTGCATCCTTTTCCAAGGAGGAACCTTCCTGTCTTAACAACTCCTTGATACGGTTGACCACTGGATCGCTGTCCTGAGTCTCTTTCCAGCTGTGATGGGGTAAGGGATTTAATGTTGCGCCATACTGCTTTCTGTAGACACGCTGTTCATGGATTATCCCATTTCGATGGAACGCAGGTAGCTCAATTTCTTCCAGGTCGTCCGATTCTTCTTCCGTGTCAGATTCATGTGGCATTCGGGACAATGCGTCGGCGTTAGCATTCTTACGGCCTGCCCGGTACTTGATGGTAAACTGGTAATTTGACAACCGAGCCATCCAACGCTGCTCCATGGCTCCCAGCTTGGCTGTTTCCAGGTGCGTTAACGGGTTATTGTCTGTGTACGCCGTGAACTTGTTGGAGGCAAGGTAGTGCTTAAATCTTTCAGTAATGGCCCAGACCAGCGCCAGAAACTCCAGCTTGAAGCTGCTATAATTTTCCGGATTCCTCTCAGTTGGCCTGAGTTTTCTGCTGGCGTAAGCGATGACTTTTTCTTGGCCATTCTGCTTCTGACTGAGAACTGCTCCTAACCCTTCATTACTGGCATCGGTGTACAGCAGGAACGGTTGGCTGTAATCAGGATAGGTCAAGATTTCATCACCTGTAAGGATCTCTTTCATCTTTTGGAATGCTTCAGCCTGTTCCTTACCCCAATTAAAGGGAGGGTTTCTGCTCTTTAGGGATTGTCCTACTAGGAGGTCCTGTAGAGGCGCTGCCTTCTTCGTGTAATCTTTCACGAACCTCCTATAGTAACCCGTTAATCCCAGGAACTGTCGCACTTCCTTGAGGTTCTTCGGCTCCGGCCATTTCTGGATGGCGGTGACTTTTTCTGGGTCCGGCACTACTCCCTCTGAACTGACGATGTGCCCCAAGTATTGTACCTTCTGTTTGAGTAGATGGCATTTTGAGGGTTTCAACTTCATCCCGTACCTGGGCAGGGACTCGAATACTTCTGCCAGGTGCTTCAGATGGTCCTCATATGTCTTGGAATACACGATGACGTCGTCTAGGTATAGCAGCACGGTTTCAAAATTGAGATGTCCCAGGCAGTTCTCCATCACTCTCTGAAATGTTCCCGGGGCACTACTGAGCCCAAACGGCATTCTGTCGAACTCACAGAGCCCCATTGGGGTGGTGAAAGCCGTTTTCTCACGATCCTCCTCAGCCACAGCCACTTGCCAGTACCCACTAGTCAGATCAAGGGTAGAAAAGTAGTTAGCCGTTTTCAGAGCAGCTAAGGACTCCTCAATTCGTGGTAATGGGTAAGCATCTTTATGTGTTATGCGATTCACTTGCCTGTAATCCACACACATTCTCATACTACCATCTTTCTTTTTAACCAGAACTAGAGGGGCTGCCCAGGGGCTACAACTATCCCTTATCACCCCGGCTTCCTTCATATCATGTAACATTTCCTTAGCTTTCTGATAATGGGCTGGAGGTATAGGCCTGTACCGCTCTTTGATGGGAGGATGACCACCTGTAGGGATATGATGCTGTACTCCCTTAATGGCCCCAAAGTCGAGGGGGTTTTACTAAACACTTGTGCGTACTCTTGTACCACCCGCAATACCCCTTGTTTCTGGTGGGCGGGAGTGGTGTCTGTCCCGACATGGAGTTGCTGACACCAATCCGCCACCTGAGTTGCCGGATCATTATCCTCCGCTAGTTGGCGGGAGTCTAAGGACTCAGTCGGGAGAATGGAGTTATTATCGACGGCATGTAATTTAGCAACTGTTGCATAACGGGGTAAATTTACTTCATCATCTCCCCAGTTGAGAAGCCGTACCGGTACTCTCCCATTTATCACTTCCACTACCCCCCTCGCTGTCATGAGTGTGGGTCTATGTTCTGAGCAATGGGGTTCTACTACTGCTTGGTAGTTTTGTCCTCTCAGACCTATGGCTGCCCTACACCATATTATCATTTCACTCATTGGGGGTATCACAATAGGATTCGAGTCGGTGACCCGTACATTACCAATTTCGCCGTCTGTAAGCTTCGCTTGCTGCTGACACATCAGGGCCCGGATCTCTCTCTGGATCACTCCCTTCTGCCTTGGTCGGCGATCTCAGCGAGCTGTTGGAGTAGAAACACAACTTCTCCCAGACAGTTACTGATAATGTTAGTACCCAAAATTATATTTAAACCGTTCTCTTCATTTACAGTCTTTACTACTAGAAGCCCCTGGTCTTTCAACTCCTCTCTGCCCACTTTCACATCCACTCTTTTGGTCCCGAGTACTTCCACAGGGAGACCATTAGAAGCATACACGGTAAAGTCAGGGCTCGGGGGTTGAAGACTATCCATAGACCAGAACTTCGTATATAGGGCATCAGGTATTATGGTCACCTGAGACCCAGTATCTAGCAACGCCGGAACTGCAATCCCATCCAGAATGATGGACAGGTAGGGTCGTCCACCCACGAACCTGCGGTTCCAATCTAAGGGGCCTGACGAGTCTCCACCTGGGTGTTGGCCCTCGGACCCAGGTTCTGCCCGTTTAAAGGACACTGTGTCGACATATGACCTTTCTGGTTGCAGCGGTAACAGATGATCTCCCGGCGAGGAGGGTGCTGGTCAGGGGTTGCTCCTGGGGGTGCGTTGTCCTCCTCCGGTGGGGCGACGTCCTCCTTCTCCTCCGGTTCATCCATGGGACATCCTCCGGGCAGTCGGCTAATAAGATCTTTCCTTCTTCCTCTTTCCGCAGCTGCAGGGCACTCATCACAGCAGCCAGATTTTTAGTCAACTGACGCACTTCCGAGCGCAGACAGTCCAATTCACTAGGGGGCGTCACCTGCGTTGTGGCTTCTGCCGCTAGCGGGGAAAAGGTGGTAACTGCCGGTTCCAGAGTGACTTCACCCTGGTGATGTTGGGTTGCCACTTCAGGTTTGCCCAGGGGTCGCAGTCCTCTTATTGCCATGTCCTTTAGGGCATCAAAGGTGGCATCTGGATGATCTAAAGACCACCAATTTATAGTTCTGCGTTCCGCTTGGGACCTCAGTCCTTGCACAAATTGTTCTTTCAGCATCTTATTTTCATCAATGACACTTATGGTATTAACCTGCTTGAGGGCTCTCAGGGCCCCTTGTAGTCGGCAGGCATAGTCCCTTATGCTGTCACTTGGTTGCTGTGAACAGTTGTAGAATGCCATCCGGAGATCTGTTTCGGTGCGATCTTCAAAATGGCCTGTAACTTTAAGAGGATCGCAGGCACTAACTCCTGGTCCGTGGTAGCCCAAGTCTCCACTTCTCTCTCAGCAGCACCAGTTAGCTGCCCTATTAATACTGCAGCTTTTTGCCTCTCAGACATAGAGTACATTTCCAGGACACTGCATATCTTCCGTTTGAATCCTGCTAAAGTGCCTGGCTCGCCGCTGTACTGGGGAAGCCATTTTGCCCCAGGCATATATGGGAGCGTTAGTGGCATGAGCGGGACTACCGGGCCGGGTGCTGGGCCTGCGCCCCCATCCGGCGCTACAACGCCACGCGGTGCGGGGTCGGGGCCTCCGGCTGGGGCCGCACTGTCGGCCGGTTGTTGCGACATATTAGTGCCCCCTTTGTTAATCGGGGCCTACCGTTTCCAGAAGCTGCCGCTCCACAAGCACAGCGATGGGGACAGGACCTTCGTCGCAGGCGCTCTGATGTCAGAGCGTTCACTTCCTGTCGCAGGACCTGCCGCTGAGTCAGAGCCGGGGGCGTGTCCGAGACTCTGCGCGCTTTTCAGGTACGCCCACCTTCTTCTCCAGCGCCTCAGGGCGCGAATATGGCGGCAAATATGGCGGTATTTGGCGCCAAAAGCACAGACAGTCTTTTTCACCAAAACACTCCACAGGCACACTGGGCTCGCAATGCTGCAAGTTTCGGATCCTGTTCGTGACGCCAAGTTTTTGTTGTGACCCGCACCACAATTGTGGGTTACCAGGGCAATGGGGTACTCGGAGCCGAGCCTGTAGATTTCTATAGGGAATGTCACTGGTAGCGTGGCTCGGTCCGTGGCCCTGGCGGTCAGGCGTATGATGGGGGGAATTATTTACAGGGGATTAGTAGATAACAGTTCGTGACGCCACCTGTAGTTTTCTAGTCACTAAGACCAGCGCTGCTGTAGATCTCTGAGGGGATGTTGTGGCAGCTAGATGACGGGTCCCCCACAGGTGGGACTGGTCCCTCAAAGTCTATGGTTATAATGATGTAGGGTGCAGATAAATGAATCAGTCTCACACCATCCAGCGTCTTTCCATACCTTTTACTTGTCAGATGTTTAGGCAGGTCCCGGGGAGCTGGTCGGGGTGGAGACTGCACGTCCAGGCAACAGCAGAGCAGGTTAGAGGCCTCCTCAACTTCCAATATGATGAGTCCAACTAGCATGGAACTAAGTTAACTCCGAATACTCCAGCTAACTCCATAGCTGTATTGCCCGGTCAGTTTTGTGGTGGAGCCTTCTATGTGGTGGGAACAGAGTCCTTCTATGCTAGGCCTAGCTAAAAGTCCTTGTTCCTCCTGACCCCGATTACGTACCGACACTTCAAGGGCTGCTTTCTGCGACCTAAGGTCCAGTAAGACTCAGGTTGTCCCGTTACTATGAGTGAATCAATAGCAACTCCTCGGTCCCCAGTGACCGAATAATTAGTGTAGGCAATTCACTACCTAAGGCACTGCTCCGTCCTCTCCACTGTGCCCTTCGCCCTGCTTTCCACTCTCAACACAGGCACTGCACACTTTCTAAGGTAGTACAAGTCAATCCTTTCTTCAAAGCTGTCTCTGTCTTCAGGTTAAGGAACAGCTCTGACTAGGTTAAGATGAACTGGCTCACCCTTACTAGCCTCCACTTTATGAACTGCTGACAGGAACCAACTGAGTGACTGTCTTTCACTTCACTTCCTGGAAGACTTCCCACTACTCCACGAATCCAGACTAGACTGACTTGTCTCTGCTGCATGTCACAAGCTTATATACCCTTAGGGTGTGTCTAAAGTGTGAATGGATGATGTGAGCTTTAACTGTTACCTTTCTGTGCAGACTCCAGGATAATGTGTGCCTTACATACCAGGGCTACACACTACTTGTACCCGACTCTACCTTGCTGTACTCGCTTTCACTTGCGGTTAAGTTACAGTCTGCATATGAGTCATTCCCACTCCCCCTGTCATCTTGGAACAGCAAGTCCCCACTTAACCAGGTGTCGGCCCCTATTCCTGGAGCTACCCAGTTTTCTGCGGTCCCATATTTAGTCACCCCAAAGTCCTCTCTTTGGTCTGAGCCACACTTTCTTACGGCCACCAGGCACTGGGTATCTTTGACTTTAGAGGTGGCTACCTCTGTTTTACCCACCACCCTATCAGCAACCACTACAGCCTCCTGCAGGAATGGGCCTCTCCTAGGGTCATTCTGGTTCCCTTCTGAGCAATCAGCCAGTGCTTCGTCCCACACCTCCCAAAACCGTTTACAATCCTGGCCTATTATTATAGGATAGGGTAAGTCTGGGACTACAGGGACATCAAGGGTAGAAATAATAGTGGACGTTAAAATAATTACCCTGGATACCGGATACTCCCTAGTGACCCCATGAGCACAAGGGACTTCTAACTTTTTTCCGGGAAACAGATAGACAGGGAGTGTGTCGCTCAGCAGAGTCACCTGGCTTCCTGAGTCTAGAAGTCCACTCACACACTCTCCATTCACTATTAGAGAACAGTTCAGTGCCCCCCGGTCAGATGTAAAGTCAGTACACCATTCGCGAGATACGCTGTTCAAACCCTGAACCCGGCAACAGTTCCTCGGCTCATCCGCTGCCCCTCTTTTCTCCTCATCTACTCAGTTTGGGACTCCGCCCCTTCTGAGTGTGGCAGTAGTTTGTTAGAGTTTACTGGTTCCCTATTCTCGCCAGGGACCTCAGAGCCTTTTCTCCACAGATCCCAAAACAGACAGAAATCCGGGCCTATAATTATAGGACGCACCAAGTCCCGAACGACGCCTACTTCATGGGACTCAGTGCCATGCGTCGTTTCAATGTCCACTCTGGCCATAGGGTAGTCCTTTACATCACCATGTATGCATTGAACACCGACTTTTTTTCCTGGTAGTATGTTGAGAGGAAAAGTGGCCCTAATCAAGGTCACTAAGCTCCCAGAGTCTAGCAGCGCCGTTACTGCTTCACCGTTCACCTTCACGGGACATACTTGAGGACCCTGATTGGGGAACGGGTTTCCACTGCAGGCTGGATATGCATACCATGAAATACGGTGTCCTATGCTGCAGTCCATCTGCTCAGTGGTCTGCGGACACCGGGCAGCTATATGTCCTGGCTCGCGGCACCTCCAACAAATAATATCACCCGCAGTGACCTTGGGCACCACCTCCCCCACATCATAAACTTGCTGTCAAACAGAAAACAAAACAGCCTTCTCTGGCACAAAGTAACAAAAAACAGCTATAACGTCCTGGTACTCTAACTGAGTAGTCTCTTCAGCACACACACTGGAGGTCTCCTCAGAACTCCCACACTGGAAGTTTCCACACCTCCAGCCACTCACACCTGTGGTCAGCATTAGGCTCATTTATATATCCCAGACATTCAGCTAACACAGATCACATGACAGGTCACATGGCAGTGACCTCATCACAGGTCCTCAAACCACATACAAAGGTATAGTGAAGTCTTACTATCGCTACAATATGAAAAGGGGAAATATAGACAAGTACAGTAAACATGTGTAAGACAAGGCACACACAAGTACAGAAGGAGAGAGGACCCTGCCCGCAAGGGCTCACAGTCTACAGGGATGGGTGAGGATACACTAGGAGAGGGTAGAGCTGGTCGTGCGGTGGTTCAGTAGACTGAGGATTATTGCACGCTGTAGGCTTGTCAGAACAGGTGGATCTTCAGGTTCTTCTTGAAGGTAAAGATGCATTTACACTGAAATCTTATCTTGAATGGGCATTCTTAGGTAACACTCATTTCACGATAATCTTTCAACGTAGCTAGGTTGCCGATCATCCGATGATTGAGTAAAACACGCAAAATGATCTTTTACGCAGTTCAACAGATCATCGTGGTTGGTGGCGCGTCGTCTTGTGTAATCAGGACTCGTACTACCAAGAACAATACCAGCTTACCGTATATACTCGTGTATAAGTCGACCCGAGTATAAGCCGAGGCACCTAATTTTGCCACGAAAAACTAGGAAAACGTATTGACTCATGTATAAGCCAGGTATGCATTGTCCCCTCATTCCTATCATGGTATGCATGTCTCCTCATCCCTGTCCTGGTATACATGGCTCCTAATTCCCATCCTTGTATGCATGGCTCCTTATCCCCGTCCTTGTCTGCATGGCTCCTCATCCCTATCCTTGTATGCATGGCTCCTCATCCTTGTCCTGATACTCATGGCTCCGCATCCCTGTCCTGTTATACATGGCTCCTTATCCCCGTCCTTGTCTGCATGGCTCCTCATGCCTATCCTTGTATGCATGTCTCCTCATCCCTGTCCTGGTATACATGGCTCCTTATTCCCATCCTTGTATGCATGGCTCCTTATCCCTGTCCTTGACTGCATGGCTACTTATCCCTATCCTTGTATGCATGGCTCCTCATCCATATCCTACTATGTGTGGCCCCCCATGAGAAAAGCATGACCTTTCCCGGCACTTGCGCACTGCAGTACTTTGCTGTGCCCTCAATAGGGCAGATCGGTATGCCTGCACAGGAGCCAGGATATGAAGCAAGGAGGATAACGACATCGTATGAAGATGGGAGGCGCCGAACCCCCCCCCCCCCCCCCAGGGTGAGTATAGTAAAACTTGTTGTTCTCAACTTTCAGGTTAGATCGGGGGCTTATCTACAGCATTACAGAATGCTGTAGATAAGCCCCGAAAGCCAGTGGCCACAGCTTATAGCTGAAAAACGAGGTGACATGTTCCCTTTAAGTAGTGTGACGTGCCACAATGACTACAAATAAAAAAAATTGATGCAGAGTTTTGATCTTTCCAAGAGAAATTAACAATTTTTTTTGTTGAAATCAAAAGGAGAAGCAGTTCCAGCCATCAAATAAGAGCAAGTTAATTAAATGTTTGACCAAACATGGGATAACTTTTAAAGGGAATCTGTCACCCTAAATTGGCGGGATATTTAAATGATGGCAGTCAGGTCAGATGGGCGGTGTTTTGGGTACTTGCCTTAACATGTTGTTCGCCGCTGTCTCCATTATTTCTGGGAATTGTAGTCGTTGCCCTCCATATAACGCGCCTGCGCATTGCAATCTGCGGGCAAAGCATACTGCGCGTGCGCAATTCAAGATTGCAATGCGCAGGCGCATTATATGGAGGGCAACGACTACAATTCCCAGAAATAATGGAGACAGCGGCGAACAACATGTTAAGGCAAGTACCCAAAACACCGCCCATCTGACCTGACTGCCATCATTTAAATATCCCGCCAATTTAGGGTGACAGATTCCCTTTAAGTTGATAATTTTGTACGTCCCACAGATGATGTTATAAATATCTAAATGGCCCTTGGCAGAATGTTTCCCACACCCTTGGTTTAAAGTGAACTTTTTGGACACCTCTAGTCTGCACGACTGGGGTGCAAACTGCAACCCCTGCACATACTTTTGTTGCGTATTTGGAAGTACCCCAGGCGGCTGTACTGGGACTATTAATCATTAGATTAAAAAAAAATGGACCTACATATAAACCAAAATTATATAACAGCCCCAAGCATTGTTTTGAATCAGGTCATCCAGCGATTGTTCGTTACAGTCAAAATCAGCCATTTGTATAAACTTTGATCTACTGCCCCAAAAAGGCAACCCTTACTATATAACCTCTTTATAAAACATCCAAAACTTTGACTTTTGTTTGTCCTCTGTATGCAAAAAAGACACAAAGCTCTGTGTACTGTACATATTGCTCGGAATATACCTACAGGATGACTTGGATAAACTATTTGCAGCAAAATGGCAGATGCGGCTCAATTTCTGAAAATTATAAGGTTACACCTTTTGGTGCTATTATATACTGCCTATATTTCTAATGGATCACTACTGAGTGAGTGCAATGGAGAAGAACGTAGATGTAATTAATAATAAACTAATTGATAACATGATATTCTGCTGTATCAAAACCAACAAGATATGGTCTTGTGTTAATAAAGACATGGCTTCTAGAGGTGAAAGGTCACTCCTCCCCATTTATGAAGCAATAACTATGACCCCATTGTAACACAAATGCCGGCGTCCCTTTGTGGTCCCTCTCCCTCCTCCCAGCAGGGACGCCGACATACCTCCCAGGCCGCACCACAGTGTTCCCGTTCCTTGCTGTGGCTTCCTGTCCCCTGGTATCATAAATTCATGGTATGCAAAATCTTGGTTAATAAAGTAGGATGTGAAAGGTAGATGTGTATTAAAAAACAATTCAATAAGTTATTGTTTTACCCACACCACAGAGAAGATGAGGTCCCTGCTTACAGTGGAAGGGTGTGCAATTTTTCATAGAGCTTTGAAGCATTAGTGGGAATTGGGTCTTTGCCATTTAAAGAAGACCTGTCACCAAGTTGAAGTATGCAGGTTTTTCACTTATGTTATTCCTGCTGCTCCCGAGTATTTCATCTTTAGCTCTTTTTTTTTCTTTTAGATGTAATGATTCGGAGGGGTGACCACATACCATGAAACATACTTATTTAGTCCATAAAGGAATGCATTTCAAATGTTTCCTCAATCATAAGACAACTGGCTGAAGCAGGAGCCTCCCCCCTCTGCCCTATTTTCAAAAGGACAAAACATTGTGGAACTTTTTCCCACCCAAATGTTCAGCAGCTTACCCAGGTTCTCTGCAGGATTTCTACATGTCTGTAAAAAAAATCTACAGGTTATTAAACTGTGGTGGCCAGACGATCTCCTGATTACTTTCATCATTCATTTTTGGGTTAGTCTTGCCTCTATAGAGACAGGATTTCATCACATGCTTTATTATACTTTTTTTTTTCCACAGGGATTTAAATACCATAAAGAACTATGGCAAATTTTAAAGGACACGCCTTACCAGGGAGCTTTTTCCTCTTGTTTGGTCTTTGGTGGTCGGTGAAGTACCCCCTGAAGTATGCCTGCAGGAAAGTTAAGAAGGTCTGTTTCTTTGGGTCAAAAGTTGGATTTCAGCGTGTGGAAGTCATAGAAGGAGCAGTGAAGGCAATATTTGCTTTAATAGGTGTGTATTACTGTCATCTTTTCTCATTAGTTTGTTGATAAAGTCATTTTCCTAATGTCAGGTTGACCAGATCTTAGATTTCTGCATTCACATTGGAATTTGTGTATTGTTCCAAGAACAGATGGCCATTTTCTATTATCTGTATAACTGTTTCATGCCCCAGGCACAGTGGGGATAATCATATTAAAACAGTAGCAAAGTAGTTTGGCAAAGGAAATAAAAGCAAAGGTTACAAGGCTGACCTGCTGAAATTACATTAGGTACAGTAGGTTTTACGGTGGTTGAACATATAGGGGTTAATTCATCATACCTCTTACATCAGTTGCTTGGTAAATAAAAGTGGCCAATTTTTTTCACCAGATGCTCCACATTAGGCTTTATTCACACATCAGTATTTAATTAATCTATTAATCTTTCAATTAAAGTTTTTCTCTGTAAGTTCCACTACTAGTTTTGGCATATAAACACTAATGAAAAATACTGACCAAATACTGACATGTGAATCAGTATTTGGTCAGTATTTTACATTAGTATTTGTAAGCCAAAAACAGGAGTGGGTGAAAAATACAGAAGTGGTGATGTGTCTCTATTATACGTTTTCTCTGATTGTTCCCATCCTGGATTTGGCTTAAAAATACGGAGGTCAAAAACTCAAAGGGCTCTCTCACACGAGCTAATAAATCAGACGAGTGAAATCCAATAAAAAAAAAGCATCATGCTGCGAGTGGATGCGAATTTCAGATCGCAATCACAAATGCAAGTCAGTGGGTGCGAGGAAAAAGATCTCACGGCACTAGGACCATGCGTGTGCTATGCGATATTTACTCACCCATCTGATAGGAAACCAAACATTTCATCAGCTGAATACAGTAAATTCACAGCATAAACTGTGAGAATAGAATAGATATAAAGATAAAAGAAAAGAAAAAAATGGCGTGGGGTCCCTCATATTTTTCTTAGCCAGTTGAGAGAAAGCCAACAACTGGGCGCTGATGTTTATAGTCTGAGAATGGGGTAATAGACATGGAGCTTCCCAGGCTATTAGTATCAGCTCAGAGCTGTCTACTTAACCTTTACTGGTTATTAACAAGGGGAGACTCTCCTAAAAAGTGACGTGGGGTTCCTCCTATTAATAGTAACCAGCAAAGGCTAGTCAGACAGCTGCGGACTGATATTAATAACCTAGAAAGGGGCCCTGGATAGTGGCCCCCTCCCAGACTAAGAACATCAGCCCTTAGCTGACCCTGAAATGACACGTCATTTCTGGCGCTTAGCCTCTGCTCTTCCCACTTGACCTGATGCGGTGGGAGTCTGGGAATCTCCATGTCTTTTACCTCTTCCCAAACTATAAGCATCAGCCCCCAGCTGTCAGCTTTCCCTCAGCTGGTTAAGAAAAATATGGGGATCCCCACGCCATTTTTTTCCTTTTATTTATTTAAATAAGCTACACATGCCCTGCCCAGATTATATATCACTGACTTCTATCTATATCTGTATATAAGATTGCATTATTAGTTTGTAAAGTAAGTTCAAATGACAGAGAAATGACTGTTTGTAAAAGCTGATGTTAAAGTCGCATTGCTTACGGATTGTATATGCATGTCAAACGGATGCTACTTGCTAAAAATCGCATTGTACTTGCATGACATTCGTCCTACTCTCCTGGATATACATCGAACCGAATTTTTAAACGCTAGTGTGACTCCAGTCAAATACTCAACGTGTGCACGGTCCGGAACCACAGCGCTTTGGACGGAGCGGAAATTCCGCTCCGTCTAAGCCCCGCCCCCTTTCTGACGCGCGCTCTTTCCGGAGGTGTTCAGGACACCTCCGGAAAGAACGCAGGGCTACATAGCCCTGTGTTAAATTCTGTTGCGGCGACGCACCGTCGCCGCAACACGCGAGGACATGCTGCGGTCTGAAAAGACGCGCCGCATGTCCGTTTACGCAGGTCTGCCACCTGCGTGTTGTTACGCATAGTGGAGACGGGATTTCTTGAAATCCCCTCCACTATGCTGTAACATCTGGACGCTGCGTGTTTGGCGCTGCGCCAGCGCACAGCGCCAAACACGCAGCGTTTACTGATCGTGGAAACTCACCCTTATTTACACCAGAAAGTGGAGTAATACATTATAGCAAAAACCTTCCCCAGCTCATAGCTGGCATATCGGGACAGATTCTGGTGCATAGAAAGTATAAACATTCACCAAATATGTTAGGATTCATCCACCTCAATGAGTTGATTTTTTTTTTCTCATGTATAAGGGGGCTCCCAATTTTTTCCCTGAAGTCAAGCATGTTTAATTTCGATGTCCAACCCTTTTGTTCTCAAGGGAAATAAACTGTGGCACGGGGTGTCTAGCATTATCTTCCCCGCTGATAACTAGAGTTGAGCAAATTTTTCAATGTTCAGGTCGGATTACGATTCGCCGAACACAGCCAAACATCACTGGAGTCAATGGAGTAGAAATGAACGAATGTGTTCGGAAACGATCATCAAACATAAATTCGGCACGAATATGGCAAATTCAGATTCGGTGACCGTTTCCGTAAATATTCGCTCAACTCTACTGATAACACCCGCATTTTTGGCCAAGTCTACCATTCATGTGCATGGAGAGGTCAGGAGAAATGGCTGTGAGCTGATCGCTATTCCAGGTAAGGTGCCATTCTGCCAAAATCTTGCTCACATGTGGTGGCAAATGACTATTTGAAGGTGAACCTGAGTTATTAGCTATAACGTTGTGCGGCCGTTGGGCACCACTTGTGGGTTTGGTATCTGTCAGATCCCTTTGTTCATTTATTGCAGTCACCATATTGATCTGTATAAAATATAGTAAATTGTTGCGTACTGTGAAACAAGGGTGTACTCTGTACAGGGGCCCAAGAGGTACGGGGGCCACTGCTACCTCCAAAGCAGGTGGAGTTGTGCGTTATGAGGAGCTCTTGGGCTGCAAGGAGCCCATCTGTTGTCCTTGCACAGGGCTTCTTCCACCTGTGTCCACCAGCGTGTTCTCAGTTCCCGCATCTGATTTTGGCTCCACTGACGTCTGATCTCGTTGCTGCGCTATCAGCGTATTATAAAGTAGAGCAGCACTTGGGCCATGTGGTTTTCCTCATGTGAAGCTGCTAATTTCTACCATGTGTCTAAATCCTTGTTTTCTCCCAGGGATGTTAGCGGAGCAGTTTGTGCCAGACGGGCCTCATCTCAGATTGTACGACCAAGAGGAGAAGCAGTGGAGCCATCTAATGAACTGGCAGCACTCCACCATGTACTTCTTCTATGGCATCTCAGGTGTGGTAGATATCATCACGCACACCACCAAAGCTGTTCCTGTAGCTATGGACAGACTGATGCTGGCCATCGCCGTCTTCGTGGAAGGTATTCATTACTCTGATATTGCTGTGATACATAACATCTCGGTCTATACGTCCCAATGGTGACAATGTTCTCTGATCTTGTTTCAGGATTCCTGTTTTATTACCATGTTCACGGCAGACAGGAGCTCGATATGCACATTCACGTGCTCCTTTTATTTGCAATTTTCGGGGGAGCGTTGTGCATCTTTCTGGAGGTTTTTTTCCGGGGTAACGTTATACTTGAATTGTTCAGGTCAAGCCTATGTATCTTACAAGGCAGCTGGTTCTGGCAGGTAGGTGAAGATCATAAAGTTTTGATTCATACTCCTTTTCTGAAAAAATTTGCAACATTCTAATTTTTGCCGCTCTTCAAAAAGTGGGTAGGGTGAGCGGGAGGGGGCAAGGCCAATGGTTCGGGAGACTTCATAAAATTTGTACCTGAAATTAGATAACGGAAATCTATAACCAGCTTAGTTTGTGTTGCACACACCACCCAAAAGGTGCCAAAATTAAATTTGGTGGCTTGCCACTTTTTTTTTTTTGAAAACTGTCTCTTGTTACACCAGATGACTTCTGTTTTTGGCTGGCAAACGAAATGCCAATCTTGGTAAGCTCCCCAACTGTCTTGGTATACTTCCAACTGTTCCATCTATGTGAAGACTTTTCCGATAAGCAGTTGCACTTACAGACTGGCTCTCCGTTATGAGTCATAGGGTTAGGTTCTGAGCAGGGCTTGTGTCTTTGACAGTCATATCATCTAAAAGGGGCAACTTTTTGCCCACCGTCTAATCCAGGGGTGCACAACATTTTTTGATTTAAGGACCACATTGTCATGCTGTAGTAATCCCAAGGGCCCCGGATAATTTTTGAAGGGGTACTTACATGAACACATCACCAGAACGTCCATCAGTACAGTATTTAAAGAGAATTTGAAAGGTTTCTGCTCCAAAAAAATTAGTGTGAACACACGCTAACCTTTTTGGAGCAGAAGCTCCTCAAATCCTTCTTATTTATTTATTTATTATGCTTTGCTTATATAGTGCTATCTTATTTTGCAGCACTTTACATACATTATAATCACTGTCTCCAATGGGGCTCACAATCTAAATTCCCTATCAGTATGTCTTTAGAGTGTGGGAGGAAACCGGAGAATCTGGAGGAAACCCACGCCAATATGGGGAGAACATACAAACTCCTTGCAGATGTTGTCCTTGGATTTGAACCCAGGACCCCAGCACTGCAACGCTAACCACTGAGCCACCGTCATAATTGCAATTCTTTATACAGTATTATAAGGGTTTTTCAGTTTTAACATAGCCATGAAACACGTTATGGATTGCTACATGTGTACAAGAACAGAACCACTGTCAGCACATTAGTGAAGCAACAGAACCACTGTCAGTACATAAATGCTGTGCCAGAACCACCCTCAGTACATGAATGCAGCACTAGAACCACATTCAGTAAATGAATGCAACAGTAGAAACACCACTCTAAGCCTAATGAGGCAGCACAGGAAGCAAGTCGGGTGAACAGGCCTGATGTTCAGTACTGACAAACCTCTATGGACCACATATCCTATGAATGGGGTATTTTATGCCACTATCTAAGTAATTAGTCGGGGTGATTTACACCACATTTATTCAGAGGCATGTGCCCTTTACTAAACCTTATGGAAATCATACCAACTACCTTCTGTACTTAGACTGGCATAAGAGCAGGTGAAACCTGAGCCCTTTTTTGGCTTATGGTTGCTATCGACAGGCTTGAAAAGACTGGAGTTGTTAATCAACAGATCCCTAGTAAGGCCAGTCTCACACGTCCAGATATTTCCGGTACCGGAGAGATCCGTGTGTGTATGTCCGTGTAAAAACGTGCTATATCCGTGTGGCACATGTGTGCCGCATCAGGACCACACGGCCAGCACGGACAGCTACAGTAAGTGCTGTTCCCCTGCCTGTGGTGCTGAAGCTCCCTGACATAATTCTCCCTGCTCTGCCAGCAACAGCGAGCAGGGAGAATCAATGAAAAACCCGACGTGGGGTCCCCCTTAGGTTTTCAACCAACCCGGCAAAACTATACAGCTGGGGGCTGCTATTCTCAGACTGAAAAGGGGCTATGATTATGGGCCCCCCCAGCCTAAAAACAGCAGCCCCAGCTGCCCAGAGAAGCCGTATCTATTAGAAGCGCCTATTCTGGAGCTTTGTCGGGTTCTTCCCACTTGCCCTGTAGCCGTGGCAAGTGGGGTTCATAAAAGGTTAATGCCACCTTGTCGGTTTTTCATTGATTCTCCCTGCTCGCTGTTGCTGGCAGAGCAGGGAGAATTATGTCAGGGAGCTTCAGCACCACAGGCAGTGGGACAGCGCTTACTGTAGCCGTCCGTGTGCACAGAGGACAGTGTGAACTGTTCTCCGTGTGCACGTGTTCAGCATTTTTGCGGACCGTGCGCTCCCACGAAAACTGACATGTCTCCGTGTTTTCCACACGGACACACGGTCCATGAAAACACACTGACATGTGCAGAGACACATTGATTTTAATGTGTCTACGTGTGTCAGTGTCTCCGGTACGTGAGGAAACTGTCACTACACGTACCGGAGCCACTGACGTTTGAAACCGGCCTCACCAGACTTACTACTGAGCTGTATACAGGAATAGCACTAGTAATTGTGGAAACCCAAGTTATGTCACTTCTCACCTCACACTACAGTATGTGATTATTAAGTTTCTGAAATACATTAAGGTGGAGATTTTCTGTAAAATGTTCCGATATGCAGCTGTTTTGAGAAAAGCAAACCTAGTTATGCAGAATTGTCACACAAAAAGGCAAAGGTGTCCTTGTCTGTTCTGACAGTCAGTGTTCGGGATATTTCTGTTAGTTTCGCAGTTGTTTTTCTGGCATGGAACAAAAATGATATTCACAAAGCGAGAAGCAGAAGACTGATTTACCGTATATACTCGTGTATAAGCCGAGATTTTCAGCACCTTTTTTCGTGCTGAAAATGCCCCCTCGGCTTATACACGAGTCATAGGGCAGAAACCAGCGGGGGAGGGGATGCCGCGGCAGGAGCCGGTGGCTGGGATCATACTCACCCCTCCCCGTGCCATCGCTGAGCGTCCCTGCAATCCTGCGTTCTCCCCGTCTTCCTGCAGCTCTTCTGCACTGAGCGGTGATGTAATACCCGCTCATTAAGGTCATGTAATATGGACGCGACGCCACTCCCATAGGCGTGGCCTCCATATTCATGGCCTTAATGAGCGGTATTACATCACCGCTCAGTGCAGAAGAGCTGCAGGAAGACGGGGAGAACGCAGGATTGCAGGGACGCTCAGCGATGGCACGGGGAGGGGTGAGTATGATGGAGGAGAAGGCAAGGAGCACGGAACAGGATGGGGGGGGAGAACGGTGGACGGGGGAAGCATGGAGGAGGACGGGGGAAGCTGGAGCAGGACGGGGGGGAGATCGGTGGACGGGGGAAGCATAGAGGAGGACGGGGAAGCTGGAGCAGGACGGGGAAGCATGGAGGAGGACGGGGGAGAACGGAGGACGGGGGAAGCATGGAGCAGGACGGGGGGGGAGATCGGTGGACGGGGGAAGCGTGGAGGAGGACGGGGGAAGCATGGAGCAGGACAGGGGAGGATGGAGGGCACAGAGGAGCACTGAGCAGGACGGGGGCACAGGAGGACGGAGAAGGAATGGGGGAGTACAGAGGAGAATGGGGGAGCACAGAGCTGGATGGGGGAGCAAGGAGCAGGATGGGGGCAGCACAGAGCAGGAGGGCAGTTTATACACCCGGCTTATACACAAGTCAATAATTTTTCCCAGTTTTTTGTGGCAAAATTAGGGGGGTCGGCTTATACACGGGTCGGCTTATACACGAGTATATACTGTATATTAATGGGGTTTTTCAGCTTCTCAATTTTCCATAGACACTGCTGGGCCATGTAAATTGGTCGGATATTTGTCCATTACCAGCTGGGTGGGCATTAGATAGTTGCGGAGGCAGCTTCCCCACCCAGGATGCAGCAGCATCTCTCCACTCTTCGGTACATACTACCGAAATATGGCTTAGGCCGGGGTCACTCACATCAATAACCGGCACTCGGACCGGAGCATTCAGCTGCATAGAAATACATGCAGCCGCACACTCCGGTCATGAGTGCCGGGTGTTGATGCGAGAGACTCGCACGAGTTTCTCGCATCACACTCGCAAGTGTGACCCCGGCCTTAAGGTACTGTCACACTAAACGAGATCGCTAATGCATCACCGATTTTATGACACAGTAGAGATCTCATTAGCGACTTAGCTGTGTGTGACATGTAGCAGCGATGTGGCCCCCGCTGAGATGTCGTTGATCGCTTATGAACGTTCTGAGCCGTTTTTTGGTCGTTGGTGTCCCGCTGGTGAGCCGGAATCGTTGTGTGTGACACCCTTTATGAACGACTTCACCAGCGTCGCAGGTGGGACTAGGTTTTCCCAATGATCGCAGAGGTCGTTATACAGATCGCTGATGAGTTGTGTTTGGAATCTAACTAGTGATCACATAGCGATCGCACCAACGATCTCGCCAGGTTAAGTCGTTGTCGTGATCGCTAGTGCGATCGCTAAGTGTGACAGTGCCTTTAGTGTCTAATACTGTCATCTTGTCCCCTAAACACTGTGCCATAAAGCGGCCAAATATTAATGGATAGTGCAGCGTAAGTCTACTTTTTTTTTTGGGGTGGGTGGGAGGTGGTCTCGAGAGGAGCATACAGCTACAGGCGAGGAGCTACACATGGTAAATATTATAGGAGACTTGCATGAAACTTTCTGTTTCTGCATTCATGTTGGCTACTAGAGAACACGCAGCCACTGCATAGGATAGAAATGGTTGGACCTGCTTCAAACTCTGCATCAAAAAACTCCTGTGTGACTGCATCCCGACTTTCTGTATGCAAGAATTTAGAGAATACAGTGTCGCCGATTAGTATGTAAATGCCTCTTTTTCAAATTGCTTTCTCCATGCTACTGTTTAATTTCTTTTAGGCTTGGGGGAAAAATTAGATTCATTAGTTTTTGCTGTGCTGGTGTCCTGCAGCAAATGTAGAAATTAATGTACAATAATTAGCAATATTATTTCCATATCTGTTATTGTAGAGCTCTACTGCCCTCGTGTGGTCACAGTTGTATTTGCTGTAGCTGCTGTAATGCTAGAGGAGCCGACAGCTACTTTACACACATTGTTTTTTGGTGAAGATTCTCCTCTGGGAATCGCATGCAGAAAATCCACAAATAATACAGGACCAGCAAAGTAAATTGTGATCTCATGGAATTTGTTTTAAAGAAATAAATGTATCTAGTAAATCAATAATGAATACATTTATGTGTGGCAATTGACCTGCGGTGTAAATTTTGAAACCTGCAGTTTGTCAGTTCTTTGTGCATTTTTGTGAGAAAAGATTTACCGTAGTATAATCTGTGTTTTATTCATTTAAGGCCGGAGTCACAGTAGTGTATGGCATCCGATGCGAGATGCTGATGACCCCCGGCTCCAGCTCTGCTGCGAGCGTGATCCGAGTGTCAGTGCTCTGAGCTCCGAGCCTCTCACATGCGGAGGAGAAGGAGAAAGTAATGTACAATCGGGTAATGTGTGAATGCAGCCGTATTTCACCACCACGTGAACGTTACCACCCGAGGGAAACAAATATATTTCTTTTCTCTTGTCATCTTAGTGTCTTCCATTCGTTTTTTTCGCTTCCTTTTTTTTCATCAAAATAGGTAGACTGAACTGTTTTATTTTTTTCCATTGACTGTGGATCAGTAAAAAACAGAGGAAACGTCAATTAAACTCTAAAGTCTCTCATCCCTTTTACTTTGATCCTCCATAGGTTTCAATGGCCAAGTAGGATTTACAAAACTTGAGAGAATAGGACATAGGCCGTGATGTCCGAGATAAAAACGGGCACAGATGTATGATTGTAGCTGAATACTGACTGTGGTCCTTAGTGATCAGCGAGCATGCTTACCGCTCGATTATGCATCAAGTATCACGGGTGCTCGAGTGCCATGCTCGAATCCTCACCCCGCATGTTCCATGGCTGTTAGACAACCAGTAAACATGCGGGGATTGCCTGCCGGTAATGCCGTAGCCAACATGGGTACGGCATTACTGTGTATGGCAGGCAATCCCTGCATGCGGGGTAAGGACTCGAGCATGGCGCTCGAACACCAGCGAAACTCAATGCATACCCGAGCACCCCGATGCGCGATCGAGAGGCGGGCACGCTCGCTCATCACTACTGGTCTTCTCTAGTTTATTAGAACTGTGAATAAATGATTATAGTTATATGGTGGCAAAGAAGTAAAATAATTTAATGAATCCCTTGCAGATCGCGTTTGTGCTGTTTCCCCCCGGAGGGGGACCTGAGTGGAGCCAGAATGATCACGGTAACATCATGTTCATTACAATGTGTTACTGTTGGCACTACGCCTTTGCACTCCTCATTGTTGGTGTGAATTACGGTGTGATAACGTGGTGAGTATTATTGTGTTACTCCTTTGTGTCTTTAGATGAGGAATATTAGTTTCCATATATCACAAATGTAGGGAACAAAAATGGTGATTTTACCCTATTTATGATCAGACGGCAAAGTAAAACATACACTAGCTAAACGTATCATTATTACTTTCCCTCCGTCTCATATTGTACTCTAAAGTATTTGTAATGTATTTTGTTTTGCTGTTTTTGCATTCCCCTGCCCCCTCGTCACTATTCTTATAAATAGGTCAGTGGCTGTGAGACAGTCTGCTGCAGCAGGAGCCTCTCCCCACCGCTCTGGCTGTAATGGAGGTCCATACAAGCTGCGCATTACCCTTTTAGTGCAGTCTTCCCTCCACCTGTGCTTCAGCTTAGTAGGCAGTGATTAGAAGCAGATGACTTTCTTCCAAAATTTCTGCAATGTTTGGGTAGATTCACACGACCATATTTTTGGTACAGATACTGTTGGTAAAAAAACACTGAAATCACACGACCAGCACTCGGCAATGTTATTCGATTAGGCTGCCGGATGACAGGTTTATTTTTTCACATCAGCTGAATGTCCACATGTAAAAAAATACGTAGTTCAGATGAGACTCGCTTATTCATGTGTATGGCTGCGCAAAAAAAATCTTGGAACCCCTGCGGTTAAACTGTATAGCTTACGGTTTTTATGAAATCATTGCCTTCATTAACCTAGGAAACTGTGTTTGATATTGTAAATATAAAAATTCAAGGGGTTGTCCACTACTCAGACAATGTCTTCTCAATCCATTTGTTTCCCCCTTTTAAAATAACACCTCTGGTGCCAGCTCTCCGGTCTCGCTAACCGTGCCGCCAATCACTCTCCTCGCCTTATGACAAATCGCTTACATCCAGAGGAAGTGCTGCTCTCTTCCTCCAGATGTGTGTGATATGTCGGAAAGCGGGGCCTCTGATTGGCCACAGGGTTAGCGTGATGTCACACAGTTAGGAGCTCACCGCCACAGATAGTGCCGAGACCGCTGGAACGGTGCCAACACCTGAGGTGAGTATAAGGCCGGGATCACACATGCGAGAAACATGGACGAGTGTCGCATGTGAATTCCTGGCACTGCCGCCGGCACTCGGGAGCAGAGCGAGCGGCTGCATAGAAATACATGAAGCCATACACTCCAATCCCGAGTGCCGGCGGCAGTGCCAGGAATTCACATGCAACACTCGTCCGTGTTTCTCGCATGTGTGATCCCGGCGTAAGTGTTATCTACTATATAATCATCTAATTCTGTCTGTCTGTAACACAAATTCCGTGTCACTGATTGGATGTGGGTGTTGCTGGGGGGTGGTGCGGGCTCGCCCCTTGGATACCCAACCGCGGCCTTAGCAACATCACAGGGACTGTCACAGAACCTGTGTTAGAGAGCAAATGGAGGGGAAAATGAGCAAATGGAGGGGAAAATAATTATTGCGGCGTGATGGCACGATGTGTGTGGGCGGCGGTGGGTGCTGATGCGGGCCCTGCATAGTTCACTCATGTTTACTAAACAAGTTCTGTCAGCCACAGTGTGATGTAGTTCAGTCACGTTTACTGGACAAGTTCTCTCAGTCACAGTGCGACATAGTTCACTCACGTTTACTGAACACGTTCTGTCAGTCACAGAGTGACGTACTTCTGTCACGTTTACTGAATACTGTCTGTCAGTCACATTGTGATATAGTTCAGTCACGTTCACTGAACACGTTCTGTCAGTCACAGCGCGCTGAACAGATACTTTACTGTAGGCTATCACGATTTACTCTTCCTGTCTTCGAATGGGTCGTAAGCGAAAATACGCCACTGAGGATGACAGAAAAGCAGCAGCAAGGCAACAACAACGTCGAAAGCAAGAGACACTTCAACAAACTGCCGCCAGACAAGCCCAGGATGCTGAATCTCCACCCGTATACATAAGAATACCCGATGCGTTAGAATCGGGCCACCATCTAGTTATTTTAAAAGGGGGAAACATACGTTTTCTTAGTAGTAGACAAGCCCTTTAATGCCGTACAGATGAAACATTGGACTTTTTTTTTCCTGATGAAAATCAGAAGATTTTTTTTTTTTTTATATGGTCGTGAGATTGGGGCTTGAAGAAAACTGTGCGGACTGACAAATAGGCCCACTTTTGTCTTATTAATTTCCATGTTCTGTATTCATTTCTTGAACTGACTACCCTATTAATTAGCTACATGCTGGCTTGACTCATGGAGAAGTTTCCCAGCGCTGTGATGGAAACTAGCAGTAGCTGGCAGCTATTACACAAGGGAAAAGATTATACGTATATATATATATGGTATATGTATACCAATTCTGCAAAAATAGTGCACAGTGCAATTAGTAAAAATAATTAATTAGGATTGCAAAATTAAGCACATCCTTCACAAGGTGTCACAATCCAATCAAGTGTACAAAGCCGCATCCTTGGGGACTTAATCAGAGGATTTAACCTCCGATGTGAAGTGATCATTAAATTAATAAGGTTGACTTCATGTTGAGATAGAACAAGTTTATCACAGCCGATATTGTCAGTGTAATCCAGACACCTGAGCGGTGTATTCTGCAAGGCTACACTGCCGTATGAGGGAGATGCGATTATAAAGTGATTGTTTCTTCCAAGTGATGGGCCCAAAATTTACATGCTTTACATGGACACACTCGGAAGCTTATTTTTGCAACAAATTTCTTACGAACCCTTGAGAACTAAATAGTTGCACGGTTAATTTCTCATCGTTGTGGACTGTATTTTCTCTCATCTTAGGGAATTAGTTCAATTTTGCTAATCACACCGATCAGTGTTGGATTACAGTATGATCTGATTTTCTATGTTGAGGACAAGTTGTGTAAAAAAAAAATTATCATCTGTATTCTCCTTTTTGTCAGTTCACGGAAATCAGCTTGCACTCAGATGTCATCCGAGTGCAGTCCGATGCTTTCCCACCCACTCATTGACTTGCATGGTCGAATGCAGTCCGAATATTGGATGCATCAATTTTATTTTTTTTTCCTCGGACTGACTGTCTGAGATAAAAATCAGACATGTACACAACCCCATAGAATAACATTGGTCCCAGTGCTATCTAATGTTTTACAGGATAACACTCGAACCGAAAATACGGTCATCTGCACAAGCCTTTATAGTGAGCGATTATGATTGCAATGTAAATCCGAGGCATTGCTAGCACTAACCATCTGGGACACCTGATTTTTTGTTGAAGCACCATAGACAAGTGTCAGATTTTGGGATACAGATACAGTTGAAATCTATAGAAGAGTATTTATTCTCACAGTGAAATGAATGCAGAATTAACATAGTGCCCTGACGAAACAATGTAAAAAAAAAAGTAGCTGAAATTTTCAGCCAGAAAAGTTGGAGAGTGTCAGACGAGTGTCATGCATATTTTTTTTCTCACCTAGCATCCGTATGACATGCATATGCAATCTGTATGCAATTCATTTCATGCTAGTTTTCAAACTAATGTTATATACAGATATAGATAGAAATATTTCAGTGAGCTATATAATCAGCGCAGGGCCTGTGTAGCATACTTTACATGTATTTAGCTAATAATTAAATAAATTAAAGAGAGAAAAAAAAAGTTCTCATGCAGCGAGCGGTGACATAACTGAGGTGACTGGCGTTCATCAGCTAGGAACTCCAGTCACCTTACTGACGTCAGTGTTCATCGGCACTGAAGCTGTGTTTTTCACGCGCAGCTCAGTGTCTCCTGGATGTCAGGCTGAGTGGTCGCATTTTATGTGACCGCTCAGCAAAGCATCCAGATGTAGCTGAATTGGGCTCATCAGTGGACAAGTGAGAATTTCTTTGTTTTTTTTGTTTTTTATTTTTCTTTGGATATTTCTTTAAAAATTTCCCATGGTGCTCCTGCTGACGTAAGATAAGTGAAGTGAGTTCATTGACTGTGAACTCCCAGGACCTGTCTGATGGCACCGTGAGCAGGAGAACTTTCTCATGCTCGCGGTGCTGTCAGACTGGTAATAGAAATTCACAGGGAGGCACTGAGCACACACTGCTCAGTGTTTTTGCTGGATGACAGGCTCTATGGTCGCATTATGCAACCATGCAGCCTGCCATCTAGATGTAGCAGAGCTAGACCCCTCCTGGGACAAATGGATTAGCAACTTCTCTGCGGAACGGAGGAATATGTGTTGTTTGTTTTTTTAACTCTTTGCAGAAGACAAGGGCGTCGGGTGAATGGGCGAGGTCGTAAGTATGGTTTAAATTAAGATTTAATTAAAGAGTCTGTGTCATTCTTTCAATTAAAGTACTTTTTTCTGGGTGTGTCTGTTTTATACGATATGACTATGGGGTTAGTAAGGGGGTGTCTCATGACGCCTCTCCATTACTAACCTCGGGGCTTGATGTCACCTGAAAATACAAAGATGACATCAACCCCCTCAACTATCAGCCCACTTGCCACCGCTACAGGGCAAGTGGGAAGAGTGAGGCTAAGTGCCAGAATTGGCGTATCTTTTAGATTAGACTTTCTGGGGTGGCTGAGAGCTGATGTTTTTTAGCCTGGGGGGGGCCAGTATCCATGGCCCTTCCTAGGCTATTAATATCAGCCCGAAGCTGTCTACATAGCCTTTGCTGTTTATTAATTATGGGTATTACCCCCCTTCCCAGGCTCTAAACATCGGCCCCCAGCCGTCGGCTTTCCCTCTGCTAGTTAAGAAAATTATGCCGGATCTTTTATTAATTAAATACATGTACAGTAAGCTGCACACACACTGTATTAATTGTATTTGTCACTGACATCTATATATCATGTATTCTATATGAATTTACGTAATAATCCATCTATTCTATGCTGTCGGCTCCGTGAATTTATAGTTCGGCTGCCGCTGAATTGCCGCATTTCTCTAACTATCTATCTATGTAATTATAAACATATATATGTGTGTGTCCAAACCCCACCCCCACACAAAAAA
>JARQOD010000002.1:592114320-592300851 GCA_033576555.1 Oophaga sylvatica | reverse complement strand
TTTTGCAGAAGTGCACAGAGGAGGAGATCGGTTCCATTATTTCTATGTCTTAAGATAGATTTTAGAGAGCATGGTGCAAAAGGAGCTGATAATACGCTATTACAACCTATAAAAAAAACTAGATCAAATTTCACAAATTTTCAGACTTCACATTTAATCACTCTTTACTTATGTTCAATTTTTCTTGGTGGTATCAGCAAAATAAAAAAAAATTCAGAACTTTTCATTACATTTCATCTGCATACTTTACAAAATGAGCTTAAAGGGGAATTTCCAATGTGGACATTTATGGTATATCTAGTGGTTGTCATGATTGGGGACTATTCAAGGGTGTACAAGAGGTTTGGATAAAAGGTAAAACAAGTAGCGGTAAGTATTCCATCATCATGTTTACTAATGCATGAATCATGCCAAAGAAATAAAATAGTTGCAAGAAATATATATATTATTTTATATAGTATTTTACTTGGAAAATAATGTCTAACTTTAGCAGCAAGTATTAATTTTACATGTGGGACAACCCTTTCAATATATCTTTAGGCACAGCAGGGAGAAGAAGGGAAACAATGATATTGCTTTTTATGTAAAAAAGTGTTTTGGTACAGAAATATCACAAGACGTGATCATTTCTAGACCTGTGGGGGTCTGACAGCTGAGACATCCACTGATCAGGGAGATAGGAAACTTTTTTCCGCTTTGAACATGCAGCAGTGTGCATACTAAAACCTCCGCTCCATTTATTCTTGTGGGACTGCCACACCCCGTTCTGGCAACGTGTGGGGGGGCTCACTGGTTGGAACCCCAAATCTTCCGGATTTATCACCTACCCTGTGAATAACCCTTTAATTGTTATTGGCTGATTGTCCACAAACTCATGTTATGGCCAAAACTTACCAGATCTCCTCCAGTCCGGGCTTTTCGGTACAAGCTCTTCAAGCATCTTTCAGACATTTGTGTTATTTAGAATCATAGAATGTTAGAGTTGGAAGTGACCTCCTGGGTCATCTGGTCCAACCCCTGCTCAAAGCAGGATTCACTAAATCATCCCAGACAGATGTCTGTCCAGCCTCTGTTTGAAGACTTCCATTGAAGGAGAACTCACCACCTCTCGTGGCAGCCTATTCCACTCATTGATCACCCTCACTGTCAAAAAGTTTTTTCTAATATCTAATCTGTGTCTCCTCCCATTCAGTTTCATCCCATTGCTTCTAGTCTTTCCTTGTGCAAATGAGAATAAAGATGATCCTTCTACAATGTGACCGCCCTTGAGATATTTGTAGACAGCTATTAAGTCTCATCTGAGTTTTCTCTTTTGCAAGCTAAACATTCCCAAATCCTGTAACCGTTCCTCATAGGACATGGTTTGCAGACCGGTCACCATTCTGGTGGCTCTTCTCTGAACTTGCTCCAGTTTGTTGATGTCTTTTTTAAAATGTGGTGCCCAAAACTGGACACAGTATTCCAGATGAGGTCTGACCAAAGAGGAGTAGAGGGCAATAATGACCTCACGTGATCTAGACTGAATGCTTCTGTTGATACATCTAGAATTGCATTTGCCTTTTTTGCTGCTGCATCACACTGTTGACTCATGTTCTGACTGTGATCTATTAGTATACCCAAGTCTTTTTCACATGTGCTGTTACTTAGCCCTATTCCTCTCATTCTGTATACGCTTTTTTCATTTTTATTGCCCAGATGTAGTACTTTGCATTTTTGCCTGTTAAAAACCATTCTGTTAGTTGCTGCCCACTGCTCCAGTTTATATCTTTTTGAATCCTCTCTCTCTTCTCTAGTATTAGCTACCCCTCCTAGCTTTGTGTCATCAGCAAATTTAATCTGATTTCTAAAGTGATCAGTCTAGGTTCATAGAGTATTTTGCATGTGAAAAAATACAGTTAGTTTTTGAAGAGGAATCCACATCAGGAAGTGCTGTTTTTATCTGTATTTTTTTTTCTTTTTTTCTGAAGGTTTTTAAAAAGAGATCTTGAATAAGTGTTTGAAGTGTTATTTTACACAATGCATGTTACAGCCTTTGAACCAGTGCCAAGTTAGGAGTGGATTCTGCTCGGGTTCCACAATCAAAGAAGATGACATGTCACTTCTTTTTTTCACCAGACTTTTTTGGAAACCTCTTTGGAAAAAGAAAATGTTTAAAAAAAACTCATAATAATGAACATCAAGGTGGATTGTCTATTGAAATGAATAAGAAGAGTTTTGTGCACATGACGTGTTTTTTAGGCAGATTCCGCCCACAAACCACCTGAAAAGAGCCGCAAAAGCTTCCCATAATGAACTTGTTGCATCGCAATGTCAAATATGGCGGCTGCGCGCCTTTGTCTAAGAGACGCCATATGCACATAATTTATAGGTGTGATTCATAAAAGCTTTGAAATGTCGCAAAATGTAGGTGCATCTAAATTTGGTGACTTTTTGCGTTTCCACGCCAGTCTGTCCCAGTTCTGCCAAAATGGTATAGCTGGGGCTCGGTTGGTGCGTGACACCACAGCTCATCTAATTCATGACGAGCTGAGGCATTCCGTAATCCAGAAATCTTACTCCAGTCCCTGAGTAGAGTAGGATTTTTGGCACAGCGCACGCCACTTGTCAGATGCCCCAGATTCATGAAGAGGAGTGCACTTCTTCATGAATGAGGAGCATCTGACTACATCAGCACTGGGCCCTATGAGCATTTGAACTGGATTTTGGAGCCCATCTGCTTTAAAATTCTCCTTGAAGAACTCAGTGTGATCTTAATGGCTGCTGTTTATCTCAATCTTGTGATTGTTATATATGATGATTAGTGATTGCATAGAGGCAGCATTAATCGTAGAATTGATGTTCCTCCTCCCTGCACCAGATTGTATGGCAACAACCACTAGAAATCTGTAGTTTATGTTTATTACTGTTATTAACAGATTAGAGATGTCAGTGGCTTAAACATTACCCCGGCAGTGCTAGAACCCATAAAGGGCATATTTATATGTGCACATTGTGTCGTTTCTCCACCATGCAGTGCGTGTACCGGTGCTTGTACACCATATTTAAGATCTTAACCTGTGCGGTTATTGCCGCTGGTCTTTCTCTCCTCACCTGGTATCTAATACGCGAGTTCTACAATGGTATGTATGGCTGACTTTCAATACTATCCATTCTATACAATTAAATTGATCCAATCCAAACAGAAAGTAATAGTTATTTCTAAGTTTAATAACATTCCCTTCTCTATGGCGGCTTTGAATCTTCCTGAAAGCTCTTTAATTATTGGATATGTTTCTAAAATTTTATCTTATCTTGAAAAAAGTGGACATTGGATGAAAGGGATAAAACAGAGCATTATTTATAGGAAAATACTTATGTATAATTCTACTTACAATTTCTGTATGAACATGTCACAGTCCTAACGCTTGTCCTATTAGCCTCCAATATACTCTATTCATTCCCCTTTTGATAAAGCTGTAAGGCGAAACGCGCGTCAAGGGGCCAGCAGGGAGACGTGCGGATGCTGTCACTCTTTATGGGTAAGTTGGGCTTATTGTTTGTGGTTCATGAGTCTGGTGACACATTTATTATATGCCTATTGATTGATCACCAGCCTCTCTAGTGCTCCCGTACTATTGCCATTTACTGCATGCACTTTATTACACGCTCCCACTTACCCCTGGTTAACTAGGTGTCCGCTCTCTCCCGGCTGTACTCCCTGCAGCCCTCCTCTTTGTGCCATTGCGTATGATATATATTTCAAAATATTTTTATATGCTTTTCCTTAATGAATGAAATTTTGTCTTTTACATTCCTGGTGGTTCTGTACTTCGTTCTTCGCTTTTGGTTTGTCTGAATAACATATAGTCATCCGGTGTTTTGTACGAGACAGGAAAATTCTGCTTTTTATTATCATTTTTTTTACTTTGTGTTTAAAAGTACATACAAAAATCTCACCAAATATGAACTGTGTAAAGATGACGTCAGGGCCGGCTCCAGGTTTTCGTGGGCCCCGGTCGAAAGAGTCTCAGTGGGCCCCTTTAACACATATCACAATTCATGATGCTCAGATACGGCACAGAAATATAGGTATAGTACAATGCCAAACACTTAATAATAATAATCTTTATTTATATAGCGCCATCATATTCCGCAGCGCTTTACAGTTTAACAGTTTCAAAACACAAGTCATAAGTAACAACGTTAACAATACAGTAATTAAAGCAAAATAAGACGGCCCTGCTCGTGAGAGCTTACAATCTACAATGAGGTGGGGGAGATACAAAATACAGGTGTGTATATACAATGGTGCATTTACAATGATGGTCCAGCCATCTTAAGGGAGTGAGGGATGGATGGAGATAGTGAATGGGCTACACACACACACACACTTACACATAGAATGACTTTGATTAGTGAATGTGATAGGCCGCTCTGAACAGATGTGTTTTGAGGGAGCGCCTGAAACCATGCAAATTGTGGATAGTCCTAATTTCTTGGGGTAGAGCATTCCAGAGGATTGGCGCAGCGCGGGAGAAGTCTTGGAGACGGGAGTGGGAGGTACGGATTAGTGCAGAGGTTAGTCGAAAGTCGTTTGCAGAGCGCAGCAGTCGGTTAGGCCGATAGATAGAAATGAGGGAGGAGATGTAGGGGGGTGCTGCAGTGTGGAGAGCTTTGTGGGTGAGAACAAGTACTTTGAATTGGATCCTATAATGAATGGGCAGCCAGTGTAAGGACTGGCGAAGAGCGGACGCGTCCGAGTACCGATTAGCCAGATGGATAACCCTGGCTGCTGCATTAAGGATGGACTGGAGAGGGGATAGTCGAGTAATGGGGAGGCCAAGTAATAGAGCGTTACAGTAGTCCAGGCGGGAGTGGATCAATGCTACAGTGAGGGTTTTTGTTGTTTCCATGGTGAGAAAAGGGCGGATTCTAGAGATGTTCTTTAGGTGTAGGCGGCAAGAGCGGGCAAGAGATTGTATATGGGAGGTGAAGGAGAAATTGGTATCAAACATAACACCCAGACAGCGAGCCTGCTGCCGGGGTGTTATTATGGTGCTGCCCACTGAGAGGGAAATGTCAGATTTAGGGAGGTTAGTAGACGGCGGGAGCAGAAGGAGTTCAGTTTTGGAGAGGTTGAGTTTCAGATAGAGAGCAGACATGATGTTGGAGACTGCGGACAGACAGTCGGTGGCGTTCTGTAGTACAGCGGGGGTAAGGTCGGGGGATGACGTGTATAGTTGTGTGTCATCGGCATAAAGATGGTACTGAAAGCCAAATCTGCTGATGGTCTGTCCAATTGGGGCGGTGTAGAGAGAGAAGAGAAGGGGGCCAAGGACTGAGCCCTGGGGTACACCGACAGTGAGAGGGAGAGGAGATGAAGTGGAGCCAGAGAACGAAACACTGAAGGAGCGGTCAGAAAGATAGGAGGAGAACCAGGAGAGAACAGTGTCCTTAATACCTAGAGAGTGGAGCCTGGACAGTAGGAGACGGTGGTCAACCGTGTCGAAAGCTGCAGAAAGGTCGAGTAGAATGAGCAGAGAGTGGTCGCCGTTACGTTTTGCTGTCAGAAGGTCATTGGTCACTTTGATGAGTGCAGTTTCAGTCGAATGTAGGGGTCGGAAGCCGGACTGTGAAGGGTCTAGGAGGGAGTGAGTGGAGAGGTAACGGGTGAGGCGGGAGTAGACTAGGCGCTCCAAAAGTTTGGAGATGAAGGGGAGATTGGAGACCGGTCTGTAGTTGTTTGTGCAGGAAGGGTCAAGAGCGGGTTTCTTTAGTAGTGGAGTAATGATGGAGTGTTTGAAGGAGGATGGGAAAATGCCAGAGGAGAGTGAGAGATTGAAGATTGTAGTTAGGTGAGTTGTGACAACAGGAGAAAGAGACTGGAGGAGATGTGAGGGGATGGGGTCGGTAGTGCATGTAGTCGGACGAGAGGAAGAGAGGAGTCTGGAGACTTCTTCTTCTGTGATGGGATCAAATGTGGAAATTGAGCCAGGGGAAATGCAGGGAGGGATGGGAGTCACAGCACTTGGTGGTTGAGAGCAGATTTCCTGACGGATAGTATCTATTTTTTCTATAAAGTGGGAGGCCAGGTCATCAGCACAAATGTCTGTGATAGGGGCTTGTGCTTTTGGCCTGAGGAGGGAGTGAAAAGTGTCAAAAAGTTTCTTGGGGTTGTTGGCTAGTGAGGAGATCAGTGTGGTGAAGTAGGTCTGTTTGGCGAGGTGAAGGGCAGCATTATAAGTTCTTAACATGAATTTAAAGTGGATGAAGTCTTCTGGTGTGCGGGTTTTTCTCCATAGGCGTTCAGCACTCCTAGAGCATCGCTGGAGAAGGTGAGTTTGCAATGTGAGCCAGGGCTGTTTTACTGTGTGTTTGGAAGTTCTGAGGGTGAGCGGTGCTACTTGGTCAAGGGTGCTTCTAAGAGTGTCATTGTAGTGCTGAACAGCCAGATTAGGACAAGAAAAAGAGGAGATTGGGGACAGCGAAGAGTGTAGGGAGTCTGAAAGTGTCTGAGGGTTAATGGCTTGCAGATTTCTGAATGTGCGGTAGGTAGGAGTTCGCTGGGGTGGTGGAGGATTTGTGAGCGTGAAGGAGAGAATGTTGTGGTCAGAGAGTGGAAGCGGTGAGTTATTTAGGTGGGAAATTGAACAGAGGCGGACAAAGACCAGGTCAAGGGTGTTGCCATCCTTGTGTGTCTCAGAGGTTGAAAGCTGTGAGAGGCCTAGAGAAGTGGTTAGTGATAGAAGCTGAGATGCAGATGTGGAAGTAGGACTGTTAATGGGGATGTTGAAGTCTCCAAGGATAAGGGTTGGTAGTTCTGAGGACATGAAGTGCGGCAGCCAGGCTGAGAAGTGGTCAAGGAACTGGGTGGATGAGCCTGGGGGCCGATATATGACCGCTATTCTGAGGGAGAGGGGATGGAAGAGCCTGATGGTGTGGACCTCAAAAGAAGGGAATGAGAGTGATGGAATTGGGGGGATGACCTGGAAAGTGCATTGTGGGGACAGGAGTATGCCAACTCCACCACCATGTCTGTTTGTGGGTCTCGGGGAATGGGAGAACTGTAAGCCACCATAGGAAATGGCAGCAGGGGAGACCGTGTCAGAATCCTGAATCCAGGTGTCAGTGAGGGCCAACAGATGAAGAGAGTTGTTCAGAAAGTAGTTGTGCAGGAAAGATAGTTTATTGCATGCAGACCTTGGATTCCAGAGGGCACAGTTGAAAGAAGGAGATGAGGGAGTGCAAGTAATATTAACAAGATTATTATGGTTTCGAAATGAGGTAGGGTAGGGATTGAGGTTGGGGGATGGACCAGGGTTTGGGGAGATGTCCCCTGAAATCAGTAGGAGTAGGAAGATAAAGAGCAGGTAGTTGTTGGATTTATAAATAAGTTTTTTCTGAGATATGTTTGGGCAAGATGGGCTGAGTTTTCTTAGGAAGGTGAGGAGTGCATGGGAACTGTACATGGGAGAGGGAAGTATGGAGGGGCTGATGTATATGAGTCGTGATGGAGGGGGGATGGGGCAGTGAATGTGGATGGCAAGGGAACACAGGAGGATAGAGATAGAGAACATAATTTAAAAGAAAGCAAAGTGTGGGTTACCTGATTCCTGCCCTGATTAACTGCCATGGATAACTGCCTTTTACTCGATGCTTGTCTTTCGTGATGCTTTGCTTTCTGTGATGCGTGCGCCCCTTAGACTACTCCTAAATATATAGTCCACACTACAGGGTCAGGAAAGTGGGATTGTGGGGGTGTTTTGGGATAATTTGCCAGCTGGGGCCAGCACACCAGGGGGTGGTTAGATCATCAAAGGCTACCTGGCAACATCTATATGCTTTAGCACCTTCCACCTGATAGCATCTAGAGAGGCCCCAGTCACGGATATAAAGCAGTAAGTATTTTAAACACAGTGCAAAAATGAATTATTCCAAAGCCTTATTAACAGGCACATTAAACTATGTTGCAAGATGGTAAAGCAGTGCTTGGCAGCAAGTAGAGGTATGGAGTGCACACCATTAATATATAGTGCAGCATTCAACACAGATAGCAGAGGTGGGGATTCTATTCAGCTGTTTGCTTCCACTGAATGCAGTTCATACCATTAATATATAGTGCAGCATTCAACACAGATAGCAGAGGTGGGGATTCTATTCAGCTGTTTGCTTCCACTGAATGCAGTTCATACCATTAATATATAGTGCAGCATTCAACACAGATAGCAGAGGTGGGGATTCTATTCAGCTGTTTGCTTCCACTGAATGCAGTTCATACCATTAATATATAGTGCAGCATTCAACACAGATAGCAGAGGTGGGGATTCTATTCAGCTGTTTGCTTCCACTGAATGCAGTTATAGCATTAATATATAGTGCAGCATTCAACACAGATAGCAGAGGTGGGGATTCTATTCAGCTGTTTGCTTCCACTGAATGCAGTTCATACCATTAATATATAGTGCAGCATTCAACACAGATAGCAGAGGTGGGGATTCTATTCAGCTGTTTGCTTCCACTGAATGCAGTTCATACCATTAATATATAGTGCAGCATTCAACACAGATAGCAGAGGTGGGGATTCTATTCAGCTGTTTGCTTCCACTGAATGCAGTTCATACCTGTGTGAAGAGAGAGTTCACTTCTTACATTACATGAGTGATATCTATTGTAAATTCTACAATAACTCAAAACCCGGACAGTATAGTCCTCCATACAGTATTATGGGCAACACATAGTGCCCCATACAGAATAATGAACCCCATATATTGCTCCATACAGTATTATGGGCACCACATAGTGCCCCATACAGAATAATGAACCCCATATATTGCTCCATACAGTATTATGGGCAACACATAGTGCCCCATACAGAATAATGAACCCCATATATTGCTCCATACAGTATTATGGGCACCACATAGTGTTCCATACAGAATAATGAGCCCCATATATTGCTCCATACAGTGTTATGGGCACCACATAGTGCTCCATACAGAATAATGAGCCCCATATATTGCTCCATACAGTATTATGGGCACCACATAGTGCTCCATACAGAATAATGAGCCCCATATATTGCTCCATACAGTATTATGGGCACCACATAGTGTTCCATACAGAATAATGAGCCCCATATATTGCTCCATACAGTATTATGGGCACCACATAGTGCTCCATACAGAATAATGAGCCCCATATATTGCTCCATACAGTATTATGGGCACCACATAGTGCTCCATACAGAATAATAAGCTCCATATATTGCTCCATACAGTATTATGGGCACCACATAGTGTTCCATACAGAATAATGAGCCCCATATATTGCTCCATACAGTATTATGGGCACCACATAGTGCTCCATACAGAATAATGAGCCCCATATATTGCTCCATACAGTATTATGGGCAACACATAGTGCTCCATACAGAATAATGAGCCCCATATATTGCTCCATACAGTATTATGGGCACCACATAGTGCTCCATACAGAATAATAAGCTCCATATATTGCTCCATACAGTATTATGGGCACCACATAGTGTTCCATACAGAATAATGAGCCCCATATATTGCTCCATACAGTGTTATAGGCACCACATAGTGCTCCATACAGAATAATGAACCCCATATATTTCTCCATACAGTATTATGGGCACCACATAGTGCCCCATACAGAATAATGAACCCTATATATTGCTCCAAACATTAAAAAAAAATGAAATACCTCTCCTCGCTGGGCACTGCTCTACTCTGGACTCCTCAGGTCGCCATCTTCCAGCTCTCTGCACTGTGACTGTTCAGGCAGAGGGCGAACAGACGTGACGTCATCGTGCCCTCTGACCTGAATGTCACTTTCAGGAAACGCGGAAGATGTCACAGCGGTGGAGCAGGAAGAGGTAAGTATCGCAAGTGCCCACTCATGGGCGCTGGCACTGGCACAGGGCCCTTCATAGTACGCCGGTGTCTCCGACAGAAAGTGGGCCCCCCCGCCTGCTCAGGGCCCTGGCACTTGCCCGGGTGTGCCAGGTGCTGACGCTGGCCCTGGATGACGTGATAGCACAGAAACATGAGGAAGAACATTGCACTCCCTGCATGTATATGTATCTGTACTAAAGAAACTTTGGACTTCAAAATCGCTCTCAGTTGTATCGTTTCTTGTTCTTGCTTGTAATGCTATTGGGAAAAAGTATAGTTGGAGAACCAATCAGGGTTGTCAGATGCCCTGAAATTCTTGTCCTTGTCCGTTCAAAGAATGTGTTGTGTGCTTGAAGTAGGAGAAACTTGTACAGAGTTTAGGATTGTATTTGTCACCCTTTGGTAATTGTGTTATCAGGGATGCAGGTAGACTCCTTTTCTGTTCTGTTTGTAGCTGCGCTCTGTTTTCCACAGTTCATGTGGACAGTATATAAAAGGTTTGACCTTACTCATTTCTGCTCTATTCTCTTAGATGTTACACAATGTGGTTGTATCTCTATACTTTAATTTCCTAGAAATACATTTGTGTGTTTTTCCCTTGAGTACTTTACTTTATTTTTCAAAAAATATTTTTTTAAAAAAGTTTTTTCTAATGTTTTTTTTTAAATATTGTTTTCCTATATTTTTCTATTTAACCCCTTCACCACCTTGGAGTTTTCCTTTTTTAGTTTCCATTTTTTGCTCCTCTTCCTCCCAGAGCCATAACTTTTTTTATTTTTCCGTCAATAAGGCCATGTGAGGGCTTGTTTTTAGCGGGACGAGTTGTTCTTTTGAACAACACCATTGGTTTTGCCATATAGTGTAATGGAAAACAGGGAAAAAAAACCAAAGTGGGTTGAAATTGCAAAAAAAGTGCAATTCCACAATAATTTTTGTTTTGCTATTTTACCATGTTCACTAAATGCTAAAACTGACCTGCCATTATGATTCTCAGATCATTACGAGTTCACAGACACCAAACATGTCTAGGTTCTTTTTTATTTAAGTGGTAAAAAAAAAATCCAAAGTTTCTAAACAAAAAAAAGTCGCGATTTTCCAAGACCCGTAGTGTTTCCATTTTTTGTGATTTGGGGCTGGATGATGGCTTATTTTTTGAATGCCGAGCTGAAGTTTTTATTGATACCATTTTAATGCAATGTTGCGGCGACCAAAAAACGTAATTCTGATGTTTTAATTTTTTTCTAGTTACGTCGTTTACCAGTTGGATTAATTCTTTTTATATATTGATAGATTGGGTGATTCTGATTGCGGCGATACCAAATATGTGTATTTTTTTATTTTGAATGGGGCCAATGGGGGTGATTTGAACTTTTAGATTTTTTATTTCTCTAACATTTTTAAAAACATTTTTTTTACTTTCTACTTACTTCAATGGTCTCCATGGGAGGCTAGAAGCTGCGATAATCTGATCACTTGTGCTACACAGAGCAGGGCTTCAGGCTGACATGTGCTGGAAAAGTTGCAGGCTCATCGCCGGAGCCCGCAGCAAACAGGGGGAGCCTACCTTAGACGTAACTATACTTGCAATTTAGGAAAGGGGTTAAAATATACATAACAAACAGGGGTAGGCCAGTCAACTACCGCTTTTATTTTACTGGGATCCATGCTCATACCTTCTGCGGAGATAATATATCCAAAAAATTGAGTTCTGGTTTGTTTGAATTCACATTTTTCGAGTTTGATATAGAGATGGCTCTCCTGTAGACGTTCCAGGACTAACTGGACATGTCTGTGATGCTTCTCCAAGGAATCTGAAAATATAAGAATGTCATAGAGATAAACAACAACCAACCGATCCAAGAAATCTGGAAAAACATCATTAATGAAGTGCTGAAAGGTGGCAGCAGCGTTGCTAAGGCCAAAAGGCATAACCAGATATTCAAGTGTCCGTATCTAGTTCTATAGGTGGTTTTCCACTCATCTCCCAGGCGGATTCATATGAAATTATAAGCCCTTCTTAGATCGAGTTTGGTAAAAAATTCTGGCAGAACGCAGTCTCTCCAGCAGCTCGGGAACTAATGGGCGTGGATAGCAATTTTAATGGTAATCTTATTTATTTCTCTATCCTTCTTTTCTGCAAAAAATAAGGGTGCTCCAGCAGGCGAAGAAGAAGGTTGAATGAAGCCTTTCTCTAAATTTACATCTAGATATTCTTTTAGTACTTTCAATTCTGGCTCGGAAAGATTAGAAGTTCGCCCAAACGGAATGGAGGCTCCAGGAAGTAATTCAATGGGACAGTCGTAAGAACGATGAGGAGACAGTTGATCGGCTTTCTTCTTACTGCAGACCTCACTGAACTGCTGGTACTGAGGTGGTAGTTTATCATAATTCTGATGAGAAATCTCGGATACTTGAATTTGTAAACAGAAACATTAGCATGGCAATTGTTCTTACAGTACTCAGAGGGAAAGGTAATGGTCCTCGATGCTCAGTTGATAGACGGGTTATGGATTGAAAACCAGGGAATTCTTAGAATGACTGGAAACCACCAGTCAACCACCGAGGACTCTCAAGTCTAAATATTTTGGAAATTTTGGAGATGAAATAAGATGAAAACTAACCACTTCATGATGATTCGGTTCAATACAGATTTCAAATTCATTTGTCTCTTGAGTAACAGGTCCAGACGATAAAGGATATAGTCCTAATTGCAATGTTATTATCAAGTGTGAATTGTAAGCCCATGAAATTCCCTCCTGCTCCAGAATCTAACAGTGTTGGTTTTTTAATGCGGATTGAGTAAAGGAGTAGTTAGGGTTGTTTCCAAATACTCGCAGTCTTTTCTTTCTTCTGTCAGTGAGTCTCTGATCAATTTGGATGCACAATTGAATAAAGTCCTCTAAATTATCAGGTGTCTCAACTCTTGCAAGTTCATCCCTTATTAACTCTGGTAATCCTCGTCGTAATTGACTCCTATGGGCAGCTAAATTCCATGTGGTGTCTGCCACTCAGCGGAATTTGGAGGTACAGTATATTCAGCTACAGAGCGCCGCCCTTGACTTAGGTTCTGCAATTTGGTTTCAGCTGTAGCACAATGATTTGGGTCAAACACTTGATCCCCAGCTGTGATGAAGGAAACTAAGTCATTAAGGAGGTCGGAATTCTTTTCCACATAAGGTGAGACCCATGCATCAGTCAGAGATTAATGATGAACAGAACCTTTATTCCTGTCACTGATAAATAGAGAAAGTTGCATATGAAAATAGATTTGAGATTGATTTAGGAATCCATGGTTATGATAATGATCCCCACTGAACTTTGTACGCAGTGGCATGCATGCATTTAATTCCTGGCCAGAGTTGCGCAAATCCAGAAGTTGTCTCTGTAACTCGATAATTTCTTTTTGCTGACCCAACTCTTGAGTTTGCAATTTAGAAAATTTTTCTTGGTATGTGGCCCCAAAATTCAGAAGTTCAGCAACTTGTTGCCTTAGTTGTACTACAACAGACTCCATTTTGTGCGCGAGATTATTCTGTTAAGGGCTGATCTGGGTTGGAGTAGTGGTATTGCAACCATTAGGTGCATCAGCAGCAGGTAGCATAGTCAGAGATAGCCAGGGAGTCGGTAAACAGGAGTAGCAATATACACTGCTCAAAAAAATAAAGGGAACACTCAAATAACACATCCTAGATGTGAATGAATGAAATATTCTCATTGAATACTTTGTTCTGCACAAAGTTGAATGTGCTGACAACAAAATCACACAAAAATCATCAATGGAAATCAAATGTATTAACCAATAGTGGCCTGGATTTGGAGTCGCCCACAAAATTAAAGTGGAATGTAATGTCCTTAAAACAAGTCAAAATGATGCTCAGTATTGTTTGTGGCCTCCACGTGCCTGTATGACCCGCCTACAACGCCTGGGCATGCTCCTAATGAGGTTGCGGATGGTCCCCTGATGAATCTCCTCCCAGACCTGTACTAAAGCATCCGCCAACTCCTGGACAGTCTGGTGCAATGTGACGTTGGTGGATGGAGCGAGACATGATATCCCAGATGTACTCAATCGGATTCAGGTCTGGGGAACGAGCGGACCAGTCCATAGCTTCAATGCCTTCATCTTGCAGGAACTGCTGACACACTCCAGCCACATAAGGTCGGGCATTGTCCTGCATTAGGAGGTACCCAGGGCCAACCACACCAGCGTATGGTCTCACAAAGGGTCTGAGGATCTCATCTCGGTACCTAATGGCAGTCAGGCTACCTCTGGCGAGCACATGGAGGGCTGTGTGGCCCTCCAAAGAAGTGCCACCCTACACCATTACTGACCCACTGCCAAACCAGTCATGCTGAAGGATGTTGCAGGCAGCAGATCGCTCTCCACGGCATCTCCAGACTCTGTCACGTCTGTCACATGTGCTCAGTGTGAACCTGCTTTCATCTGTGAAGAGCACAGGGTGCCAGTGGCGAATTTGCCAATCCTGGTGTTCTGTGGCAAATGCCATCCTGCACGGTGTTGGCCTGTGAGCACAACCCCCATCTGTGGACGTCGGGCCCTCAGACCATATATGTCTTATATTCTAGGTTCTTCAAAGTAGCCACCTTTTGCTTTGATGACTGCTTTGCACACTCTTGGCATTCTCTTGATAAGCTTCAAGAGGTAGTCACCAGAAATGGTCTTCCAACAATCTTGAAGGAATTCCCAGAGATGCTTAGCACTTGTTGGCCCTTTTGCCTTCACTCTGCGGTCCAGCTCACCCCAAACCATCGATTGGGTTTAGGTCTGGTGACTGTGGAGGCCAGGTCATCTGGCGTAGCACCCCATCACTCTCCCTCTTGGTCAAATAGCCCTTACACAGCCTGGAGGTGTGTTTGGGGTCATTGTCCTGTTGAAAAATAAATGATGGTCCAACTAAACGCAAACTGGATGGAATAGCATGCCGCTGCAAGATGCTGTGGTAGCCATGCTGGTTCAGTATGCCTTCAATTTTGAATAAATCCCCAACAGTGTTGCCAGCAAAGCACCCCCACACCATCACACCTCCTCCTCCATGCTTCACGGTGGGAACCAGGCATGTAGACTCCATCCGTTCACCTTTTCTGCGTTGCACAAAGACACTGTGGTTGGAACCAAAGATCTCAAATTTGGACTCATCAGACCAAAGCACTGATTTCCACTGGTCTAATGTCCATTCTTTGTGTTCTTTAGCCCAAACAAGTCTCTTCTGCTTGTTGCCTGTCCTTAGCAGTGGTTTTCTAGCAGCTATTTTACCATGAAGGCTTGCTGCACAAAGTCTCCTCTTAACAGTTGTTGTAGAGATGTGTCTGCTGCTAGAACTCTGTGTGGCACTGACCTGGTATCTAATCTGAGCTGCTGTAAACCTGCTATTTCTGAGGCTGGTGACTCGGATAAACTTATCCTCAGAAGCAGAGGTGACTCTTGGTCTTCCTTTCCTGGGGCGGTCCTCATGTGAGCCAGTTTCTTTGTAGCGCTTGATGGTTTTTGCAACTGCACTTGGGGACACTTTCAAAGTTTTCCCAATTTTTCGGAATGACTGACCTTCATTTCTTAAAGTAATGATGGCCACTCGTTTTTCTTTACTTAGCTGCTTTTTTCTTGCCATAATACAAATTTTAAGTCTATTTAGTAGGACTATCAGCTGTGTATCCACCAGACTTTTGCACAACACAACTGATGGTCCCAACCCCATTTATAAGGCCAGAAATCCCATTTATTAAACCTGACAAGGCACACCTGTGAAGTGAAAACCATTTCTGGTGACTACTTCTTGAAGCTCATCAAGAGAATGCCAAGAGTGTGTAAAGCAGTCATCAAAGCAAAAGGTGGCTACTTTGAAGAACCTAGAATATAAGACATAATTTCAGTTGTTACACACTTTTTTATTAAGTATATCATTCCACATGTGTTAATTCATAGTTTTGATGCCTTCAGTGTGAATGTACAATTCATTTATGAAATGATTAATGAGAGTGTGTCCAAACTTTTGGTCTGTACTGTATGTGTCTCCATGACATGTATATATACTGTATATATGTATGTATCCTATGTGTATATATCTATTCTTTCGCTTGTGTTTTAAAACCTGTCATTGGGATCCATTATATGAGAAAATCTCACCATATGGATGCAAAACGGATGTCACACGGAGGCTTAGATGCGAGAAAATAGCTTCCTCGCATTACAATCGGATGACATACGGATCACTGTCCAGGGAACATTTCTGCGTATTACGACCGTGAGAAACAGACCGTATTTTTATATGTTGTGTCTGACTCCAGCCTTAGGGTGCGTCACCCAGTTGTAATCAACATTACCTGGTTAGGTGCCCCCCTGAACCAAAACCTAGCTATGCCTCTGTTCAGGGTGGAGCCAATCAGGAACTCAGGATGGAGACAATCAAAAACAACACAGGTACAAGTATTTAGGTTATCACGGAACTGTCCAGCGAACTGAATAACTCAGAGGGAACAGCTGCCACTTGGTGAACAAAAGCTGCTGGGTTTGAATCCTGACAAACCTGATGCTTCTCAACCATTTATTGTCGAGTTTGATGCTTCTGAGATGGGTGATCTAAACTCTAAAGGGTCATCCCCTGGTAAATGGCATCCATGTGCCTTCTTAGCCAAAAAGTTGTCATCAGCCAAAAGAAAATATGATGTAGCAATAGGCAACTTTTGGCCATTAAGCTGGCATTTGAGGAGTGGGGTCATTTTTTTGAAGGGGACGGTTCACCTGGTCACAGTCATCACTGATCACAAAAACTTAATGTACCTTGAATTTGCTAAACGTCTTAACCCCAGGCAAGCTAGATGGTCTTTGTTTTTCACCAGGTTTAATCTTGTGGTCACTTACTGTCCTGGGATTAAGAACGTCTAATCTGACGGTCTGTATCAGAGTTTCCCTGGGAGTGGGAGAACTGATGATGCTGTCCCTATTTTACAAGAAGGGGTAGTTGTCTCCGCAGTGTGTTCTGAACTTGAGGGTGAGGTATTGAAGGTATTCCAGAGGCTCCAGTTCAAAACCCTAACCATGACCTACAAAGCCATCTACAATCAGTCTCCTCCATACATCTGTGACATGGTCTCCCGGTACATACCCACACGCAACCTTCGATCCTCTCAAGATCTCCTCCTCTACTCCCCTCTTATCTTTTCTTCCCACAACCGCATACAAAGCTTCTCCCGTGCCTCTCCCATACTCTGGAACTCTCTACCCCAACACATCAGACTCGCGCCTACCATGGAAACCTTCAAAAAGAACCTGAAGACCCACCTCTTCCGACAAGCCTACAACCTGCAGTGATCATCAGTCTACTGAACCACCGTACGACCAGCTCTACCCTCTCCTAGTGTATCCTCACCCATCCCTGTAGACTGTGAGCCCTTGCGGGCAGGGTCCTCTCTCCTTCTGTACTTGTGTGTGCCTTGTATTGCTCATGTTTACTGTACTTGTCTATATTTGCACCTCTTCACATGTAAAGCGCCATGGAATAAATGGCGCTATAAAAATGTATAATAATAATAAATTGAAGGCTCAGGCAGACGCACCTGCTGGTTATCAGGGAAATTGGCTGCACCTGTACATCTGCGTCTTAAAATTTTAGATGCACATTATAACTCAGCTGTGGCTGACCACCGAGGTAGTAAGGCGATCTTGAACCTCCTTTCTCGTCGCTTTTGGTGCCCAAAGTTGCATAAGGATGTAGTTGACTTTGTGTCTGTGCACACTCCAAGACCCCTCATACTCATCCGTGTGGGGCTCTTTTATCATTAACCATTCCTGCCCATCCATGGACTCATTTACCCATGGATTTCATTATGGATTTTCCTTTGTCATCTAGTAAAACGGTTATCTTAATTGTGGTGGATAGGTTTAGTAACATGGTGTACTTTATTGCTTTACCTGCTCTCCCTAATGCCAAGACACTGGTTCAGGTGTTTGTCACTGAGATCGTGAAGCTTCACTGGGTTCCCTCTGATGTGGTGTCAGATCAAGAGAACCAAATATCCACAATTCTGTACCTTCAGTAAAGATGAGTCTTCGAGGGTTCCTGGGAGGAACAATTCTCTTCTTCACTCTCATCTGTGTGGGAAGAGGGTCAGAATAATTTAAAGATCATGGAGGACAAATACAAATGTATGGCTGATAAGAAACGTTTGTCAGGTCCAGACCTGGGGGTGAATGATTTAGTATGGCTGTCCAACAAAAATATTAAACTGAAAGTTCCTTCTTGGAAATTAGGTCCTAGGTTTATTGGTCCTTATAAGATGGTCCCCGTAATCAACCCTGTAGCTTTTCATCTTAAGCTTCCTCCGTCTCTCAGATCCATAATATTTTCCACAGGTCTTTGCTCATAAATGTGTTGCACCTGTGGAACTGTCACCTTTACCACCGCCACCGGTAATTATTCATGGCAACTTAGAATTTCAGGTAGCGAAAATCATTGACTCCCGTATGGTTCGCTGCTCTGTACAGTACCTGATACATTGGAGAAGGTATGGTCTGGAGGAGAGGATGTGGGTACTTTCATCTGAGGTTAATGTAGGTAGGGTTGATATGATCTTTTCAATTGGCCCATCCGGATAAACCCGGCCCCGAGGTTCCTTTGGCCCCTCGTACATAAAGGGTTACTGTCATGATTGGGTCACGTCCTCCTGGGAGATCTGGGGTTAGAAAATCACTATGTATTGACGTATTGTGAATCGCAGATCTTCCTTTTAGCCTGGTTGTTTGTGCTTCATATTAAATTGATTTTATTTCCTTTAGTGCTGAAGAGGTTAACGACCCTTTCTAAGCTGGGTAGAAACTTGCAGCTCCATCTCATAGCTGTTCCTGACCTGATCATATCCTCTTTCTCTAAAATATGGCCAGACCTTCTTTTTCTTGCCAGTGAAAGTTTTACTTCCTAGCACCTTAGAAATCTGTGCTGAGTTGGAGATTGTTGCTGCTGCTGGAGATTGTTGCCTGCTGTTTTTGGGTGAATGCTTTCCTCATTGTCCTGTTCCCATTTGGTTTGTACATTCCTACTCTTCCTTATATACTTGTCTACCTTTGGTGAGTGTTTTGTATGTTAGTTGCTTTTTGTTATCACTGTTTGTCTTATGTGTTTATATACTAGCATTTCTGTCCCAGGCCTTCTGGGGAGGGGGGAGGGTTCAGCTTAAGGTGTAAAGCCCGGGTCTCACATAGCGATACACCAGCGATCCCGACAACGATATGCACTTGTCAGGATCGCTGGTGTGTCGCTACATGATCGCTGCTGAGCTGCCAAACAGGCAGCTCAGGCAGCGATCAGCACAGTGACACTGCGGGTAACGTCGCTTAGTTACCCGCAGTGTACGTTGGATACCAGCGCCCTGATGCAGGGCGCTGGTATCCAAGGTACACAGTGGGTTTCCAGGCACAGCCCCGCGCCTGGAAACCCGCTGTGTACCTTGGTTACCAGCGGATCGCTGGTCTCCCGCCTGTTACACGCAGCGATGCGTGCCTGTCAGCGGGAGACCAGCGATCAAAAAAATGTCCAGGACATTCAGCGACAATCAGCGATACCCAGCAGGGGGGCTGATCGTCGCTGAATGTCACACACAGCGATATCGCTGGGGAGATTGCTGCTGCGTCACAAAACTAGTGACTCAGCAGCGATCTCGCTAGCGAGATCGCTGTGTGAGACGGGGGCTTTAGAGTTACCTTTGGAAGCAGGGACAGTGCAGGGCCCCTTTCCCTATTTACATACAGTCACAGCATGACGCTTGTCGTATATCAGACTGCACTGGGATGTCCAATGTTTCACACGCACCCATAGACTTGTATGGGTGCGAGTGAACCGAGTTTCGCTGCCAGTCGCAGCATGCTGTAATTGTTTTCTCATTATGAATTGCCATGAAAAATAATCGCTGATCTTCACTGCCCCATAGAACAATACTGGGCCGCGTGCTATCCAATAAAACATGGGATAGCACTCGCTCATGTGACCCCGGCCTAACTTTCAGCGTTTGTGATCTGGATGTAAAGAACAGTATTTGTTAATGTCATCTCTGGTTACGTACATCATTGGTTTTATAAAACTTACTTTCTAAAGCCCCTGCCATTCCAGCACTGCCTCTCCCCTGCTGCCTTAGTGGTCTTTGTTGGCAGTGCTGTAGCAGTCTTGACAAGGTAAGTAACACAATACTGCTGAGCAAAGTGATTGTTTGCAGCAGTCACGTTCTGTAGAAGATACAACACATCTGTATCCCTAAAACAAGACACCTAATGAACATCATATAGATGGTGTGGGTACCGTAGATGAGCTGCATTAAGTAATTACTTTTTTTTTTAAATTTAAAATGGTTCCAACTTGTGGGTCCTTTTTTGATGAATCAGGACAACTCGGTTATTAAAGAGGTTTTCTGGGCTCAAGAGAAATGTCTACGGCAGATTGCCAAATTATGACAATGTGCAATGTACACACTGTCAGGATTCCCCACTATTTCCACTCATGCTGGGAGTAGAGTATAATCCTGACAATATGCACACTGCACACTGTCATGATTCGGCACTTTTCAGTCGCTCCACTTGTTTTCTCTTGAACCTGGTTAACTTCTTTAACTTTTTCTTAGTTTAGTCAAAATATGTGAATATAGTAACCTGCATCATGGTGGAACAGACCACAGCACACAGAAAATGGAGAAGCACTGACTACTGAGTTTAGTGATGAACATTACCCAATATAGAAAGTTTTAAACATATATATATATTATATATATATATATAATGTAAATTCCTCCAAAACGCTGCATATTTTTACCTGTTATTGTGTAAAAGGTGAGCCTGCAACCCTCTTTGATCATGTGAGATGTTGGGTAGTAATGCCATGCAAATATTTTAATTACATTTTAAGACTACAGTATATTTAATTCTTTCTGATTTATTTTAAAGTGCATGACTGAACCCAGGCACATACTAAATAACAATTGTTTTTGTATTTTGTCAGCACCCAAACCACCAACTCCTCCCCCTCCATGTGTCTTGGCGTGTCAAAATGGTGGAATCTGTGAAAACAACCGCTGCCGGTGTCCAGATAACTATACGGGGGAGCTTTGTACCATAGGTAATTATATAATTTATTTAAAGCAGATATGTAATCTCAAGGCTAGGTGCGGATGTGTAGCCCTGGTGTGAAGGCACACGCAGTACCCTGGAGGATGTGTGGAGAGATAGCAGTTTAATGCTCAATGAACATTCATTTCAACACACACTTAGACACACCCACAGGTATATAAGCCAGTGACATCAGTCAGGGAGGGAGTTCAGTTTCCTGTCAGGAAGACAGAGGAGGGATTGATTGTGCAGTTCAGAAAGTGGAGGCCAGTACAGGTGAGCCTGTTCACCTCAGCCTGGTCAGAGCTGTGCCCCACTGATAGACAGACTGAGACACCTATTAAGAAGAGAGAAGTGAGTTGCAGATATACTTCAGTCTCCTGTCTCAAGGACAGTGAAGGTTCAGAGACGTGCTCCTGCCTAGAAGATTACTGAGAGTCTGGCAACAAGCTCAAGAAAGAAGTTAAGAAAGGGACTGACTTTATTAACCTGTGAAGTGAGGAATGCTTATGCTACAAGCGTGGACAAGGCGAAAGGCACAGTGGTAGGAATTCTGAGTGCTTTAGGATTGGAGAAGTCCTGCACGTTGTCACCGGTCACTGGAGACCGAAGCATCACCATAGCTTCACGCATGGTGGTAGAAAACCCAGAGGCTTACTGAACCTTAGGTAACAGCAAGCAGCCCCTGGAGTGTCAGTACGTAACTGGGGTCAGGTGGAATAGGAACTTTGAGCTAGGCCAAGCAGAGAAGAACCTAGTTTCATCACAGGAAGGCTCCGACCACAAAACTGACCGGGCAGTACAGCTTGGAGAAGCTGGAGATTATAGAGGGAACTACGCTTCATGCTGGTTGTACTCATCATCATTGGAAAGTAAAGGAGGCCCTAACTTGCTTAGCCGTTGCCTCAAAGCTCATCCTCCATCAACCCCATCAGCCTCCCTGGGACCTGCCTGAACAACTTGAAGTAAAGGTATGGAAAGACGCTGATGTGTAAGACTGTGTTATTTGATTGCATTCCTGCACTACCCTATCATTACCATCGACCTGAGGAAGAGTCCCACCTGTAGGGGACCTGACATCTAGCTGCCTCACCATCCCCTCAGAGATCTACAGCAGCGCTGGTACAAATTACCAGAGACTACAGGTGGCGTCACGAACTGTATATATATCCCCTGTAAATATTCCCCCCCAACATACGCCTGACCGCCAGGGCCACAGACCGAGCCACCGCTACCTGTGACAATCCCATAGACTTCTACGGGCTCGGCTCTGAGTACCCCATTGCCCTGGTAACCCACAATTGTGGTGCGTGGTCGAGACAAATTGGCGTCACGAACAGGATGCGAAACTCGCAAAATTGCGAGCCCTGTGTGCCTATGGAATTGTTTTTGTGAAAAGGACTGTTTGCACTTTTGGCGCCAAAAATCGCCATCTTTGTCGCCATATTCGCGCCCTCAGGCGCTGGAGAAGAAGGTGGGCGTACCTTCGTGGGCGTGTACCCCCCTGTGGCGCGAAGAAAATGCCTGCCCTCTCAAAGTGCTATTACAATATGCGATCCTGCCCTACAGCAAAGGAGGTCCGCCTCCTCTTCACCTTTCCTGCAAAGAGGAGGAGACGCAAACCCCGCCTCCACGGAAGAGACCGGACGTCTCAGGAGGAAGATGAAAGAACGCTCTGGAACATCATGGAAGCAGGACGTGTGCAGCCGAGCAGGGAAGCGGAGGAAGGCAGGCCCCGTGCCCCAGCCAAGCTGCCACCAGCACCGGAACCATCCGTGGTCCTGCACCTGCAGCAAGCATTGCTGGAAGTCAAAGAAGAAAATGCACGACTGAAAAAGATGATTTTGCCACAACCTGGATTTGAGGAGATCGAGAGACGCCGGCGTACCCTGGAGCAGCGGCGGCTGTGGGACGCGGTGATCTCTCCCTTCGATGACCCCCTACGTCTGGAGTTACCAAAACTTCTGCTGCCCAAGGCAAAGGAGCAACCGGAGGCTGCCCCCGAAAGTACCGATCCTGATCCCACCGGTGAAGCGGTGGAGGCGAAGGAGGTTGAGGAGGTACCGCCAGTTCCGGAACGCCCGCCCGGCCAGGAGGCCGCAGCAGATGATCGATCCCCGGCAGGGACACCGGAGGGGTCCTGTCCGTCATTACCAGACGTGGACTGGGACGAGATGGCGCGCCTGGATGACGTCGCCTACACCGCCCAGTGGGAATGTGAGTGGCAGCGTCGCGAGGAGAAGCAGCAACGCCAGCAGGAGGAAGAGCGGGAAGCTCAGCGGAACCGACAGCGGCAACATGCAGAGCTGATCGCGGACAAGGAGAGTGTCCGTAGAGAAAAAGGTACTCTGAGGGAACCGCGGCGGCAGGGGTGTGTGACAGAGTTCCAGCTCCGGAAGGGCTGGGGCTTCATAAGAGAACCGGGCCTCTACCCAGGGGTCTTTGTCAGCAGACGTGATGTAGAATCCCACCTACCGCAAGGTCATCCCGGGAGGGACCTAATTAATGGAGACATTGTCACCTATACACGACACTGGGGTATGAAGGGATGGTATGCCCTTAATGTCACAATCGTTCGTGACCCCGTCCCCGACGCAGGTAACGTCACCACTACCGCAGCGTCCCCGTCTCCAGCTCAAACAGCACCAGGCCGTGCCCCAGCATCGCCCCCTGCAGGTTCCTCGCAAATGGAAGCAACGTCTACATACTCTTCATTATCTTGTCATCCTTCTACATCGCAACTTGCGACCAGTTTCCATCGCAATCTATGACACGATCGATAGCACTAACTGTAACGCAAATTGAAACGCAATCGGTGTCTCGTAAGGAGAAAGTACCCGTTGCGCCCCTAGAGGTTCGCACGAGAACTGTGGCGACCCAGACCCTAATAGCGGCTCACGACTTGTTAGTCATGGGATCTAGGGACCATCGCATTGTTCCAGCCCCTGGGGTGGAAAATGTAGTTGAAATAATTAAACAGTAAAAACCGTAAGATCCAGACAGGGGTCTACCATATGTAATGTTGTAAAAAGTTTGAGAATGTTTGCCAATTTTGCACTTTATTGCTAGAGATAATTTCTATGCTTTTCTATATTGAGTAGAATGCCCGGCTGGGTACCAAAGTAAAAAAATTGAAAATTTAATGCATATTAGAAATGTATTTATATCTGTGTCTTTTCTTATCGTGTTTCACAATGGACTTCGAGGTTGAGGACTGAGCCAGCCCAAGAACTGATTCTGTATATAGTTGCACCTTGTGCATTATCTTGGTTTTACATAAAACCACCACAACTACCTCTGAATAATAAAACCCGTGTGGTGTGGCACTGAGTGAGGTCTGCATTCCTATGTCCTGCAGCCCACCCAGGACCCACGTTGAAGGTTTGGTGCGGGTCCTTCACAAGAATATTGTCGTCTATATATATGAATATGTATATTTAATATTTTGTATTTTTCTATATTTAATGTTTTGTTTGCAACGTTCAAGAAATCCTTACCTCCGGATGGGACGAGTTAATGTTAATGTTTATTGCATAAACAAAATTGTCTCTTTGTATTTCACAGCCCGGGAGTGCTGTCGTTTACCATGGGGGAATGTGTAGCCCTGGTGTGAAGGCACACGCAGTACCCTGGAGGATGTGTGGAGAGATAGCAGTTTAATGCTCAATGAACATTCATTTCAACACACACTTAGACACACCCACAGGTATATAAGCCAGTGACATCAGTCAGGGAGGGAGTTCAGTTTCCTGTCAGGAAGACAGAGGAGGGATTGATTGTGCAGTTCAGAAAGTGGAGGCCAGTACAGGTGAGCCTGTTCACCTCAGCCTGGTCAGAGCTGTGCCCCACTGATAGACAGACTGAGACACCTATTAAGAAGAGAGAAGTGAGTTGCAGATATACTTCAGTCTCCTGTCTCAAGGACAGTGAAGGTTCAGAGACGTGCTCCTGCCTAGAAGATTACTGAGAGTCTGGCAACAAGCTCAAGAAAGAAGTTAAGAAAGGGACTGACTTTATTAACCTGTGAAGTGAGGAATGCTTATGCTACAAGCGTGGACAAGGCGAAAGGCACAGTGGTAGGAATTCTGAGTGCTTTAGGATTGGAGAAGTCCTGCACGTTGTCACCGGTCACTGGAGACCGAAGCATCACCATAGCTTCACGCATGGTGGTAGAAAACCCAGAGGCTTACTGAACCTTAGGTAACAGCAAGCAGCCCCTGGAGTGTCAGTACGTAACTGGGGTCAGGTGGAATAGGAACTTTGAGCTAGGCCAAGCAGAGAAGAACCTAGTTTCATCACAGGAAGGCTCCGACCACAAAACTGACCGGGCAGTACAGCTTGGAGAAGCTGGAGATTATAGAGGGAACTACGCTTCATGCTGGTTGTACTCATCATCATTGGAAAGTAAAGGAGGCCCCTAACTTGCTTAGCCGTTGCCTCAAAACTCATCCTCCATCAACCCCATCAGCCTCCCTGGGACCTGCCTGAACAACTTGAAGTAAAGGTATGGAAAGACGCTGATGTGTGAGACTGTGTTATTTGATTGCATTCCTGCACTACCCTATCATTACCATCGACCTGAGGGAAGAGTCCCACCTGTAGGGGACCTGACATCTAGCTGCCTCACCATCCCCTCAGAGATCTACAGCAGCGCTGGTACAAATTACCAGAGACTACAGGTGGCGTCACGAACTGTATATATATCCCCTGTAAATATTCCCCCCAACATACGCCTGACCGCCAGGGCCACAGACCGAGCCACCGCTACCTGTGACAATCCCATAGACTTCTACGGGCTCGGCTCTGAGTACCCCATTGCCCTGGTAACCCACAATTGTGGTGCGTGGTCGAGACACGGACGGCCGTAGATTCTCTCACCAGGTCAATTATGCAAATAGCGCTGATCAAAATCTGAGAGTTTGATCACAGTGTGATCCGATTCTCTTGGATGAGGAGACGATGGAGAAAAAAAATTCTCCATGTTCTCTTTTCTGTCAGTCCGTGGAAATCGGACTCCACTCGGATGTCATCCGAGTGCAGTCCGATGGTTTCTATCGACACAAAGACTTGAATGGCCGAGTGTAATCCGAACATTGAATCAAACTTGGGCATGCAGTGATTTTTCTTCCACAGATTGTCTCAGTCCGAGGAAAAAATTTGACATATGCACAGCCCAAAGAATAACATTGGTCCGACTGTGATGCAATGTTTTCTTGGATTACACTAGGACATAAAATACGGCCATGCACACGAGCCCTCAAGGGTTGTCACATAAGCAGCACATATTACCTATCCACAGGTTAGGCGAGAAATGTTTGATTCTTACCGATCTTGAAAACAGGGTCCCAAAGTCTCCTGTCTGAATGAAGTGAGCATGTGCGGCCAATGCTTTATTCACACATGCTCACTACCGCTCCATTCACACAGGATCCTGTACACAGGCGATACATATTGTTAACGGGACAATCCATTTTTTCAATTTCCCCATGTAAGAGCAGTATATTAGTATTTTAATAATTTAAGTTAGTGTTGGATACATCACATTATTCATGTTAAATAATACCCAATAAAAGTCATAGTTTAATAATTCCAGTGGATAACATGGAAAAAGGGAAATATTTTGCTGTCCATTTGGACACTATACCCACAATCCAAATCCTGTTACTATTGTGCTGCTAAGTTCTATAAATTTATTTCCATCTTTATGCTATAGAAAACTTTTGTAGAGGCTCACAAATCTGCCAGATCGGAGAATGCTTCACTTTTGGCGATATCCTGGTAGACATGTATGGATACTCAACAGAGACTTGCAGTGCCACCGACCTGAATGGTAAGTATTGTAACTGGTATTTGTAAACTCTATTTTGTCCATGTCGTAAAACCTCTGGACAATATGAAAAATCAATAAAGACATAAATACAGATCATGATTGTATTCAAGTTCGGACTGGGGTGTTTCGAGCCCACAGGGGAAATTGACCCTAGGGGCCCATCCTACAGTTATATGCAAATACCTGTAAGCCGTTATCCCTGTTATAGTGGAGGGTCGACTGTAAAACACAGGCGGGTCCTGCACATCTACTGTGCGCCACCATAACTGGGATGTATAACTACGGTAGTTTGCATGAATGGTTCTTTGATGAAAACAAGTTATCACTGATCCGTAGGTTAGATAAGTGATAACTTATTGATCGATGGAATCCAACCATTCGAAACCTCACCGATTGGAAGAATGGGGAACTTTTATCCCTGACAGGACACTTCTATCCCCATTTTAAAATGGAGCAGCAGGTGGTATGTCAGACTGCAGCTTCATTCATCCTCTTTGGGGGATACAGAAAAAGCCAAATACAGCCACTTAGGGAATGAATGGTCAAGTTGTACATACTGCTCCATACTAATAGGGATCAAAGTTGCTCATTCTGCAGCTCAGTGCAGGTCCCAGCAGTCGAATCCCCACCAATCAATAACTTATTATCACTTACCCTTTGGCAACGTTCACACGTTCAGTATTTTACATTAGTATTTGTAAGAAACACCTAGATAAGGCTTTACAACAAAGGCCAGAGTGTAAATGGTTAAAAAGTATAAAGTTTATTTAAACAATTTAAAAAAAAAAAAAACACATAAAAGCAATTGAAGGAAGGCACCACAGGTAAAAGGAAAAAAGGTGGGTACACCCATATAAGGCTAGTTTCACACTAGCGTTGCACTGACCTGCGTTGGTCAGCGCACGGCCGCCGCTAAGCTCCGCCCCCAGCCACGCCTCCTCCCGATCGCTCCGACTATGGGCTTATGACGCTGCATGCGACCTGCGCACCATATCTTTAGCATTGGGTTCGCAGGTCGTGCGCAGGTATGCGTTTACCGGCGCATGAGTCCTTTTGACGGTGCGCTGACCTGCGCCCAACGCACCGTGTTGCATTTTGCTGCGCTCGGCGCACCGTCAAAAGGACGCATGCTTCGGAGAACGCATACCTGCGCACGGCCTGCCTACCCAATGCTAAAGATAGGGTACGCAGGTCGCATGCAGCATCATGCGCCCATAGGCGGAGCGATCGGGAGGAGGTGCGGCCGGGGGGTGGAGCTTAGCGGCGACCGTGCGCTGACCAATGCAGGTCAGTGCAACGCTAGTTTGAAATTAGCCTAAGTAGTACTCAAAATTGTTCACATGCTGATGTAAGACCCCTATGCACTTATGCTAATCACAAAAAAGTAATTACGGTAACTTAAAATACATTAATTATTACAGGTAAACATAAGAAAAAATAAGATAAGAGACTGCATAATAGCAAAAAAATACATATATGTAGTGTGTTTGTACAAAAATGGCACCTACACATAAATATTAAGGTGCAGAGATAAAGGGCAAAGTTGCCACATAGTAAAAAATACATTTAATTAATTGCAGGTTTACCATTTATGTACAGAAAGAAGCAATATGCAAAGGAGTACAAATAAATGTAAATAATAAAAGAGTACATAGTAAGAGGTACTGTACTTATTAGAAAATGACAGCTGGGGAACCAGAACACTCGACGCGCTTTTTGCAATGAAATGCTTCGTCCACTTCGATGCGCACCCCACACAGTGCTCCATACAGTATAACGGGCTCCACATAATGCTCCATACAGTATAATGGGCCCCATATATTGCTCCATACAATATACTGGGCCCCGTATGTTGCTCCACACAGTATAATGGGCACAATACAGTATAATGGACCACATATATTTGATCCACATAGTATAATGGGTTCCATATAATGTTCCATGCAGTATAATGGGCCCCATATATTACTCCATACAGTATAATGGCCCCACATAGTGTTCCATACAGTATAATGGGCCCCACATAGTGCTCCATACAGTATAATAAAAAAAATTCAAATACTCACCTTTCCCGTAGGTCAGTTCTCCTCAGCGTCTTCTGACCCTCTGCAGTGCTCAGAACAGAGGGCGCGCTGTAGTGATGTCATCGCGCCCTCTGTCCTGACACGTCACCGAGTCAGAAGACGCTGAAGACAATGAAAGTGCGGGAAATGAGGAGAGGTAAATATTTAAGGGGGTGGGGCCCGATCGGCTCCCCTGATTCACTGACCTCCTGTGCCGGAGTCTCTGTTTGTCCAGGGTCCCAGCACTTACCTGGGTGTGCCGGATGATGACGTTGGCCCTGGTCATCTCGGTGGGGCAGGTAGTGAACCCTGCATGCGCACATCCCTGCCTGTGATTTTAAAAGGCCTGTGCTCCTAAAGACATTTTTTTTCTTTTTCCATCTTCTTCTCTCTGTCAGGCCCACCATGCATGTAAACGGTACCCCACCAGGCCAGTCCGACCAGGATTGTGTTATTCACCTGTATTGATGTATTGCTTCAGTATGCCAACAATTAGGATCAAAAATTAAATGTAGCTTATTTTCCTTATTTTAACAGCTAACACCCCACGGGCTACCATTCAATGTAAGAGTGAAGGTGGAAATCCAGTTCATGGAAACTTTACACCTCAAAATTGTAATGAGAATCTTGAAACCTTAGCAAATAAGGTGATATGCAGTTACTTTCTTCTTGTTATGATTATTACATTACTATTATATTTTGTTAGTAGTTTAATTGCCATATTGTTACATGTTGTTATGGAGCATATTAGCATTTTATTTTACCCTAACCACTGGCATGATGAAATAGGGACAAGCTACCTTATAGCCAGGGGCGTAACTAGGAATGGCAGGGCCCCACAGGAAACTTCACAATGGGCCCCCCCCCCGCCGCGTTGCCAATCCCGGTCTACCCAAGTTGTGTTAAGAAAGATACCTTTATTATCCAAAATTAGAGGTTTTTGGACTAATGATAGAGAAATAACAGAAAAGAGCCAACTCCCAGGAAGCAACTGAGGTAGTGACGAAGGTAGGCTTTCTCCAGAGTAAATGTGTGAAGAAACTTGTAATCCAGGCTGCAAATTGCTTTCAAAACAGATGATTTATTCAGTAGAACAACAGTCCGGTATACAGAATAATCTAAGATTGTTCTGTATACCGTACTTTTGTTCTACTGAATAAATCATCATTTTGAAAGCAATTTATGGGCTAGATTACAAATTTCTTCTTCACAAGAATAATGCAACATAATTACCTTCTTCAGCAGTTTCCTGGGGCCCTAGCCGATGGGCTGCTGCTTCCTTGAACTAGGCCCCTAATGGGGCCTGCTGCTTCCTTTGGACCTAGGCCCCTAATGGGGCCTGCTGCTCTTTGACCTAGCCCTATGGGCCTGCGCTCCTTGACTAGCCTAAGGGGCCTGCTGCTTCCTTTGGACTAGGCCCCTAATGTGGCCTGTCTTCCTTTGCTGGCCCTATGGGCCCGTTCCTAGGGCCATAGGGCCTGCTTCCTGGCTCTAATGTGCCCCTGATCTGGCTGAGGCCCCTGATCACTCACACCTCCCCTCCGCTCTCCCCCCTCTCCTCAAGTGCCGGGACGGGAAGCTGCGGCTGCCGCGTCCCTGTAAAAGAGAGTCAGACTCAGCAAGCATACTTACCAATCTGCCAATCCTCAGGTGACTGCGTCCTCCAGCTCTTCTGCTCCGTGCGCCGCTCCGTCCTCCACGCTCCGACGTCCACCACGCCAGCCTTGCATATGATGTGAGAGCGCGCGTACCCCCCATGTCACATGACGCGGAAGTGCCGGACTGCTCGGGGCCCGACCCACCTCCTCTCATAGCGGCGCCGGAGGTGGCGGCGGGCCCCATATCAGACTCACACCACCGGCAGCTTGCATGGGTGTACCCAGGATCAAAACTAGGGGGGGGCAAGCCAATGTCGCATTTTATACAGGTTACATCATATACACTGTACGTTATCCTGCATATTAGGTATGGAGCATTAGAACTGTTGTATATTGTATAATACAGCAGTGTAGCGACACTACGCTGTATATACCATATATTATACATGGCACACTAACCTCTATACAAAGAATAAGAGGCATTATAACCTGTGTATGAAAAGTATAATAAGCATGTAATACACATACGTGTATATACATCATATACTACACTATAACCGTACACGATGTGATGATGAATATAACCCTGTTAGCTAACACCATATATACACTTATACACACTCTATATATACACGCACAGCGATGTGTATTGACCCCTGTATACACCATATACTACACTCTATATACCGCACACGATGTGTATGACCCTGTATACACCATATACTACACTCTATATACCGCACACGATGTGTATGACCCTGTATACACCATATACTACACTCTATATACCGCACACGATGTGTATGACCCTGTATACACCATATACTACACTCTGTATATCGCACACGATGTGTATGACCCTGTATACACCATATACTACACTCTATATACCGCACACGATGTGTATAACCCTGTATGCACCATATACTACACTCTTATTTTGAAGTAAAAAAAAAACAAAACAGGAACAAATACAATACTTAAAATAAAGAACAAGTAAAGTTAAAAATCAACAAACTTACTGGTATTTCAATGGGAACTATGGACCTGCTTTTGGCTAATGAGATGGTCAATGTTCGGTTCCATATTTGTCACAAGTGAAGCAATTTTTCTCTTTCTTGACATCATTATTTCCTAGGGATTCCAAATTGCTATTAGTAAAATACCAATATATATACAGCGCTACAAAAACAATATATCAGCAATAAAACTGCCCATACAGAGACATACAGCCTGCACTGCCCATCACTGCAGCCTGATCAGCGCCCATCACTGCAGCCTTGCCAATCCATATCATTTCATCCTCATCAGTGCACATATTGGCGCAACTCCGCTTTTTCTGCCCCATATGATCCCCCCATCCTGCCCCATCTGTCTCCATCATATCCATCCTGCCCCATCTGTCTCCAATCCTGCCCCCAGTGTCTCCAGTCATGCCCCGTGTCTCCAGTCATGCCCCGTATCTCCATTCTGCCCCCTGTGTCTCGCATTCAGCCCCGTGTCCGGCATTCTGCCCCGTGTCCAGCATTCTGCCCCCTGTGTCTCGCATTCAGCCCCGTGTCCGGCATTCAGCCCCGTGTCCGGCATTCTGCCCCCCCGTGTCCAGCATTCTGCCCGTGTCCAGCATTCTGCCCCCATGTCCAGCATTCTGCCCCGTGTCTCGCATTCTGACCCTTGTCCAGCATTCTGCCCCCCGTGTCCAGCATTCTGCCCCCCGTGTCCAGCATTCTGTCCCAATGTCCAGCATTCTGCCCCCATGTCCAGCAATCTGCCCCCCGTGTCCAGCATTCTGCCCCCCGTGTCCAGCATTCTGTCCCAATGTCCAGCATTCTGCCCCCATGTCCAGCATTCTGCCCCCCGTGTCCAGCATTCTGTCCCAATGTCCAGCATTCTGCCATGTCCAGCAATCTGCCCCCCGTGTCCAGCATTCTGCCCCCCGTGTCCAGCATTCTGTCCCAATGTCCAGCATTCTGCCCCCATGTCCAGCATTCTGCCCCCCCTGTGTCCAGCATTCTGCCTCCCGTGTCCAGCATTCTGTCCCAATGTCCAGCATCCTGCCCCCCGTGTCCAGCATTCTGCCCCCCGTGTCCAGCATTCTGTCCCCCCGTGTCCAGCATTCTGTCCCCCAGTGTCCAGCATTCTGTCCCCCCGTGTCCAGCATTCTGTCCCCCCGTGTCCAGCATTCTGTCCCAATGTCCAGCATTCTGCCCCCATGTCCAGCAATCTGCCCCCCGTGTCCAGCATTCTGCCCCCCGTGTCCAGCATTCTGTCCCAATGTCCAGCATTCTGCCCCCATGTCCAGCATTCTGCCCCCCGTGTCCAGCATTCTGTCCCAATGTCCAGCATTCTGCCATGTCCAGCAATCTGCCCCCCGTGTCCAGCATTCTGCCCCCGTGTCCAGCATTCTGTCCCAATGTCCAGCATTCTGCCCCCATGTCCAGCATTCTGCCCCCCTGTGTCCAGCATTCTGCCTCCCGTGTCCAGCATTCTGTCCCAATGTCCAGCATCCTGCCCCCGTGTCCAGCATTCTGCCCCCCGTGTCCAGCATTCTGTCCCCCGTGTCCAGCATTCTGTCCCCCAGTGTCCAGCATTCTGTCCCCCCGTGTCCAGCATTCTGTCCCCGTGTCCAGCATTCTGCCCCCAATGTCCAGCATTCTGCCCCCCGTGTCCAGCATTCTGCCATGTCCAGCATTCTGCCCCCCCGTGTCCAGCATTCTGCCCCCCGTGTCCAGCATTCTGCCCCCCGTGTCCAGCATTCTGCCCCCGTGTCCAGCATTCTGCCCCCCTGTCCAGCATTCTGCCCCCCGTGTCCAGCATTCTGTCCCCCCGTGTCCAGCATTCTGCCCCCCCGTGTCCAGCATTCTGTCCCAATGTCCAGCATTCTGCCCCCCCGTGTCCAGCATTCTGCCCCCCGTGTCCAGCATTCTGCCCCCCGTGTCCAGCATTCTGCCCCCCGTGTCCAGCATTCTGTCCCAATGTCCAGCATTCTGCCCCCCCGTGTCCAGCATTCTGCCCCCCCGTGTCCAGCATTCTGTCCCAATGTCCAGCATTCTGCCCCCGTGTCCAGCATTCTGCCCCCCCGTGTCCAGCATTCTGTCCCAATGTCCAGCATTCTGCCCCCCCGTGTCCAGCATTCTGCCCCCCCGTGTCCAGCATTCTGTCCCATGTCCAGCATTCTGCCCCCCCGTGTCCAGCATTCTGTCCTGCCCACGCCCCCCGTGTCCAGCATTCTGCCCCCCGTGTCCAGCATTCTGCCCCCCCCGTGTCCAGCATTCGTCCCCCAATGTCCAGCATTCTGCCCCCCCGTGTCCAGCATTCTGCCCCCCCGTGTCCAGCATTCTGCCCCCCCCGTGTCCAGCATTCTGCCCCCCCGTGTCCAGCATTCTGCCCCCCCGTGTCCAGCATTCTGCCCCCCCGTGTCCAGCATTCTGTCCCCCGTGTCCAGCATTCTGCCCCCCCGTGTCCAGCATTCTGCCCTCCCCTGTCCAGCATTCTGCCCCCCGTGTCCAGCATTCTGCCCCCCCGTGTCCAGCATTCTGCCCCCCGTGTCCAGATTCTGGCCCCCCCTTCACGTCTGTCCGTCCAGCATTCTGCCCCCCCGTGTCCAGCATTCTGCCCCTGTCCACCCCGTGTCCAGCATTCTGCCCCCCCGTGTCCAGCATTCTGCCCCCCGTGTCCAGCATTCTGCCCCCCCGTGTCCAGCATTTGCCTGCCCTTCTGCCCCCCCGTGTCCAGCATTCTGCCCCCCCGTGTCCAGCATTCTTGCCCCCCCGTGTCCAGCATTCTGCCCCGTGTCCAGCATTCTGCCCCCCCGTGTCCAGCATTCTGCCCCCCCGTGTCCAGCATTCTGCCCCCCCGTGTCCAGCATTCTGCCCCCCCGTGTCCAGCATTCTGCCCCCCCGTGTCCAGATTCTGTGCCCCCCCGTGTCCAGCATTCTGCCCTGTCCAGCATTCTGCCCCCCGTGTCCAGCATTCTGCCCCCCCGTGTCCAGCATTCTGCCCCCCGTGTCCAGCATTCTGCCCCCCGTGTCCAGCATTCTGCCCCCCGTGTCCAGCATTCTGCACCCCCGTGTCCAGCATTCTGCCCCCGTGTCCAGCATTCTGCCCCCCATGTCCAGCTTCTGCCCCCCCGATGTCCAGCATTCTGCCCCCCCGTGTCCAGCATTCTGCCCCCCGTGTCCAGCATTCTGCCCCCCCGTGTCCAGCATTCTGCCCCCCCGTGTCCAGCATTCTGCCCCCCCATGTCCAGCATTCTGCCCCCCCGTGTCCAGCATTCTGCACCCCCGTGTCCAGCATTCTGCCCCCCCGTGTCCAGCATTCTGCCCCCCCGTGTCCAGCATTCTGCCCCCCCGTCCAGCATTCTGCCCCCCCGTGTCCAGCATTCTGCCCCAATGTCCAGCATTATGCCCCCCCGTGTCCAGCATTCTGCCCCCGTGTCCAGCATTCTGCCCCCCCCCCCGTGTCCAGCATTCTGCCCCCCCGTGTCCAGCATTCTGCCCCCCATGTCCGCATTCTGCCCCCGTGTCCAGCATTCTGCCCCCCCGTGTCCAGCATTCTGCCCCCCCCCGTGTCCAGCATTCTGCCCCCCCATGTCCAGCATTCTGCCCCCCGTGTCCAGCATTCTGCCCCCCGTGTCCAGCATTCTGCCCCCCCCCGTGTCCAGCATTCTGCCCCCCCATGTCCAGCATTCTGCCCCCCCATGTCCAGCATTCTGCCCCCCCGTGTCCAGCATTCTGCCCCATGTCTCACAGTCTGCCTTGGACCCCCAGGATCGCCGCTCTCAATAAAAAAAAACAAAGTTCTTACCTGGCCGCGCTCCTGCGGTGAAACTCCCTCCATGCAGCTGAAGCGCGCACTCGCTGGCGACTGACAGTATATATAGCATATATATATATACAGTATATATAGCTATATATCTATCTATATCATCTTCTCACCTGTGTCTTGCCTCTCTTGTGTTTTCTGTCTTCTTTCACCTTTTCTCTCTCCCACTCTTGTTTTTCTTTCTTTTTTGCCTCCTTCTCCCTGCTTGTCTGTGGCTCCACCCCCGACATTTAGCCCCGCCCCTCCATGGCTCTCCACAGTCTGAGAGCTGTGACGCTGCTGGAGAGGAGGGATCCGATGCTCTGCTGCTGACTACAGGTGCGGGGGTAGGGGCGGTGAGTGGTGTCACAGTGTGTGTGACTGCGCCCCTGCTACACTGCAGCCGGCATCTCTCTCAGAGTACAGTACGCTCATGGCAGCTTGCAGAAAACTGTGGTAGGTGAAGCAGCTGCAGCAGCCGGGACGGGCCCCCTTCTAGCCCGGGCCCTGTGGCAGCTGCTTCCCGCTTCCACGATAGTTCCGCCCCTGCTTATAGCAGTGATCTCTTTTGTTATAAAATGCAGTGGCATTTCCGAAAAAACATGGTTTGAGAAAAGCCAGTCATGGGGAGAAGAATCTGCGCGTCGGGGTTAAAGTCTGCACATGGGGAGAGGTGTCTGCTGGGTGGCTCCCCATGGCGCCTCCCTGCCTGGTTCCTCTAGATTGACATGTCATTGCCTATTTGCCTATAAATAGAAAAATTTGTCAAACATGTCGAACCAAGCGGTTTGCTCCAGAGGGAAGCCACCAATCAGACTCTTCTCTTTGTGCCTAGACACCTTTCACCATGCCGGGCTCTTTCTCATACTGTATTTGCTCTAAAATTCCACAGCATTTTAGAGTAAAACATTAACCTAATGACTGGTTCCCATTAGGGTTCCCATTAGGATCAGACAACAGGAGGATTGAAAGTACAGCAAACATAATATTAATACAGTTAGGTCCTGAAATAATTTTTTTCTATAGGTATAAGAACACTTTTGTAGTAGTTTTCATTTGAAAATGCCTACCATAGAATATTTAAAAATCTTAATCTTATTAATCTAAAGTGTAAGGAAATATAAACACATGACTTACCTGTTTCTTCTTCAAAAGGCTTCAATCTTTATGGATCGCCCGCCAGGGCAATGGGGATACTCGGTACCAGGCCGCTTCTTAAAGGAGCCTTGTCACGACAGCAGTGACCCGGTCCATGGCCCTGGGCATCCAATAAAAGGGGATGATGATGAAAAAGGGGAAAAATAAAGAGTTTGTAATAAAGTGTTCGTGACGCCACCTGTGGCACTCGGCAATAAAGATGTTAGCCGATGCTGCAGATTCAGTCCACTGGGACAATTGTTGATGCAGCAGAGTTGGTTCAGCCCTCGACAGGCAGAGCTATGTTCCAGGCAGTTAAGATATTAAAGATAATGTTGGAGGTGAATGTGGTACAGGGCAGGTAATGCAGGAATAATTCAGATCACACAGCGGGGTGCAGTTTCCAATGCTTTACTCACAGTTCTTATGTGCACAGATGCCCGCTTGGTGCCGTGTCCTCCAGGTGAGGGGTCCAGCAAACTCCCAGGTAGATCAGAATACACCTTTCCAGGATTCCCTTTAATATGTTCCTTTCCTGGCCGTCTCACTGTGCTGACTTTACGCCCTTTCTTCCTGTCCAGCACCTCACAGTCAGTGTCCCAAGACAGTAGCCGCGGACCTTGTCGGGTGACGTTCTCTAAGTCCCCTTGCTCCCTTATAGCTACCTTTTCGGAGAAGATAACTGTGGCTTGTAGCTGAAGCACCTAGAGGTTCCCCTGCCTCCGGCTTGCTAGCTGAGTCTGGTTATTTCTCCACTAGTCTCGGGGGCCAGTACCCCACTGCGACCTGGTCCCTCAACTATTGGATTGGGCCCCAAGGATGGATTGCTCAATATTCGTGCCCCTAGAACCCCTTCTGCCCTTCTGTCTCTTTCTTACTAACTTTCGTCGTCCGGGGACAAGCTTCTCACAGCTTGTGCTCCCCTCCTGTTCTGACTGACTCTACAGTCTCCTTCCCGCTCTCTAAGCTCCACCCCCTTCCTTCTACTTTCTACACCCACTCTCCCAACACCCTTTACTACCCAGCCTGAGATGAGACTATCCTCCCATAGGGTACGTCCAGGGTGCCCTGCTGCAATAGTCTGTGTTGGGTGCAGGTGTTACAGTCCTGGGTGGTGCTCCCTCCTTACCTGAGAGTTGGATACTACACCTCAGGATGAGGTACTGTACCTCTGTGGCGACACATGAGGTGTGCATTAACCGGTACATTGGTCTTGGGTCGGCTCTTAGTATTGGCCATGCCTTTTGCCTTGCACATGGATGGTATGGTGGGTATGTGGAGATGGATGTGAGTGTGAGCCTCGAAATTACTGTTTCCTCATGGAAGGAAGGTCAATGGCGCACCCCGTGGTGGAAATGCAGAGAGAAACAGGAGAGGCCGCAATAGTGTAGGCAATAATTTCTTAAAGTGGTTGTCCACTACTTGGACAACCCCTTCTCAATCTGAATGTTTGTCCCTGTTAAAAAAAAATCTTATATTCACCTCTGGCACCGGCTCTGCTCCAGAAGTATAGCACTTGCGCTCCCAGGGCTCATGTGATGTTATGATGTCACGTGAGCACTCTGCCCAATCAGCAACGGCTTCACTTTTCCCGCCGTTGGACAAATCGAACATCAAGAGGGAGTCAGAGAGAAGCCACAGCCCTGACTTCCTGCTGATGTTCAATATGTCCAAAGGTGGGGACAGTGAAGCCTTTGCTGATTGGGTGCAGGGCTTACGTGATGTAATATTCTCACGTGAAGACCAGTAACGCAAGTGCTGATACCGCTTTTATTTTAAAAGGGGCAAATATTTAGATTGAGAAAGGGTTGTCCTAGTATCATAACAGTGCTGATTGTTTTAGTGGCCCAAAACCTAGTGACAGGTTAATTTTAAGGGCAGGTGCAGATGGTCATAGATTATCTCATCCCATACATTCTGGTCAATTATGTCCTCTGATCAAACGCTCATCCAACTGTGAGCATAGTATGATCCGATTCTCCCGGATGAGATGTAGAAAAAAAATTCTCCATTTTCTCCATTGTGCCAGTGATGACATCTGTTATGATTTGGTAGCTGAGGAGAGCAAGCAAAAAAGGAAATACACCAGAGAGGTTGGAATCTATGGGATTGCAGTACCCTGACTAACCACCACAACTAAAGGCAGCCGTGGAGCGTACCTACGTTTGTCCTAGACGCCTCGTCACAGCCTGAGAAGCTAACTACACCTAAAGACAGAAAGAGGAAAACTATCTGCCCCGGAGCAGATCCCCAAAGAACATAGAAAGCCCCCAAACATGTAATGGCGGTTAGACAAGAGGAAATACTGACACAGACAGAAAATAGTATGAGCAAACGTTGGGGCCCAAACTTCCTAAATAGAAAAGGATAGGAAGGACACTTACTGCAACCCCAAAAAACCCTGAAAAGTACCAACTCTACTAATTACAAAAACACCTGAGATCACACGACCTCTACCACCTAAATTAGTTCTCTGGTGTAACAAAAAACTAAACAGCAGCCACTGAAAAAACTGGAAAAGGCAAATGAACAAACAACAGTGGCTGAACTAAACTGAGAGGAGCACAAGCCCCCGGAGGGGACCCGGCAGACCCCCACAGAAGTGCAGGACAAAATGCAAAAAGCAAGCACAAAAAACAAAAAGAAGAAAATGTCTTATCTGTTAGCAGAAGATGCAGGCACGAAACAGCAGGCTACAAAGTGAACAGGAATCAAAGATGAGACCAGAACAATTGATCACCGGCAACCCTGATGGGAGGGAACCTCCCTTATATAAGACCAGTCAGTAACACCTGATCGCCAATCTTCACAATCTTCATTTGATAGTTCAGTACTGTTTGTAACCACCAGAGGGAGCTTCTGCTCAGAATTCATTTCTAGCACATTCACAACAGTAACCCCCCTTGAGGAGGGGTCACCGAACCCTCATTTGAGCAACCAGGTCGGTCAGGATGAGCTCTGTGATACGCAATGATGAGTCTCCTGGCATGGATGTCCGAAGCAAACACCCAAGAATTGTCTTCCTGACCATAACCTCTCCATTTAACCAAAAACTGGAGTTTCCGTCTAGAAAAACGAGAATTCAATATTTTCTCAACCACATACTCCAGATTGCCCTCAACCAAAACAGGGTCAGGAGGCATAGCCATAGGAACCACTGGCTCGACAAACCTCTTCAATAAGGACTTGTGGAACACGTTATGGATCTTAAATGTCCCTGGAAGAAGTAAACGAAAGGAAACAGGATTAAGAATCTCCATGATCTTATAAGGTCCAATGAACCTAGGCTTAAACTTAGGAGATGCAACTCTCATAGGGATATTTCTTGAGGACAACCAGACCAAGTCCCCCACTTCAAACCGAGGACCATCAGTCCTATACCGGTTGGCAAACCGCTGGGCCCTCTCCTGAGAGAGGGACAACCTCTCCACTACCTGGTCCCAAATCTGCTGCATACGCTCCACAACAGAGTCAACACCTGGACAGACAGAAGCCTCCGTCTGTCCTGAAGAAAATCGAGGGTGAAACCCAAAATTGCAGAAAAATGGAGACATCAAAGTGGCAGAGCTAGCCCTATTATTAAGAGCAAACTCAGCCAAAGGCAAAAAAGAGACCCAGTCATCTTGATCAGCAGACACAAAGCATCTCAGATAAGTCTCCAATGTCTGGTTTGTTCTCTCAGTTTGTCCATTGGTCTGAGGATGAAAAGCCGAGGAGAAAGACAATTGAACACCAAGTTTAGAACAAAAAGTCCTCCAAAATCTGGAAACAAACTGGACTCCTCTGTCAGACACAATGTTCTCAGGAATGCCGTGTAATCGAACCACGTGCTGAAGGAACAAAGGCACCAATTCAGAGGAGGAAGGCAACTTAGGTAATGGCACAAGATGTATCATTTTGGAAAACCTATCATAAATCACCCATAATAACGGTCATTCTCTGAGAAACAGGGAGGTCGGAAATGAAATCCATAGAGATATGGGTCCATGGTCTCTTGGGCACAGGCAATGGCATCAACAAACCACTAGAGCGAGAGCAAGGCTTGGAGCAAGAGCAAGTCCCGCAGGACTGCACAAATTCCCTGACGTCACGAGACAAAGTAGGCCACCAAAAGGACCGACTAACCAAGTCTCTGGTGCCAAAAATTCCGGGATGACCGGCCAACGCGTAACAATGAATCTCAGACATCACACTCTTTTTCCATCGGTCTGGGACAAACAATTTCCCAATAGGGCAGCGCTCGGGTTTATCCTCCTGACACCCTTCCAGAGCCAGTCTCAAATTGGGCGAGATGGCGGAAAGAACTACACCCTCTTTCAAAATAACAGCAGGATCAGATAACTCAGGAGAGTCCGCAAGGAAACTCCTCGAGAGGGCATCCGCCTTAACATTCTTAGTGCCAGGAAGAAAGGAAACCACAAAATTAAAACGTGTGAAAAACAAGGCCCACCTGGCCTGTCTAGGATTAAGTCGCTTGGCTGATTCCAGATAAACCAGATTCTTATGGTCCGTGAGGACCACCACCTGATGTTTGGCTCCCTCCAGCCAATGTCTCCACTCTTCAAAAGCCCACTTCATGGCCAATAACTCCCGATTACCCACGTCATAATTATGTTCAGTTGGAGAAAATTTTCGAGAGAAAAAGGCACAAGGGTTACTTTTAGAGGTCTCTGGATCTCTTTGGGACAAAACGGCACCTGCCCCAATTTCAGAGGCATCAACCTCCACCTGAAATGGCAGAGAAACATCAGGCTGCCGTAGAACAGGAGCAGAAGTTAATCTCTGCTTAAGTTCCTGAAACGCAGAGACTGCCTCAGGAGGCCAATTCACCACATAAGAACCCTTTTTGGTCAAATCAGTCAATGGTTTAACAATAACAGAGAAATTACCAATAAATTTACGATAAAAATTGGCAAAACCCAAGAATCTTTGAAGAGCCTTTAATGAAGTAGGTTGGACCCAATCACAGATGGCCTGAACCTTGACCGGGTCCATTTCAATAACAGATGGGGACAAAATGAATCCCAGAAATGAGATCCTCTGTATGCCAAAAAGACACTTTGATCCCTTCACATACAGAGCATTCTCTCTCAAAATCTGGAACACAGTCCGAACATGTTTCACATGAGAGTCCCAGTCATTGGAAAAAATCAAGATATCATCCAAATAAACAATCAGAAATTTATCCACAAAATCCCTGAAAATGTCATCATGAAGGACTGGAAGACAGAAGGAGCATTAGTGAGCCCAAAAGGCATCACTAGGTACTCAAAATGCCCCTCTGGGGTATTAAATGCCGTCTTCCATTCATCCCGTGCTTAATGCGAATAAGGTTATATGCCCCCCTGAGGTCAAGCTTGGTAAACCAAGTAGCACTTTTCACCCTGGAAAACAGGTCAGAAATCAAGGGTAACGGATATTGATATTTCACAGTGATACTGTTCAAGAGACGATAATCAATACACGGCCTTAATGAACCATCCTTTTTGGCCACAAAGAAAAAACCGGCACCCAAGGGTGAAGAGGATGGTCTGATATGACCCTTCTCCAATGACTCCTTGATATAAGACCGCATAGCGTCATGTTCAGGTACAGACAAGTTAAAAAGGCGACCTTTAGGGAATTTACTACCAGGCACTAATTCAATAGCGCAGTCATAGCTCCTATGGGGGGCAAGGATGCAGATTTACTTTCGCTAAACACATCAGAAAAATCAGTCAAAAAGTCAGGAACATCCTGAGCCTGGGGGATGCAGAAAAAACAGGAGTGTTGGTATTAACACATTGGCAGCCCCAACTGGTTACAGACACAGATTTCCAATCCAAAACAGGATTATGAGACTGCAACCAAGGGAAACCCAGTATGATAATGTCATGCAGATTATACAGCACCAAAAATTTGCAACTCTCCTGATGATCAGGTTCAACCCTCATTATCACCTGAGTAGAGAACTGAGGTTTATTCTCAGCCAAAGGGGTAGAATCGATCCCCAGTAGGGGAATAGACTTCCGTAGGGGTATCAAGGGAAACCCACAACGTTTAGCAAAATCAAAATCCATCAGGTTAATAGCTGCTCCCGAATCAACGAAAGCCTGAGCAGAAAATGTGGACAGGGAGCAAATCAGGGTAACAGTCAACAAAAATTTAGTCTCAACACTACCCAAGACAACTGAGCGTGCAAAACGTCTTCCCCGCTTAGGGCAGACTGAAATAGCATGAGAGGCATCACCACAGTAGAAACATAACCCATTGCGTTTTCGAAACTCATGACGCTGTGCCCCAGAAGCCACTCTATCACACTGCATGGGTTCAGAAGCTGGTTCACAAGGCAACACTATTCCACGCATACCTCTACGCTCACGCAAACGTCTGTCAATTTGAATCGCTAATGACATAGAATCATTGAGACCAGAGGGACAGGGAATCCCACCATAACATCCTTTACATTCTCTGACAGACCCTTCCGAAAAAGGGCTGCCAAAGCATCGTCATTCCATTTGGTCAGGACTGCCCACCTTCGGAATCTCTGACAGTATAACTCAGCATCCTCAAGCCCCTGATTTAATGCCAACAAGGCTTTTTCAGCTTGATCAGTGACATTATGCTCATCGTACAATAACCCCAGAGCCTGAAAAAATGCATCAACATTACTCAAAACAGGGTCCCCAGGTGTCAGGGAAAAAGCCCAATCCTGAGGATCGCCGCGCAGGAGAGAGATGACAATTTGAACCTGCTGTGCTGCGTTCCCTGAGGACTTAGATTTCAAGGCAAAAAACAACTTACAGTTATTTTTGAAATTCAGAAATTTAGCTCGATCCCCTAAAAACAAATCTGGCATGGGAATCCTAGGTTCCACAACAGGCAACCCTGCAAGATAGATAGCAATACTCCGAACTTCAGTGGCAAGCTGATCTACACGGCCAGACAACTGTGCAAAATCCATTGAGAGAAAAAAAAAATCCTCCTCAGCACCCAGAGATACAGAGGGAAAAAAAAAAAAAAACTCTGACAATCTTCTTTCTTTAACACTATTTTTCCCTTCTGTGAGTACCATACAAATATCAGTTTTTTAGGCCGGTGATACTGTTATGATTTGGTAGCTGAGGAGAGCAAGCAAAAAAGGAAATACACCAGAGAGGTTGGAATCTATGGGATTGCAGTACCCTGACTAACCACCACAACTAAAGGCAGCCATGGAGCGTACCTACGTTGGTCCTAGACGCCTCGTCACAGCCTGAGAAGCTAACTACACCTAAAGACAGAAAGAGGAAAACTATCTGCCCCGGAGCAGATCCCCAAAGAACATAGAAAGCCCCCAAACATGTAATGGCGGTTAGACAAGAGGAAATACTGAAACAGACAGAAAATAGTATGAGCAAACGTTGGGGCCCAAACTTCCTAAATAGAAAAGGATAGGAAGGACACTTACTGCAACCCCAAAAAACCCTGAAAAGTACCAACTCTACTAATTACAAAAACACCTGAGATCACACGACCTCTACCACCTAAATTAGTTCTCTGGTGTAACAAAAAACTAAACAGCAGCCACTGAAAAAACTGGAAAAGGCAAATGAACAAACAACAGTGGCTGAACTAAACTGAGAGGAGCACAAGCCCCCGGAGGGACCCGGCAGACCCCCACAGAAGTGCAGGACAAAATGCAAAAAGCAAGCACAAAAAAACAAAAAGAAGAAAATGTCTTATCTGTTAGCAGAAGATGCAGGCACGAAACAGCAGGCTACAAAGTGAACAGGAATCAAAGATGAGACCCGAACAATTGATCACCGGCAACCCTGATGGGAGGGAACCTCCCTTATATAAGACCAGTCAGTAACACCTGATCGCCAATCTTCACAATCTTCATTGGATAGTTCAGTACTGTTTGTAATCACCAGAGGGAGCTTCTGCTCAGAATTCATTTCTAGCACATTCACAACAGACATCCGAGTGCAGTTCGATGTTTTCCACAGACTCATTGACTTGCATGGCTGAATACAATCTGATCATTGGATAAAACTCAGGCATGCATCGATTTTTTTCCTCCGACTATCTCTGTCCGAGGAAAAAAAATCGGACATGTGCACGGCCCCATAGACAAATGTTGTATCACACTTGGACCAAAAATACACTTGTCTGCGTCTGCCCTAAGTGTGACCACTAAAGAGCATATTTAGATTTCAGACTTGGTTACTTTTGAAGAACTGATTACACATCTGTGCTAATTTATCACTTTCTTCTCTTAGACTGACATTGACGTAAAAGCCGTTGCTGCTACCGCACAAATCCTCACCTCTGACCCCGAGAATCTAAAATCAGATGACATTTCAAATGCAATGAAGATTGTAAACAGAATACTGAATGATTCCTTGATAGCTTCGGAAAAGCATGAGGTATGTACATTACTTTCTGAAGTAAGTAGATATTATTATAATTAGGGAGCTATAAATGGCAAAGGAATTTGCACAGAATCCGGTTTTGCAATAGACAAAATATAGACCCGATTCATTAAGACTGACATTTTGTGCAACAGTCTTAATGAAGGGAGCGCAGGAGTAAGATGCAGCACATTCATCAAGAAGCATGCGCTGTACTTTCCAAATTTTTCATATGCCTCCCCTCTGCTGTTTAATCTTTTGAGATAAAATTGTGGAATGTTTTATGACCAGTGAGCGCTGCAATTTTCTTCTTCATTGTATGATTTACGCTTTAATGAATTTGATGCATCTTTCAACTATTGTGAGCCACGACCAGACACGTACGCCAGACATGATGAATTTTTCCAGCCATGCCCTGTCCCATACAAAACTTGGTGGAGCTGGTTGAAGCTAATGTAAAATGTAAAAAATCGCAACATTTTCTCACGACCTTGAGTTGTGCAAATATTTTGCAATATTTCAAGCATTTTCGGTGCCAGAGAACTGGAAAAATCTACTTGATAAATTGGGGCCATTGTAAAAATGCTCCTAAGGGCTCATTCACACGTCAGTGATTTTTCTCATATGCAAACAATGGTCCGAGTTTCATCAGTGTTTTTAATCAGTCATCAAAGTTTGGTCATAGTCAGCTTGTCACGGGTTTACTGTGACAGTGAGGAGCCAGAAGACCACAGTGTGTGATTTCTCCGACTCATGCATTGATTAGAAGAACTTCACCTTCATGTTAAGCGATGTAAATTTCTTTTAGCAGTGCAGTGGTTAATCTGATCAGTTGAGAGCTCCTGGGGCATTAAGGCTCTCAGCTGTGCACTGTTAGCCACTACCATCTCCTATATAATCTGGATCCTAGCTAGCACTCATTGTCAGAGTAGCTTATGCTGCATGACTGGAGGTTGTTGGCTATTATTGTTGGAGAAAGGCATTTGGTGGATCTACCTGTGACTGTTGCTAGGTTTTGAGTGTGTGATAATTCCCTTTCTTCTCCTACTTTGGTTTAACCCCATCCTCCACTCCCCGGTGTTTACCTTTTTGTTTATGAGAGTGATATGGAAATTTAATTAGGATAAAAATATCCTTCTGTGTTTGCTGCTTGCCATGTCCAAATCTCTATATAATGTCTTTTTGAGCGCTCAGAACGAAAAGAGGACTGTCCACACGAAAGTGTCAGTATAACAGTTCGTCAAAGACCCACATTTATTATTCATTCAAGGTTTTATACATTTACAAAAAGGGGCTGGTTAGTCAATTAACATACAATTAAAAGCTGCTAGATTATTGGCTGTTCTAGTGTAAATATGATAATTATGATAATCATGATTAAAAGAGCTGAAGTTGCAGAATTATTGTTTATATTCTTGTGACCTAGTTGTCTTGCATAACTATAATGTAAACAACAGATATCTAATAGGACTTTTTGTACTTCATGCATTTGTTCCTTTACGAAGGCCTCTTATGAAGGCCAGATTTCTTTAAAACGACTGATTATAGCTGGCCTAGAAATATGTGAGCACAGGTTTTTTTTTAGCAAGTGAGATCTATCTAACTGTGAACTGTGAATACATATATGTGAATATACTTTGAATATATGGAATACATATATATTTCCATGACAGTCCCCCCTTAGATACCACTTGCCCTAAAAAAAAACCTGCTCCTGGCCCAAGCGCTGCAACTCTTTTGTTCTGCCTGCGAGTTGAGACACCCCTAGCGCATGTCTCCCCCACCGAATATAGACTTTTCGCAAATGGGCGGTCAGGAGGACTGTCCCTGTCGGGGGTTTATGTGTTTGCAATCATAGTCTCTTTATTTGATAGGATGTTTCATCAAGGATGTGTATTCTCAGTCTGGAGGTAGTTCGGAGATCTGGTCAAGCCAGGCAGTTCTATCCGGACTGGTGCGAGGTCCAAGATGGTGAGTGGCATCAAATTGGTTGTCTCCTGAACAGTTTTTTTTTCCATTATCCTGCGGATACAAGGAATTACACAGCAACCAGTAATTAATGCAAAAATTAGAACCCCCATAATGGCTGTCCCAACCTGTGCCAACATTTTCTGCCACCCACTCATCCACCCAAAGTATCGATCCCATGGGTCAGTGACACCTGAGTTCTGTTACAGTTCCTCTGATAACTCAGTAAGTTTCTGTATTGCCATTGTGACTTTACCATTTGGGCCAGTGTTGCCTGGGATGTAGGTGCAACAGGTGTCTTTGATCATTTTGTAAACACCTCCTTTCTCAGCTAGAATCATATCCAAAGCCATTCTATTCTGGAATGCCATAATGGAAGTGGGGCCTAACTGTGCTGCCAAACATTTACAGCATCTATGGTGAAGTTAACAAATCTCTGCTGGTTATAATAGATGTAATTTATCCAATCAACATTTTTGTTTATAGTGACTCAAATCCTGCTTTAACTTGGTCTCTGGCCTTGAACTCATCAGGTAGGTCATCTGGTCATCTGTCTGGTCAGTCAGAGCATCCACGACATCCTTCATGCCTTAGGTGTCTCTCCTGGTACGGGAGCTTCCTTGCAATGCGATTCGTGGATTCAAACAGGCTTTCCCTCTAGTTACACAGAGGTTGATGTCATCTGGGGCTCTTGGACAGGATCATCAAATCTGGCAGTGAGGAGAAAAACTTGAGAATGGACATTAGTTTTTGACCAATTCAATTACATAAGTGTTATGATTTGGTAGCTGAGGAGAGCAGGCAAAAAAAAGCAATACACCAGAGAGGTTGGAATCTATGGGATTGCAGTACCCTGACTAACCACCACAACTAAAGGCAGCCATGGAGCGTTCCTACGTTGGTCCTAGACGCCTCGTCACAGCCTGAGAAGCTAACTACACCTAAAGATAGAAAAAGTAAAGCTATCTGCCCCGGAGCAGATCCCCAAAGAACATAGGAAGCCCCCAAACATGTAATGGCGGTTAGACAAGAGGAAATACAGACACAGACAGAAAATAGTATGAGCAAACGTTGGGGCCCAATCTGTCTAGATAGAAGAGGATAGGAAAGGCACTTACTGCAACCCCAAAAAACCCTGAAAAGTACCAACTCTACTAATTACAAAAACACCTGAGATCACACGACCTCTACCACCTAAATTAGTTCTCTGGTGTAACAAAAACTAAACAGCAACCACTGAAAAAACTGGAAAAGGCAAATGAACAAACAGTGGCTGAACTAAACTGAGAGGAGCATAAGCCCCCCGAAGGGGACCCGGCAGACCCCCACAGAAGTGCAGGACAAAATGCAGGCACCAAAAAACTAAAAGAAGAAAATGTCTTATCTGTTAGCAGAAGATGCAGGCACGAAACAGCTTTTCTGGGTCTCTTGGAGTGTGCCTTATGCTAAACAGTGCAATAGGGAGTGTGTCATGCCATGGTTTGCGTGACTCTTGGGCAATTTTTCAGCATTCTATTCTTAAGTGTTTCGTTCAGTTTTTCCTACCTTCCTGCTGCTCTGGGGGTGGTAAGGAGTGTGTAAGCCTAAATCTGACCCTACTGCTAATCGGGTCTTGTGTGTCAGATTTGCTGTGAATGCGGGTCCCTGATCACTTTCTATCATTTCTGGAACCCCGTATCTGCACACTATTTTCCGAAAGTAGCTTCATTGCAGTAGTCTTTGCTGACTTGGAAGGCTTCTGTTCATCTTGAAAATACTTCTTTTGACCACAATGGCGTATTTGAATCCTTCACTTGGCGATATCTGGATGTGGTCTATCTGGATCCTTTGAAGCTGGTAGAGTGGTCTTTCCAGATGAGGTGAGGGGGTCTTTCTTCCATACGTCCAGGCTTGCATTTGCCGCAGGTCAGACAGCTGCTGGTGAATTTGGCTGTTAGGGTGGAGATCCCTGAAGCGAAACAGTAAGCACCAATCAGATCATTCATCTGTGTCTTTGATATGTGGATGTGGGTCCATGTACCCATTGGACCACCATAGGGTGCATACTTTGTGGTAGGCAGAGTTTGAAGTCTATTATTGATAGCCTTCCTTCTTCACGTGTTGCTTTTTTCGCATTCAGCTCTTTTCCTTTTGGAGCTTGGTCTTGTAACTTCTTGAGCAGATCCCAGGACGTCTTTTTGTCAGGTTTCTTGTCTTCAGTCGTCATGTAGTAGCCGTCCGGCTCTACGACCTCTCCCACTTCTCCATGTTGTCTTCCTTTGGCTGCTTCTTTGGCTGCCATGTCCGCCATGTTATTGCCTCACGCCTCTTCTGTTTTCAGTTTTCCATGCACTTTGATTTTTCAAATTGCCACCATTTTGGAAGTTGGAGTACACCCAGCAGGTCCCTGAAGGCTCCATGATGCTTCACGGTTGTCCTGTTTGCTGTGATGAAGTCCCTTGTAGCCCAGATGGGTCTAAAGTCATGTGCTATGCCATGCGAGTAACTGTAGTCCGTGTAGATGTTTGCAGTCTTGCCTTCTGCCATCTGACAGGCCTTTGTCAGCGCTATCAATTCTGCTTCCTGGGCTGACAGGCTAGGTGACAGACTTCTGGACCACAGGATTTCTTGATTGCTGGTCACTGCACTTCCTGTGTTGAAACTTCTTCATCATCTGCAAATCTGGAGCCATCCAAGTATCCCCCCTTGGGAGTGGGAGTAGAGTGGCCGGGCTGAGGACTGTAGGTCTGGAGACGGTGACATTATGAGACAAAGGCAATAGAGGCGCCACAAAGATGCCTGGCGGTGGAGAGATTACTGTTGGTTGAGCTTGATTGAAGATTGCCAAGATGTCATGTGGAGTGAGAGTTTCCAGTGGCTGTCCAAGAGTGATTTCAGCAACCTTGTCCAGGAGGGTGTGTGCTGCAGATACTGCCATCAGGCAGGAGGGTGCTCTTCTTGCAACTGGATACAAGCGGGCTGAGAGGCAGCCTAAAAGTCTCTGTTTTCCCCGTGAATCCGTGCCAGGACTCCAGTAGCATGATCTTCTTTCTTCCATCAGGTAGACGGAAAGACTTTTCATAGTCAGGTAGGCCTGGTATTGGCGCTGAGACTGTGGAGTTCTTCCAATCTCCTGAATGGGTTGAAGGCTGCGTCTGATAGAAGGAGCGGGGTTGCGTTGATGCAAGCGCACAGAGGCTGCATTAGGACTGAGGCATCAGGGATCCAGATTCTGCAATATGACACTAGACCAGGGAAGTCCTGCAGCATTCTTGGAGTTGTTGGGGGAGCCATCTTCTCCACAGTGGTCTTCCAGTCTTTTGACATGTGTTTCGTCTGGTGGGCAATACAGTGTCCCAGGGATGTAACTTGCTTCTGGCATCACTGGACTTTGTTCTTCCAGACCTTGCGTTGCTGTTCTTCCAGGTAGAGTAGGAGAGACAAGGAATAGACTGTGCAGGTGTCGATGTCAACCACACAAAAGAGAAAGTCATCCACGTGTTGTAGAAGAGTGACTCTTGCATATTCTGCAATCCAGTTGACGAAGATGGAGGACATTGTCTTGGTGAAACTTGAAGGGCTTGTTTTGAGCACCTTGAGGCAACATTGTCCATATGCACTGCACTGGTGCGTGAAAGCAGGCCTCCAGGTGGAGGGAAACACTGAAGAAGGTACTGGCCAGGTTGATCACCGTGAATACCGTTGCGGTGACTGGGACTCTTGAGAGCAGAGTGTGATGGTTCAGCACTGTTGGGGTTTCAAATACCGTAGCCTTTTTCGCGGCCTCCAGGCCTTGCACCATTCTGAACTCAGTGGGGTTTACAGTCTTTTTCTTCACTGTGGAAAGCTGGGATTGATTCCGATGGGCGAGGCAGCCCAGTTTGGCCTTGTCCTTCAGTATGCGGCAGGGGACTCCCATCTGCTGGTGCAGAGCTGGCGGGAAAACAAACCGTCTACTAGGATCCACATCATGAGAGATGACGACCAGCTGGCTTTCTTGTTCTCCACCAAGACAGTCACTGTGTTAGCACCTGCTCTGGTCACAGGGGTCTTCTTGTTGGGACGTCTCCTTAAACGGCTGCTTTTTCTCAGCACGGGCCATCAGTAGTTTCTTTTTCTCCAGCTCGGTCTCAGGTCAATATTTGTGCACAAGTTTGAAGAGCTGAGTGGCCTTTTGCCGGTCTAGGGCCTGGGTGAACTGGTTGATTGCAGGGGGCACCTCCTGGTGCTTGCAAAAGATGAACCTCTGGCGTTGGAGCTGGATGTGGTGTTGCCATTCCATGAAGCGAGTAGAGTCCTTCTTGAGTTGAATATCCTGGCCAATGTCAAAGTTCTCAGGCCGTCTTCTTAGGCGAGTTCACTTAGACCTTCAGTTGGTCAGAGACATCTTGACTCTGGGTGATGGAGTGGCTTTTCTGGTACTATGTCCAGCACCTCCTGTGATAGGTCTGCAGTGTGGTTGTTTGAGGTTCCTGTTTCTTCTTGGGTCAGGGGTGAAGAAAGTGTCATGGTCCCATCTTCCTGGAACACTCTGGTCGCTTTCAGCTTCTGCAGTAGGTCCACTCCCAATAGGTTGAGGGTGCAGGTTTTTTACACAACAAACTGGGACATGATGGAGTGTTCTGGCTGAGTCCACACGCTCAGGGGCTTCATAATCTGGAAATATCTGACTTGACCATCAATTCCCATGCAGGAAGCAGAAGATTCTGATAGGTAGGTGAGGTTGCGGAGTTCCACAAGAAAAGATATGACTACGCCATCCACTCTCAGGATATTGGTCCCACTGGTGGGGTTCCTTGTGGACTTGGTGTGCTCTTGTCCTATGGACGGGGTTCTTCACTGCTTTCTGTGTTTCTTCTTTTTCTGGGTGAAGTCAGTGTTCTGCACTTGTTCCGGAAATGACCAAACTCGCCACAGTTGTAACACTTGACATTCCTTCTGTCCCGGCGGGACTCAATCCTTTTTGCTACTGTGAGCAGGGTATCCATTGCTATTGACGTGTACTCAGGCCTGGCTGCTACCAGTGGTTTCCTGATTGGTTCTCTCAGTCCATGCACAAAAGCCTGTGCCAACATCCGTCTGTGTGTCTGATCATGGGTAATGAGGCCCAAATCTTGAAACACTTGCATTACTCTGTCATGGAACTTCTCCACAGACTCTGTCTTGTCTTGACTCGTGACATGTAGGCTGAGAGTTTGTCCTGTCAGTCTGCTTTTGGCCCATTCTCTGAGTTGCTCAATTAGCTTTGGTCCTGTCTCCCAGGCATACGCATCTAACTCTGCTGGATGCTTGAAGTGTTCTCTCATAATTGACCAGAATGCATCACCTGCTTTTATTTCCTTTTTCAAATAATTTTATTAAATTTCCTAATACTTATTAATTAACATAAGTAGATGCAACTTAATGATATAAATCAAATAGAGATCAATCCAGGTTGCTGTATACGTTCGCTGGATCTGCTGCATTTTTTGGCAAAATGGCATGGGGTGTATCCCTGGGTCTGGCAGCATACTGATCACCTGGCTTGGGATGAAGGGCTCATAGGATGGTGCCTCTACCTGTCCCTGCTCTATTGGTGCTTGTGTGTTTTCTTCCCTAGTATTGGGCAGCATGTGTGACGTTGCATCTTCATCTTCATCAGATAAGAAGTGACATGGTGTACTTGGTGCATACACTGGGTGAGATTTGGGCTTTAAAGTTGTCTTGCTGCATGGGGATTTCCCACTTCCTTGCTGAGGCTGGATCAGTGTCATGGTTCCATGCTAGCAGCCCTACTTGGCACTGAGGTTCCTCATTTGTCTCTGTAGCTATACCACCCCCCTGTGAAGCCCTAAGCTGTGGACTGTTGTGTCTGGGGGCTACATGTAGCATTTTGTGTAGGGAGATTTGCACTTTCTTCTCCTGATATAATGACTGGCAATGTTTGTACTGTGTTTGGGATAGACAAAGTGCCCTGTGCTGGAGACACTGAATACAGGGACACCACATTGCTTGGATTGGGCGTTGACCCAGTTGATAACGAAGTAGAAAGAAAAAAAAAAAAAGGAAGAGAAGGGAGGTGTGAGGGAGGAGGAGAGAAAGAGGAGGGGAGGGAGAGAAGAGTGAAAGGGGGAAAAGAGAGAAAGATGGAGGAGAGAGAGAGAGAAAGATGGAGGGGGAGAAGTAGAAGAAGATGAAGAAGAAGATTTGAGAGTTGGAGAGGAAGAGATAGAAGAAGAGGAAGATGAAGAAAATGGATGTGTCAGAGATGTGATGGAGGGAAAAGAAGGAATGAGAGGGATGGCAGCGAGGAAAGAGGAGAAAAGTCTGAAGAAGAAAGAGAAAGGGACTGAGAGAAGAAAAAGGAGAGGGTGTCCCCCCTGTGACTCTTGAGAGGGGATGGTTGAAACAAAAATGCCTTCTCCCTGTGGAGAGAGGCGGGGAGCGTTTTTCCCTGTACAAGGCTCCTTACTCAATGAGAGCAGCCTACACCTGTCCCGTGTCTCCACATGATGGACATGTGATGTGTGTGACTCTGAATTCTGCTCTTGTGACATGTCAGTGATCTTTTTCTCACAGATGATTTAACACCTTTTCAAACTTATTCACATAAAAAAAAAAAAAAAAAAATTATTTCCTCGCCGAATGCCCGACGGGAGGGGCTACTCAGACCACTGCGTAGTTTGTGTCTGCTCTCTCCCTCAGCCTGTAATTCTCCTTATCTATGTGACCTTGTTCTAAAGCAAGCTTGTAGAAAAAAAAATGGCTGGAGAAATAAAGCTCTAAAATAAATTGCTTAGAGAAAAAATCTCTCCAAAATCATTTAAAAATGTACTTAAAAGAAAAATTTTAAAAACAAAAGTTAGATTTAGTAAAAAAAAAAACTCTAGAAAAAGAAAACAAAAAAAATAAATTCACCCAAAAAGGGGAGAAAAGAAAAACCGTATTAATCATAAAACTCTGAAAAACAACCCTTGTTACTAAAACAGCTAATTAAAAATCTCTGGAATGTCAGCTGGCTGCTTCCCCCCTCCCTTCCTTATATCTCTGCTTGCTGTCTCTATAGCCACTGAAATCACGTATCAAAAAAAAAAAAAAAAAAATTATTATTCCTCAGTTCCTCAGAATAGCAAAAAATGAATATAGTTCAGTCTGAATGCCTGAGAATTTTCACATTAAAACCTGTAGCCAAAAAAACTAGCTTAAAAAAATAAAAATCAAAGCCAAGAAACAGAATGCCTGATAACGTGATTAGCAGAGGAGGGGGGGTCAAAGGGGTTTTCTCGCTGCTGCAGCCAGCACACTGCTCTGAATGAGTTACTGACAGAGCGCACGGAGATGTGATTTAAAGCGACAGTACCTGATACAGACAATGAGACAGACACCCGGGAGAATACGAATCCCTCTTTTGATGATCTGTGACACATACAAGCTGCTCTGGTAACTGATAACTCACCAATTGCACTGAGCGCGGTGAAGCTCAAGGTTCTATCGCTCTGTATCGTACGCCCTGGCTGGTGCGCCGGTCACAGTAATCTGCAATAGCCTTCATCAAAATTCTCACTATCCACGTCTGATTTGACTGGGATGGCCTCCCGGTGCGTGGACAATTATTGTGAGAACTTATCCAAACAAAGCTTCTGCCCTTCACGTCTGATTTGACTGGGATGGCCTCCCAGTGCGTGAAAGTTTACTGCAGAAACTTAACCGAACAAAGAAAAGAAAAAGAAGAAAAATCCAGCGTGGAGCAGAGATGATTAAAAATAAAAAGTCTTTAATAAAGTTGACTAAAAATGAACAGCAATATCACGCAGTACAGACCCACAGAGATATGGCAGAACGATCTACGCGTTTCGACGTGTGTCTTTCTCAAGATCTTGAGAAAGACACACGTCGAAACGCGTAGATCGTTCTGCCATATCTCTGTGGGTCTGTACTGCGTGATATTGCTGCTCATTTTTAGTCAACTTTATTAAAGACTTTTTATTTTTAATCATCTCTGCTCCACGCTGGATTTTTCTTCTTTTTCTTTTCTTTGTTCGGTTAAGTTTCTCACTATCCAAGATCTTGAGAAAGACACACGTCGAAACGCGTAGATCGTTCTGCCATATCTCTGTGGGTCTGTACTGCGTGATATTGCTGTTCATTTTTAGTCAACTTTATTAAAGACTTTTATTTTTAATCATCTCTGCTCCACGCTGGATTTTTCTTCTTTTTCTTTGCTTGCTATGGTTGCTCTGCCACATCCGTGCGAGGAGTGAGGATATTTATGTGCATCATGAACATTGGGGTAAGCTGACATCATCTGTGTTTTTTTTTTAACCGAACAAAGCCCTCGCTTCCACAACTGGATTTTCTGGGATAACTTCCCTCCAATATGTGAAGAATATCTGCGTGGACTTATCCAAAACAAAGCTCCCGCCCTCCACGTCTGATTTGACTGGGATGGCCTCCCGGTGCGTGAAAGTTTACTGCGGGAACTTATGCAGCAATTTGTCTTTTGCTATACAGCCCCCAGAAATCAGCAAGCAAAAACACAGTCACCGTTCCAACTTTCTCCCGGTTCACATAAAACATGAAACATACAGCACAGCAGCAAACAACTCGGCTTATATCCCAGGGCTTTTGGATAAGGGTATGGACTTTTTACACAACCTGGGAATGCGGTGATGACCACGTCCGACCGGCTGGAAGTGTAGGCTAGGACTAGGCACAGGGAACATTCAGGTAAGATGACAAAGTTTTCTTACCTTACTGATGGAGCTGCAGTCTCCGTCCCGTGTGCCAAGGCCAGGGCCAACACTCCCGTCTCTCCGGTCGGCCGGGTCCTCGTGCGTTTCGTCCAATGCCCCGCGTTCAGGCGCCAACTGATATGGAAATTTAATTAGGATAAAAATATCCTTCTGTGTTTGCTGCTTGCCATGTCCAAATCTCTATATAATGTCTTTTTGAGCGCTCAGAACGAAATGAGGACTGTCCACACGAAAGTGTCAGTATAACAGTTCGTCAAAGACCCACATTTATTATTCATTCAAGGTTTTATACATTTACAAAAAGGGGCTGGTTAGTCAATTAACATACAATTAAAAGCTGCTAGATTATTGGCTGTTCTAGTGTAAATATGATAATTATGATAATCATGATTAAAAGAGCTAAAGTTGCAGAATTATTGTTTATATTCTTGTGACCTAGTTGTCTTGCATAACTATAATGTAAACAACAGATATCTAATAGGACTTTTTGTACTTCATGCATTTGTTCCTTTACGAAGGCCTCTTATGAAGGCCAGATTTCTTTAAAACGACTGATTATAGCTGGCCTAGAAATATGTGAGCACAGGGTTTTTTTTAGCAAGTGAGATCTTTCTAACTGTGAACTGTGAATACATATATGTGAATATACTTTGAATATATGGAATACATATATATTTCCATGACAAGAGTATGTTTGCACGATTGGTATTTTCCTTTATCCCTGTTTGTATTACCTTGTTAGTTTGGTTGGTGTATTAAGGTACACTACTACTCCCCTCTTCCCTGGGTGGGGGAAGGGTACAGATTGAGGACGGATTCAGGAGCTAAGGCAAGGTATGTGGTCCCGACATATTCACCATCAGAAGTAATCTGGGAACATGGTGCGCTAGGGAGCACCCTAGTGTTAGGGATGGGAAGGATGCCCTGGTCCTGGGACACCTGACAACAGTCGTGGCACAGCTTTTAGCATCAGAGTTAGGTCAGAGTTTTATCATTTTTTCCTCTGATGAAAAATAAACCCTGATCAAAGTTTTCAAGCTTCTCCCATCAGTCTGTGAAAAATGGATAGCACACGGATGTCACCCATAGACTTGCACTGGCGAGTTTAGAGTGCTAGGCTTACACAGGGAAAGCTCTAGACGTATACATTAAATAGCCACTGATCTACAGCTGATGGATACCAAAATTGTGACCTCTTGGAGCTATCAACCTGCTATAAGTATACCTTTTATTTACTGTAGCTTAGTAGACTATTCTGTTCTATGTAGAGGTATACATTGAAACAGCACATACTGTGAAGTCCTGGTGGTTAGATCGTCTTTAATACAACATTTAACACCTTTTGTACAAGTTTTGTACAGTTTGTATGACTTTTCTTTGCTCTTATTAAGAACTGGTTACATTTAAACTGATAGCAAATGCTATTGGCGCAATTCATACTTGCTTACTCTTCCAAAATGTACTTGCTGTTGGAACAAAAAAGGGAAACCTCTGGGACTTTCAAGAGTATGCTACACTAAACATGCCAAAAACCTCCTGGAAATAAGCTCTTCAGGGAGCTGTCTTCATTCAGAGAGATAGGTAAGTGGTGGGCAAGGAGAAGGTGGAAATGAACATGGTAGGGTGTGTAGAGTTGGGGAAATGGGAATTGATGAACGATACTTATGCATTAAATTTTTAACACCCATATGATGTCAGAGAAAACATGGCAAGAATGATATAGCTATGGCCGAAAATAGCCCAAAGGGCAACTACCACACAACTGTGGCGTTAGTTTATCTCCCGTGAGAACAAAGGATTGGGTGCTGACATCCAACATCCCTATACTGTCAACTCCATACACGTTAGATGGTCGCTAGTCCCCATGAATTCAGCCATCTTTCATGTAATGTGTATGATATGTATGAACGATCACCTTTATGGTTGAGCCTTCAGAGACCGGTAGCAGGGTTTTATAGAAGAACTGCTGAGTGATTTATGGTGAATAGTACTGCAACAGGTAACCACTTAGGGTATGTTTCCACGGTCCGGATTACATCCGGAATAGCTACGGATTGAATTTTGCGTACAGCTGCAGCGTTTAATCTGCAGTGTCCAGATGTTACAGCATAGTGGAGGGGATTTGAAGAAATCCCGTCTCCATTATGCGTCCTAATGGACACACCCACGAAACCGGATATGCGGCGCGTCTTTTTAGACCGCAGCATGTCTGTTTACCTTGCGGCGACGCTCTGTCTCTGCAAGGTAAATAACCCGATGTATGTATGCGATGCGGTGATTCCGCATGTGTTCAATGAATCACATGCGGAATCACCGCGCGTACAGAAGCGCCGACAATATGGCCCGTGGAGACGGGCCCTTATACTCTCTGAACCTTATTTTGATATGACTTAATAATTCACTATAATACCGTAACACATTACAATTGGTTAACGTTTAACCTTCCTTTGTGAACATAGAGAAATTTCTGACTCTATCAATGACTTCATAATATGACTTGCATAACCATAATGCTTTTTTTCTGCAGGTGGTGGTTTCTGCAGTTACTACTGTTAGCCAGATTTTAAGTGCTCAACCTGATAAATTTAGCAATGAAATTGTAGAAAAAGAAGCAGAAAGGTAATTGGTATGCATTTCATTTTTGAGGTAATCATTACCGCTTTGCAAATATTTTTTTTCCAAAATGATCTAATTTTCAGAGAATTATAGTTCTCATAGTGTATCGCAGTGAACTCTGTCGGCAAAACAAATAACCAAACCACCAGGGAAAAGGACCTCTTTTATTGTATCTTAAAGCTCAAGGGGAATCTGTCAGTAGGACAACCCTTCTAAGCTGTCTATATGAACCTGTAAGTCATAGAAAAGTGAAGAAAATGACACCCTGATATCTGCAATCTGATGTCTAATTCCAGAGAAATACATACTTTGCTTAATATGTAAATGAGCTGTTAAGATCTATGGGTTGAACATACTGTAGATCTCCTTGATAATCTGCTTCCAAAGCATATTAAAAACGAATGGGGCGTTACCAGTGTGACACATGTAATGTCTGACACATGAAAGTCTGCTCTGCTGATGTCATCTGAGTGCAGTCTGACATCCGCGGACTTGGTCAATGGAAAAGATGGAGAAATTAAGTTCTCCGTCTTCTTCTCAGTGTGCTCTGATTCTCTTGTTTGAGAAAATCAAATCTCACTAAGCTGATACTCTGCTCAAAGTCTCACAGAGTTTGAGTCGAGTGTCATTAGCATATTCAGCCCAATTCTCTCGGACAAGAGAACCATCGATCGTGTGACCCCGACCTAAATGTTGTAAATTAATAAAAAATTTTTGAATGTTTCAATTAGATTTTTTTCTTCTTTTCAATAGTTTAACCAGGACACTGGAGGCACTTTCTGTGAACAGCACTAGACCTGTTTTATCAGTGGTGCAGCCTAGCGTTGCGATTGAGACACGTCAGCTGTCTACAATGAATTTCAACGGAATTTCATTTATGTCTTTAAGAGGTATAACTCATTATTCAGTAAGATCTTTATCAATTCTGTATGCAGATAGAGATAGTTGTCAATGCCTGTATTGAACCACTTCCTGGATCACTAACCTCAGAATAACCAGGAAATAATAAAAAAAATACCAGTTACTCTAATCTTTTCTCAACAATCCTGTAGAACAATCCAATTTGGACAATTTTATTTTAGTCAAAGATAATTGTGCCTTACATTACTTATTACAGCACAGTAATACAAAATGAATCATGTGATACAGGATAAAAAGTGAAATGTTTTGATATGATCAAAGTACTGCTATAAAATACTGTGTAATAAGATATTGTCATTTTGCCAAAATGAAGGAGTAGGGAAAATCAAACACCAAGCTGCTATTAACAGGAAAGTCAGCACGATAATAAAAATGCAAATAGACTTAGAACGTTATGAAGGTTTCTGGGAAGAAGTGTTTAATCAGGGATTAAATTAGTAAGAAACTACCGGTATATTGTCTAGTGATGGCTCACACTGAACATCAGCTTCTAGATGATTAGTACATTATACAGTATTTCTTAGGGCTCAAGGAATGCTTGTTCGTCAGGTAAAATAATTTTTAAGCACACTCAAAGGACCACGCCAGTGTTTTTTTTTTTAGTGCTGGAGTGGTGCAACTAATCTGAGTTCCCTGCCCTTAGTATTCCACTCACTAGCCACAGTCTTCAGATGTTCAAGGCTCCGCTCTGGTCCCAGGCCGCCATCTTGTGTCCACAACTTCTGATTGACCGGAAGTTAGAAGTAATAGTCACAAGCTGTCAATGCAAGTCTATGAGAGCCATGTTCTGAGTCTCATAGACTTACATTGAGTTGTGATTTCCGGCTCACCCAGCAAACACTGGAGCGATATGGCAGCTGACAACCTGCAAAAGACTGACTGAAGCGGTGCCTATAAAAAATGAAAATTGCTACTGATGAATATAATACTAGGGACAGGTAATTGAGATTAGTTGCACCACTTCATCACTGCAATAAAAAAAAACAGCTGGAGTGGTGCTTTAAAATTAATCATTCTCGCCAACAAATCTATGCTCACAAAATGATCGTATTGTTCTGTGCTCATGGAATTGAGTTCGGCTTATATTAATAGGTTGGCTTGTAAGTACTATAATTGATCGGTGGTTGTTTAATGGCCTTTGTCGGCCCTGTCTGAATGCGGCCTTTGAGTGTTGGGTCTTATGTGCATTAAAGGGCTATGTTCCAGTTCCCTGCATAGTGGGTAGCTGGGAGCAAGTGTAAAGATTCATCAGGTGCAGTAAACAGCAGGAGACAGAGAAAGAGTTAACATGAATTTACTTGAATAGTTTCTGAGTAGCAATTCGGGAAAACCTCCACGCAGGGAGATGATTAGGCAGATAAAAACACCAGGGCAATACTGAACTACATAAACAGATACACAATAAACGAAATGAGAAGGGGAGAAATGAAGGTAATGACTTATCGATTGGAGTTCTTGTTGGGGAGCGGTTGGAACAACTTCCGACAGCATCGCAATCCGTGAACAAAGTCTCTGGCTCTGCTGCGTAGAAACGAGATGCACTGTCTCCTGACCGTGCCGAAGTATCCGGATCTGTTGGCCTTGGGTCCGTTGATCTTGGGACACAGTTCCTTTTGCTGGTTTCTCGAGAGTGACGCAGTACAGCGGGAGCACAATGCCGTATAGGCCGCAGGAGTGAAAAGGCCTATACGGTTCAGGAAAAGACGGTATGTCTGCTGCACTACACGTTATGGGCCGGGTTCGTGGAGGGGCACCCGGTAATGGATGTAAGAGTCGGTCAGCCTGTAAAGGGCTGGCGTCAGTGGCGGTAGTTGAGGAGAGGGAGTCAACTTTCTTCCTACTCTGTAGTTGCCTTCCCGCCAAGTCTCTCTCTTTCCAGCGCTCAGCCCCTTTTATGTCCCCCATGACCCCTTCTGTCAGGTGCTCAGGCCCTACCCACACAGACAAGTCGTTCCCCTGCAACAGTGATGACGGCCCCGATAGTTCTGGCTCCAGAGCGTATCTCGAACCACAGACATTGTTCCTGTTCATCTCCTTACATGAGTTTGTGAACAAAAACTACCAATTGGACCTTTCTATATGCTAACTTTTTTTTACACGTTTGTGATCAAGGGCATATTCACCATGGTGAGGACCATACAACTTTTCGAGAGGGAGGGCTTTGGCCCCAACCATTTTGCTACTAGGTAGGGAGAACCTGCATTAGCCTTCAGGAACTGCATTATTAGCAAGAAAGGGTCTGGAAATTATACCAAGCGCAATGTAAGGAGTGTGAATTATTATTATTATTTATTCATATAGCATCATTGATTCCATGGTGCTGTACATGAGAAGGGGCTAGATAAAAATTACAGATATCACTTGCAGTAAGCAAACTAACAATGACAGACTGATACAGATGGGAGAGGACCCTGCCCTTGCGAGCTTACATTCTACAGGATGGTGGCGAAGGAGACGGTAGGTTGGGGGGGTGCAGCAGATCCTGTGTTGGTGAGGTGGTAGCTCCGGTAGTGGTGAGGAGGCAACGGGGTCATTGCAGGCTGTAAGCTTTCCTGAAGAGGTGGGTTTTCAGGTTCCGTCTGAAGGATCCGAATGTGGTTGATAGTCGAACGTGTTGGGGCAACGAATTCCAGAGGATGGGGGAAATTCGGGAGAAGTCTTGGAGGCGGATGGGACCCAAATGCAAGACTCTTCTGTCTTGGTTGACAAAGCCCAGCAGTATAATTTACTCTTTACTGTTGCTTTTATTGTATATGCCTCCACTTTGTCCCCCACTTGCATCTGTGTTGAGCAATAATTAAAGAAAATTTGCATTAAAACTTTCAAGTGTGCGGTGAAAATTTCTCTACTTGATGATCCAGAAGTTTGCCACTCCCCTCCACTGACACCTCATTCTACAGCTGTGTGTAGGCTGTATTTTTCTACTTTTGTATGTGGCAACCTCCTATCTTCTGTGTATACCACTGATAGCGATCATGTTTTATCTCTTGATATGGTATCCCATGATTTTAATTTTTTTTGTGTTTGTGTATAGGGTTAACAGATGACCTGGCGTCCAATAGAGTCATTGTTGATAATGACACTTCGAAGTTTGTACTCAATGAAACAGCAGAAGTACAGATTTTTGTCAAACCAGTAGGAAGTAAGTACATAAAGCCATGGGAATTGTGGGGTTTTGGACAAAAAACTTCATCTGATTATGTCACCATTTACTTTCCCCTTGACTTTTCCAGCGCTCCTACTCTTCACTATAACATTGTAAAGCAAAGGTAAAAAGACTACCATGGGTCATCGCTTCCTGAGAGGGCAAATATGTCCTCCTCCTGTCCTATCATGGGTGCATGTGATGTGAAACAAAACCTAGACACCATGTGTTTACATAATGTTCATTTTCCATATATGCTGTGATATACAGTACAGACCAAAAGTTTGGACACACCTTCTCATTTAAAGATTTTTCTGTATTTTCATGACTATGAAAATTGTACATTCACACTGAAGACATCAAAACTATGAATTAACACATGTGGAATTATATACTTAACAAAAAAGTGTGTAACAACTGAAAATATGTCTTATATTCTAGGTTCTTCAAAGTACCACCTTTTGCTTTGATGACCGCTTTGCACACTCTTGGCATTCTCTTGATGAGCTTCAAGAGGTAGTCACCGGAAATGGTTTTCACTTCACAGGTGTGCCCTGTCAGGTTTAATAAATGGGATTTCTGGCCTTATAAATGGGGTTGGGACCATCAGTTGTGTTGTGCAGAAGTCTGGTGGATATACAGCTGATAGTCCTACTGAATAGACTATTAGAATTTGTATTATGGCAAGAAAAAAGCAGCTAAGTAAAGAAAAACGAGTGGCCATCATTACTTTAAGAAATGAAGGTCAGTCAGTCTGAAAAATTGGAAAAACTTTGAAAGTGTCCACAAGTGCAGTTGCAAAAACCATCAAGCGCTGCAAAGAAACTGGCTCACATGAGCACCGCCCCAGGAAAGGAAGACCAAGAGTCACCTCTGCTTCTGAGGATAAGTTTATCCGAGTCACCAGCCTCAGATATCGCAGGTTTATAGCAGCTCAGATTAGAGACCAGGTCAATGCCTCACAGAGTTCTAGCAGCAGACACATCTCTACAACAACTGCTAAGAGGAGACTTTGAGCAGCAGGCCTTCATGGTAAAATAGCTGCTAGGAAACCACTGCTAAGGACAGGCAACAAGCAGAAGAGACTTGTTTGGGCTAAAGAACACAAGGAATGGACATTAGACCAGTGGAAATCTGTGCTTTGGTCTGATGAGTCCAAATTTGAGATCTTTGGTTCCAACCACCGTGTCTTTGTGCGACGCAGAAAAGGTGAACGGATGGACTCTACATGCCTGGTTCCCACCGTGAAGCATGGAGGAGGAGGTGTGATGGTGTGGGGGTGCTTTGCTGGTGACACTGTTGGGGATTTATTCAAAATTGAAGGCATACTGAAGCAGCATGGCTAACACAGCATCTTGCAGCGGCATGATATTCCATCCGGTTTGCGTTTAGTTGGACCATGATTTATTTTTCAACAGGACAATGACCCCAAACACACCTCCAGGCTGTGTAAGGGCTATTTGACCAAGAAGGAGAGTGATGGGGTGCTACGCCAGATGACCTGACCTCCACAGTCACCAGACCTGAACCCAATCGAGATGGTTTGGGGTGAGCTGGACTGCAGAGTGAAGGCAAAAGGGCCAACAAATGTTAAGCATCTCTGGGAACTCCTTCAAGATTGTTGGAAGATCATTTCTGGTGACTACCTCTCGAAGCTGATCAAGAGAATGCCAAGAGTGTGCAAAGCAGTCATTAAAGCAAAAGGTGGTTACTTTGAAGAACCTAGAATATAAGACATAATTTCAGTTGTTACACACTTTTTTGTTAAGTATATAATTCCACATGTGTTAATTCATAGTTTTGATACCTTCAGTGAGAATTTACAATTTTCATAGTCATGAAAATACAGAAAAGTCTTTAAATGAGAAGGTGTGTCCAAACTTTTGGTCTGTACGGTATATAAATGCCTCTGATTGATGACAAACTGTAACATCCATCACTACGGCGTCCCAATATAAACCAAAAAAAATGTCTAAATATGAGTTGGCGTAAGGAAGAGAAAAGTGTATAGCATCTAGCAAGATGTGTTAAATCTGTCACACAGTGTGTGTCTCTGTGACTTGTCACCTCTTCATATTTCCTAGACTAACTGTTAGCATTTGTAAGTCCAGGCTGTTATGTAATGAAAAAACAGCACACGAAAATTAAAACACCAACAAAAACCATCAATTGAAGGCAGAAAACTTATCACATTGTCTACAAAAATCTACCTGAATGAGAAAAGTATACAACATATTATTCGCGATAATGTCATTCCAAATGACTGAGCTGATTAAAGTGGTTTTGCAGTTTGAAAAGGATAATCTGTAAGTGTATAAAATACTTAAAATTACCAAATTATCCCCATAATTTTGATATTAGCATCTTTCAAGGATCCTGGCTGTGATACTTCCAACTTGTGATCAACACAAGAGAGAGTTTCTTATGTCAGCACAACATATGTGCAGCACGGTGGCTCAGTGGTTAGCACTGCTGCCTTGCAGTGCTGGGGTCCTGGATTCAAATCCCACCAAGGATAACATCTGCAAGGAGTTTGTATATTCTCATCGTGTTTACGTGGGTTTCCTCCGGTTTCCTCCCACTTAGTGTGAGCACCAATGGGGACAGAGAAAATGTATGTAAAGTGCTGTAGAATACGATTATGTTATATAATCAAAGCATAATAAATAAATCTGCAGTGTTTGTGTGAAGAGTGATGGTGGAATGTTCATATCAATATCAAAGCCATTTCTCTGTCTAAGCAGCAGTTTTGACTGAAAAGGAGACTGTTTTAGCAATTGAACTGAGCCAAACAGCCAGTTTTGTTTCTGTGGTGAACACAAGCTTAAGCTGCTGGGTGCAGAACAAGTTTAAAATCATACAATCTTTGGTGTAGTGTGAAAGCAGGAGTTGCTGGGTTCTAGGAAACCGTCAGAGAAGAAAGCGATTTTCCTCTGTAACTGGGATTAATATAACAGCCCAGTTACAGTGGAAATCATCAATAAAACAAGTGTATTAATATGTTCAAATGCCCCCTTCCACACCTAAAGCCTTCTAAGACCTTATGAAGAGCACGGTGAGCAAAATAAATGAAAAAATAAATACATAAATTAAGGAAACTAAAGAACAAAACAAAACTGTCTTTAGCCAGACCCTCATAAAAAATGTCTAATATAATAAATAATTTCTACAGAAAGGGGAACAAAATTTAAATGTGCCATTTTGTGGTCGTTAAGAAAAAAATGTGAAAAATAAACACGTATTTTTTTTTCTTAAAAATTTCTTTCTTATGAGCAAAAAAAAGTAATATAAAAATTACAGAAGAATGAAGCTTCATGCATCAGAAAAAAAGAGGCAAACATCTTTTCATATCCCAACCTAGACACTTTTTAGAGACGATAAAAGCGCATGTATAACAAAACCAGAAAATGTGCCTGGTTAGAAATTATGTAAAATGACCCGGTTCTGAACTGGTTAAAGATATTTTTTCAAAAGTATTTATTTTATTTATTATGCTTATTCATATAGCGGCATTAATTTCACAGCACCTTACAGACATCATCACTGTCCCTATTGGAGCTCACAATCTAGATTCCCTATCAGTATCTCTTTGGAATGTGGGAGGAAACTGGAGAACCCGGAGGAAACCCACGCAGACACGGGGAGCACATACAAACTCCTTGCAGATGTGGTCCTTGGAGGGATATGAACCCAGGAGCCCAGCACTGCAAAGCAACAGTGCTAACCACTGAGCCACCATAGACAATCCCTTATATTTCAACACAAATACATCTTTAGTATTCTGAGCTCCATATTTCTAATACACAGCTTAAATTCCCTATTTGGGTCTGTATTTCTATAAAATTCTTTCTGTCTGTAGCTGTAATTGTAACACTTGTATATTGATTCATAATCCCCTAAATGGAATTTGTATAAACCTGCCCTCAGTATTGGAGTTACGATAAACCTACATTTACTGGATGCTGTTAAGTCACAGTGCACCAAAAATTACCGTAAATGTTTTGCAAATAATACAAACAGAACATTTTAATCTAGGACAAAAATGCATTACAAATATTTTTTTATTTCACTTTTGTCTTTCTTGTGCAGAAACGAATGACAATGACACGGTTGGATTTGTCCTGTATCAAAATGACAATTTATTTCCTTCTAAGCATAAAAAAACATTGGGCTTTCGAAAGAAGATAATTTCTGCCAGTATTTCTGGAGCGAGTGTTAACATTCAATTTAGCTTCAATCAGCAGGTACATTTTTGACATATTGGCTTTATTTCACAGTATAAGTTTGTGAATATGGGTTACTCATTTTTTCAACTGCTTGTTCAATAAACCACCCCAAAATTGTGGTTTAACGCATAGAGAATTGAGAACTAAACTCGGTCTATATGGTTATTATTCATGTGTATTTGCCTTTTATTTAGTGAGAATTACCTACTAAAATTACATTTGGAATATTTCCTCTACCTTTGTTTTTTCTCTACAACACACTAACATTTCATAATCCGAGAGCATCAGGAAACTTCTGCACTAGACAAAAATCTTGAAACATAACTTTTAGTTCCATTTTCTTAACCCCTTCACCCTGGACCATTTTCCGTTTTTCTTTTCTTCCTCTCCTTCTTACAAGACCCGTAACTGTTTTTTGCTTGTTTTTTTTCTGGATGAGTTGTACTTTTTAATGACATCATTCATTCTGCCATATAGTGTACTAGATAGCGGGGAAAAATTCCAAGAGTGGTGAAATTGCAAAAAAGTGCAATTCCACAATTGTTTTTTTTTTTTACCATGTTCATTACATGGTAAAACAAACTGATATTCGAGGTCAGTACGAGTATGCAGATACCAAACGTATAGCTTTTTTTTCATTTAAGTGATGAAAAAGATTTCCGAAACTTGTATGTACATTTTTTTTTTTGCTTTTGTCACCATTTTCTGAGACCCGTAGCGGTTTCCTTTTTCAGGATATGGGGCTGTGTGAGGGCTTATTTTTTCACCCTGAGCAGATGTTTTTGCTGATACCATTTTAAGGTTCATATGATGTTCTGATTGCCTCTTATTGCATTTTAGTGCAATGTTGCGGCGGCCAGAAAAACATAATTCTGGTGTTTCGATTTTCTCGCTACACTATTCACCTCTCAGGTTAACTTAGTCTATATTTTAATAGATCAAACATTTCTGAACGCAGTGATCCCAATTGTGTGTATTTTTTATTGTTTTAATTTCAATGGGGCAAAGTGTGGGTGATTTGAACTTTTGTGTTTTTTCATTTTTTTAAACTTTTTTTTACTTTTTTTTTGCTGTATTAAATAGCCCTTTTCGGGAACTTGAAGCTGCGATCGCTTGTGCTATACATAGCAGAAATCATGAATTGGTTTTCACAGGAGGATCATAGTGACAGGCACGGTTGTCTTCAGCAGACCCTCAGCTGTCATGACAACCATCAGCGCCCCATGATCACGTCATGAGCATGCCAATCGGAGCGTGGAATGACCCTGCCCCTGTTGGCACATGTTAAATCCCACTCATCCCATGGCTGTTAAAGGTCATGATGACTGATTATATCAGCTATCAAATGTAGCATGTGCACTGCTAGGTAAGGCCTCTTTCACACCTCCGTTGTGTGACGTCCGCCCAAGTGTGAAAATGGCGGATCCGTCAGAAAAGTGTAAAAACGGATGCAAAATGGATCAGTTTTCTGACGGATCCACCAAGAAGTTTTCACCCGGAAATTATGAAATTTTTGTTCCGGAAATGTAAGTCCGGACTGAGGAGAGAGAGAGAGAGAGAGACACCGGACAGTTTTGGCAGCATTTTCAATGATTTTCTATGGAGGCGACGGATCCGCGGGCGGATTCCATCAAAAACGGATGCCAGCGGATCCGCCGCCCATAGGCGGCTATTATACAAAATGGCGGATGCGGCGGATCCGCCGTAGTCCGCCATTTTGGCGGACCGAAAAAACAATGCATTGGACGTTTTTCTGAAATGACGGACGCCAATTTTTTTGCGGATCCGTCAAAAAACTGACCTAACGGACGACCATCCGTCAAAATCCGTCACTAATGCAAGTCAATGGGAAAAAAAACGGATCCCCCAAAAAAAATGGCGGATCCGTTTTTTTCACATTCTGATGGATTTTGACTGACGTCGCACGACTGAAGTGTGAAAGAGGCCTAAGAGGGTGCCAAAAATAGGTTCCCAAACCAGTATATAGTGAAAGTGAAAATTGACACTCAACTTGATGTTTAATGATAATAAATCAATTTATTGTGACATAAAAGGTAGGTTTTCAAATGAACTGTAGCAGGCAAAACGTTTCGGCATTACACTAGCCTTCATCAATTGCTGTACATATTGTTAAGAAGAGAACCGTATCATGTAAAGAATGCACTTAAATAAGCCACAAGAAAATCAGGGGGGTGATTGCCCTCCAATGGATAGGTTATAGGTGAGACCTGAATAAGTTCCAAGACGCTGCTTAGCTGCTGCGATCTGACGAGGGCAGGCGACTTCAACTTAGAATGGCAGTTGTCAATGTCTGACTTTCATTTGTTCATTTTCATAGATTTTTTATTTATTTTTACTTTTGTCAGATTCAAGTTATCACTGTGATCATTGTGAGTTTTTCTGCCATTAAAAAGGGGTACCAACAATTTTGACCACGTGTATATTTTGCTTCTTGACAAGCTGAATACCAATAAGCCAGATCATTCTGTGTGCATCTCCAATGACAGCATTTTTTTTCTGAATAAACTACTTAATTTTTCTCTGGATTTATTTCTTTATAGATCGATTCATCATATATTCTACTTCAATACGCTTGTGTTTTCTGGGACTATAAATGGAGTGAATGGAATACAACTGGCTGCCAGAAGAAAATCTTAAACCAGTCAACCTCAAATGAGACCTCATCTAATTCCATCACATCATTACAGTGTACCTGCAACCATACAACTAACTTTGCAGTTTTAATGGTATTGTATATTTTTTTGTAGTCCTGTTGAGCTCTGAAATCACCCATCACTCAAGGGAGGAGCTACAGAGGGTGAAATAAGAATTGAACACTTCACCAATTTTCTAAGTCAAAAGTAAAGCAACAAATATGAAAGAATAAAAAATAAAAAAATAATAAAATGAAAAGATAAAAATAAATAATATAAAAAATATATAATTGGACAAAATATGGTTCTACACCACAATAGACTTAAGCATATAAAAATAAGGTGTAAATAACAACCCCAAGTAAGAAAGTATATAAATATATATCTCTTTACTGAAGCATAATTACATAACAATATAAAATCAATAATTTAAAAATTACAAAAAATACCAAAGTTAGCCATGAGATGGTGCCACAGACAGATAGCAAGCAAAAGTTCATAGGTTAGTGGTAAAACCACAGTGCACAAAAAGTTGTGAAACTTGTGCCTGTTATAACAACATAAAGCTAAAAATATAAATATAAATGCATAGTGTGCAAATGAAATGTAGTGAAAATAAACAAGTGAGCAAAAACACAACAACAATAATGCTGTATTATACCTAATATTGTGCTGCAGCGCCAAGAGTCCCAAGTCCCTACGTACATTTCGGCATGAATCCCAATCCTTGCTTTCCTAAATGTATCCATGGGGCTCGGGTGACCGGTGGGTCCAAATTCTGACTTCCCCAAACATATTCATGGGTTCATTGATGATGAATGTAGCAGACCTGTATTCTTTCAGCCGAGGCTGTTGTCCCCTGAGCTGGTATCCTGTAGAATGTCAAATCTGTGTCCCTTGTGATGGAGCTATGAAGTCCTGGCTGCCGTCTTGTAGAGTTTCCCTGGCTGTGGTTTTGTAAATAGTCTCTTGTTCATTGGATCTCTTGTTACAGATGCATATCTTTCTTATATAGTTTACAACTGCTGTCCTTCAAGCCATCTTCCAAAGGTCAAGAGGTAGGTGTGATGAGATTTACTTGCATTGTTTGAATATTTAATCAATTTGCATAGTTCATCCTACTCTGTTTTGTTGGTCAACAAACTAGCTGGCCTGGACAATGTGTATTCAACATATTAACAAACATTTTTGTTCAGTTATCCTGCTTCTCTGTCATCCAGGATAACAGCACAATATATTACAACTAACGTCAACTCTATTACAGGTTTACACGAAAAATAGTGTTTTCTTGACCAACCAAAGAACAAATGCATAAATTCAAAAGTCTATGCCTCCTGACTTATTGAAAATACATCTGGTAGTAGTTTAGAAATTCTTCTGTAACCAATGTCATCAGTATGTTTTGCAACAATAAGGTTGTGAGTGTCTTGAGACAGCTCACTGGTTTTACCCATTATAAGATGTTTCTTGTGTGGCACCTTGGTAATGATATGCCTTTTTATAAGCCATAAGTTGAACCAGGTGATATTATTTTTCACTAAGTGAAGCAAGATTTCTTTCTAATTACTGATAGTTTTCAGCTGATAACATGACTTTTCATGGCTTTTTTCACCTCTCTTTCTTCATGTGTTCAATGCATTTTCCTGTGTCATTTCTTATTATTACAAATAACTTAATTGATGGACATCTATGGTTTGATTTCTTTGCCTTTGTGGATTGGATGGGTTGTCACCGACATCTGGTGAAACTTTCATGTCAATAGCACCTTTAGAAAAATATTTACTTAGAAAATTGGTGACGTGTTCTACACTTATTTCACCTGCTGTATATGGGATGGAGAGGAGCAGTCACAAGAGACCTCTCTAGGTAATGAGGTTCAATAGTGCCTCTGCCAGGGTGACACTATTAACATAAATTTCTTGTTGTAGGTGGGAGCCCTGTTATTGATTTTACATCAAATCTCAGGAGCTTTAAAGAGCAACTAAACTTTAATTTTTCTTTTCACTAATTTTGTTCATCATGGAAAATTATGAAACTTGGCAAATCACTTTCTAAGGGGATTTGCCTTCATTCCTCTATAAAATAAAAATTGCATGCCAATGGATTCCAACCCTCTGCTTTTTCCTTGTCTATTTCCCTGTCTCCAGCTACATTTGGAGTACAGATGATGGCAGTGATGGGTCAGAACCTGTCTCCTCCTCTGAGTATTCTGCTGATTAGAACATTCTCCTGCAGGAGCTTAGCGCCAACTGAGTTGACCTTTTCACTGTCAGCATCTGTACTCCAAATGAGTACATTCTGATATGAATGGATCTCAAAAGGCAGACAAATAAACCTTGAAAAAGTAGTTGTGTGAAAGCTACTCACATGCAATATTTTTACAGTAATAAAGACAAATTGCCTAATGAAGAGATTTGAAAAGTCTCATAATTTTACATGCTGAACAAAATTATATATATTTATGATAGTTATTGTTGAAATTATGCCCTTATACCCACACTAAAATTAAATAATTGGCAATTTAAACTCTCCATCTCTTTATTTATTATACATGGTTCCATTATACATTACATTACTTTCCTAAATGTTTTTTTGTCCTTTACTATATTGGTGAAATTTGTTGCCATGCATGAGTCACATTGTTGGGGCAAATAAGCACAAAATCTTTGTCACCCTAAAACCCTGGGGGGACTACTGGAGAGACCCTACATACTGTCGTGGGGGGTTACTGGAATACTGGGGGCCCTGCATACCGCGTGGGGGGTTACTGTGGACCATGCATACAGTGTGAGAGGGCTACTGTGGGACCATGCATACAGTGTGAGAGGGCTACTGTGGGCCATGCATACAGTGTGAGAGGGCTACTGTGGGACCATGCATACAATGTGAGAGGGCTACTGTGGGCCATGCATACAGTGTGAGAGGGCTACTGTGGGACCATGCATACAATGTGAGAGGGCTACTGTGGGACCATGCATACAATGTGAGAGGGCTACTGTGGGACCATGCATACAGTGTGAGAGGGCTACTGTGGGACCATGCATACAGTGTGAGAGGGCTACTGTGGGACCATGCATACAATGTGAGAGGGCTACTGTGGGCCATGTATACAATGTGAGAGGGCTACTGTGGGACCATGCATACAATGTGAGAGGGCTACTGTGGGACCATGCATACAATGTGAGAGGGCTACTGTGGGACCATGCATACAGTGTGAGAGGGCTACTGTGGGACCATGCATACAGTGTGAGAGGCTACTGTGGGACCATGCATACAATGTGAGAGGGCTACTGTGGGAAAATGCATACAATGTGAGAGGGCTACTGTGGGACCATGCATACAATGTGAGAGGGCTACTGTGGGACCATGCATACAGTGTGAGAGGGCTACTGTGGGACCATGCATACAATGTGAGAGGGCTACTGTGGGACCATGCATACAATGTGAGAGGGCTACTGTGGGACCATGCATACAATGTGAGAGGGCTACTGTGGGACCATGCATACAATGTGAGAGGGCTACTGTGGGACCATGCATACAATGTGAGAGGGCTACTGTGGGACCATGTATACAATGTGAGAGGGCTACTGTGGACCATGCATACAGTGTGAGAGGGCTACTGTGGGACCATGCATACAGTGTGAGAGGGCTACTGTGGGACCATGCATACAATGTGAGAGGGCTACTGTGGGAACCAAGTGCCATACAATGTGAGAGGGCTACTGTGGGACCATGCATACAGTGTGAGAGGGCTACTGTGGGACCATGCATACAGTGTGAGAGGGCTACTGTGGGACCATGCATACAGTGTGAGAGGGCTACTGTGGGACCATGCATACAATGTGAGAGGGCTACTGTGGGACCATGCATACAATGTGAGAGGGCTACTGTGGGACCATGCATACAATGTGAGAGGGCTACTGTGGGACCATGCATACAATGTGAGAGGGCTACTGTGGGACCATGCATACAATGTGAGAGGGCTACTGTGGGACCATGCATACAATGTGAGAGGGCTACTGTGGGACCATGCATACAATGTGAGAGGGCTACTGTTGGGCCTTTGAGAAACCACATACAATATATGCACTGGTGTTGGTATGGAAAAAGCAATTTCACTGATGGTTCCAAATCTATATTTGTGTTTTTCACTCTTAGAAATTTAAAGAAAACATCAATTTTGCTTCCTTGAACATTGTGTCACTGGTCGGCTGTACACTTTCTGTAATTGGATTAAGCATTACTGTTACGTTTTTATTGTATGAAAGGTAAGTTGTACAGAAGCACCAGTTGTACAGATTTTTTTTTACATTTTTTTTTCTGTTCGTTAAGATAAATATTAGAGGAGTGACCTAATAATAGGACAAATTTGGCACAGTTGACCAGACATCTAATATGCATATGGGCCTAATGACACTGAATTTGCCCGTAAAAAGAGCCTGTCGGGCAATTCATGCAGGATGAATTGCTGCCTGTCTGCACAATTGCAGCTAGGTATATTATTCTCTGAAACGCTCTATTTTCACAGAACCTCGCTGGACTAGTCTGGTCTTAGACTATGGTCCCCAGCCGGCTAGTCCCAGCAGATGATTGATAGGTCTGTCTTTATCTACATGTGAGGGGGAGACCTGTTAATCACATGCCGTGACGCTGGGAAGTATCGGCTTGGCGTACGGTAGCCAGAGACGAGACGTGTCCTTCTTCACCCCTCAGCTGACTCTTTCCAGCACCGCTGCAGATAATTGACAGGTCTCTCCTTTGCGTTTACCTAGAGAGAGACCTGTCACTCATCTTCAGTGGCGCTGGTTCTTCAAAGCATATATTGTTTGAGACACCAGGCTACGAATGATGCTGTCCACGGTTTGAGCAGTATGAATTGCCTGACAGGTTGTCATCTTTTACACCACCCACAGTGGAGCTGGGCAATAACTTACTTTGCACATCTTTTACAAAACACATGCAAATCTGCCAGACCAAACCTTCATGCGTACGGTGGGTGGTCTGGTTCTGGTAATGATAGTTTGCACAGATGATGGTTATCTTTATATTGACCATCTAGACTCTGCAACAGACATCGATTCTTAACCTTGTTCTCTGCATGCCCATAGATGTCCTCAGTGGCCTTTACCCTGGCAGGACCAACTATACCTCATACTGCCACTACATACTGCATCGCAAATGAGGTCCTGTAATATTTGGGTCTCACGGTGCCTGAAACAAGACTGTTTATATATAGGAGTAACATTTAGATCATATTGAGTGACTTTGGACAATATGTTTGAAGGGGTTCCCCAAATGCAGATAACTCAGCACTGGGATAACACGGCACAAAAAAGTGTAAATCAACACCTAACTTGATATGGAGACACAAGTAGAACAGCGTAACGTTTGGGGCTTACGTCCTTCTCTGTATCCCTATGGCAGCACCATAGGTCACACTCTGGTATTGGATCTGCTATTTTATATGTTTATATATTTACCAGAATTACTTATATTTGTCATTTCTTTTTGTGATCTATTCGTAAACATAAGTGATTTGCCACCTACACAATTGGATTCATGTGTTACGCTGTATTCCGATATATGGGGAGAAGGTTCGGATTCCTGCCTATATTTTTATGTGGACACCTGGGAGGTTATTTTGCACTTTAACGCTACTTTTAATTGTTTTTAATGTAATGTGTAATGTTGTTCACGTTGGTGATCTTTATGCACCATTTTATTATTATTTACTGTCTTGGATATTGTTTATTTTCTATTTAATTCCGAAATCAATGTATAATATATCATATCACCTATGTACAACTAACATATTTACGATTTGATTCTTTTTTGACTATTTTGTAATTCCAGGAAAAAAAAGCCAGTTTCATGGATTCTGATAAGTTTTTGCTCATCTTTGCTGTTTTTTTACATTATCTTCATCGTTGCAATGGAGACCTCAAAATACACCATTGTGACTGAAAATCCAACCCAGAATGATTCAGAAAACAGCTTCTTTTGGAGTGACACTGAGAAGGTGTACGATGGAGTGTGCACTGGACTGGCTGCTCTGCAGCACTACTTCCTATTATCAGCATTCGTACTGATGGCGCTACTGGCAGTGGAATTTTATTTGCGCTTTGTTCATGCCAGTCTTTACTTGCCGGAATACTTTATGAAAAGTACACTTATTATAGGATGGGGTAAATCATTTATTATCTATATCCTGCATTATTTTATTAGATTATTTGTATATTAATATATGTTCTTCTCTGTGGACATGGTATGGTTATATACTCTATCTCCGTAGGTAAATTTCATGTGTTTAAATGAGGTACTCTCTAGACTTGCTGTCTATGACCAAACATTAAATGGTCACTGTCCATTCAACACACTTTGCAGATACCAATGGTACATTGACTCTGAGAAATCTTGTAATATATCTTCTAAGCTTTTTTCTACTCTCATGAGCCACTTCTGCCCCCCCTTGCCATCTGAAGTTATCATCCATTCTGAAAAACAGCTCAGTTCTGTCATGGTCAAGTCAAGAAAGACTGGCATCACAGTGAGATGTCAGGTTACACGGTCTGTTAAACTCTATGGAGAGTGGAGGAAGAGTGAGAATCAGCACAGTGAGAGACCAGGCAGATCATACAGCAGTTTCTACCAAATTTATTTAACTTCAGTGCTGGATTCACAGCCACACAGCTTAGTACTGGAGGAGGAGGCAGAGGAATGAGACAGACTGGCAGGGTTGTGAGGTGTCAAGTTACATAATCTATTAATTAAACTCTATGGAGGGGGAAGAGGAATGAGAATCATTTAGCACAATGATCATACAGCAGCTTCTATCAAATTTTGCTGGATTCACAGACACACAGTTTAGTACTGCTGTATAACATGTTCCCTATTATTGCAATTGTCTCTATGCTACAGGGAAATAATTAATCCATCTTTCTGAATTTTGTGCTGTATAAGGGCGAGATCATAGCAGGTAGTCTACATCCACCAGCTCAGAAATTATTAACAAATAGAGATAGAGCCTGCTGATGGAAAACTAGTGAAAAAATTAAAAAAAACCTCTCTAAAATGTATATGGCTTTAACCCCTTCCCAATGTAGCCAAATTTTGTTTTTGGGATTTTCATTTTTTCTTCCCCATATTCAAAGAGCGACAACTTTTTTACTTTTCCATTGATATTGATGATCGACAGCATCATTTTTATGGGACAAATTGATCTGTTGAGTGACACCATTCATTTTACAATGCAGTGTACTGGAAAACAGGAAACAATTCCAGTGAAATTGCAAAGAAACCCTTGTTGCAATTTTCCAACACGTGTAACTTTTTTATTGTTCATTCAATTGAGTTGTGTGAGGCCTTTTTTTGTGGGGAGAGTAGATATTTTTTATTAATTCCATTTTAGGATAGATAAAACATCATGATTGCTTTTTTTCACAACCGCCATCAGTACAGAAATACAGCACCACTACCACCATCAGTACAGAAATATAACACCATAATCACCATCAGTACAGAAATAAATCATAAGAACCACTATCAGTACAGGAATCTATCACTAGAAGCACCATTAGAACAGGAATACATTACCAGAAGCACAATCAGTACAGGAATACAACACCTGAACCAACAACAGAACAGAAATACATCACCACAATCACCATCAGTGCATGAATACATCACCAGAACCACCATCAGTGCATGAATACAGTTCCAGGCTTAGTACATCAATCAATTGTAATGTCAGGTCAGATGTCACAAATACTTAACTAGAACCACCTATAATATAGCAATACAGCATCAGAATCAGAATCAGAACACTAATACAGAACCAGACGCACCATCAGTATTGGAATACATCACTAGAATCGTGACCAGTACAAAAATACAGCATCACAACCATCATCAGTACAGGAAAACATTACCAGAACAACTTTCAGTACATTAATACATAACCAGAACCACCATCAGTACATGAATACATGATCTCACCAGAACCACCATATACAATTGTATTTCATGAACCTGCAATTCCCAATATGTCCTTAACTATGGAAAGGAGACATTAAGAATGAAGAAATAGTGTTATGGTTGGCACCGCCCAATGGTATAGAGATCAACCAAATGCATACTGTAAATATATACTACAGGAGCAAAAGCAAGAAGAATGCATACAAACGAATCTCCAAAAAAATGGCAACATTTTTTATTGATACAGCAAAATGCAAGCAAAAACATACATTTAGAAACAATTAAAAAGCTCAGCGGCTATACAAATTCATGCCAGAACAATGAAAAAAGTTCGTAGTGGACCCTAAAGAGACCAGAGTATTTTAAATTACCGTGTGACATGCAGGGGTGAGAGGGAGATATTAAGAGATGTTTTTACCAGCCATCATCAGACTCCGGACCATACAGTACTGATGAGACGTAGTTAACATCACCAATAAGCATTGACATCCAGGTACCTTATAGGTGGTGTGCTCTCTATTTGTAGTTGCTCTCTATATTTTCTTCTCAATTTGATCCACACAACATGATGACATTTCACATCCACAGCTTGCTATTGCAGACTTCCATCTTCTCTGGTCTTCTACAACTGCACAAAATATGATTTCCACACTATCCATCTTAAGGTACATGGCCTCTATACTGTCCTCTCCTTTCCATACCAGGTCCCTGTTTACACTGTCCTCTCACACTGTGTCCCTACTATACTTCCCAGTCTCTAAACTGTGTCCCCTCCTCACTCCCTCTCGGCTTACTATCCCCTCCATACTGTGCTTTCAGAATATCTCCCTCTCTATACTGGTCCCCACACTACCCAGTCTTTTTACTGTGCCCTGTCACACTTTTCTTTCCCATACAGTCTCCTCACACTATTCCTCTAAATACTGTCCCTTCACACATCTCTCCCTCCACACTGCCACCCAATGCTACCACCTCTCTATAAGGACCATCTCTTTTCTACCCCAAGTCTCTATACAGTTCCCGTCACACTTTTTTCCCCTTATACTGTCCCCAAACACATTCCCATTTAATGCCACTCAGGAGACAACTCACACTGCTACATTAGGCAGCCTGACATCTCCCCAAACCAAATGTTCCACCAGCCTCACCATAGATAGGCCACTGCTCCACAAACTAACTCAAAGAAAGAGAGGAAAAGTGATGACAAATAGAGGATAAGGTGATATAATGACCAGAAATAATAATAAAAATGGAAGCTGGCTCATTTAGGTGGGCTGTGCTGCGGGTATGAAGAGCCTTGGGATTCCAAAATGGTTTTTATTAATACCAACGCATTTCTGCACCAGACTTGTGCCTTTCTCAAGGTGTAAAAAAGCATCAGTCCGGCACAGAAACCCATTGGTATTAATAAAAACCAATTTGGAATCCCAAGTCTCTTCATTCCTGTGGCGCAGTCCTCGTAAACGTGCCAGCTTCCATTTTTACCATTATACCTCTGGAAGAATCATTTTTTCCAGACACAGGGCAGCAGCAGTAGCTTTAAATGCCAGCACAAAACACCTTTAGGTAAGTTGCTACCATCGCTTATACCTATCCCTTACCAGATTGTATTGCCCTATTTTGTGTGCTCTTCTGTCCCTCTCCAGAGCTCTTCAATGACATAAAACAGTGTGATTTCTCTTATACATACACAAGCGCTTATTTTCAAAAGTCACTTAAAATGACAGGTACTCTTAGGGATATATCTCGGATGAAGATCTCAATGCAATACTCAGACTGGCTGTTGGCTTTCCCGACCTGAGCATGACAGCTGCATAGAAATACATGGTGTCAAACATTACGTTGCGATCCTTGTCCAAGTTATATGGCTATCTGACTCTTTTCTTATGGTTATATTTTGCTTGTATTGTCTTTCTACTAGAAATTACATTTATTTTGTTTTGTGTTTTCAGGACTCCCTGCAATAATTGTTGCTTTAACAATTGCAGCAACATATTCAGGAGAAAACAACTACAACCGAAAAGAATTGTAAGTAAAATAATCACACTCAAAATGTTACTGTTCCAGAATGTTTAGTGTCATAACTTCTGTATAAAACTCTTGAGAACCCAAGAGTTGAGAGCACAATTCAATATTTCCTTTTTTTTACATCACGTCTTTTTTTTCGAAATTCTTCAAGGTTCATCACATTAGCTCAAAATCCAAAATGCACTTTATTTTTGTCTTTAACCTTTTTTACAATTTTCTAGCACAAAAGTAACATACTCCACTAAGTGCCACTTTGTACAAAAAATTGTACAAGTGTAAGGGGGACGACCAGACCACGGGTACCTGTGTACCGGGACCGGAACTGATAAGGCTGCATCCTCTGTTATAGGAAAACTGTTATCCCTTGTTCTGCCTCCTGTCCGTCACTGCATCCAGCAACCTGTCCACACTTGGCGTAGTTGGCAGGATGCAGTCTAAGGTCGCAGAGGTGGCAGACCAAGCAGGCAGGGGTGCCCCAAGGACCAGTATACCGCTGGGGGCAATGTTGGGTAACATCCCGAAATTTTCTGGAAGCAACACTCTGTTATGGAACTGGACTGAGTGGATCAGGGGAATGATGAGGATGCACCCCATGACCCCCGTGTTGGAGGCTGAGGTTGCCATGATGGCGTTAGATGGGGAGGCGATGGATTCCGTCATGTTACGGCCCCTCATGAGCGTGACAACTTCAACAAGGTGTTACAGATTCTGGAAAAAATGTACGGAGACCCCACAGACGTTGGAGAATTGCGCATGTGCTTATTTAGGCGTGTCCAAAGGGAGGGGGAGACCATGACCCACTACATGAATGAACTGCTGGAGATCCACGCTGAGATTGCTAAGTGAGACGATGTAGGCGTAGGGTCGACTGGCATAGTATTGCGGGATCAGCTGGTGACAGGATTGAGGGATGCACTGCTTAAGCAAGCCTTGTGTGAGCGCTTGCGAGTTAATCTGCGCATGACTTTTGCATAAGTTGGGGCAGAGGCGCACATAAGTGAGCAGGGGCAGGGGACTGCAGCCTTGGCAGGGATGGTCCGGAGCCGCAAAGTATTTACCCCGAACGAAGAAGAGTCGGAGTGGTCCAGTGAATTACGGCAAAGAATGCGGAAAATATGGGCAGAAATCAGGAGCCTGAAGGAAGCCCTTGCTGCTGTCTTGGAGTCCAACGCCATACCCCGAGGTAACTCATGGCAAAAGATGGAAGAAGTTAGAAGAGAGGTGCAGAGCATGAAGAAAACGTCAGCATCAGCTCCAGATTTAACCCCATATCGTGGGGTGGAGAGCGAATGAAGAGGGGGTATGCTTTCCATAGAGGACGGCGATCCCGACCAAAGCGCCCACCAGACAGGCGCTGAAGTGGGTGTTGGATGTGTGGAAGACTGGGACACATGTCCAGAAGTTGCCCTACCCAAGACAGCAGATGGCGAAGGTCCTCTCACCCCTCCGAAGGACCAGCTAATTGGAGAGAACACCGCCCCTGGAAGAAATGGTATGGCGAGAAAAGAGGAGTCAGTCAGGGCCATGACTTTGGACGCCGAGAAGTAAGATAGAAGGCGTTGTCTGCCTACAGTAACATGTCTGCGGTACTCAGACGTGTGGAAGCGAGTCTGGCGAAATGCCGAATTGGACCCAATGGTCCCGTCTGTGAGACTCAACCCCAGGGGAAGAAGGGATGCCTACTCGAGTAGTCCACCAAAGTATATCGCTGCCTGGACTGCTACAAGATCCTGACAAAGAGTAGAGAGTGTCAAGTGTTCCTGAAATGCTCATTCCCAAGGTTCCAGATTGTGAGGAGGAAGGACCACTTGCTTCGTTCCCTGAAGAAGATAATTCGCTGCCCACCAGCCCAAGGGATCCTGATCAAATGGAAGAGATGCAAAGTGTACCTGAGATATTTCCTCCTGCAGCTCTTGATTATAAAGAGGAAGAATTTCTCGACCTGGCAGATGTTGACCCTGAAGTGGAACAGGCTCTAGAGATGGCTGCTTCATTGAACTCAGATGTACTCCCGCCCTCTACGACCCAACCAGACTCTACCACTCAACCAAAAGTTCCGAGTACTCCTAATGAGCAAAGTCAAGAAGAGCTGCAAGGTACTCCGTGTGACCATGCTGGTGATTCGCCCCGGCGGAATGCACAGGACAATTTCTTTTGGCAGAATGTGGTGCGAGAGAGGCAGGAATGGATGTCAAAATTGTGGGCATCTGTCCCACCTCAGAAGGACATAGAGGAACACGAAGAGGACTGTGGCAGACTGGTGTGGGTTTTTTTTAAATAAAAGGGTGAAAGAGGAAAATTGTTGGGGAGTTTTTATTTCAAATAAAGATATTTTTTTCTGTGTGTTTTTTTCTCTTTTTACTCACTGGGTTAGTAATGGAGGTGTTTGATAGACGCCTAAACATTACTAACCCATGGGTTTGATGTCAGTGGACATTACACAGCTGACATCAACCCCACAATCCCATTACCTCGATTGCCACTGCGCCAGGGCAATCGGGAAGAGCCGAGGCTAAGAGCCGAGGCTAAGTGCCTGAATTGGTGCATCTAATGGATGTGCCATTTCTGGGGCGGCTGAGGGCTGGTTTTATTAGGCTGGAAAGGGGCCAATAGCAATGGACTTTCCCAGCCTATTAACATCAACTCACAGCTTTGCCTTAGCTGATTATTAAAAATAAGTGGATTCCCAAGTCATTTTTTAAGGTCCCCCTTTTTTAATAACCAACAAAGGCAAAGCTGACAGCTGTGAGCTGGTCTTATTATGCTAGGAAAGGGCCAATATCCATGGAACCATCCCAGCCTATTAATATCAATCCCCACTGCCACGTCTCATGCTGTACTCCGCCGTGTCTAACGGATTGCAGCGTGAGAGTGTAAGGTGCATAGGACAGTAAGCATGGTCGAAGGACTGCTTTCCCATGCCCTGGCACCCTACAAATAAATTGTGTCCCAGTAAGCTATCTTGTATAAGGAGCATCACACTCCCTTGTATGCAGGAAGCCTTCACTGTCTCCACACCCAGGAACAGTCGCACACACATCAGGGGACATCCGGTTCATTTTAACAAGTTCAACTTTACTGGACAATTAAAGTACATCAATCTTTAACATGCAGTATCAGGCACAGTCCACTCCAGTTCTTGCTCCATCAACACAGTACATATCAAACATTTGCTTACATTCAGCTGGGCTATCCCTACGACTGATCCTCCTGTCAGCCCCAGGGATTTCCTGTCAGGCACCACAGCACTCCCGAGATTCGTTACGTTTCCCTCACACAGTTGCCCGTCCGGCTTCCTCTGTATGGAAAGAATTAAGGCACAGTCCTCAGTTCCTAGTTCGGGACGTAGGTCCTGACGCTACAGGAATGTCTGCAGGAAATTTGGTACAACCTCATGCTGCCAGAATGATATGTACTCCATGTGCGTACAGCCTAATGCATCTTGAACTTGATTTTGACATGAACCTAACACTTAAGGTACTGCCACACTAAACAATCCCGCTAGCGATCACGATAACGACGCATACTAATGCGATCGCTAGCGGGATTGTTTCTATATCGCTAAGTGCGGCCACATTTAGCGATATAGTTAACGACGCTATCGCCGTTAGCGATCTTCTTAACGACTTTAGCGGTACAAAAGTACCGCTAAATCGCTAAGAAAAGGTGCCACACTAGCGATATATACTTACCCAGCGGGAGCGCCGACGAGAAAATAGGGTCCAGAACGATTCCAGCGACGAGCGAGATCACAGCAGGAAGCTCGTCGCTGGCAGATGCCGCACTGAACAACATCGCTAACGGGATCGCTAAATAGTGACGTTTTTTAGCGATCCCGTTAGCGATATTGTTCAGTGTGGCATACCCTTTACTCTAACTCACTAAACCAGGAAATTATTCCCCTTTTTACTTGACCTTGATGCCTCCTATCCTGGGCTTGTCCCTAACATTTAACTGTATCCTACACTATTCCTATATCCTATACACTAATATAACCAACCACTGACTATCTGCCCTAATGTTACCATCTATCATTACCTAGCTAATAGCCTGTATTCTATAATTTCCCTACTCCTGAGCTGTGTGTACCAGAGTTACCTTAGACGTTACCTTGCAGCACCCACACAGCAGCATCATTACTATGACAATGTACTTTAATTACATTACACTCTACACATTTTACATTTCACAATATAACATAATAAAACTGCATGTCAATATTCGTACTACACAACTTTTTGTCTTCAGGGGCAGATATACGACAGTCTCTGTCACACCCTTACATACCTCGCCTGTTTAAACATGGTCGTCCTCAACCATGACGACACCTGCAAGATATCAATGCACACCTAAAATGCATAAATTACACTTTAACATTAAATTTCCATAACATTTAATGCTCCTTTAATCCAGGGGTAAAAGGTGACTTTTTGACAGTCAACTTTGACTTCGGTCCCCCTCGCTTGTGACTCTGGAACACAGAGCCCGAGTTATTTTAACAATACTGGCCCTTTGGCTCACACAAAAAAACAGCTGCCCAACAGTCCATGGGCACAGTCCAGTTTTCTTCAACCCAGCAGGCACGTCAGGTCATCAATTTTTCACATGGGTCTACATGACCCCAGTCCCATTGCTTTGGGGACCCCGACATAGAGTATCCAAGTACTTTTCAACTTACAAGCCCCTTGGCCAGCATAACAACAGCTCCGACAGTCCAGGAGCACAGTCCTTAGAGATATGACCCAGCATGATTCTCAAGTAATCAGTTTCCTTCCCTTCCCTTTTTTTTGTGAATAAAATGCACAGTGCACAGTGCTGTCACCGTGTCATGTGGCAAAGTTCATGGAAAAACAGGGGCAAAGTTCATGGAAAACAATGGAACAGAGTTCATGGGTCAGTTGCACACAGTCCATATGGGCCACAAGAGTTTCAGACACTTTCATGGTCCACATTCACGTAATCCAGCCGAAGGTGTGTAAAAAGGTGCGCTAAATAACCTGCAGGGGAGAAAACACAAAACTTTTGCACTCTTGGCCGCCCTGGCCAATGCCGGTGGTTCCCGACACATCTAGGGTCTCTTCCTCTCAGGGTTGCAGAACAGTCCCAATTGTTTTAATTGGTGCTACTAGCACCCGTACATCCGTAAACATGGACAACAGGCTCTGTCTCCCATTAATTGTTTGAATCTTCCTTCAGCCATGTTCAAACTCATGTTTCGCTGGCTCCCGTTTTGCCGACATAGGTGGCCGACAGAGAGTCTTGACACACATAAATTGTGGTGCCCCTGGCTTTGTTGTGGTGGGATTCTTTGCCACTACTGGGGGAGTCATCACTGGAGCTGGCCTCGCCGTGGCCCCTCCGGTCCTCATTTCTGGTTCTTAGGGAAGAGGGCTCAGTGGCCTGGGTGTGGTGGCCCTCGCTTGAGGTGCGTCCGCTGCAGATTTGCAATCTCCTGGACTTCTGCCACCCAATGGTCCTCTTCAGGTGAGACCAGGGTGACCGCCACCACATAACACCATCTAGGTCCGTCCTCTTTAATAAAGGTAACTCAATCCTCATGCTCTGTGATGTGCTGGAAATGCAGGGCATCAGCGTTGACATATATTCTGTCCCTAGTTCCAGCCTCATGGAAAAAGTCGTACCCACCCATGGCTATAGTTGAAGTATTCCTGGCCTGCAATTGATCCCCTGGGCTGTTGCAGCTCAGCCCGTACCCATCTCTCCCATTGCTTTTTTTTAGTCCACCACCCCCGCTATCCATCTCACCTCTTCAGGGATAAGGTTTGGGACCTCCTCCATGTACATCACGGGAAGGGGCTTGGGAGCAGGGGCTTGAATGGGACACACCGGCAGGGCCGCGACTGATGCCATCAGCTACTCTCCACAGCTGCTGAACCTTGACCACAAATCTGCCTTTGCTTGTTCCTCGTGTTCCACTACTGGAGTTTTGGGCAGGAACTCTGTTCTGAGGCCTGCTCCCAGATCTTCGACGGCCGCTGTACTCTCCACTACTTTTGGACCTCCTTGCCACATCTCCTCCACTTGCACACCATGGAACACTATGAAGATACTAATCAAGTAGTGGCTTAAATTTAGTACAACAGTGGCATTACCTAGAACAAGATGTCACTCAGAAATTGATGAAAAATACAAAAACAATTCATACATACAGTATATACACACATTTTTTGTTTTATTACCTAAAGAACCATTACAATTTTGGTGTGGCGGTAGTTGTACTGAGCTGATAAGTGATGTTGCCAGGTCGACGTGCAATGAAAAAAAGAGTAAAAATAAGACATAAAACGCAATGTTTTAAGTGCATTTTATTCATTATTGGCTGAATTTGACATTGCTCTTGTTCAGCTATTTATTTCAGTTGATTGTGATAGTAGGAATTACAATCCCTTCTATTCTGTCTTATTACAGCTGTTGGCTTCTTGCTGAAAATAAAGAAAACCAGTTTGATATATCTAAGCCGATGCTGTGGTCTTTTCTCCTGCCTGTTGGCCTCATCCTTATATTAAACATTTACATTGTGATAGCAGTTGTGTTCACAATTTCAAAGAAAAAGAAAGAACTAATCAGGTAACTGGAATGCACAGCTATAGGGCCAGGATGGATAGGCAAGTAATTGGGCATAACCTTAAAGGCCAAGCCAGCTTTGGGACCCTTCCGCTTACTTGACAACTTTTGACAACAATCATATGAGATTGACCTGACCATTCATTTACAGCCAGCCAGCTTCTTTCGTAGTCTCATACTTTCTGATGACACACACTTTCCACGCTTTTTCCCCATCTCTCAACGTCCCATTCACTTCCTGAAGAAACCTTGTGGACTAACTGGTTTAAGGGTATGTGCACATCACATAATGTACATGTCTTTTTCAGGTCCACCTGGAATCCGCCTGAAAAAAGCTAAAAACATTTAAAAGAATGAACATATGCACTGCAATGTCAAAATGACTTGCTCTGCATATGTAGCATGTTTTGTCACTTCTTTAATCTGCTTTAGGCTTCAAAGTGACTAAAAGAATTGGCTGTTCTATATTTCTCTTTACTTGGAATCTGCCACTCTTTTATATATAGAATGTAAAACAAAGCCAAAGCTCAATAGGCGCCCAAAAAGACGCCAGAAAAGATGCTTCAAGTAAAACACAGTCAGCGTTTTCCTGCCTGGGACTTCTCATAGCAGAAATGGTAAACCTGCCATTCCAAGAGGTTTCTTCAAGCAGTGGATGGGCCGAGAGGTTTCAGCAGGGTTGCCAACTTAACATTCACTATGATCTCTAAAAAAGAGGATAATTATAGTCATAATAATCTCTACAACTTTTTCCAGCTTCAACAAAATTCACGGACACCTCAATTTTTTTTACAGACAGGAGAAAAATGTGCCCTATTTTTGCGGACTGCCCAGAAATTTCTGCATGGTTGGCAACCTTGGGTTTCAGGCAGGTGTGGCCCAGGAGATTGCTGACTTTTGGACTGTTTCCTCTTATCTAGAGCTTTTTGAGCTTATGAGAGAGTTGAAAATTCTTCCCTAAGGCCAAATTTAAACACTTTTCTAGACAATTTCAGAAAGATTACAAATCAAAATAAATCAGACACTTATTTTTTTCAGTTAATCTTGCACAGCTATATTAGGAAAATCATGAGATCTTTTTTAATTTTTGAGAAGACCAGTACAGCAGGAAGACAATGAACCCAATGTTGCAGAAAAAAGTGAGAGTAAAGGCAACCATACACACTAGACAAATAGGGGTTGATTAACGGTGGTTCGATGGTCCCTGGAGACCTTTTTTTTGTTGTAGTGAACTATGCATTTTCATGCATCAGCAATGAGATAAAAATATAAACTGTCTAAGATCTAATGGGTAATGTTTTTCCATGTGAAGAGCGACATGCCTGGCATGCCAGTGTAAGGAGGCTTATAAGCCATGCATTACTCCTATGGGAGGGATGACAGAGTTTATTACCTTCTAGTGTTCAAGAAGGTATTATACGTATTCACTATTACTGTATTTTTGTGTTTTGTATCTAGAACAAAAAAAATATCATTTTTAAAGAAGACATTGGCCACATTCTCAGTTGTGTCTCTCCTGGGAGTCACCTGGGTAGTTGGGTACTTGATGCTCATAGAGACTGACGACAATACCCATTTAATTTTCAGCTTCATATTTTGCATATGCTGCTCAACTCAGGTAAACTACTTTAATGTCTAAGTACAAATCAATGACAAATATATTATACAGAATGCTAGTAGATACTGTAGTTATAAGTAGATACCATTATTATATACCAGGATATACCATTATTTGCTGATTGTTGGTGGTCTGCCTTGCACCCTAGGTGAGGCGGCTGTAGCAAAAGTATTTGTTCCTGTAATCGGGGTCTTGGAGATCAGACTTTCGCTTGTTACAATGTCATATTAGAGAAATTACAAACTAATAATATAAACATACAGGATCCTATTGTTGTGTTCTCTATAGTATTACTGAACCCGATACTTGTATATTACAGGATTGTATTAACATCAGCATCCTAATTCTTTAATTTCTTTATCTGTTAAAATAATATAGAGGATATTGGGGAGTATCAAGGGGTGTTCAAACAGAATTTTGGGTAATAGATGCAGTGACCCAAAAGTATCCTTTGGTGTTGGTCACTTGATAACCAAGTCCGACCACATCAAACACTCATGCAGTCCAGCAGTGGATAGCGCCATGTGATGAGGATGGTGGATTGGGTTTTGTTCTACGGTTAAAATAAAAATAAAATAAACCATAAACAAGTTGAAGGTTGAGGTATTCAGTCTCCATGGTAAATTAGGTGGACTACCCCTGTAGACTGTTTAGTGGTAATGATCATGGGAGGACCTACTCCTGGAACCCCCTATTTTGTAGCTATGCCTGTGGTAAGATGCTTGCGCTTATGTAGTGTATTACCAGTTTTATTACACCTGTTCTCTTAGATTTGCTCTTTTAGTTTTGTTTTGTTCAGGCTGATAAAGTCCCAAACAGGTGACTCCCCCCTCTATAGCATTCATATGGACACAGGTTGTTCTAATGGGACAATCCCTCTGAGATTTCCTCTTATTGCTCATGTAGAGTAAACTTTTCGGTTATCCTTTTTATTGAAATGTCTGTAATGCTCTTTTATGTTTTGTACCCAGGGTGTTCAGGTCTTTGTGTTTTACACTCTAAGATCTCCCATATTCCTGAAGAAAGTAGTTGTCATCATTCGCAAGTTTAATTCATGCAGGGTGTATATGCATTCTGAGAAATATTGGGTTAACAAGCTTCGTCAACGGACAACAAGAATCAACCAAGAAAAATTTAGAAACTTGAGAGACTCGACCACTGATTTATTTCCTAACGATAAGGAGAACAGCAAATAATTTTTTTTGTATTGTATTACTTTTGTGAATATTTTTACTTTCCATTTGAATGTTTGTCCTCCTGTGTGTTCATTTTTTTCACATGAAAGGTCGCTGCTGCTTTATTAAACAAGTACTGTAAATAGTAAAACTTGCACATTATGCATCAAGTCATCATTGTCTTTAACTAACAATTCATCCTGTCTTATATTTACCCCACAATCAATGTTATTCAGCTGAATGGATAATTCCGCTCTGACAAGGTTCCCCTTTAGCTATTTAGTAGCCAGTGTAAGCCTGCACCGGGCTTCAACCCCAAGGCAACTAAGAAAAGTGTCATAAAAATGGCAAACTAAGAAGAAAAAATTGTGGAATTATGAAACAGGATTAAAAGACATGTTGGGATGATTGAATTAATCCACGGAGTGCCGAGTTTGAGTCGAATTTCTTGGAGCTCACATATTCACACTTGAGATTTGATTCCCAGTTTATAAAAAGAAAAAAAAATACTTTTCTGACACCATTTCCAACACTGCTGTAGCATCAGAGAGCAGGCAAATATCTTTTTTCGTAATTGCGCCCCATAATGCCCTACTGCTATGACATTAGCGAATAATCATACCTTGTACAGTAGTGGTCAGTATCTGGGACATCACAGATCAGCGGCTCCCAGCGGAGGACAGTTTGTATGAAGAGTCATTTTCCATCTCTAGAGTCACTGGGTAAGTCTCTCTCCTATAGAGTGTAAGCTATATGGTCATCAGGGACCTCTCTCTCCTGTGGAGTGTACGCTCTTATGGTCATCGGGATCCTCGTCTCTTTCTCTTCTGTAGTGTGTAAGTCAGTTGGGTCCTCTCTCTCCTGTAGAGTGTAAGCTCTTAGGGTCAGCGGGTTACTCTCTCTCCTGTAGAATGTAAGCTCTTAGGGTCAGCGGATTCCTCTCTCTCCTGTAGAGTGTAAGCTCTAATGGTCAGCGGGATCCTCTCCCTCCTTTAGAGTGTAAGCTCTAAAGGTCAACGGGGTCCCCTCTCTCTTTCCTGTAGAGTATAAGCTATTATGGTCAGTGAGGTCCTCTCTCTCTCCTGTAGAATGTAAGCTCTTATGGTCAGCGGGTTCCTCTCTCTCCTGTAGAATGTAAGCTCTTATGGTCAGTGGGGTCCTCTCTCTCCTGTAGAATGTAAGCTCTTATGGTCAGTGGGGTACTCTCTTTCCTATAGAAGGTAAGCTCTTAGGGTCAGCGGATTCCTCTCTCTCTTGTAAAGTGTAAGCTCTAATGGTCAGCGGCATCCTCTCTCTCCTGTAGAGTGTAAGCTCTAAAGGTCAATGGGGTCCTCTCATTTCTGTAGAGTATAAGGTCTTATGGTCAGTGGGGTCTTCTCTCTCCTGTAGAGTGTAAGTTCTAAAGGTCAACGGGGCCCTCTCTCATTTCTGTAGAATGCAAGCTCTTATGGTCAGTGGCAGGGGCGCACCTACCATGAGGCAAGTTGAGTACTCTGCCTCAGGCGGCGGTGCGTCCCTGAAGAGAGGGGTCGGCAGCTTCCAAATTATACCACCATAGAAATGCTTATATAATATGTCCATTTCATTTCCACAAAATAGTACGGCATACATAACTCACAACATTTCTGCGAACGAAAGAGGGACAAAGTTTGCGGCGAGCATGTTAAATTTTTAGACCACGCCCCCTAACCATACCCATGTCCACGCCCCCTCACCACCACACCCATTCAGGATTGCCGATCACATTGTTTTATGAACCATAATCAAAAACAGAAAAAATAAATATTTATTTCCAGCGAGTATAAATATAAATGCAAACTTGGTTGTGTTATTTTTAAATAAGAATATTTTAAACTATAAAATTCTATTTTCAAGCATATCTGTCACCTAATTCTGCACTATGTAAAAGCTGCACATTACATGACAGATAAAAATATTGTGCTTTTGGTTAATAGGAGCAATTAGAGACTACAGTCAACTTATTGTTGTGCATTTCTGCTGAAATCATGAGAAGCGTGACACTCACCTCTCTCAACAATGAGGTTAAATGAAGCCACAGAATCACTGACAGCTGTGGTCCCTGACCCCTCTGATCCAGCACAGATCAGCACTGGGGAGGACAGGCAGGTAGTTTGCAACTACAGTACTTGCCTGCAAGTTCTTAGCCCCTTAAGAAAAAAATAATCCTAGATAACCCATAGAATCATAGAAAGGTAGAGTTGGAAGGGACCTCCTGGGTCATCTGGTCCAATCCCCTGCTCAAAGCAGGAAACCCCCTTTAATAGCCCAAATTAACCAACAGCACGTTATTATTATTTGTGCCATTTTGGCATTAAAGGAGAATATACCTATAATGTTAAGGCTATATTCATATTATGTTTTTGGCACATGTCAGTTCCTCCATCAGGTCTTCTGTGTGAAGCCTTGAAAAATCGGATTCTAGCACAACACATGACTAGAGATGGGCGGGCACCTGGATGTTCGGGTCTGGTGGGTTCGGACAAACAGTTACAAAAAGTTCGGGTTCGGGGACCAGAACAGTACCCGGACGCGAACCAGATTGTGGGCCCCATTCACTTGAGTAGGGGTGCCCGAACTTACAGTGTTTTCCACCCTGTCATGTGCATCACAGCGCGGCAAACACCGCTTCTGATCGGTAGTAAAATAATTACCACTGGTCAGACAACTGCTTTTCCCACTACTGTTACTATTAGCCAACAACTGCTGCAGCTAGAAACAGCAAGAGCAGGAGAGGCTGATCAGAGTATTCATCAGCCGGTGCCCGCTCTGTAAATAAATAATAAAAAAACTACGTGAATTACTCTGTATTTTTGATAACCAGCCAAGCAAAACTCACAGCTGGGGGGCTGCAACCCTCATCTGTCAACATCAGCAAGGCTGGTTATCAAGAATAGATGGTTATATCAAGAATAGAGGAGTCCCCATGCTGTTTTTTAATTATTGGGGGCTGGTATTCTCAGGCTGGCAAGGAGCCATGGATATTGGCCTCCCACACTAAAAATAGTAGCCCGTAGCCGCCCAGAAAAGGTGCATGAATTAAATGCGCCAATTCTGGCGCTTTGCCCAACTCTTCCCACTTGCACTGTAGCGGTGGCAAGAGAGGTTCATATTTGTGGGGTTGATATCATCTTTGTATTCAGTGACATCAACCCATGGATTAGCAATGGAGAGGCGTCTATAAGACACCTATCCATTAATACTCCTCTAGTTATATTGTAAATAAAGACACAGCAAGAATAAAGTCTAAAAACAACACACTATTCCTTTTTTTATTTAAAAATAAGAAACACAGTTATACTCAACTAATGCCTAATTCCCCTGAATTCCTCGTCTCCTGTAAAAAAAAAAGGCTTTTGTGGGTGGCTATAGGCTGCTATTTTTAGGGTGGGGGGCCAATATCCATGGCTCCTTACCAGTCTGAGAATATCAGCCCTCAAATGTCTGCTTTAGCATTGCTGGTTTTCAAAAATGGGGGACCCCACCCTGTTTTTTTAAATTATTTATTTATTCTTGGTAACCAGCCTTGCTAATGCTGACAGTTGAGAATTTCAGCCCTCAGCTGTGAGTTTTGCCTGGCTGGTTATCAGAAATACAGGAGAACTCATGCCGTTTTTTTTTTTAGCTATTTACAGTGCGGGTGCTGCCTGATGAATTCTCCCATCAGCTGACACCAGTGACCAGAGGTAAACGTTATACCTCCGATTGCAGCTGCGGGCTCACGCTGTGTTTAACAATGTGGGAACCGCGGCTGTCTGACCTGAGGTAATGATTTTACCACCAATCAGAAGCAATGTTTGCTACGCTGTTGCACATGACAGCGCGACAAATATCCTGTGTTCGGGGCCGAACCCGAGCAGTAACACGGACATCCTGGTGAAGTCCATGTTTGGTGTCCGTCCCCGAACAGTAGGTGTTCGTTACGATTGCCGAACTTTGCTGTTCGGGTTAGCCCATCTCTAGTCCTAATACAAGAGGGGGCATGTCAGCTGCTTCTCACTAGTATAGTGCAGGAAAAGAAGCTCCAGCAGGGCCGGACTATGACCTGGGTCATTAAAAGGGAGGCCACCATGACAGGGGTTGAGAGGACCGAGAATTAGTAGGGATGGGGATCATAAGGGGTTAAATTATTCAGTGGGTTTGGGGTCAGATTATTGGTTGCTCGGGGCAAGTGAGGGGGGGGGAGGAGGAGCAAGAGTATGAGGGGGTATAAAGGCCTGAGGTAACGACGAGGGGGTAACCATTTTAGGTGCCCCAGACAGATATATTTAAGCTGTGTAGGGTGTAGCAGTACTTACCTTAAGATGGATGTTGATTCCATCCTTCAGCAACTACGGGATGCTGCAGTCCTAAGGGGGCCCGATTGGCTGCAGGCTTCTATCAATGGCCTGCTTCATGACGGGGGAACTCGGCAGGACGTTACGACGGGGCGCCGGCCTAGGAGAACCAGGCCTCCTGAGCGCCTTAGCCCTGAAGTTACCCCTCGGGTTCGGCGCCGGGTAAGGAGCCCCTCCGGGGAACCTCCGGCTAGGAGCGCGGGCAATAGCCGAGAGGGCCCCGCTCTAGAGCCGGGAGGAATCCTGTCATGCGGCGGGACCTGCATCAGGAGGAGGTGTCGGCCTCCTCCTCAACGGCGGCAGCGGGGGAGATCGTGGTAACGAGCCACAGTGGGTGGGGGCTCGGCAGGGAGCAGCGGTGGAGCAGCAGCGGAGGATCAGCGTCGCTCTGGGGCCTACACGCCGGTCGCAGCCTCAGACGACGCGGCACGATGGCTCCGCCCCCTCGGCAGCAGCGGGAAATTCAAACCCGGCCATTGAAAGATCGCAGGAGGGAATGCAGGAGCAGTCATCTGACGGTGCGAGTGGAGGATGCAGGAGCGGCGCGGCACAGCAGCGGATGGGACGCGGAGCAGCTGGTGAGTACAGGCCGTCGAGCCTTGTGCTAACACCGGCTGCTGCCGCTGATACTAACATCACAGACATGACATTGGGTACAGCGGTCTGGGGGGGTGGGGGAACAGCCGACATGATGCCAGCAATGCCTTTTACTGTTGCAAGGGGTGGGGGGCCACAGGGGGTAGGGGTTAGTCCCGGGATTAATGATCAGCACGTATTTGGTCAAAGCACGGGCGCAGCGTCATACATGCATCAGGACGACACAAGAGCTATGAGCAACGTGGCGAACAGTATGGTTCGGCTATGCGTTCCGGCATCAGCATCATCAGCATCATCGCAGGCTATCGTCGTTTCGGATGAGGACCTTCTACGTCGGGACTCTGGACGCACGGCTGCTGGGTACACAGCGCCCAGGCAGTCAGGTGAGGGGGGGTGGCGATTTCCGAACAACCGGTGCCTGGGTTTGATTTAGGTTTGAGCGGGGGTGTGTCTGCAGGGGGCACTGGTGCTGGTATGGGTGTAATATTGCAAGGTTTGAATGAATTGTGGAAGATGTGGGAATCTAGAATGACTCCCGGGGGGACTTCACCATTACAAGCTTGGTTAGGTAATACAGGGTTAGGCAATATAGGGAGTGGTGGTAGGGAGCGTGTCGGAGCAGCTGGCGGCCAAGGTGTGGGGTCTACATCAACTGCACTGGCCTCGGCTGCTCGCAGTGATGAATTGACGGAACAGCTGGGTCAATCTGGGGACATGGTAGAAGAGTCACCACATTTAGACGATTCGGCGAAAGGTGAAGTGTATGTTTGTTTTGAAGGGCCTTTAGGGATGCACTTGAAACAAGAAGTGAAAGAGAAGATATGGAGGGGTGAATATATTGATATATTCTCCCTTCTCCCCCTTGAACGTTTCAATTTGGACAGGGTAAGAAGGGATGAGACTAGAAAAGAGGATGAGGATAAGAGAAGATATCGGCTAATTCCGCGGACATTTAACATTTGGCTACAGGCGTTCGCAATTTTAGCATGCATTATTGGGGAGAAAGCGCCCGAAAATTGTTCGGCACTTTTTTGTTATATGGATACGATTGGTGAGGCGTACAGAGTGTATGGAGGTCAGGGTTGGCTGAGATATGATGAGCAATTCCGGCAGCGTAAAGCTGCACGGCCTAGTGTAAGGTGGGATCATAAGGACATAGCATTATGGATGAGGTTAACGGCGCCAAGTAGAACAATTCTAGGGAGTCAATCGTTTCAAGGGGGCACCGGGGGCCAGAATCAATCAGGGCACTCGGTGGCAATGCAAAAAGGGCTGTGTTTCGCTTTCAATGATGGAGTCTGTAAGTTTGGGTCAAAATGTAAATTTAAACATGAATGTGCATCCTGTGGGGGAAATCACGGTTCGGCAAGATGCTTTAGGGGAGGGAGCCAAAGAGTTTCGGACTCCACTGGAAAAAGGGGTGACTCCGGTACGCCTGGAAAAGATGGAACTATTTCTAAATAGATACCCGAATAGGGAAGCGGCAGTTTTACTTTGGGAGGGTTTCAAAAATGGGTTTAAAATACCATTTTTAGATGTCGCAGTTAGGCTATCAACCAAAAATTTGAAATCGGCGCGGGAATTCCCTCAAATTGTTTCTGAGAAATTGGCTAAGGAAGTATCGTTAGGTAGGATGGCAGGTCCATTTGATGTTCCTCCCATTACTAATTTGAGGGTTTCTCCATTGGGGGTTGTACCTAAGAAGGAGCCTAACAAATTTAGGCTGATTCATCATTTATCATTTCCTAAGGGTTCGTCGGTGAACGACGGTATAGATCCCCAGGTTTGTTCAGTTTTGTATGCATCGTTTGATTCGGCTATGGTATTGGTTCGTGAATGTGGAAAAGGTGCGTTGCTAGCAAAAACAGACATAGAAGCGGCCTTTCGGCTGTTACCTGTCCACCCCAACAGCATGCATTTGTTGGGATGTTTTTGGGAAGGGGGTTTTTTCATTGACCGTTGTCTACCTATGGGCTGTTCATTATCGTGCGCTTATTTTGAAACTTTTAGCACGTTTTTGGAGTGGACGGTTAAGCAGGTATCTGGATTGAGTTCTTGCATTCATTACCTAGACGATTTTTTGTTCGTTGGGGCATCACATTCAGTGGATTGTTCGGTATTGTTACACTCCATGGAGCAGATTGCCCGTTCATTTGGGGTGCCATTGGCAGCGGAAAAAAACGGTGGGTCCGGTCACCTGTTTGAGCTTTCTGGGCATTGAAATTGATTACATTGGCGATGGAGTGCAGGTTGCCCATTGAAAAGGTAGTGGATCTGAGAACAGAGGTGAACCGAGCTTTAGTTTCTAAGAAAATAACATTGAAAGAGGTGCAGTCTTTGCTAGGAAAATTAAACTTTGCTTGTCGCATAATTCCGATGGGTAGAGCTTTTTGTCGTCGTTTGTCCTTGGCGACGGTAGGGGTGAGGGCCCCTACTCATTTTATCAGACTTAAGAAAGAATTGAAGGAGGATCTTAAAACATGGGCACTTTTCTTGGAAACGTACAATGGTAGGTCGCTGCGGATTGCGCCGGTCGTGGCAGCAGAATTTTTGGGCATTTTGATAGACGCAGTAGGTGAGGAGGGTTTTGGTCTGTTTTTCCAAGGTCACTGGTTAGTTGAATATTGGCCCCAGTTGTGGAAGGAGAGAAGCTGGGCGGCTAATCAGGTGCTGTGTGAAGTTTTTCAAATCGTTGTGGCATTGTCTTTATGGCCAGAAGTTGTACGGGATAAAAAGATTTGTTTTGGTTGTCAGTTTGAAGGATCGGTGAAAGCTATCAATTCTTTATCGTCTCCGGATCAGTTGGTTTTAAGGGTAATGCAGCACTTGGTATGGCTGGGTTTGAGTTTGAATGTTTGGGTCACGGCGTCATTGAGGAAGTCAGTTATTGAAACTAACATGGACGTTCTTTTGTGTTTACAGCTGGAGCGAGTACGGGAAATGTCGTTTCAAGCGGAATCTGGTCAGATGGTATGCCCAGTGAATCTATGGACCTTGCCAGGGGGGCAGTGAGGAACTTGTTAAATAGGTCATTGGCTTCAGGCACATGGACAAGTTATACTAGGGCATGGAGTTGTGGTTAGATTGGGCTTCAACATTGGACAAGGAATTAGGGGATGAGATTAGTTTATTGCTGTTTTTGGGTCATCATTGGGAAGCAGGATGGTCGGTTCCGAAGCTCAATAAGTTTTTGTCAGGGATATCGTTTGGTCTTAAATTCAGGGGTAGACAGGATGTGACCAAATCATTTTTAATTCAACAAGCAGTGAAAGGGTGGAAAAAAGGTTGGAAGGTCTTAGATGGGAGACGGCCAGTATCTTATGATGTGCTACTAGTACTAGGAAGGGAACTAAGGGGAGTCTGTTCTTCTCGATGGGAGTTAATACTTTTTAGGGCGGCTTTTTCATTGGCATTCTTCGGGGCTTTTAGGCTTGGGGAATTAGTAAGCCCTTCGAGGTATAAGAAAGGGGGTCTCTTGAGACGAGATGTGTTATTATTTGAAGATAGGTTAGAGTTATTTATCCAGTCATCAAAAACAGATGTTGAAGGGAAGGGCTGCTCGGTGGTGCTATTTGAAGTAACCGGCTGGCCTGTATGCCCTGTATATTGCGTAAAGAATTTTATGGAACTCGGGGGGCCTGAAGTTGACCCTTTGTTAAGACATGAGGATGGGTCATTTTTATCGCACTTTCAGTTTATGTCGATTTTTAAACGGTGTCTGGGTAAAGCGGGCATAGTGTCTAATAATTATAGTGGACATTCTTTTCGAATTGGTGCAGCCACGGAGGCTGCTAGACGTGGTATGGGAGATGACTTGGTAAAGAGGATTGGGCGTTGGGAGTCGACAAGGTTTCGATCGTATGTACGCCCGTCTTTGTTATAAGTTTGTTTAGGATATAGTAGATGACTTTTGTTTCGACTTTGTGGTTTTCTTATGTTTGTTTTTCTTTCCAGAACCAAAGACTCTTCTTACATGGATAATGGGGCACTCGTTTGTCTTCTGGGCAGCGCTTAGGGCAGCGATTCGTCCAGACGGGCGGCAATTGGGTATTTCAAGAAATACATCTGTGCTTCACTGGATTGGTAAACGGGGAATGTCATGGAATAGTTTCTGGCCCGAGTTCAATAAATTTGTTAGGTTAGATAGAGCTCCAGAGATTTTAGTCATTCACCTGGGAGGGAATGACTTGGGTAAACGCCCTTGTAGAGCTTTGATTAGGGATATTAAATTTGACGCGTTACGATTATGGGCCATGTTTCCAAAGTTATTGTTGGTGTGGTCAGATATTATTCCCAGAAAAGTATGGCGAGGGGCAAGATCGGTGAAAGGTATTAACAAGGCTCAGATTAAATTAAATAGAGCAATTTCTCGTTTTATGGTACGGAATGGGGCGATTGTGGTAAGACACTGGGACTTGGAGTCAGGGGAAGGTGAATTTTGGAGGAAGCATGGGGTTCATCTAAATGCTATTGGATTAGACATGTGGTGTTTGGCTATTCAGGAGGGCATTGAGAAGGGCTTGAAGGTATGGAGGGACATAAATGTTTAAGGGGTTTAGAACATTTATGTTGGTGGCATGGGGGGGGAAAGGTCCTCGAAGTTGGTGATAATAAAATGGTGGATCGGAGGGGGGGGGATCTTAACAGCTCCTGGACTCCCCTTAGGTGGATTAAATGGTCGGAAATGAAGGTTACGTGGAGTGTTGGAATTTGGGATGGAACTTGTGGTTTGTGGCGGATACTGGCCATGCGAGTCGGATATCATGTCTTCGAGCTGGTGTTTAGCGGCTGGAGGCAAGACTTCGCATAGGATCAGAGTGGAAAAAGGTGATTTGATAAATTTTGAGGGCTTCGAGGACCACCCCCTCCTTGGAAAATGTTTAAAATGTTAATTTATTGTTAAACTGTTAATAAAAGGCTGCTGTGGCCAATTTATCCAAAAAATGGAATGGAGTGGTTTATTCGGCGTTGGTGGGTGAGAATGTGGATAAGTTGGTTTAAAAAAGAAGAAGGGGTTTTTGGTAGGGTAGGTAAGTTTGAAGGTATCACGAATACCTCACTGTCAAGCAGGGCCGGACTATGACCTGGGTCATTAAAAGGGAGGCCACCATGACAGGGGTTGAGAGGACCGAGAATTAGTAGGGATGGGGATCATAAGGGGTTAAATTATTCAGTGGGTTTGGGGTCAGATTATTGGTTGCTCGGGGCAAGTGAGGGGGGGGAGGAGGAGCAAGAGTATGAGGGGGTATAAAGGCCTGAGGTAACGACGAGGGGGTAACCATTTTAGGTGCCCCAGACAGATATATTTAAGCTCCCACCCACCCGTCCCTTATTTAAATGGTGATAGGGTCTTAACAGTTAAGAATTGCAATGTTATGCATTTACATTTGTTTGACTATTATTGTTTTTGTTTTGTCGCGGCAGCATGGCATGGGGGGGAAAGGTCCTCGAAGTTGGTGATAATAAAATGGTGGATCGGAGGGGGGGGATCTTAACAGCTCCTGGACTCCCCCTTAGGTGGATTAAATGGTCGGAAATGAAGGTTACGTGGAGTGTTGGAATTTGAGGTGGAACTTGTGGTTTGTGGCGGATACTGGCCATGCGAGTCGGATATCATGTCTTCGAGCTGGTGTTTAGCGGCTGGAGGCAAGACTTCGCATAGGATCAGAGTGGAAAAAGGTGATTTGATAAATTTTGAGGGCTTCGAGGACCACCCCCTCCTTGGAAAATGTTTAAAATGTTAATTTATTGTTAAACTGTTAATAAAAGGCTGCTGTGGCCAATTTATCCAAAAAATGGAATGGAGTGGTTTATTCGGCGTTGGTGGGTGAGAATGTGGATAAGTTGGTTTAAAAAAGAAGAAGGGGTTTTTGGTAGGGTAGGTAAGTTTGAAGGTATCACGAATACCTCACTGTCATGGCCAGGACTGCGGGGCAGAGTCTCAAAATCAGGACCGTCCCACTATATACAGGACGGTTAAGAGCTATGTAGCATATAGTGTTCAAATAAACAAGCCATGTATTCCCACAGTATTCAGCATTTAGTGTGCATTTTAGAAAAGGGACAATTTCCCTTCTTGCCACCCCATTTCCTGCACAACCTCTACACTTCCGCCTGTTTTTTGTGGCAGGAATAGTTACTAATGGAGCTCCGTTTAGGGTTGTCATCCGGCTTTTCAAAATTTCAGAATTGAATATCTGTCTGGTTATATATAATGAATTTGTAATGGCAGCTATTTCCTGTCGCCACATTTGGAAAACATCACAATTATAAATCTCTTGTATGAAAAATCACTTCTCGTGTGAAGTTCTATCTGCAGAGAATAAAAGCCATTGTGTGTCAGGGCAATGATCTGCCTAAGGTTAGTCTTGCTTGTACTGTACATACAATTTAGGTCAGCCTGTAACCTTCATGCTTGTATGAGTTTATCGCAGTAAGAAATCCAGCCTCGCAGGTACTTGGTACGTAATGATATCTGGCAGTCGCTCTGGGTGTGGTAACTTCAACAATGCAGAACGCTACTGCCGAAAGCTTTCACTGCCATTGTGAGACAGTGAAGCATATTAAAATGACAAGGCATGGTAAAGGGAGCAGAGCAGGTGAAAATATACATTACATCCATCACTTGGACAGTATGGGGCTTTTTAAAATTTTTTTCATAAAGGTGAATAATATTTAGATAAAAGGAAAACTCTCATTACAACATAAAGCCATCAGCGCGGAGAAGTATTCATAATGGCAATAACTGCAGGATAATATTATATATCTAATGGAAGTAAAACTTAAAGAGGGATTAACTTTTTTTTAATTAATTTACCTCTAGGCATTGCAAAGTTATGAATTGTTGTAAATTTTTTTAATGCCTTATTTCACTTATTTCACTTCCTTCTCTCCCAAACACTATATTGCAGTGATGTTTCAATGCCCAATTCATACTCCTTTCCAGACTCTTTTCAACAGCTGCTCAGAAAAATCGGTATAACATCATATAGTTACTGGGAGGTGGGAGCTGTTACCCCGGATTCACTTCTGTGGCCGGGCCCATCAGGAGAGACTGTCACTCCTTGCTGTATCAGCGTTTATAGTATGCTTATACAGTTAAATTCTGGAGGAGCCAGTATACTGATGGTGCTGGCGGACTCTCCAGGATCCAGGGTTACGCGAGTAATTTTTCTCTTTATTTTATGACTCACTATTTGTAGGGGCCTGTGGGGGGCATTATACTGTGTATGGGGGCCTGTAGGGCCATTTTATTGTGTGCGGGGCTGAGCACGCTATAGAATTTTTGTTCGGCTTTGGGGGCCATCATACTGTGTGGGAGACTGTGGGGGTATCCACCACTGAACAGTCACTATATGTGTAAACAGCAGGGGAATCACACATGTCCCACTACTGCCACCAATTTGTCAGGGGACGCAACTCCGCTGCCTCCAATTGTGAGAACAATTATGCAATTGGCTGACGAGTGAGGGATGAGGTGGCGGTAGTTTCCACTACTAGACCGGTTGTTAGGGAACTTAGAGTGAGCGTATCGTTTATATACCTCCGATTCTAAGACATGGAATATATGGCTTAATTACTGACATGCAGCATGCTTTGGGGTATGCCTCAGTTCACAATGCCCGCATTTTCCACCATATGTAGTGCAGCAGTATCCACCGCCATTTACTCTGTGGCCTTTCAGCTCCATTGGCTGTTTGGCTCCGCTTGTCTGTGTTGCCTCACACAGGTGGAGCTCTGCAGAGTCTTCTGCTCTTCATTCTTGCAAAAAACAAACTAACACTGACACTGACCCTGACACACCGAAACCGTTTACTTTAGGGATTTTAGCTGGAGTTCTGTGGCCATGGGCCACATGGAAAACACGGGCCGGGGGAATAAACGGATTGCCCCATTACTATCCTGTAGTCTGTTTCAAAAATAAAAGCCCAGGAGGTATACTTAAATCTGCCCTGGACAAATAGCTTGTCCAAGACCTGTACTCACTTTTATTCTGCTACACCTGTGACTGTGATGCACTCCCATGGCCTAAATATGCCTCTGTGCACATCCTGGGGGAACACACAGTGACCCCTACATGTGAAACCGGTCACTGCCTCACAATATGTAATATATGTATATATATACAAATACAGGTAAAAATTAGGAGACCACATTCAAACGTTCAGTTTGTCTGATTTTTTTCTTTATAGGTATATTTTTGAGTAAAATTTAAATTTTATTCTTTAAACTACTGACAACATGTCTCCGAATTTCCAAGCAATAAATTTTGTATTTATTTTCATATTTTTTTCAACCAAACAACATCATGAAGAGCAAGGAGATCTCCAAACAAATGAGGGATAAAGTTATTGAGAAGTACAAGTCAGGGTTGGGTTCTAAAAAAAAAATATCCCAATCTGTGATGATCTCCCGGAGCACCATCAAATTTATTATCATCAAATGTAAAGAACATGGCACCACAACAAACCTGCCAAGAGATGTCCTCTCACCAAAACTCTCAGCCCGGACAAGGAGGGCATTAATCAGACAGGTAACACAGAGACGAAAGGTAACCCTGAGGGAGGTGCAGACTTTCCAAGCAGAGACTGCAGTATCTGTCCATACTACCACAATAAGCCATATACTACATGGAGGTGGCGTTTATGGAAGAGTGGGCAGTAAAAAAAACCTTTACGTGCACACAAAAATTATAAGGCTTATTTTTAGTTTGCCAAAAAGACATGTGGGAGACTCCCCAAATGTATGGAGTAAGGTGCTGTGGTCCAAAATTGAACTTTTTGGCCATCAATGTAAAACATTATGTCTGGTGCCAAACCAACACAGCTCATCACCACAGTGAAACATGGTGGTAGCAGAGTCATGCTGTGGGGATGTTTTTCAGCAGCAGCGAAAATGGTCCATGTCGAGGGGAAGATGGATGGTGCGAAATAAAGGGATATTCTTGAAGAAAACCTGTTTCAGTCTGTCAGTGATTTGAGACTGGGACAGAGGTTCACCTTCCATCAAGATAATGAATCAAAGTATACTGCTAAAGGAACACTGGAGTGGTTTATAAAGAAGTGTGTAAATGTTTTGGAGAATCCTAGTCAAAGTCCAGACCTTAATCCAGTTGAGAATCTGTGGTCAGACTTGAAGATTGCTGTTCACCAGAGGAAACCATCTAACTTGAAGGAGTTAGTGCAGTTTTGCCTTGAGGAATGGACAAAAATCCAAGATGTTGATGCCCATCTCAAATGGGCAATATGTGGAAAGCTCATAGAAATTTGAGTCAGAGTAAAAAGAAAACCAAATGTTCACAGTTACAGGCATGTACTTTACATGAACTGATGCAAACCCCCAAAAAAACAGTGAAATTCAAGGTTGTGATGTAGCAAAAAATAAAAAATGTGAAGAGGGTGAATACTTTTGCAAGCCACTATATATATATATATATATATATATATATATATATATAGCCCTGGCAAAAATTAAGAGACCACTGCACAGTTTTATAAAAATCAGCTTCTCTACGTGTCTGCAGCCATTCCATTCCATTATCAGTTGAATTCCAACCAGAGTACACTACATTCTACTTACTATGACAGCTGACAGGCACGGCAAGAGGTGCGGGGACCCATGCCGTCGGTCCCCACACCCACAGTGCTGTGATTGGTCAGTCAATCTGACTGACCAAACACAGCAGCAATCGGGCAGGAGAGGCTGAAATTTCAGCTTCTCCTGCCCGATCATTGCAGGAGCTCAGCACTGCAGTGGCCGAGCTTCCTGCACTGACATCTGGGAGCGGCCCCCGGCTGTTAATCCCCTGACTGCTGCGATCGAGCGCGATCGCAGCGTTCAGGGGGGGAGGCAGAGGGTCGAGAGCTCCCTCTGCCTCAGATCGGCGTCCCCGCAATGTGATCGCAGGGCCCGATCTCTGCCTTGATGACCCGGGGTTCTCATGACAACCTCCGTGTCATCCAGCTATGGAAAGCAGATGAGACCATGCTCACAACATGGTCTCGGAAGCTTTCACCATAGGTATAATGCATTGCAATGCTGGAGCATTGCAATGTATTATACCTGCAATCAAAAGTGAAAAAGTGAAAGTCCCATAAAGGGACTAGGTAAAAAAATATTTTTTGAAAAAATTAGTAAAAAAAAATAATAAAAAATAATTTAAAAAATTCCCCTAAAAAATACACATTTTTATGTAAAAAAAAAAACAAAATACAAAAAAATACACATGTTTGGTATCGCCGCGTCTGTAAAAATCCCATCTATAAAAGCGTAACCCTAGTTAACTCCTTCAGCGAAAGCCGTAAAAAAACACAAAAAAGTAGTAAATTATACTTTTTCCAAGCGGTATCATTATACCGAAAAAGTGCAATAACACGCGATCAAAACAACGGATATAAATAAACATGGTACCGCTGAAAAGTCATCTTGTCCTGCAAAAAACAAGCCGCCATACAGCATCAGCAAAAAAATTAAAAAGTTATAGCTCGCAGAATAAAGTGATGCAAAAATAATAATTTTTTCTATAAAAGTTTTTATTGTGTAAAAAACACCAAAACATAAAAAAAGATATAAATGAGGTATCGCTGTAATCGTAGTGACTCGAAAAATAAAGCTGCTTTATCAATTTTACCACACGCGGAACGAAGGGAAAAAAAAACCAAAACAATTCCTGAATTGCTGGTTTTTGTTCATTCTGCTTCCACAAAAATCGGAATAGGAAGCGATCAAAAAACATTATGTGCCCGAATATGGTACCAATAAAACATACGCTCGTGCTGCAAAAAATAGCCTGCACATGACTCTGTCGGCCGAATATGGAAAAATTATAGCTCTCAAAATACGGCGATGCAAAAATTTCTTACAAAAAATTCTTCCAAAAAAAAGCATCTTTTAGAGTGTGACAGAAGCTAAACATGAAAAAAGGGTATAAATCTGGTATCGCTGTAATCGCACCGATCCGAGGAATAAAGTCGCCTAATCACTAATACCGCACGAGGAACGGCATAAAAAATAAAACCAATTCTTCACCTGTTGTGGATTTATTCATTCTGCCTCCCAAAGATCGCAGTAAGGCGATCACAGTGGTTTACCCCTACATATGGGGTATCAGCGTACTCAGGACAAAATGCACTTCAACTTTTGGGGTCCAATTTCTCCTGTTACCCTTATAAAAAGATCATTTTTGTGGAAAAAAAATATGATTTTTTTTCATTTTCACGGCTCTACGTTATAAACTTCTGTGAAGCACTTGGGGGTTCAAAGTGCTCGCGACACATCTAGATAAGTTCCTTAGGGGATCTAGTTTCCAAAATAGGGTCACTTGTGGGGGGTTTCCACTGTTTAGGCACATCAGAGGCTCTCCAAACGCAACATGATGCCCGAAGACCATTCCATCAAAGTCTGCATTCCAAAACGGCGCTCCTTCCCTTCCGATCTCTGCCATGCGCCCAAATAGTGGTTTACCCCCCACATATGGGGTATCAGCGTACTCAGGACAAATTGCACAATAACTTTTGGGGTCCTGCTACCCTTTGGAAAATAAAAATTGGGGGTGAAAAGATCATTTTTGTGGAAAAATATGATTTTTTAATTTTACAGCTCTACATTATAACCTTCTGTGAAGCCCTTGGGGTTCAAAGTGCTCACCACACATTTAGATAAGTACCTTGGGGGGTCTAGTCTCCAAAATGGGGTCACTTATGGGGGGGTTCCACTGTTTAGGTACATCAGGGGCTCTCCAAACACGACATGGTGTCCGCTCTCGATTCCAGCCAATTTGACATTCAAAATCTCAAATGATGCTCCTTCCCTTCTGAGCACTGCCGTGCGCCTAAAGATTGGTCTTCCTCCACACATGGGGTATTGGTGTACTCAGGAGAAATTATACAACAAATATTGTGGTTCATTTTCTCCTGATACCCTTGACAAAATAAAAAAAATTGTGTCGAAAGAAAAATTTTGGGGAAAAAAAGTTAAATGTTCATTTTTTCCTTCCACATTGCTTCAATTCTTGTGAAGTATCTAAAGGGTTAATAAACTTCTTGAATGTGGTTTTGAACACCTTGAGGGGTGCAGTTTTTAGAATGGTGTCACTTTTGTGAATTTTCTGTCATATTGACCCCTCAAAGTGACTTCAAATGTGAGGTGGTCACTAAAAAAAATGGTTTTGTAAATTTTGTTGGAAAAATGAGAAATCGCTGGTCAATTTTTAACACTTATAACTTCCTAACAAAAAAAATTTTGGTTCCAAAATTGTGCTGATGTAAAGTAGACATGTGGGAAATGTTATTCATTAACTATTTTTTGTGACATATCTCTCTGATTTAAGGGCATAAAAATTAAAAGTTTGAAAATTGCGAAATTTTCAATTTTTTTGCCATATTTCAGTTATATCGAATCTAATTTTACCACTATCATGAAGTACAATATGTCACGAGAAAACAATCTCAGAATCGCCAAGATCCGTTGAAGCGTTCCAGAGTTATAAACACATAAAGTGACAGTGGTCAGAATTGTAAAAATTGGCCCGGTCATTAACCTGCAAAATGGCTTGGTCCTTAAGGGGTTAATGTGCTTCTGATTAGGTGATCACCTGAACCACATCTTATTTAACAAAGGAAAGTATAAAAAACACTGCTGTGGTGTTCACAATCCTCTTGCAATAGGACAAGCTGGATGGCAAAACAAGTGCTAGTAATATCCCAAAAGTAATAGGAATGAAAAAATAACTTTTGCCAAAGGAGTTGAAAAGAAAAGTCTTGAGTGAGGAAAAGAAGGGCTCAATTCTGGCTTTACTAGCAGAAGGATACAGTGAGCGTCATGTTGCCTCCATCCTTAAAATTTCTAAGACCGCAGTCCATTACAACAAGGTCAAGCAGCAGACATTGGGGACAACAAAGCTATAGACAGGCAGAGGGCGAAAACGACTTTCCACTGACCGGGATGACCATCATCTTATTCGAATCTCACTCAGCAACCGCAGGATTGTGTAGCCCAGCTGCGCTTGGAGCCACATGTACCCAGGAGGATGCACAGAAGGTAAATCCACACTTACACCTGATATTCATTCACACCTTCACTTTTCCCTGGAGCCACCAGAGGGAGCCCTTGAAGAGTATGTATATATATAAGGGTAGTGGAGAGACGGCAGTTAGTGAGTTGTTGGTTCTACCTCAGACAGCAGTGAGTTAGATTCCAGTTTACCTCAGAGTGAGAACTCCTCAGACGAGCTGAGAGGGAGTTGTTAGATCACCTCAGAGAGACGAGCTGAGAGGGAGAGTTACCTCAGAATGTGACAGACTGTTAGTTCCCCTGGAGCGTAGAAAGATAGCTCTTGAAGTGTGCATAGATCAGTCTGACAGAAGGTCCTGATAGCTGCTTCAGACAGAGCCTTAGAAGGAGAAGAAGGAAGGGAACTGCACTGATTGAAAGACTGAAGACTACAGCTTGAACTTAGTTTACTGTGTGGAGTCCAGTAATAGTGGAGGAAGATAGCCACTTTAGCCTGGTCAGAACTGAGTCAACTGAGCGTACTTTCAGTGAGCAAGCGTGCCGACGCTTTGAGAGCGGTGAAGAGAAAGGAGAATCAGCCATCTACTGCTAGTGTGCTTATGTTAAGGGTTAGAGTAGGACGAAAGGCGAGTGGAAGGAAGAAGAGAGTGACAGAGGTTGAAATAGCATTGATCGCTTACCTCCACTCTGAACAACCGGACACCGGGTCCGAGCTTGCTAGCATCTACACGACTAGTAGGAGATACCGGAGACCCTGTGGGACTTCAAGTCGCAGGGGCCCAGCAGTGCTGATACGTAACCGAGGTCAGGAAGAACAGGGGTCTGGTCAGCGCAACCATTAGAGACTGAGTTCTATCCAAGAGAAGGCTCCACCACAACGTCAGCCGGGCGCATATGAGAAGACAGAGTTAGACTTCGTTTCATACAGGTCAGAAACTCACACACATACAGGAGTACGGAGGCCCTACACCTACTCAGTGGGATTACTGGACGTGCATCCTCCACCCTGACAGCTTCCCGGGACGTGCCTGCAACTACCATCAGTAAAGGTACAGAAAGAGACTTTCGTGTGTGTGTCTGCCTTATTGCCCCTGCACCCCTACACCGCCATATAACCTGAGGGATCAGTCTTGCCTGTGGAAGACTTAACACCTTGCTGCCCAGTAACAACCCCTCAGCGGATCTACCCTGCAGCGCTGGTCACCCTGACCAGGTACCACAGGTGGCGTCACGAACAAACTGTAAATACTTTATTCCCCTGTAAATATCCCACATTTTATGGTGATCGCCCAGGGCAACGGACCGAGCTGTGCTACCCGTGACATCCCCCATTGAAGTGAACGGGCTCGGTGCCGAGTACCCCATAGGCCCTGGCTGAGCGACTCAGGATGACATCAACTGACCTACAAAAGGAATGGCAAATAGCAGCTGGGGTGAAGTGCACGGCAAGAACAGTTCATAACAGGCTCCTAGAGGCAGGGCTCAAGTCATGTAAAGCTAGAAAAAAGCCTTTCATCAATGAGAAGCAAAGGAGAGCCAGGCTGAAGTTTGCCAATGACCATAAGGGTTGGACCATAGAGGACTGGAGTAAGGTAATCTCTGATGAGTCTAATTTTCAGTTTTGCCCAACACCTGGTCCTCTAATGGTTATGACAGAGATCTGGAGAGGCTTACAAGGCCACAGTGTCTTGCACCCACTGTGAAATTTGGTCAGCAATTGGTGATGATCTGGGGATAATTCACAATTGGGCAGGTTAATTTTTGCAAAGGACGTATGAATCAAGCCGCATACAAGGTTATCCTGGAAATACAGTTGATTCCTCCTGCTCAGGCAATCTTCCCCATCTCTGAGGACTGGTTTTTCCAGCAGGACAATGCGCCATGCCACACAGCTAGGTTAATCAATGTGTGGATGAAGGACCACCACATCAAATCCCTGACATGGCCAGCCCAATCTCCAGACCTGAACCCAATTTAAAGCCTCTGGATTGTAATCAACAAAATGATGGATCGTCACAAGCCATCAAAGAACTGCTTAAATTTTTGCACCAGGAGTGGCATAAGGTCACCCAAAAGCAGTGTGAAAGACTGGTGGAAAGCATGCCAAGATGTATGAAAGCTGTAATTAATCATCATGGTTATTCCACAAAATACTGATTTCTAACTCTTCCTGAGTTAAAACATCAGTATTGTTGTTTCTAAATTATTATGAACTTGTTTTCTTAGCATTATTTGAGGTCTGCAAGCACTGCATTTTTTTGTTATTTTGACCATTTCTCATTTTATGAAAATAAATACAAAATTTATTGCTTGCAAATTCGGAGACATGTCAGTAGTTTATAGAATAAAAGAGCAATTTACATTTTACTCAAAAATATACCTATAAAGAAAAAAATCAGACAAACTGAACTTTTGAAAGTGGTCTCTTAACTTTTGCAAGAGCTGTATATATATATATATATATATATATATACATATATATGTATATATATATTATATATATATATATTACCCAATACAAGCAGTGTCAGCTCCAAAATAACAAAAGGATCTACTAGCTGCTACCACCAATCATTTATACAGGCCAATTAGACACCCGTTACAGGTAATGTATGGCTTCAGAGGTGCGGTTTACAGAGCAAAAGGAACACAGCTATTGAATTTTATATATTCAATTCAGAAAGGTAGGCAGTGTTTATAAAAATATACAAATACATTACAAAATGGGAACAAAACAATACGGTATATACAATTACATGAAATAAAAAGGGATAACGAAAGAAAATTACTGAAACTGATGTTGTAGGAATGGCTCTAATCTTTATGGAGGGAAGCACTTTGATTAAGAAAATAGAACACTCTCACAATGAAGTGTGTCTTCTAGATAATAAACAATGACAGAAACCCAAACTAAGATTTTTTTTTATCAAGATTACGCTAACATAACTCCTCTGTTGTGGGATGTGCTGTCTTTTAGCAGATTATGAGATCCCTAACTTTGAGTATGTTTTCACCCCTGGAGGTCCCAGGAGGGAGATATCGTGGTCATGTTCCCTATCATGATTTCACCTTTCTATAGAGATGAAACATAGCATGGATAGCATCATCCATGAAATGCTATTATGTTGTACGTGTTCTGCTGGACTTACAGTGATGTGAGTGAATGCGTTATGTTCGTCCCTTCATTACGACGGCGAAAATATATCTCCCATAAATATTGGGTCAATGCAATCCCCAATATTCACTACTGACCACTGGCTTCAGAAAGTCTGCAACCAGTGCTTTGAACAGACAAATCTCTTGTCTCTGAAGTGTACTTCTAGCCTCTGTATATATGAATCGTAGGCTTAGTATCTGGTTCTCAGAGCAGATCTCTACTGTAATTACCTGGTCACTGCAGGAGGTCCTACTTCAATGGAGGTTGAAGTGTCAGCTCTTTCTCACTTCCCCAATTATAATTAGTCACATATGTTCAATGCGAGGGTCTTATGTCCACTTTCTGAAAAAGTCTATATGAATTTTAATTTTTCTTGACGACAGGTGGTAATTAGTGTTGAGCAAACGCGCTCGCCACTACTCCTTACTCGCCCGAGTATCACGACACTCGGCGAGCACCGAGCATTTCCGGGATTACTCTGCGGGAACCCGGGTCTCCACCCAGCTTTTTTGGCGGACTTTACAAACCCAATCACAATGCAGGGATTGTCTGCCAGGCAATGAAATGCCGCAGCCATGTTTGTTGTGGTCGTGCAGTGATTGGCTGGTCGCACAGCATCATCAGGGGTATAAGAGACTGGATGCCGCCCTGCTCACCTCATTCAGCTCCAGATTGAGATAGTGTAGGGAGAGCTGCTGCCGAGATTTGGGGATTTCTTAGTCAGTGTGGGGTCTACCATCCTAAACTACTCAAATCCAGATAAACAAACAGTCCTTCTAAGGACTAATTCTGGAGTATATAGGTTCCAGTGTTAGGTAGGCAGGGGAGTGTACTTTGCTCTATACACATCAGTGCAAAGCCTGCAGGCACTGTATGTGTGTATGTAGATCATTGCATATATTAAGAGGGTCCATTCTCTTCCCTTCCTGTGTTCTGGGGCTGCTGCTGCTACCTGTATGATATATTGGCTGTAAGTAGCTAGCCCCAGGTGTAATTGGAATACAGGCCACACATTTTTCGGTGTGGTATCTTCGTCCCAGCTCATATCTGTGCGTGCTCAAAGTTTGGCCAGATATACGTCAGTTTTTTTTTTTTTGTCCTGGGAGTCACTGTACTGATATACAGCACTAATTAGCCCAAAAATAAAAAAAATACAGGCCACACATTTGTCGTAGTGGTATCTCCGTGGCAGCTCATATCTGTGCGTGCTCAAAGTTTGGCCAGTTTACTTTTTTTTGTCCTGGGTGTCACTGTACTTATATACAGCACTAGTTAGCCCCCCCAAAAAAACAGGGCACACATTTGTCGTAGTGTTATCGCCATGCCACCTCATATCTGTGTGTGCTCAAAGTTTGGCCAGTTTACGGCAGTTTTCTTTTTTTTGTCCTGGGTGTCACAGTCCTGATATACAGGACTAGTTAGCCCAAAAGTAAAAAAAAACAGAGCACACATTTGTCGTAGTGGTATCTCCGTGGCAGCTCATATCTGTGTGTGCTCAAAGTTTGGGCAGTTTACAGCAGTTTTCTTTTTTTTATCCTGGGTGTCACTGTACTTATATACAGCAGTATTTCGCAAAAAAATAAAAAGAAATACAGGCCACACATTTATCGTACCGGTATCTCCGTGCCAGCTCATATCTGTGTGTGCTCAAAGTTTCGCCAGTTTACATCAGTTTTATTTGTTTTGTCCTGGGTGTCACTGTACTGATATACAGCACTAGTTAGCCCCCCCAAAAAAATACAGGCCACACATTTGTCGTACTGGTATCTTCGGGGCAGCTGATATCTGTGTGTGCTCAAAGTTTGGCAAGTTTACTGCAGTTTTCTTTTTTTTTGCCCTGGGTGTCACTGTACTTATATACAGCAGTATTTCACACAAAAAATTAAAAAAATACAGGTCATACATTTGTCATAATGGTATCTCTGTGGCAGCTCATATCTGTGTGTGCTCAAAGTTTGGGCAGTGTAGGCCAGTTTTCATTTTTTTGTCCTGGGTGTCACAGTCCTGATATACAGTACTAGTTAGCACAAAAATAAAAAAAATACAGGCCACACATTTGTCGTACTGGTATCTCCGTGGCAGCTCATATCTGTGTTTGCTCAAAGTTTGGGCAGTGTAGTTCGGTTTTCCTTTCTTTGTCCTTGGTGTCACAGTCCTGATACACAGCAATAGTTAGCCCAAAAATAAAAAAAATACAGGCCACACATTTGTCGTTGTGGTATCGCCGTGCCAGCTCATATCTGTGTGTGCTCAAAGTTTGGCCAGTTTACTGCAGTTTTATTTTTTTTGTCCTGGGTGTCACTGTACTTACATACAGCAGTTTTTTGCAAAAAAATAAAAAAATACAGGCCACACTTTTGTCGTAGTGGTATCTCCGTGGCAGCTCATATCCGTGTGTGCTCAAAGTTTGGCCAGTTTATGGCGGTTTTCTTTTTTGTGTCCTGGGTGTCACAGTACTGATATACAGCACTAGTTAGCCCAAAAATAAAAAATAACAGGGCACACATTTGTCGTAGTGGTATCTCCGTGCCAGCTCATATCTGTGCGTGCTCAAAGTTTGGCCAGTCTAGGCCAAAACATTGTATTTTTTTTGCAGTCTGCTAACGTAATTATTAAATCTGATAAGGCCAAAAACATTTTTACCTAAAGTCCAGATAGGTAAAAGTGTAGTTTTCAAGCACACGTATCACATACAAGTTGACTCCCAAATCACCCTTTTGTAGTGAATGTGCATAATATTCTATTCCATTTACAATGGGCAAGGCATGTGGCAAGGGACAGGGAAGTGGACGTGATCGTGATGGTGCAGGCCGAGGCCATGGGCAAGCTGAAATTGGCCCACCGGAAACACCCACATCTTCGCGCTTGACCTTCCTGTCCCAGTTTCTAGGGGACCGCAGCACACCACTATTGAAGCCTGAGCAGTGTGAAAAGGTTGTTGGTTGGATAGCGGATAATACTTCCAGTTACTTATCCACCACCACCAGCACGCTGTTTTCAACACGGTCAAGTCACAGTAGCCGTGAATCTGGACCGCATATTCCTTACCCTGATCCTCCTTCCTACCACCATGCTGAATGCTCTGAGACAACTGATCCCACACTCAGACACTCCGAAGAGCTGTTCAGTTTCCCATTTGGAGATTCGTGCCTCTCGTCCGCTCCACTAGAAGTAGGGCAAGATGATATTCCATGTAGCGATGCACAAATCTTTGAGCAGCCATGGTCACATGAGGTGGACGATGATGAGACAACATTGCCGGAAAGTCAAGAGGAGGACCAGGGTGGGGAAGTGGAAAATGAGGTGGTGGATGATGTAGTAACAGACCCAACCTGGCAGGAGGATATGCAGAGCGAGGACAGCAGCACACAGGGGGAGGTAGACATCGCACCACTTCATGCAGGAAGAAGCAGTGTGGTGGCCGCAGACAGAAGGCGGGCAACGGTTCCCCGTAACACCAACCTGATGGATGTTGCCAGTCCAACTGTTAGGTTTTCCCGAGTCTGGTTATTTTTTAAAGACTCTGCCGATAACCCGACACAAGCCATTTGCAACACCTGTCATGCCAGCATCATCGGGGGTAGCAAAACTACCAGCCTTACCACCACCAGCATGATCAGGCACATGGCAGTAAAGCACCCAACTTTGTGGGCCCAACCCCAGGCTCCAGGAACAGTGTCTGCGGGTGACACCACTGCTTCTTCCACTTTCGTGCGTGCAAGCCAATTCCCTGTCCACGGTGCATGCGAAGAGGCATCCTGCCCTGCACCTGCCTTTGCCCACAGTCAAATAGCACCATCATCAAGCATGTCCACGTCCTTGTCCCAGCGTAGCCTTCAGTTGTCCATACCCCAGTCATTGGAACGTAAGCGGAAATACGCAGCCAACGCCTCACAGGCCACAGTGCTCAATTCTCATATTTGTCATCTGCTTGAGGTCGAAATGTTGCCTTTTAGGCTTGTGGAGACAGAAGCTTTCCGCAACCTGATGGTGGTGGCCATCCCAAGGTTCTCTGTCTCCAGCCACCACTATTTCTCCTGCTGTGCTGTCCCGGCATTACACAAGCACGTGTCCCACAACATTACCCATGCCTTCAACAATGCAGTTACTGGGAAAGTACACCTAACTACGGACACGTGGACAAGTGCTTGTGGCCATGGACTGTACATCTCGCTGACAGAACACTTGGTTAATATAGTGGAATCTGGTATCCAGTCAGACTTTGGGATGGAACACATCCTCCCGACGCCAAGGATTGCGGGCCCTACGTCAATCAGGGTTGTCCCCACTGTGTACAGCTCCTGCACCTCCTCCTCTTCAGCCTCCATGTCAGAAATGAGCACATCAGTCACAAGCTGGAAGGACTGCAGCACTGCCAAAGCAAAGCGGCAAAAGGCTGTGCTAAAGCTAATTTGCTTAGGTGGCAAGCTGCACAATGCTGAAGAGTTGTTGACAGCTCTGAAAGAGCAGGCAGATGTGTGGCTGACACCGCTAAATCTCCAGCCAGGCATGGTTGTGCGTGAATTTAAACATAGACAGCTGCATGGGTGTAACACAGGGGATGTGGGTCACACCAAAGTGTGTGAAACCAAAAATCACCACTCACAAAAGCATGATAATAACAAGGAGAAATAGGAGTCAATGGTGAAGACAATATATCATAAAATGGTAAATATTTATTATATGAACAATACATGTAACACAAGAAATAGTATAAAAAGGACAATAGAACCACAAATACAGGACAAGTGCATATACAGGGAGAATGCGCTCCTAATAGTATAAGAAAAAATCACTTGTGGTAGTGGTGGGAAGGCAAAATATAGCCCAAAATAGCCATGTCAAAAAGATCCCCCACAATAGGGAAAATGTAAGGTGCGACCCCTGTGGTGGGGCGTCTCTCGGCGTCCAGCGCGCGCCCAGGCTTTCTGCCTGTGCGCGCGTCTGGAGGCTTGTCGCCGCCGTCACTGGGGGCTTGTCCGGCTCCAGCGGCGCATGCGCCGACATACCATCTACCATTGGTCAAACCGGACCATGTGACTAGGGAAGGGGAGGTATTTGAAGGTCCTTGGTGCACAATGTTATCATCCCCTTGAAAAAGTGGCAGGTCTGCCACGAAACGTGCGTCGGGGTGACATCTCTGAGCGGGGTGACTGCCCTCCTGTTTTACCCTTTACTTACCGGTGAGCATGGTTCCCCTTTTTCATCGTAGGCAGCACTGCACAGTTTCTTGCTGGCCTTATACATTAGTGTTTTTCATTCCATGAAGCATGCTCAGCGTTCTGTGGTTATGTGAGTGTGGCTATAGCACCTTACATTTTCCCTATTGTGGGGGATCTTTTAGACATGGCTATTTTGGGCTATATTTTGCCTTCCCACCACTACCACAAGTGATTTTTTCTTATACTATTAGGAGCGCATTCTCCCTGTATATGCACTTGTCCTGTATTTGTGGTTCTATTGTCCTTTTTATACTATTTCTTGTGTTACATGTGTTGTTTCATATAATAAATATTTACCATTTTATGATATATTGTCTTCACCATTGACTCCTATTTCTCCTTGTTATTATCATGGTTGTGTGTGACAATGGCAGGAACATGGTGGCGGCTTTGAGGCAAGGCGAACTGACACATGTACCATGCCTGGCCCATGTGCTGAACCTCGTTGTTCAACATTTTCTAAAAAGCTATCCGGAGCTGCTGGTTAAAGATATAAGAACAAGGGGGCCTGTATGTGATGATGTGTTCCCATCAAGCCCTGATCTCAACATCATCCAGTCTGTCTGGGAGCACATGAAGAAATAGAAGGATTTGTGTAAGCCTACCATAGAAGATCTGTGGATAGTTCTTCAAAATGTTTGGAATAACCTCCCCATAGGTGGATTATAATGAGGGAAATTTGAGCTACCGCCCAGGGCCCAGGGCTCCAGGTGTACTCATCGCCATATTGCCCTCATTATAATATTTTGTACGCCGACATCTGCAGCGCACATATCCCGGCAGGGAGCTTTCCTGGCGCTGCACTGCTGACAATGCAGAATGGCAGTGCAGTTTCAGGGGAGCTCCAGTTGCCTCCACTGTGATGTGCCAGGGCAACAACGTCATCAGCTGGCGTCATCGTGCTAGCATGTACACGCTGGCCAGTAGAAGTGGAGCCTCAGGGACAAACGCAGTGCACCAGGGGAACAAAAGCAAGGTGAGTATGTTTTTTTATTATTAATATGTGTATCATAGAATCATAGAATCATAGAATCATAGAATGGTAGAGTTGGAAGGGACCTCCTGGGTCATCTGTGTAGGACTTGTACTGTAGATAGGAAGCTATACAAGGGTTCACACTGTATACAGGAGGTTATTTGTGGGCTCATACTCTACATTGGAGGCTATATGGGGCTCATACTGTATATAGGGAGCTCTGTGGGGCTTATACTGTATATAGGAGGCTATGTGGGGGGCACATAATGTATAGAGAAAGCTATGTGGGGCACATACAATACAAAGGAGGCTATGTGTGGGCTCATACTGCATATAGGAGGCTATGAGTGGCTCATACTGAATATAGGAGGCCATGTGTGGCTCATACTGTGTATAGGAGGCTATGTTGGGCTCATACTCTATATAGGAGGCTATATGGTGGCTCATACTATATATAGGAGGCTATATGGGGGCTTATACTATATATAGGGAGCTATTTGGGGCTTATACTTTATATAGGGAGTTATGAAAGTGCTCATACTGTATCTAGGTAGCTATATGGGGGCTCTTACTATGTATAGGTAGCTATGTGGGCTTATACTGTATTTATGTAGCTATGTGGGGGGTCATACTGTATGTAGAGGGGATTGTGTAGAGGCTCATATTGTATGTAGAGGGCTATGTGGGGGCATATTGCCTGGGCCTGTGAGCTGTTATCCTTATTGCAGTATGGCTTACGGTATCCTTCTCTTGTCCTGATTGAAGGAATTCCCTGATAAAACCCTGAATAATGAAAAGAGGGAGGAAATGTGTCGGAAGAAGATGACATTAGGCTAAGTACACAGGTGTTCAAGCTATGTATATATATACATAGCTTGAACACCTTTATATGTATATATATATATGATAGTCCATGTTCATAGAAACATGACTATGAGGTACATAGATGTCATGTGGTTTTAACCCCTTTACCCCCTTGGCTTTTTCCATTCTCGTTTTTTGCTTCCCTTCTTCCCAGAGCCATCATTTTTTAAATTTTCCGTCAATATGTCCATGTCAGGGCTTGCGGGACAAGTTATACTTTTGAACGATACCATTGGTTTTACCATATAGTGTACTGGAAAACGGGAAAAAAATTCAAAGTGATGTGAAAATGCAAAAAAAGTGCAATTACACAAATGTTTTTTTTTTTTACCATGTTCACTAAATGCTAAAACTGACCTGCCATTATGATTCTCCAGGCTGCTACGAGTTTGTAGATACCAAACATGTATAGGTTCTTTATTATTTAAGTAGTAAAAGAAAAATCCCTCCAAAAAAGGCGCCAGTTTCCGAGACTTGAAGCGTCTCCATTTTTTGTGATCTGGGGCTGGGTGAGGGCTTATTTTTTTGCGCGCTGAGCTGACGTTTTTATTGATACAAATTTTGCCCTTTATTTCATTTTAGTGTAATGTTGGGTGACCAAAAAACTTAATTCTGTCAATTAGATTTTTTTCCCATTTTGCCATTTATCGATCGGATTAATCCTTTTTATATATTGATAGATCAGGCGATTCTGAAAATGGCGATACCAAATATGTGTAATTTTATTTTTTTTAATTGTTTTAATTTGAATGGTGCAAAAGGGGGGTGATTTGATTCATTTGCAGTCAGTGATCCATTAGTATACCCAAGTCTTCTTCATACGTGCTGTTACTTAGTTCTATTCCTCCCATTCAGTAGATGTAATTTTTGTTTTTCTCGCCGAAATGTAGAATCTTGCATTTCTCCTTGTTAAATACCATTCTATTAGTCGCTGCCCATTGTTCAAGCTTAATACTGAGCAAAATTAATTTCAGCCTACTGGTTCCACCTCCACAATAGTCAGGGTCTGTGGCCCCTTGTGAAAATTAATCACCCACCTCTGCTCTATTTTGTATAGTGCTATGTTATTCATAGTTCTGTACATAATGGAAAAAGTTGCGAGCCGTGCTAAGCGCGCCGCTATTTCTGTCGTTTTACGTTTACGGATGTGCCCCAGAGCACCTGTGTGTATTACTCACATGACCTAACACATGATCGATCAGTGGGGTTATGTCAGTGGGTACCTTGGGGGGGCACGCCTTCTAAACTGCCTGGGGTGCTGGCTACTCTTAGGCTGTGTTTCCATGGTACGGAAACACAGCGCTTTGGACGGAGCGGAAAGTCCGCTCAGCCCAAAGCCCCGCCCCCTTCTGAATGCGCGCTCATTCCGGATGTGTTCAGGACACCTCCGGAACACATCCGGAATGACCGCAGGGCTACATAGCCCTGTGTTATTTCCCTTGCGGTGACGCAGCGTCGCCGCAAGGGAATAGGACATGCTGCGGTCTAAAAAGACGCGCCGCATGTCCGGAAACGCAGGTCTTCCGCCTGCGTGTTTTGCAGCATAGTGGAGACGGGATTTCTTGAAATCCCCTCCACTATGCTGTAACATCTGGACGCTGCGTGTTTGACGCTGCGCCAACGCACAGCGTCAAACACGCAGCTAATCCGGACTGTTTCCTGATAGTGGAAACATACCCTTAATCCACCCCGGAACCTCCCTGCTGAGTGCCTTCAAAAGCTGTGTACCAGTGTCCCTAGAGAAATTGATGATTTGATGCTGTTTAAAATGCGAAGTGGTCACACTAAGGCTGTGTTTCCATGGTCAGGAAACACAGCGCATTTGACGGAGCGGAAATTCCGCTCCGTCTAAGCCCCGCCCCCTTTCTGACGCGCGCTCTTTCCGGAGGTGTTCAGGACACCTCCGGAACACCTCCGGAAAGAACGCAGGGCTACATAGCCCTGTGTTAATTCTGTTGCGGCGACGCAGCGTCGCCGCAATACGCTAGGACATGCTGCGGTCTGAAAAGACGCGCCGCATGTCCGGATACGCAGGTCTTCCGCCTGCGTGTTGTTACGCATAGTGGAGACGGGATTTCTTGAAATCCCCTCCACTATGCTGTAACATCTGGACGCTGCGTGTTTGGCGCTGCGCCAACGCACAGCGCCAAACACGCAGCATTTCCTGATGCAATACTGATCGTGGAAACTCACCCTAAATCATGATTTGATTTACATTTTTCTTTTGTTCATTCATTTTGCAATTTATTTGACAAAAAAAACTATTAACACTTCCATTTTTGAAAGCATTCTCACATTGCACCAATTTTTACCCACCTGCCTAAAATATTTGTACAACACTATGTGTTAAACAAACATATGTTAATTCAGGCAAACATAGTAAATTGAGGTGATATGTTGTGATCACAGCCTGCGATCATTTGCTAGTGCTACCGCTCACGTTTGAATCCTGCCTTACTAAACAGTGAACAGTAGATGGCAGTATCAGAACACAAACTTTTGATTTTCTTGTTTTGCAGATGGAAAACAAAAAGTAATTTCTTCTGTTACACCAGTTATGCTAAAGAATCTCAGGAAGAAGAGAGCAAATAATAATAATAATAATAATAATAATTTTATTAACTAATTTTTAAAGAAAATATGAAGTGGTCACCATAAGAGCAGCTCATATAAATTATGATTCTGAATGCGCAATCATTGGGGGTGATGGAGGTGGGTATGACATGAAATATCAGGGGACTTTTTGTGCTAAATTTACAAATAAGTGTTGCTCTATGTTTTGTAAAAGTGGTGCATCTTCTGTCTAGAATTCTATTTTCCATGTCATTCCCCACTGGAGTGAATTTCAAAATTTTTGAAAATCACGATTAATAAATCTGTCTAAAAAGATTAGGATGATAAACCACAGCCACTGTGTCTAAAAAAACACTCTGAACTTTTGGGTGTGGCGAAAAAGAATGAAAGAATGAAATTTGATGCAAAACTACAATAATCTTAGAGAACACGCTAAAACAAACAATGCAACCCGCAAAACAATGCATTTTACTCCAAATAGATGGCCTTTGTCTGACCATTATATGATTTTTATTCTGAATTTGGACCAGTTTTCCCACGTGCTGGCTTAACCCCTTTCTGACAGGGCTATTTTCATTTTTTTTTCATTTTTGTTTTTTCCTCTCGTTCTTCCAAGAGCCATAACTTTTTCATTTTTCCATCCTCCTAACCGTACAAGGGCTTGTTTGTTTGCGGGACGAGTTGTACTTTTGAATGACACTATTAATTTTATCATGTGATATCCTGGAAAGTGGGAAAAAAATTCCAAGTGTGTTGAAATTACAAAAAAAGTGCAATTTCACAATTGTTATTTTTTTTTACTTTCCATGTTCACTATACGGTAAAAATAACCTAGCAATATAATTCTCCAGGTCAGTACAAATACCAAAGATAACAAACACGTTTTTTTTCTTTTTATTTAAGTAAAATGTTGAAATTTGTAAAAAAAAATATTTTTTTTTCACTTTTGTCACCATTTTCCAAGACCCAGCAATCTTCAGGATATGGGGCTGGTGGAGGGCTTATTTTTTGCGCCCTGAGTTGATATTTTTACTGATACTATTTTGGGGTAGATACAATGTTTTGATTGCCTCTTATTGCATTTTATTGCAATGTGATGGTGGCCAAAATGCGTAATTCTGGCATTTTTTTTCCTTAGTACGCTGTTTACCAATCAGATTAATTTAGTTTATATTTTGATAGATCAGACTTTTATGAAGGAAGTGATACCAAATATGTTTTTTTCATTGTTTTATTTTTAAGGATTGATCCTGATATAGAAGGGTTAATGTTTTGCCTCATTGTTCTGGAATTTATTTGTACAACTTCAGTCATAATGACCTGGACAACATGGGGGCTATGTGAGCTACATTAAGTTACATTGCTGTAAATGTTATAAAAGTTCACATACCCTGGTGATTTTGGCCTGATAACATGCACAGAAGTTGACACAAATGGGTTTGACTGGCTACTAAAGGTAACATCCTCACCTGTGACCTGTTTACTTATAATCAGTGTGTGTGCATAAAAGCTGAGTGAGTTTCAGGGATCCAGACAGACTCTTGCATCTTTCATCCCGCCACTGATGTTTTGGGATTGTGAGCCATGGGGAAAGCAAAACAATTCCAATGGATCTATGGAAAAATTTTTGAACTGTGTAAACAGAAAACAGATACAAAATTATTAGGAGTTGTTAAAGCAATCAGCAGCGTTCAAACTGTGATTAACAAATGGAAAATCAGGGCTCTGTAAAAACAACCACGTCGGTAGACCAACAAATTTTGTCCACAACTGCCACGAAATGTTCGGGATCAAGAAAACCACAAATAATCACTGAAATACTGGATTTTGAAAACTAGCGGTGTGGCTGTTTCAAGCTGCACAATAAGGAATCACTTGAAGAAAAATGAGCTACATTGTTGAGTCGCCAAAAGAAAGCCATTACTGCACAATATCACAATGTATTCCCTACAATATGCAAAACAGCATGGAACACTTTCAAACTTCTGAAACAAGGTTATTTGGAGTGATGAGACAAAATTGAACTTTTTGGCACAACCATAAACGTTACTTGGAGAGAGTCAACAAGCTATGATGAAAGGAACACCATTCCTACTGTAAAGCAAGGAGGTGGATCGCTGATGTTTTGGGATGTGTGAGTCACAAAGGCACAGGAAATTGGTCAAAGTTGAAGGGAAAGATGAATGCAGCACGTTATCAGCAAACACTGGAGGCAAATTTGCAATCATTCAGCCGAAGCTGCACATGGATGTACTTGGTTGTTCAATTGACAACGATCCAAAACACAAGGCCAAGTCGACCTGTCATGGTACTGCAGAACAGTGAAGATTCTGGAGTGGCCATCTCAGTCTCCTGACCTCAATATCATTGTGTCACTCTGGGGAAGTCTCAGGTTCGCAGTTCATGCTAGACAGCCCGGGATGTACAGGAACTGGAGGCTTTTTGCCAAGAGAGTGGGCAGCTTTATCATCTGAAAAAATAAAGAACCTCATCCACAACTACCACAAAGACTTTAAGCTGTCATTGATGTTAGAGGGGGCAATACCAGTATTAAGAAATGGGGTATGTAAACTTTTGATCAGGGTCATTTGGATGCTTTGGGTTGTCATTATGATCTAAGATGAGAAAACACAGTAGTTTGACAATAAATGGCTTCACTCAACCGCTAACCATGAGTGGAGAAAAAGTTTTGGCGTTATCATTCATATTCTCTGAAAAAAGGCCAAGAAAGCAAAACTTCTGCTGGGGTATGTAAACTTTTGAGCACAACTGTATATGAATCCTGTTCATACAACATAAAAAAGTGAAAAAATTTCAGATGAAGATTAATGTACCACATATTATAATCTATTAAAGAAACGTGTTCGCTTCTATTAATTTTCAGCATTTTCCACTAATTAAATAGCGTCTACACACAGCGACTAAATTCAGGTCACACAACCTGTCGGGAGCAAAGTCTAGAGACGTTTCATCTCAGAGCAGAGAGGTTTCTGTTTTTTGAGTCATGCGCTGTTTACTTTCGCATTTTATTTCTCCTGCTAGGTTTCCATTCATATTTAGCCTCAAAATAGACGTTCTGTTTCTGCTTGATTTTCGGTTTTATAGGCAAGTGAGTCATGCTGAAGGATGTTGCAGGCAGCAGATCACTCTCCACGGCGTCTCCAGACTCTGTCATGTCTGTCATATGTGCTCAGTGTGAACCTGCTTTCATCTGTGAAGAGCACAGGGCGCCAGTGGTAAATTTGCCAATCGTGGTGTTCTGTGGCAAATGCCAAGCGTCCTGCACGGTGTTGGGCTGTGAGCACAACCCCCATCTGTGGATGTTGCGGACTCAGACCATCCTCATGGAGTCAGTTTTTAACTGTTTATGCAGACACATGCACATTTGTGGCCTGCTGGAGGTCATTTTGCAGGGCTCTGGCAGTGCTCCTTCTGTTCCTTCTTGCACAAAGGCGGAGGTAGCGGTCCTGCTGCTCGGTTGTTGCCCTTCTATGGCCCCTCCATGTCTCCTGGTGTACTGGCCTGTCTCCTGGTAGCGCCTCCAGCCTCTGGACACTACTCTGACAGACACAGCAAACCTTCTTGCCACAGCTCGCATTGATGTGCCATCCTGGATGAGCTGCACTACTGAGCCACTTGTGTGGGTTGTTGAGTCCGTCTCATGATACCACGAGTGTGAAAGCACAACCAACATTCAAAAGTGACCAAAACATCAGCCAGAAAGCATTGGTACTGAGATGTGGTCTGTGGTTCCCACCTGCAGAACCACTCCTTTATTGAGTGTGTCTTGATAATTGCCAATAATTTCCATCTGTTGTCTATTCCATTTGCACAACAGCGTGTGAAATTGATTGTCAATCAGTGTTGCTTCCTAAGTGGACAGTTTGATTTCACAGAAGTTTGATTTACTTGGAGTTATATTCTGTTGTTTAAGTGTTCCCTTTATTTTTTTGAGCAGTGTATATAAATGCTATTGGTCCTGGCACACCAATTAATGCTATTGTGGTGTGCTTTTGGAGATTTTCTTAGCACTGTCTATTTTAGCATCAATTTATACTTTTTATTACTTTGTTGATAAAATTGATTTTTAACTTTATCCCTTCGAGTTGGAATCTCTTCTGGTCTAGTGGGAGCCAGCCACAATAGACAATTTTGATGTATGCTGATGAATAATACATCTGGCATAATTAAGAATAAATTCGGTTACGTCCCACATGCCCTTTTGAATCAATAAGACATATTATTATCCCTGCTCTCTCTTGATCTATTGCAGGACTCTGGAAATCATCGGCATAGGTGAAAACACACATATGCTGAGCGGAACTTACATGGTATTGATAGAGCGTCCAGTGCCCCATCTCCTAGCAGTGCCTTAACGTGGACAGGGACACAGCAAACAAGGAAAACATATTAACCCTGTGATGGGTCAGCACTGCAGCAAACATTATATATACCATATTTTTCAGACTATAAGACGCACTTTTTTTCTCCAAAAATTTGGGGTGTGTGACTTATAGTCCGGATGTACCTGCTGTGGCTGTGGATGGGGGAATGGCAGCGGTGAAAGAGCAGGTCACAGGAGGCAGGAGCTGGCTGCTGAAACTAAGCCCTGTGCCTGCTGTTAAAGCGAAATTAATATTCACTGCTCCCCACGCCCATAATCCTCCCACCTCAATGCTTTGAAGCCTGCGCACAGAGGTGGGACGGACTATGGGCCTGTGGAGCAGTGAATATTCATTTCTCTTTAATAGTGAGCACTCTGTTAGTTGCAGCCGCCGGCTTCCTGCAGCGGCTGGACGATCACGTGTGCCCGCTATTAAAGAGAATAAATAATCACTGTTCCCCACACCCATGGGAGTGGAGAGCAGTGAATATTCATTCTCTTTAGTAGCGGGCACATGTGATTGCCCATCCAATGCAGGAAGCTGGCAGCTGCAGCTAACAGTTTGCCCGCTATTAAAGAGAAATTAATATTCACTGCTCCACAGTCCCATTGTACTGGGCATGGGGAGTAATAAGTATTCCGGCAGCTGTCCTCGAATGAAGGGGCCATGCATGTTAAGATGGGGATGAGGGGACCATGTATACCAAAATAGTGATGAATGGACCATGTATATGAGAATGGGGATAAGGGGGCCATGTATGCAAGATTAGGGATGAAGGGGTGAGTATACAAGGATGGGGATGATGAGACCATGTACACCAGGATAGAGAGGAGGGGACCATGTACACCAGGATGGGGATGAGAGGACCATGTATACCAGGATGGGGCCATTTATACTAGGATAGGGATGAGGGGACCAGGTATACCAGAATGGGGATGAGAAGACCATATATACCTGGATGGGGATGAGGGGACCATGTATACCTGGATGGTGATGAGGGGGCCATGTATACCTGGATTGGGGTCATATACCTAATCCAGGATGGGGGATATTAGTACAAAATTGACCCCATTCTTTTGTTAAATTTTTTTTCTATTTTTGTCCTCTAAAACCTAGTTGTGTCTTATGGTCGAAAAATATTGCATATATATATATCAAAACAATGATAAGCACTCCCATTTATGTGGACCTATAGAGACAGGAGTGCCCCAAAAGAGCTATCTATATAAAAAAATGAAGAAGAGAGTACTTCCAGCATTACCACCTGTCCCTTCAGGAAGACAGAAGAAAAAAATCACAAAGAAAAGAGATGTATATCTTCGTACTGTGTTAGCCAGTAGATAGAAAATATTTAGAATTGAGAGTCCTCAGTGGTTGATACCTTTTAATGGCTAACTGAAAAGATTATAACAAATTGCAAGCTTTCGAGACTACTCAGGTCTCTTCATCGGGCAAAGACTAAAACAAAAACTGAAGAATCACATATTTATACACAACACAGCACAGAAATAATGCAATAGGTAAGACAAGTGACGTGAAGCAGAACTGTCATTATAGATTTTAATACAAGTAATTTCATGTCCATCATGCTATGACCGGGGATACAAAAGTGTTTTGCCACAGGTAGATCCATTCTTTTTTCTCTTATTGTGTGGCGATGGGAATTCATCCGTGTTCTCAGTTTTTGCCCTGTCTCCCCCACATACAGACCCCCAGTTGGACATTTAGTACAAATAATTATGTATAAGTACATCTAATGTGGTATACTTAATTATTTGTACTAAACGTCCAACTGGGGGTCTGTATGTGGGGGAGACAGGGCAAAAACTGAGAACAAGGATGAATTCCCATCGCCACACAATAAGAGAAAAAAGAATGGATCTACCTGTGGCAAAACACTTTTGTATCCCCGGTCATATGGACATGAAATTACTTGTATTAAAATCTAACTTTAAATCAGAGAGAGATAGAAAAGTTTGGGAATATAAGCTAATGACGACCTTTGACACTCTCAGTGCTGGAATGAATGTATCCCATGGATTTATGTCCTTTTACATCAATTAAGGAATCTGCTTCTCTGACCTTCTGGGGGCATCAAAACACAATACCAGACCCCAATCAGAGGGCAATAAAACTTTCACACTCCTTATATATGAACTGTTCCCAATATTTATGTTCATCCCTCTCCCATAATGACAGTTCTGCTTCACGTCACTTGTCTTACCTATTACATTATTTCTGTGCTGTGTTATGTATAAATATGTGATTTTTCAATTTTTGTTTTAGTCTTTGCCTGATGAAGAGACCTGAGTAGTCTCGAAAGCTTGCAATTTGTTATCATCTTTTCAGTTAGCCATTAAAAGGTATCAACCACTCTCAATTCTAAAGAAAAGAGAGGAACTAGTAGGTTTATATTAGATGGAAGAGAATTTTGTTTTTTATTCTTTTTTTCTGTTGAACCATAATTCAAAAGCATTGTCTGATTTTCATTAGTTGATATTCAGTAAATATAAATTCAAAATTACTTTTGTCAGTTTCAAATAATTTCAGCGACCATTGTGTTTTTTCATTATTTACTAGAAGGGTACTAACAATTTTTTCCATGTCTGCAGGATATGTGCACATGGTAAGTATTTGCAGCAGACATTTCTGAACCAAAAATGTGTCTCTTGGCCGGAAAAAAGCTGCGTGAAATTACTAATTTTTATGCATTTTTACATATGCTATTGATGTTTTTGCTGGAAAAAAAATCTGCCAGGAAAAAATAAGCAGCATTTACATGAGATCTCAGAAATCTCAGCTGCATTTTTTCACTGCAAAATGCAATATGTGAACAAGTCTCTATTTCAGGCCTTCCAAGGGAATGTTTAATTGGCACAATTTAATCTAGGCAATTTGTTTTAGAAACTGCTCTATTGAGGCCGGCGTCACACTGGCGAGTTTGATGCGAGTAAGTCGTGTGACGCCGGCCTAATCCTCTCAGTGGATGTACAAGCTAGACGGGAAAGGAAGAGCAGATGAAACATCAGACATACTAGATCCGGACATTTGATAGCCATTGCTTTATAAATTGAAACCTTTTCACACCTTTGACAATTCTGTATTATCACAAGTTTGTATTCCCATTTCCCAGACTTGTGATAATAGTACAGGCGACAGTATGAAAAGATGTTTATGTAACCTGGGAAAAAACAGGAAACCATAGTAATAGATTTAGAAATCCAGGAATTACGTACTGTAAATATAGTAAATCTAATGAATGTACTGTAAAATGTACAACTGGGTATTATATTGGGAGAACATTTGCACAAACTATTTGAGCCCACAATGCCACCATTTTTATACATAAAATCATTCCAAATGTTCTTTTACAGGTTCTTCCTTATCTTGCACATTGCTGGATTAAAGGGGCAACATATTGTTGATAACACCAGGTGCTTCATGAATTTAAAAAGAAAAAAAACTGAAAATCTATAGATTTTTTAATTTTATTTATGCAGCTGTAGTGGACACACATTTGATGTGTACTTGCGCTTTGGGTCACTTTTCAGAATAAGCTTTCGTGTGTACATAAGGAAACACAATTTTTGGACATTATATGGGTGGCAGTTGGCATTTTTAGCACTCGTAACCCTAGAAGCCTCAGCAGTTTCTCCTTTTGGGCTCATACCCATTTGTGAGAAATATGGACAAGTGGAAGCCGATAAAAATCAGATTGCACTCGGACCAATGTTATTCAATCGGTGACATCTAATCTGCGATTTTTTTCTCAGCTGAAATCGGACTATGAAAAAAATCGAAGCATGCTGCAATTTGCTGCATATCTTGGACGAGACTTGCCAATGCAAATCAATGGGTGTGAGAAAAAAATCGCACAGCACTCGCACCGTGCGTGCTGTCCGATTTTTACGCACCGGTGTCCTTTGAAAAGACGGCAAATCATATGCGGCTACAGTAAAAATCACACTGACAGGTTATAATAGAAAAGATAGAATAGAAATATACACATAGAATACATATACACTGCTGAAAAAAATAAAGGGAACACTCAAATAACACATCCTAGATATAAATGAATTAAATATTCTCATTGAATACTTTGTTGTGTACAAAGTTGAATGTGCACCAGTATATGGTTTCACAAGGGGTCTGAGGATTTCATCTCGGTACCTAATGGCAGTCAGGCTACCTCTGGCGAGCACATGGAGGGCTGTGCGGCCCTCCAAAGAAATGCCATCCCACACCATTAGTGACCCACTGTCAAACCGGTCATTCTGAAGGTTGTTGCAGGCAGCAGGGAGGAGATCCCTCAGGAGAACATTCACAACCTCATCAGGAGCATGCCCAGGCATTGTAGGGAGGTCATACAGGCACGTAGAGGCCACACACAATACTGAGCATCATTTTGACTTGTTTCCACTTTAATTTTGTCTTGTTTTGATTTTCATTTTGACTTGTTTCCACTTTCATTTTGGGGGTCTCTCCAAATCCAGGCCTCCAGTTGTTCAAATATTTGCTTTCCATTGATGATTTTTGTGTGATTATGTTGACAGCACATTCAACTTTGTATAGAACAAAGTATTCAATGAGAATATTTCATTCATTTAGATTTAGGATGTGTTATTTGAGCGTTCCCTTTATTTTTTTGAGCAGTGTATATACAGTATACATATATATATATATAGATGTCAGTGACACACATATATATATATATATATATATACAGTACAGACCAAAAGTTTGGACACACCTTCTCATTCAAAGATTTTTCTGTATTTTCATGGCTATGAAAATTGTAGAATCACACTGAAGGCATCAAAACGATGAATTAACACATGTGGAATTATACATTACACTTTACAAAAAAGTGTGAAACAACTGAAAATATGTCTTATATTCTAGGTTCTTCAAAGTAGCCACCTTTTGCTTTGATTACTGCTTTGCACGCAGAAAAGGTGAACGGATGGACTCTACATGCCTGGTTCCCACCATGAAGCATGGAAGAGGTGGTGTGATGGTGTGGGGTGCTTTGCTGGTGACACTGTTGGGGATTTATTCAAAATTGAAGGCATATGAACCAGCATGGCTACCACAGCATCTTGCAGTGGCATGCTATTCCATCCGGTTTGCGTTTAGTTGGACCATCATTTATTTTTCAACAAGACAATGACCCCAAAACACACCTCCAGAGTGTGTAAGGGCTATTTGACCAAGAAGGAGAGTGATGGGGTGCTACGCCAGATGACCTGGTCTCCACAGTCACCAGACCTGAACCCAATCAAGATGGTTTGGGGTGAGCTGGACCGCTCACCGCTTCAATTTTGAATAAATCCCCAACAGTGTCACCAGCAAAGCACCCCCACACCATCACACCACCTCCTCCATGCTTCACGGTGGGAACCAGGCATGTAGAGTCCATCCGTTCATCTTTTCTGCGTGCAAAGCAGTAATCAAAGCAAAAGGTGGCTACTTTGAAGAACCTAGAATATAAGACATATTTTCAGTTGTTTCACACTTTTTTGTAAAGTGTAATGTATAATTCCACATGTGTTAATTCATAGTTTTGATGCCTTCAGTGTGATTCTACAATTATCATAGTCATGAAAACACAGAAAAATCTTTGAATGAGAAGGTGTGTCCAAACTTTTGGTCTGTACTGTATGTATTTATATTGTATAGAGAGATAGATAGAAGAATAGCCGGTAATTCATTTGTAGGCTTCTGTAAAATCAGTGCAGGAGCCAACAGGATATAAGAGATGGATTACATATACTAAATAGATGCAGAATAGGTACAGTATATAAATAGATGTCAGGGACCAATACAATAAGTAGTGTGTGTGTTAATTAGGGGACATGTATGTAATTAATAAAAGTTTATTTAGGGGAAAAAAATGTTGTGGGGTCCCCCTATAATTTATAGCCAGCAATGGCAATGGAGACAGCTGAGGGCTAATATTATTAGCCTAGGAAGGGGCCATGAATACTGCCCCCTGGCTAATAATATCAACTCTCAGCTGCCCCAGAAAAGGCACATCTATAAGATGCCCCAATTCTGGCACATAGCCTTGCTCTTCCCACAGCCCTGTAGTGGTGGCATATGGGGTAATAGTTGGAGTGTTGATGTGATGTGACCTTTGTATTATAGATACTTCTAAAAATAAGAAAGCAAAAAAGTGCTGTAATTATATCACTAGTATAATAAAATACATTTTAAACAGCCTAAAAAATCCTGAATAATCCCTTGAAAAAAATGACCTTAAAAAGTGTCCAAAATAAACATGATGCATGCTCCCTTTCTGAAGAAGCTCACGCGAAACGCGCGTCAAAGGTGCCTGGGTCCACTGAAGGTAATACTGATCAGCCACACTATTCATTTCCCCTGTTTATTTTGGACACTTTATTGTTTTTCATTAGGATGATTTGGTCCTTTTTTGAATAATTAACTGGTAATCTATTGGCATTGTCTTTCTATATACACGCATACAATGTGGAAATGAAATATATATATAATTTTTCTTTAAAATCCCTCTGCACTTTTGCACTTTACCTTTTGCCCTTAACATAAATTTGCATACTTTGCACACATATAGAAGCTGGTCTCTAGCTCTTTTGCATTTTGCACACTAAATGACAAGGATTTGCACACCTGTTATATTTAAGGTCATTTTTTTCAAGGGATTATTCAGGATTTTTTAGGCTGCTTAAAATGTATTCTATTATTTATTCATGAATTTGTTCATCTATTCATTTGTTGTCATACTAGTGATATTATAATTCCAGCACTTTTTTGCTTTCTTTATTCGTATATCAATATCATTTGTTTACTATATAAATAATATTATTATTCCTTCAGTGGACTCTTTATTTGTATTGGTCTACCTCCATTTCTTAATTGTTCAAAAACATTTTTTTTAAAAATTATCCTAATAAAAGATGATTTTATGGCTATATAGCTTCCTTTTCTCTCTTTTTTGATGTGGTTAGGTATATATAGAAGCTGCCGTTAAGCTAGGCAATACTCTATCTGTGAATATTTATTATTTTATAGCACTTCCGCCAACATATTCCGCAGCGGTTTAGAGTTTGCACACATTATCATCGCTGTCTCTGATGGGGCTCACAATCTAAATTCCCTATCATGATGTCTTTGGAGTGTGGGAGGAAACCAGAGTACCCGAAGGAAACACAAACACGGGGAGAACATACAAACTCCTTGCAGATGTTGTACAGTCATGGCCAAAAGTTTGAGAATGACACAAATATTAATTTTTACAAAGTATACTGCTTCACTTTTTCTAATGGCAATTTGCATATACTCCAGAATGTTATAAAAAGTGATCAGCTTAACAGCAATTACTTGCAAAGTCAATATTTGGCTAGAAAATGAACTTTATCCCCCAAAACACATTTCAACATCATTGCAGCCCAGCCTTAAAAGGACCAGCTAACCTCTTTTCAGTGATTACTCCATTAACACAGGTGTGGGTGTTGATGAGGACATGGCTGGAGATCAATCTGTCATGATTAAGTAAGAATGACACCACTGGACACTTTAAAAGGAGGCTGGTGCTTGGCATCATTATTTCTCTTCTGTTAACCATGGTTATCTCTAAAGAAAAACGTGCAGTCATCATTGCAATGCACAAAAATGGCCTAACAGGGAAGAGTATCGCAGCTAGAAAGATTGCACCTCAGTCAACAATCTATCGCATCATCAAGAACTTCAAGGAGAGAGGTTCCATTTTTGCCAAAAAGGCTCCAGGGCGCACAAGAAAGACCCGCAAGCGCCAGGACCGTCTCTTAAAAGTGTTTCAGCTGCAGGATCGGGCTACCAGCAGTGCAGAGCTTGCTCTGGAATGGCAGCAGGCAGGTGTGAGTGCATCTGCACGCACTGTGAGGCGGAGACTCTTGGAGCAAGGCCTGGTCTCAAGGAGGGCAGCAAAGAAGCCACTTCTCTCCAGAAAAAACATCATGGACAGACTGATATTCTGCAAAAGGTACAGGCAGTGGACTGCTGAGGACTGGGGTAAAGTTATTTTCTCTGATGAATCCCCTTTTCGATTGTTTGGGACATCAGGAAAATGCCTCATTCGGAGAAGACAAGATGAGTGCTACCACCAGTCTTGTCTCATGCCAACTGTTAAGCATCCTGAAACCATTCATGTGTGGGGTTGCTTCTCAGCCAAGGGAATCGGCTCTCTCACAGTCTTGCCTAAAAACACAGCCATGAATAAAGAATGGTACCAGAATGTCCTCCAAGAGCAACTTCTCCCAACCCTCCAAAGCAGTTTGGCGATCAACAATGCCTTTTCCAGCATGATGGAGCACCTTGCCATAAAGCAAAGGTGATAACTAAATGGCTCAGGGAACAAAACATAGAGATTTTGGGTCCATGGCCTGGAAATTCCCCAGATCTTAATCCCATTGAGAACTTGTGGTCAATCATCAAGAGACGGGTGGACAAACAAAAACCTAAAAATTCTGACAAAATGAAAGCATTGATTGTGCAAGAATGGACTGCTATCAGTCAGGATTTGGTCCAGAAGTTGATTGAGAGCATGCCAGGGAGAATTGCAGAGGTCCTGAAGAAGAAGGGTCAACACTGCAAATATTGACTTGCTGCATTAACTCATTCTAACTGTCAATATAAGCTTTTGTTACTCATATGTTTGCAATTATATTTCTATCTGTGATAAAAACATCTGTCAAACACACATAAAAAACCAGAGGGCAGCAGATCATGTGAAAATATCATATTTGTGTCATTCTCAAAACTTTTGGCCATGACTGTACTTGGTGGCATTTGAACCCAGGTCTCCAGCACTGCAGGGCTGCAGTGCTAACCACTGAGCCACCGTGCTGTCCACTTGTGCTTCAGCTCATCGGGGCCCAGAGTATCGTGTTTTGGCACACCACCACAAGTGACGTACATCTCGGCGCAGGGAAGCTTGGAGCTTTCACGGCCGTTAAAATGGCTGTATAGCTTCAAAGGAGTCCCTTCACCTCGTCTGTGACGTGCTGCTGATGGGGCGTATGTATGTATCATCATGTAAGAGCACCAGGGTGCAAGTCCAGAAGTGGAACTGCAGGGGATCGTATAAGAGGTAAGTATAAAAAACTTTTTTTAAATAGAATTAATTAAATGGTATTGGGTGACGTGGTGATGAATTGGGAGTGGAAGGTGGTGGGTGGGGAGAGCAAATGATGAATTCGGATTGGAGGGTGGGTCGAGCAAATGAGGATTTGGGAGTGGGGGAGGGGCGAGCAATTAAAAAAATGTAAGTTTTTTAAAGGTTTTTTTTTCAATATTTTTTCTAAGTTTTTTTTTATTAAACAAAAACAAGAAACCTAAAATAACAACATAAAGACAGAAGAGACCGTTTGGGATTTCTTTGAAGCAATGGATTTGTACACAGAAGGAGCTGATCTGTTTGGGGAGGTCTTCTCTCTTTTTCTAGAAGGTTGAATGTGTATATTTGAACAGAAATTAATTTGACAATTTTCTTAGAATGCTACAACTTAAATATATTGCTCTCTCTCTCTCTCTCTCTCTATATATATATATATATATCCATAACCTGTTTTCAACAATACAGGAAAGACAAGCGTTTTCAGGATTGTAACCACATCCTGACGGGGTTGTACAGTATATAAAACTCCACATATGCCATATCACTTCATACACCTGAGTAAGGCTCATTCAGAGCAGAGACACGTGTATTTTAACCCCTTACTGCCATCGGACGTACTATCCCGTCCATGGTACCTGGGCCCGTATGACCGGGGACGGGATAGTACGTCTCGTGCGATCGGACGCGCTCCCGGGGGGAGCGCAGCCGATCGCGGCCGGGTGTCAGCTGATTATCACAGCTGACACCCATGACTGTGTGTCAGGAGCGGTCACGGACCGCTCCCGGCACATTAACCCCTTGCACACCGCGATCAAACATGATCGCGGTGTACTGGGGGCACAGGGGAGGATCGCGCAGGGTGGGGCTCCCTGCGCGCCCCCCTGAGACCCTCAGAGCAGCGCGATGTGATCGCGCTGTTCTGAGGGCTTCCTCCCTCCCAGGACCCGGATCCAAGATGGCGCCGGGGTCCTGGAGGGAGGCGGCTACCTCAGTGCCTGCCGAGAGCAGGCACTGAGAAGCCTGCTGCACTGCCTGAGCGATCGCTGGTGTGACAGAGTGCTGTGCACACTGTCACACCAGCGATCTGACATTTTACAGTAATGTCCCACCCTGGGACAAAGTAAAAAAGTTAAAAAATAAAAATAAATGTAACACCTGCACATGGAACTGTCAGAGCAGCTACTGGTATACTGGGATTTACAGACACTAAGAAGAGTTTTGCAGCTGCTGTTAAACAGGGACCTTCAGACATTAATGGTTTTTTCCCTGAGCTGCGGTGGACTACAATTCCCATGGACCCTTGTTTCAGTCAGATGACACAGCTAGGAGGGAGGAGGAACTTGGGGGAGGGAGCTGGAGAGGAAGTGAAAGAAAGTGAGAGAGCAGATTGTTCATGTAAAAGATGGAGCGCTGTGGACTTGTATTCCTCTAAAGAGCGGAGCGTTCCAGTCCCCTCTGATATACCTGCGAATCTGGAGAGAGCGCAGCCCGGTCACCAGGTGAAGCAAGCAACATTAAGGACTCGGAGAGTTCTACCGGCACTCCCACCTTATAAAGGCCTGAATCCTGCCGCCCCAGTTGGGGTCCAGGGAAAACTACAACCGGTTGAGACGCACCGTGAGTGCCCCTTTTCGAGACTTGTGGTTCAACCAGCCCGTTACAGTGAGTACAATACGCCCCAGACTATTTACCTTCGTGAGCATCTAAATGCACCAACGGTTATAAATTTGCGCGCCAACATCCGCGGCAACTGGGCCCCAACGTTTGGACTGGGTTAATACAAGAAAAGGGGAACCCTGCTATATTATATTTGCAGGGTTGGGGAAAGAATTAGGTTGTGATGTGTATATGACTTTCATAGAGCATCGTTACCTGTATTGCATGTTGTTTCTTTAAATATACTTCATTTCTGCTGCATATCCATAAACCAGTTAAACTGTTTTACTCCTGTTTTGGGTGAGTGTGTACTGAGCTATAGGCAGGGGTTTCCCGAATCAGTCCCTGGCAGAAGATAACAGTCCTTCTGCAGTCCTAGAGAGAGCTCCAATCAAGATTCGGGTGGAGGCACTGCGCCCTAAAGAGGTGAGACCCCCCATAACACCCAGCGTACCGTGGTAGCCCTGAAGGGGTGTTACAGTGGAAGCACTGCTGAGATACAGAACTAACACAGGAGTATTTACTATGGAGACTTTAACAGAGCGAGAAGTATATTTGTGGTGTGAAGAGATGGATGTTACAGCTAGACAAAGCTTTGCAGTGAGTGGTGAGCTCTGTGATGCATCTGATGAAGAGATACTGAAAATAGTTAACCGACTCACTGAACTTGCCCACCCTGAAGTGGTCGACCGCAGAAAGGAAAAGGGGGGACAGTTACCCATAGCCCTGATCTCAACCGGGCAGATCTTGAGGAAAGATTACTTCCCATCCATGATAGCCGTGTCCCCAGAGTATGGTCGACAATGGAAGATCACTTGGCCTAATGAGTCCGAAGTTGAGACCCGGCCACAGGAATCAACCACTCAGTCTAGGAAGACTAGTATACGTCCGCCCTCTACTCCACTTAGAACCAGTGCTGAAGAGACAGCGGCCCCTGTTGATGTGCTTATGACAGCTATGGAAAAGTTAGTCAGTCAGTTTGCAAAGATGCAGCCAGAAGGGAACTACCGTCGTTTAAGAACCTTCTCGGGTGCCCTCCCCACCCCTGCTGGAGAAGAAGAATATGATACTTGGAGGGATGTCACTTTACTGTGCTTAGAAGAGTGGCAGTGCACTGATGCCGTGAAGAAGCAGAGAATAGTAGAAAGTTTGAAGGGTACTGCTATGGAAGTGGTGCAGGCTGCTTGGCGGAGCAAGCCACTAGCAACTTATCAAGATTATATGAGTGCTTTAGAAGATGCTTTTGGATCCCCTGAAGATGCTACTGATCTACTCTATAAACTCCGTACCACCTACCAACAACCAGATGAGAAGATGTCCGACTATCTATACCGATTGGATAAGATGGTTCATAGAATAGTATCTAAAGGTGGAGTCAGCCCTAAAGAAGTTGATCAGTGTCGTCTGGACCAAGTACTCAGAGGAGCTCTCACTCATGATCCAATTGCTCAGCGGATGAGGTCTTGTGATAAAGAGAAGATTCCTGGTTCTTTTCATGAGTTGCTTAAGGAAGTTCGCAAGGAAGAGGTTATTTTGGCCGCAAGAGAGAAGACCCCCCCTCGGGTGACTACTGTTGCCTTGAAGCCAGCAGCCGACTGCCGAGAGAGGGAACTGCTGAAAGTCATCGAGAAACAGGGGGAGCAGATTACTCAATTGTTAAGTGCTCAGGCCAAGACAATACAGCGGTTACAAAGTGCTGCAGAGGTAGCCGAGAAGCAGACCCTGGCTTCAGGAAGAGAGAATGATGACCTGTGTAGAGTGGAAAGTAGGAAACCAGAAGGGTGGTTTGTCTGTGGGAGTCCAGGCCATATAGCTCGTCAGTGTCCAAAGAGGTGGAGCTCAAAGAACTCTTCACATTCTCCCCACCTCCCTCCGAGGCAGTCGGGAAACGGGAAAGGGGGCCAGTAGAACCCCATACTGAGCCCCCATCAGCAACTAAGACCTACTCTACCTCCCCATCCAATAGTGCCTCATCGAAAACACTGCCTGAAGGGTTAGTGGGACCAGCCCCGCATGTCCCCGCATATATCAATGGTAAATCTTGTTCAGTATTGCTGGATAGCGGATCTCAAGTGTCCATCATTTTTGAAGGATGGTATAAGAGATATTTATCCAATGTGCCTCTGAAACCGCTGTCTGGACTCGTGGTGTGGGGACTGAGTGAACACAGCTATCCCTACCGAGGATACGTGTCCGTGACACTACGATTCCCAGAGACTGTTGTTGGAGTGGATAAAGAGATACCCATTATAGCGCTAATCTGCCCGGAGGCAGAGGCAGATGAGAGACCCACACCTGTCATAGTGGGAACAAATGCCAACATTTTCCGTACGTTAGCTCAGTGGTGTCGTGAAGCTGGGGGAGAAAAGTACTCGCAGACCCTATCCATCCACCCAGTCTGTCTGGAAGCCTATGTGAGGACGGAGGAGGAGAAGAGGGAACTGCAGCCTGAAAGCTTTGACCCTTGTTTTGAAGGAAGTGAGCTGAAAGGAGAAGAGAGGAGGCTAGTCATCGACGGCATGATGATGCGGGGGGCGGCTTTCTCCTTGGGCGAATGGGACATGGGCCTCGCCCAAGGAGTAGAGCATCGCATTCGGTTGAAAGATCAAAAGCCTTTCCGAGAGAGATCCCGAAGATTGGCCCCGGCGGATATCGAAGATGTTAGGCAGCATCTACGCGGTATGTTAGACACAGGAGTCATCATAGAGTCTAGTAGCCCATATGCTTCCCCCATTGTGATTGCTCGGAAAAAAAATGGAGCTATTCGGATGTGTGTGGATTATCGTACTTTGAACAAACGTACGGTTCCTGACCAGTACACTGTGCCCCGAATTGATGAAGCTTTAGATTGCCTGCAAGGGAGCCAATGGTTTTCTGTGTTAGATCTCCGGAGTGGTTACTATCAGATACCCATGTCAAAGGAAGATCAAGAGAAGACCGCTTTTATCTGCCCCATTGGGTTCTTCGAGTTTCAAAGACTGCCTCAAGGACTGACAGGTGCTCCGGCCACTTTTCAGAGATGTATGGACAAAGTAGTGGGGGACATGCACTTACGTGAGGTCTTGGTTTATCTCGATGATCTTATTGTTTTTGGGAAGACTCTGGAAGAACACAACCAGCGGTTGTTCAAGGTGCTGGATCGGTTGAAGGAGGCTGGGTTGAAGTTGTCCCTTGATAAGTGCCGGATTTGCCAGATGACTGTGAATTATGTGGGGCACATAGTCAGCAGAGAAGGAATTTCCACCGACCCCGCCAAAGTGGAGGCTGTGGTAAACTGGCCTAAGCCCACCAAGCTGGGGGAGCTTAGGTCCTTTTTAGGATTCTGTGGATACTACCGAAGATTTGTACCCCAGTACTCTCGGATTGCGAAGCCATTAACTGCTCTTACCCAGGGGTATCCCCCTTCCGGCGGGACAGCCCGCCCCTCAAGGTCAGGGAAAAGAGACTACTTCCGAGTTAATGAACCTTTTGGGGAAAGATGGACACCCTTATGCGACGAGGCATTTGAGAAACTGAAGTCATGTTTGACCCAAACTCCAGTGTTGGCCTATGCAGACGCCAGTAAACCATATGTGTTACATATAGATGCTTCTCTCGACGGACTAGGAGGGATTCTCTATCAGGACCATGATGGCTGTCTACGTCCCGTTTACTACATTAGTCGAGGATTGACTCCCAGTGAACGCAACTACCCAGCTCACAAACTGGAGTTTCTGGCTCTAAAATGGGCTGTAGTGGACACGCTGCATGACTACCTCTATGGGGTACACTTCGTGGTTCATACCGACAACAATCCATTAACCTACGTGAGAACCACTGCAAAACTGGATGCCACGGGGTACCGGTGGCTTGCCGCACTCTCTCTGTATGATTTCAGCTTAAAATATCGACCAGGGATCAGTAACATTGATGCAGACACACTCTCTCGCCTGCCTAGTGAACCTTTAAATGAGGAAGAAGAAGGAGGATGGATAGAGGTCCCTGCCCCTGAGGTGAAGACTCTGTGCCATAGACATCGAACTGATGCCCTCACTCTGCAGTGCTGTGCTAAATTCTTAGGAGTATCTAGCGAAGCGCTCCCGTTGTCGTACTGTCGAGTGACAAATGTAACCCCAGACTCTCTCCCTCAACTGACTCATAATCAAGTCAGGACGGCGCAGCAGGAGGATCAGTCAGTGGGGGTAGTTCGATGGTGGGTGAAGAGGGGCTGGAGGCCCGAAAAGAATGCATTAAGAACAGAGGAGTCTGTCCTGCTGACTCGGCAGCTAGAGTCGCTAGTAGTAAGAAATGGGCTACTATACCGAGAGACAAGGGGCCAGAAGGGAGGAGTCCGCAGACAGCTGGTGTTACCCACCCGATTTCGGAAGATGGTCATGAAGTCCTGCATGATGACCATGGACATCTTGGCATCGAAAAGACTACGAGTCTCGTGGCCGACCGATTCTACTGGCCTCGTATGGAAGCGGATATTGAAGAATACTGCAAATCATGCTCCCGGTGTGTGTTGAGAAAAACCTTGCCTTTGAGAACAGCCCCCCTTGTGAACATTACCAGCGATGGCCCACTTGAACTAGTGTGCATTGATTTCCTCTCCATCGAGCCTGATGAAAGCAATGTCAGTAATGTGTTAGTGGTCACTGACCATTTCACCCGATATGCCCAGGCCTACCCCACTAAAGATCAAAGGGCAATTACTGTGGCAAAAACATTATGGGAGAAGTTCTTTGTACATTACGGGCTGCATGCCCGCATCCATACGATCAAGGAAGAGATTTCGAAAGTAGACTAATCAAGGAGCTATGCGCTCTCTGTGGGATCAAGAAATCCAGAACCACGCCATATCACCCCCAAGGGGATCCTCAACCTGAGAGATTCAACCGTACCCTTCTGAACATGTTAGGCACTTTAGATCCCAGGAAGAAGGGACACTGGAGCAGGCATGTGAGTCAGTTGGTTCATGTCTACAATTGCACCACAAATGAGTCAACTGGATATTCTCCTTATTTCCTCATGTTTGGAAGAAAAGCCCGACTACCCGTGGATATTAGTTTTGGGACATCCATTGACCGTTCTAATGGGAAGACCTACTTAAAATATGTGTCCCAGCTAAAAGAAGATTTGACAAAAGCTTACAAATTGGCAGAGCAGGCCTCTGGTCGGTCAGGGAAGCGCAATAAGACTCGCTACGACTGTAGGGTTCGAGAACAAGTTTTACTACCTGGAGACAGAGTTCTTATTCAACTTCTGGGCCTTCCTGGGAAGCACAAGCTTGCTGATCGGTGGTGTCCTGACCCTTACGTGGTGATGGAGAAGTTGCCCGGTGTTCCGGCCTACAGAGTGAAGCCCGAAAAAGGGGGTGGAGCTGTTAAAACCTATCATCGACACCATCTGTTGCCTGTGGGAAAAAACATCCCTTTACCCCCATTGCCAACTCAAGGAGGTCATACAACTCTTCAGTGCAATAGGAGAAGTCCAAGGTGTAAAAACCCACCCCAGACTGGAGTTGCCTCAGGAGGATGTGACAGCGAGTCTGGGGATGAATGGGGACCTGACTGTCAATGGAGCTACAGGTGGATCGAGGACCCATGCCCCATGGGCGTAGACCCTGAAAACCAGACCCCTGAAGTAGAAACAAAGAAAAGGGACATTTGTCAGGAGGCGAGTGCACTCCGCCCACAATTGGAGGAAAGTTCAGAAGAGGGACATTTATTGAATGAAGAGATCCACCTGGTGGAGCCCGTTCTTGAGAGACAAGAGTCGGGGACTGAGGAGGTGGGCCCCTCGGTACACACTCGTCCCAAGCGGGACATTAGGCCACCCATGATGTTGACTTATGACAGAATGGGACATACCACTGAGGTCCCCAGGTTGATACACCCAAATTCAAATTCTGTTTGGCCTTATTTCCCGGTATCTTCCATGTGTCCAGGAGGTGGTTTGTATGCATGTAAATTTGGTGTTAGTCAGGATTAGAGTTGAGCGATACTTTCCGATATCCTAAAGTATCGGAATCGGAATGGTATCGCCGATATCACTAAAAAATCGGCGATACCCGATACCGATACCGGAAGTCCCATGTAAGTCTATGGGAACAAAATATCGCAACTAAAAAAACCCCATTCTTTCCTTGTAAACACTAAATATACACACATAGAATACATATATATATACATGTCATTGTGACATATATATATACATATATGTATAGTTTATACACTTCTACATAGTAAAATATCCTTTGATTCAATTGCCGGGTAAAGCCGGCTTCAGTGAAAAGACAGAAGCACCCGACATGAAATGACACTTGGTGTACATAGGGTTAACCATGTCTTTTCATGTCGTTTGCTATCTGATTTGCACAAACAATTAAATCAGACTATGTGTGCAAAATTTCACACCTGTAGGGGTTAATTAAAGGTGTAAATTCGTTGTAAAAAAAACGGACTTTTTTGCTACGAATTTACACCTTTAATTAACCCCTACAGGTGTGAAATTTTGCACACATAGTCTGATTTAATTGTTTGTGAAAATTAGATAGCAAAGGACATGAAAATACATGGTTAACCCTATGTACACCAAGTGTCATTTCATGTCGGGTCACCCGACATGAAATGACACTTGGTGTACATAGGGTTAAACATTTCTTTTCATGTCCTTTGCTATCTAATTTGCACAAACAATTAAATCAGACTATGTGTGCAAAATTTCACACCTGTAGGGGTTAATTAAAGGTGTAAATTCGTTGTAAAAAAAACGGACTTTTTTGCTACGAATTTACACCTTTAATTAACCCCTACAGGTGTGAAATTTTGCACACATAGTCTGATTTAATTGTTTGTGCAAATTAGATAGCAAAGGACATGAAAATACATGGTTAACCCTATGTACACCAAGTGTCATTTCATGTCGGGTCACCCGACATGAAATGACACTTGGTGTACATAGGGTTAAACATTTCTTTCATGTCCTTTGCTATCTAATTTGCACAAACAATTAAATCAGACTATGTGTGCAAAATTTCACACCTGTAGGGGTTAATTAAAGGTGTAAATTCGTTGTAAAAAAAACGGACTTTTTTGCTACGAATTTACACCTTTAATTAACCCCTACAGGTGTGAAATTTTGCACACATAGTCTGATTTAATTGTTTGTGCAAATTAGATAGCAAAGGACATGAAAAGACATGGTTAACCCTATGTACACCAAGTTTCATTTCATGTCGGGTTCTGCATTTTCACAAAAGCCGGCAATTGAATTAGCGGCTATTATACTATGTAGAAGTGTATGAACTACAAATATAAATATATATATATATGTGTCACAAATTCAATGACATGTATATATATATATATATGAGGTGTAAAATTGCTGAAAAAAAATGCGTGGGCTCCCGCCCTATTTTCGCAACCAGACAGACAAAGCCAGTGAGTGGGGGCAGATAATAATAGCCCAGAGAGGGACCATTATTTTTGCCCCCCCCGGCTACTTAACATCTGCCCCCAGACACCCCAGAAAGGGCAAATCTCTAATTAGATTTGCCCTTTCTGGCACTTTGCCCGTCTATTCCCATTGCCCTGTAGCGGTGGCGAATGGGTTAATAAGGGGTTAAAATGACCTTGCAATTGAAAGGTCACTTTAAGCCAGGTTAATAATTGAGAGCTGTCAATTAGACAACTATCAATTATTAATCCTATTGTATGAAAGAAAAATCAAACACACACACTTTAATAAAAAGAAGTTTAATGAAATAATCACACAGTTTTTGACCATATTTTATTTACCTGCTAAAACCATTTCCTGTAATAAAAATAAAATAAAAAAGCAAAATTATTCTTACCTATCCCATGCACAGTCAGGTCCCATGGTGTAATCCTTCAGAAAGGGTTAATGTTTACTGCAGGGACCGCAGCTAATGCTGCAGCCTCACAGTAAACCCCCAAATGAATGAGTTCCTCTCCTGCCTGACAGGAGAGTAAAGGCTGGGTGTCACATAACGATACACCAGCGATCCCGACAACGATATGCACTTGTCAGGATCGCTGGTGTATCGCTACATGATCGCTGCTGAGCTGCCAAACAGGCAGCTCAGGCAGCGATCTGGGACAGCGACACTGCGGGTAACATCGCTTAAGGGCCCGTCTCACATAGCGATATCGCTACCGAGATCGCTGCTGAGTCACTAGTTTTGTGACGCAGCAGCGAGCTCACCAGCGATATCGCTGTGTGTGACATTCAGCGACGATCAGCCCCCTGCCGGGTATCGCTGATCGTCGCAGAAATGTCAGGACCTTTTTTTGATCGCTGGTTTCCCTCTGACAGGCACGCATCGCTGCGTGTGACAGGCGGGAGACCAGCGATCCGCTGGTAACCAAGGTACACAGCGGGTTTCCAGGCACCGCGCAGCGCTTGGAAACCCGCTGTGTACCTTGGATACCAGCTCCCTGCATCAGGGCGCTGGTATCCAAGGTACACAGCGGGTTTCTAGGCACAGCCCCGCGCCTGGAAACCCGCTGTGTACCTTGGTTACCAGCGGATCGCTGGTCTCCCGCCTGTCACACGCAGCGATGTGTGCCTGTCAGCGGGAAACCAGCGATCAAAAAAAGGTCCTGAGTCCATTTCAGCGACGATCAGCGATACCCGGCAGGGGGGCTGATCGTCGCTGAATGTCACACACAGCGATATCGCTGGTGAGCTCGCTGCTGCGTCACAAAACTAGTGACTCAGCAGCGATCTCGGTAGCGATATCGCTATGTGAGACGGGCCCTTAAGTGGAAAGCTTAATTGATTGCTTTCCACTTTCACTTCAGGTCAGCCAGGGACACAATCAGTGACGTCAGAGGGAACTGATTAACAAAAATAGGGGTTCCCTTCGAAAAAAAAATGGCGTGGGGTCCCCCTATTTTTAACCAGCCAGATGAAGCAGACCGCTGAGGCCTGGATTTTCAGGCTGTTAAGGAGCCAAGATCCATGGACCTTGCCAGCCTGATAATACTAGGCCACAGCAGTCTGCATATCTTGGCTGATTAACAAAAATAGGGGATCCCCTCGAAAAAAATTGGCGTGGGGTCCCCCCTATTTTTGTTAACCAGCCAGATGAAGCAGACCGCTGAGGCCTGGATTTTCAGGCTGTTAAGGAGCCAAGATCCATGGACCTTGCCAGCCTGATAATACCAGGCCACAGCAGTCTGCATATCTTGGCTGATTAACAAAAATAGGGGATCCCCTCGAAAAAAATTGGCGTGGGGTCCCCCCTATTTTTGTTAACCAGCCAGATGAAGCAGACCGCTGAGGCCTGGTTTTTCAGGCTGGTAAGGATCCAATATCCATGGACCTTGCAAGCCTGATAATACCAGGCCACAGCAGTCTGCTTAGCTTGGCTGGTTAACAAAAATAGGGGATCCCCTCGAAAAAAAAACGGCGTGGGGATCCCCCCTATTTTCGTTAACCAGCCAAGTAAAATGCAGACTGCTGCGGCCTGGTATTAAAAGACTGTCAAGGCCCATGGATTTTGGCCCTCAACAGCCTGATAATACCAGGCTACAGCAGCCCCACATTTGGCGCATCAAAAGATGTGCCAATTGTGGCACTTTACCCGGCTCTTCCCACTTGCCCTGTAGCGGTGGCAAGCGGGGTAATAAGGGGTTATTGTCACCGTTGATTGCACGGTGACAATAAGCCCGGTTAATAATGGAGAGGTGTCAATAAGACACCGATCCATTATTAATCCCAAAGTTATTAAATGTATAAAAAAAGACACAGCAAGAAAAAAGTATTTTAATGAAATAAAAGAGACAACACAGTTTTCATTTCTTTTATTGTACTCTCATTCCTGCGACGCCATCGATCTCCTGTAAAAAAAGAAAAAAAACAAACCAACAGTATACCACCTGTCCGACGCAGTCCATAACGATAGTCCCACGACGATCCAGCTCTGCTACATCGCAATGACAGGCAGAGCCTGTCATTGCAACGCAGCACAGCTGATTACCTGCTTTCCCGGCGGTGACGTCATCGGACTGACTGCTTTACGGCCGGGATTACCCAGCAGTCACTGCAGTTATCGCGAGAAACTGCATGTGACCGCTGGGGAAAGAAGATGGCGGCCATGAAGCAGTCCGGGATGTGACCGCCGGAGATCTTCTGCCAGGTAAGTGCCGCTGACTCCTGACAGACCCGACCGACGGACACTGACAGTGACAGTGACAATCCCGATTCCGGTATCCGATAAGACGAAAATATCGGAACTCGGAATCGGAATTCCGATACAGCCAATATCGGCCGATACCCGATATTTGCAGTATCGGAATGCTCAACACTAGTCAGGATGCCTTAACCCCCATTCATGTTTCAGGTGGTGAGTCCTCATATCGTGATGGGACACTTTCAATGATTCACCAGGGGGAGAATGTAACACCTGCACATGGAACTGTCAGAGCAGCTACTGGTATACTGGGATTTACAGACACTAAGAAGAGTTTTGCAGCTGCTGTTAAACAGGGACCTTCAGACATTAATGGTTTTTTCCCTGAGCTGCGGTGGACTACAATTCCCATGGACCCTTGTTTCAGTCAGATGACACAGCTAGGAGGGAGGAGGAACTTGGGGAGGGAGCTGGAGAGGAAGTGAAAGAAAGTGAGAGAGCAGATTGTTCATGTAAAAGATGGAGCACTGTGGACTTGTATTCCTCTAAAGAGCGGAGCGTTCCAGTCCCCTCTGATATACCTGCGAATCTGGAGAGAGCGCAGCCCGGTCACCAGGTGAAGCAAGCAACATTAAGGACTCGGAGAGTTCTACCGGCACTCCCACCTTATAAAGGCCTGAATCCTGCCGCCCCCAGTTGGGGTCCAGGGAAAACTACAACCGGTTGAGACGCACCGTGAGTGCCCTTTTCGAGACTTGTGGTTCAACCAGCCCGTTACAGTGAGTACAATACGCCCCAGACTATTTACCTTCGTGAGCATCTAAGTGCACCAACGGTTATAAATTTGCGCGCCAACATCCGCGGCAACTGGGCCCCAACGTTTGGACTGGGTTAATACAAGAAAAGGGGAACCCTGCTATATTATATTTGCAGGGTTGGGGAAAGAATTAGGTTGTGATGTGTATATGACTTTCATAGAGCATCGTTACCTGTATTGCATGTTGTTTCTTTAAATATACTTCATTTCTGCTGCATATCCATAAACCAGTTAAACTGTTTTACTCCTGTTTTGGGTGAGTGTGTTCTGAGCTATAGGCAGGGGTTTCCCGAATCAGTCCCTGGCAGAAGATAACAGTCCTTCTGCAGTCCTAGAGAGAGCTCCAATCAAGATTCGGGTGGAGGCACTGCGCCCTAAAGAGGTGAGACCCCCCATAACACCCAGCGTACCGTGGTAGCCCTGAAGGGGTGTTACATAAACTTGTTTTAAAAAAAAATCCAAAATAAATAAAAAAAATATATATATATTCCCCAATAAATTCATTCTTTCCTGTAAATAAAAAAAACAAAGCAATAAAAGTACACATATTTGGTATTGCCGCGTCCGTAACGACCCCCCTATTAAATTTTCCCACTAGTTAACCCCTTTAGTGAACCCCTTAAAAAAAAAAAAAAAAACGAAGCAAAAAATCAATGCTTTATCATCATACCGCCGAACAAAAAGTGGAATAACACGCGATCAAAAAGACCGATATAAAAAAACATGGTATTGCTGAAAAGTCATCTTGTCCCGCAAAAAACGAGCCATATACATCATCATAAGCAAAAAAATAAAAAAGTTATAGCTCGCAGAATAAAGCGATGCAAAAATAATTATTTTTTATATAAAATTGTTTTTATTCTATAAAAGCGCCAAAACATGAAAAAATTATATAAATAAAGGTATCGCCATAATCGTACTGACCCGAAGAATAAAACTGCTTTATCAATTTTACCACACGCGGAACGGTATAAATGCCTCCCCCAAAAGAAATTCATGAATTGCTGATTTTTGTTCATTCTAACCTCCAAAAAATCGAAATAAAAAGCGATCAAAAAACGTCACGTGCTCAAAAATGGTACCAATAAAAACGTCAACTCGTCCCGCAAAAAATAAGACCTCACATGACTCTATGGGCCAAAATATGCAAAAATTATAGCTCTCAAAATGTGATGATGCAAAAACTATTTTTGCAATAAAAAGCGTGTTTTAGCGTGACAGCTGCCAATCATAAAAACCCGCTATAAATAGTAAATCAAACCCCCATTTATCACCCCCTTAGTTAGGGAAAAATAATAAAATTAAAAAAATGTATTTATTTCCATTTTCCCATTAGGGTTAGGTGGGTTGCGGCTAAAGTTAGGGTTAGGGTTGGCGCTAAAGTTAGGATTAGGGTTAGGGTTGGGATTAGGGGTGTGTTAGGGTTAGGTTTGTGGTTAGGGTTGGGACTAGGGTTAGGGTGTGTTGGGGTTAGGGTTGGAGTTAGAATTGGGGGGTTTCCGCTGTTTAGGCACATCAGGGGCTCTCCAAATGTGACATGGCGTCTGATCTCAATTCCAGCCAATTCTGCGTTGAAAAAGTCAAACGGTGCTCCTTCACTTCTCAGCTCTGCCATGCGTCCAAACAGTAGTTTATCCCCACATATGGGGTATCAGCGTACTCTGGACCCCAAGAGTTATTGTGCAATTTGTCCTATTTCTTCTGTTACCCTTGGGAAAATAAAAAACTGGGGGCGAAAATATCATTTTTGTACAAAAAAAATTATTTTTTTGTTTTTACAGCTGTACATTATAAACTTCTGTGAAGCATGTGGGGCTTCATAGCGCTCACCACACATCTAGATAAGTTCCTTGTGGGGTCTATTTTCCAAAATGGGGTCACTTGTTGGGGATTTCCACTGTTTAGGCGCAACAGGGGCTCTCCAAATGCGACATGACGCCCCCAGACCATTCCATCAAAGTCTGCAATCCAAAACGTCACTACTTCCCTTCCGAGCCCTGACGTGCGCCCATACAGTAGTTTTCTCCCACATATTGGGTATCAGCGTACTCAGGACAAATTGGACAACAACTTTTGGGTTCCAATTTCTCCTGTTACCCTTGTGAAAATAAAATATTGGGGGCGAAAAAATCATTTTTGTAAAAAAAAAAAGTTTTTTATTTTTACGGCTGTACGTTATAAACTTCTGTGAAGCACTTCGGGGTTCATAGCGCTCACCACACATCTAGATAAGTTCCTTGTGGGGTCTATTTTCCAAAATGGGGTCACTTGTTGGGGATTTCCACTGTTTAGGCGCATCAGGGGCTCTCCAAATGCGACATGACGCCCCCAGACCATTCCATCAAAGTCTGCAATCCAAAAAGTCACTACTTCCCTTCCGAGCCCCAACGTGTACCCATACAGTAGTTTTCTCCCACATATTGGATATCAGCGTACTCAGGACAAATTGGACAACAACTATTGGGGTCCAATTTCTCCTGTTACCCTTGTAAAAATAAAATATTGGGGCAAAAAAATAATTTTTGCAAAAAAAAAAAAAGATTTTTTATTTTTACGGCTGTGCGTTATAAACTTCTGTGAAGCACTTCGGGGTTCAAAGTGCTCACCACACATCTAGACAAGTTCCTTGTGGGGTCTATTTTCCAAAATGGGGTCACTTGTGGGGGGTTTCCACTGTTTAGGCGCATCAGGGGCTCTCCAAATGCGACATGACGCCCCCAGACCATTCCATCAAAGTCTGCAATCCAAAACGTCACTACTTCCCTTCCGAGCCCTGACGTGCGCCCATACAGTAGTTTTCTCCCACATATTGGGTATCAGCGTACTCAGGACAAATTGGACAACAACTTTTGGGGTCCAATTTCTCCTGTTACCCTTGTGAAAATAAAATATTGGGGGCGAAAAAATCATTTTTGTAAAAAAAAAAGGATTTTTTATTTTTACGGCTGTACGTTATAAACTTCTGTGAAGCACTTCGGGGTTCAAAGTGCTCACCACACATCTAGATAAGTTCCTTGTGGGGTCTATTTGCCAAAATGGGGTCACTTGTGGGGGGTTTCCACTGTATAGGTGCATCAGGGCTCTCCAAATGTGACATGACGCCCCCAGACCATTCCATCAAAGTCTGCAATCCAAAACGTCACTACTTCCCTTCCGAGCCCTGACGTGCGCCCATACAGTAGTTTTCTCCCACATATTGGGTATCAGCGTACTCAGGACAAATTGGACAACAACTTTTCGTTCCAATTTCTTCTGTTACCCTTGTGAAAATAAAATATTGGGGGCGAAAAAATCATTTTTGTAAAAAAAAAGATTTTTTATTTTACGGCTGTACGTTATAAACTTTAGTTAAACACCTGGGGGTTAAAAGTTCTCACCACTCATCTAGATAAGTTCCTTGAGGGGTCTAGTTTCCAAAATGGTGTCATTTATGGGGGTTTCCACTGTTTAGGCAGATCAGGAGCTCTCCAAACACGACATGGCGTCCAGCCAATTCTGCGTTGAAAAAGTCAGACGGCGCTCCTTCCCTTCCAAACTCTGCCATGCACCCAAACAGTGGTTTACCCCCACATATGGGGTATCAGCGCACTCAGGACAAATTGCACAATAACTTTTGGAGTCTTGTTACCCTTGGAAAAATAAAAATTGGGGTGAAAAGATCATTTTTGTGGAAAAAATATGATTTTTAAATTTTACGGCTCTACGTTATAAACTTGTGTGAAGCACTTGGGGGTTCAAATTGCTCACCAAAGATCTAGATAAGTTCCTTAGGGGGTCTAGTTTCCCAAATGGGGTCATTTGTGGGGGGTTTCCACGGTTTAGGCACATCAGGGGCTCTCCAAATGCAACATGGCATCCAATCTCAATTCCAGCCAATTTTGGTTGGAAAAAGTCAAATGGTGCTCCTTCGATTCCGAGCTCTGCCGTGCGCCCAAACAGTGGTTCCCCCCCACATATGGGGTATCAGCGTACTCAGGACAAATTGGACAACAACTTATGTTGTCCAATTTCTCCTGTTACCCTTGGGAAAATAAAAAATAGTGACTAAAAGATAATTTTTGTGGGAAAAAAATAGGATTTTTTATTTTCATGCCCGGGCATTATAAACTTGTGTGAAGCACTTGGGGGTTCAAAGTGCTCACCAAAGATCTACATAAGTTCCTTAGGGGGTCTAGTTTCCAAAATGGGGTCACTTGTGGGGGGTTTCCACTGTTTAGGCTCATCTGGGGCACTGCAAACGGAACATGACCCCCATCAACGTCTGCATTCCAAAACGTTACTACTTCCTTTCCAAGCCCTGCCGTGCACCCAAACAGTTCCTCCCCCCACATATGGGGTATCAGCGTACTCAGGACAAATTGGACAACAACTTTTGGGGTCCAATTTCCTTGGGAAAATTAAAAAATTTGGGACTAAAAAATCATTTTTGTGGAAAATTGTTTTTTTTTATTTTTTCACACCCAGGCATTATAAGCTTTTGTGAAACACTTGGGGGTTCAAAGTGCTCACAACAGATCTAGATAAGTACCTTAGGGGGTCTAGTTTCCAAAATGGTGTCACTTGTGGGGGTTTTCAGTGTTTAGGCGCATCAGGGGCTCTCCAAACACGACATGGCGTCCAATCTCAATTCCCGCCAATTTTAGTTTGAAAAAGTCAAACGGCGCTCCTTCCCTTACGAGCTCTGCCGTGTGCCCAAACAGTGGTTTTCCCCCACATATTGGGTATTGGCGTACTCAGGAGAAATTGCATAACAACCTTATCTGTCCATTTTCTCCTTTTACCCTTGTGAAAATAAAAAAAAAGTTTGTAAAAGATCATTTTTGTGGCTAAAAAGTTAAATATTCATTTTTTCCTTCCACGTTGCTTTAGTTCCTGTGAAGCACCTGAAGGGTTAATAATCTTCTTGAATGTGGTTTTGAGTACCTTGAGGGGTGCAGTTTTTAGAATGGTGTCACTTTTGGGTATTTTCTGCCATATAGACCCCTCAAAGTGACTTCAAATGAGAGGTGGTCCCTAAAAAAAATGGCTTTGTAAATTTTGTTGTAAAAATGAGAAATCGCTGGTCAACTTTTAACCCTTATAACTTCCTAACAAAAAAAAATTTGGTTCCAAAATTGTGCTGATGTAGACATGTGGGAAATGTTATTTCTTAACTATTTTGTGTGATATATTTCTCTGTTTTAAGGGAATAAAAATTCAAAGTTTGAAAATTGCAAAATTTTAAAAATTTTCGCCATATTTGCGTTTTTTCAAAAATAAACGCAAGTTATATCGAAGAAATTTTACTTCTAACGTGAAGTACAATATGTCACGAGAAAACAGTCTCAGAATCGCGAAGATCCGTTGAAGCGTTCCAGAGTTATAACCTCATAAAGAGACAGTGGTCAGAATTGTAAAAATTGGCCCGGTCATTAACGTGCAAACCACCCTTGGGGGTGAAGGGGTTAAAAAGCTTTTTAAAAGTTTTTTATGTTGTTAGTGCATGAGCACTTAAAAAATATTTTTAGAATAAATTTAATTGTAAAGACACGAGTGTAATACTGTTACTCTGGAACACCACCTGGAGGTTGCTCCAGAATCAAGGTCTTTTTGGGGTTCCACCTACTAAGCTACTAGAGGGACGCGCACCCGAAAAAGCTTTTCCCACTATAAATCCTATTGGTTTTGGAATTATGTAATTGCCTGTCTGATTTTTGGGGCTCTCAAGGGCGGTCCCTGGGAGTCAGTGGATGAAAAATGTTTTCTGCCATGAGGTGCCCCTGTGCCTGTGGTTGCGGCCGGAGGTAAAGCAGGATGGTTATAAATACAGCTCTGGCAAAAATTAAGAGAGCACTGCACAGTTTTATAAAAATCAGCTTCTCTACATGTCTGACAGCCATTCCATTCCATTGTCAGTTGAATTCCAACCAGAGTCACCTCATTCTACTTAATGTGCTTCTGATTAGGTGACCCACCTGAACCAAATCTTATTTAATGTAGGAAAGTATAAAAAACACTGCTGTGGTGTTCACAATCCTCTTGTAATAGTACAAGCTGGACGGCAAAACAAGTGCTAGTAATATCCCAAAAGTAATAGGAATGAAAAAATAACTTTTAACCATGCCAAAGGAATTGAAAAGTCTTGAGTGAGGAAAAGAAGGGCTCAATTCTGGCTTTACTAGCAGAGGGATACAGTGAGCGTCATGTTACCTCCATCCTTAACATTTCTAAGACGGCAGTCCATTACAACAAGGTCAAGCAGCAGACATTGGGGACAAAAAAGCTACACATTGACAGAGGGCAAAAAAGACCTCCACTGACCGGGATGACCGTCATCTTATTCAAATGTCACTCAGCAACCACAGGATGAAATCAAGTGACCTACAAAAGGAATGGCAAATGGCAGCTGGGGTGAAGTGCATGGCAAGAACAGTTCGCAACAGGCTCCTAAAGCCGGAAAAAAGCCATTCATCAATGAAAAGCAAAGGAGAGCCAGGCTGAAGTTTGCCAAAGACCATAAGGATTGGACCATAGAGGACTGGAGTAAGGTAATCTTCTCTGATGAGTATAATTTTCAGCTTTGCCCAACACCTGGTCGTCTAATGGTTAGACGGAGACCTGGAGAGGCGTACAAGCCACAGTGTCTTGTACCCACTGTGAAATTTGTTGGAAGATCAGTGATGATCTGGGGATGCTTCAGCAAGGCTGGAATTGGGCAGGTTAATCTTTGCGAAGGACATATGAATCAAGCCACATACAAGGTTATCTTGGAAAAACAGTTGATTCCTTCTGCTCAGGCAATGTTCCCCAACTCTGAGGACTGGTTTCTCCAGCAGGACAATGCGCCATGCCACACAGCTAGTGGATGAAGGACCACCACATCAAATCTCTGTCATGGCCAGCCCAATCTTCAGACCTGAACCCCATTGAAAACCACTGGAATGTAATCAAGAGGAAGATGGATAGTCACAAGCCATCAAACAAAGAAGAACTGCTTATATTTTAGTACCAGGAGTGGCATAAGGTAACCAAAAGCAGTGTGAAAGACTGGTGGAAAGCATTATTTGAGGTCTGCAAGCACTGCATTGTTTTTTGTTATTTTGACTATTTCTCATTTTCTGAAAATAAATACAAAATGTATTGCTTGGAAATTCAGAGACATGTTGTCAGTAGTTTATAGAATAAAAGAGCAATTCACATTTTACTCAAAAATATACCTATAAAGAGAAAAATCAGACAAACTGAAAATTTTGCAGTGGTCTCTTAATTTTTGCCAGAGCTGTATATATTTTGTTTTCCCCTCTGGTTTTGGAGCTCCAAGAACCTCCTCACCTGAAGTTACCGTATTTATTACTGTTATGTTAGTTGTAATAAAGGGCGATTTGGCCAATTTAATCCAAAATGGTGTTTCATCTGTTTATTTGGGAGAATCTGAGAATATTGGGTCTGGTAATGAATTGGAATTTTTAAGAAAGGGAAGTCATGAACTGTTTATGTTTTGTGTGCAATGTCTTCGCTCATGACATGCTTGTCTTTGGAATGAAGAAAACGTGCTTTGCGTACAGCGGAGGTGCATCTAAAATTCAATTACATTTTCTTAATTGCAGCCATTCTTGTATTTTTCAAGACTGAACATTTTTTCTGCTGGTGAGCAATTTCTTTTCTTATTTTTAATGCTGTATTCATGCAGAACTGACACGCTGTGATTCTCTGGCTAAATATTGTGGTCACAACTTTGGGAAATAATTGCACAGCTTTCACAAAAGTGTTTCTTATCTATTTTAGAGGGGAAAGAGAGGAGAAATATTAGTGTGGAAGTAAGAAGTGTAGGGATTCATTAGCATTCATTGTTTTTAACCATGCTCTTCTTAAGGCCGGAGTCACACTAGCGATGAATTACGGAATAGTGCTATGAAATAAAACATCGCATAGCACTCGGACCAGTATTCATCTATTGCGCAGCTCCCATCACCGTTTTTTTTCTCGGCCGTATTCTACATGCGAGTGAAATCTCAGCATGCTGCCATTGTCACCGACACTCGGCCGAGTCTCGGCGCACTCGCACCCATATAAGTTTATGGGTGCGAGTGACACAGCGCACATCACTCGGATATCATCCGAGTGCTGTGCGATATACGCTAACCCCGGCAATGGAGGAAATAGAGAAATTTGTTTCTCTGCCTCCTCCGCAGCTGTGCTCTTTTTGTTATGTCAAGTCTTAAATAAAGCTGCTTTATTTTTTTATACTTCCTGGTATTTGGCTTTGACAAAACTTCATGTGTGGATTACATGCTTTTTGATGCATTTCTGCAGAGGAAACACACTAAAAACGCAGATGCATTTTTTACATTTGAATTTTTCACAAGTAATGCAATTCTATGGGAAAAATCTGCACACACTCTAAAGCTTTTCAAGAGAAATAGACAAGCTGCCAATTTGAAACACGCAGCACCGTTCAGTTTATGCTGAGATAAACAAAAGCACAGTGGGCATAAGATTTCTATAAATCCCATCCACTTTGCTGGACTTGTAAAACGATGTTTTTTTTTTTTGCACAGCAAAAATATGTAACAAAAAAACTCACCAAAAGCTCAACGTGGAAATGTACCCCTGTTACATCTGTGATTGAACCTGTGCCCCCGCCCCTATGACTAAATACAAAATGCTGGCGGGGGAAAAAAGATAATTTTCTCCCCGCTACATTCGGCTGCGTACAGGCGCCGGCCAGCATCATAATGCTGTTAACCTGCAAATTAACCACATAACTGCAGGTCAACAGCATTACTGTCATAACGCAGCTGTCGGGTAACCCGGGACCAGGGGCACCTTCCTTGTCCCTACCACTAGGGGGCGCCCTAGCTCGCCTTATTGCCCGGGATACTTCTGAAGGTGAAGATGCAAGGGCCGACACCCTTGCCTTATCTCTTGAATCAGCCCTCCATCTGTTCTCTTTCCCCACCCAGGGAAGAGGGGCGCTACTGTGCACCGCAGTACACAAACCTGACGAACAAGGCAACACAAACAAGGGTAACTGAAATACCAAGCATACAAATACTCACTCACATATAACAGATTAATGCACCGGGGAGTGGAGGACGGGGAATAACCAAAATAAAAGGAGGGAAGAGAATTATCACACTTACAAACCACGCAACAGTCACAGATAACTCCTCCAAACTCCTTCTCATATAAACAGTCCACCAAGCCATGCAGCAAAAGCTAGCTCTGACATGGGTTTGACTCAGGACACAGATTATAAAAGGGATGTGAGTGGCTAACCGAGATCAGCTGAAAGCTCATACTCTCAGAGTTTCCAACATGGCCCATTAACCCCTGTTCTGCCAAAAGAAATAAACTCCATTTAAAAAGAAGTGCTTCTTTTCAGTGCAGAAGTAGGAGCAATCAGACGCTGCGGTCTTCTAGCTCCTCTATGTTGCAGTAACCTCGTGACTGTTATTTCTGGTGACAGATTCCGTTTAACTTCTCCCAAAGTGAGTTGGCCCCAATGGTTAAAACTATCCACTGGTTAGCTAAGTGCTGCATGCCACAAAATAGATAAAATAACATTCATTAAATTTTCATCCAGAAAAAAGGATGATTTTTCATTTGAATAAAATTTACAAGATAATTGGTTCCCTTTAAGTGGGCATTTCAAATTCAGTTTTCTGCTTGTTATATAGACAGGGAAGCGTCCTAGAAAGGGAAGGACCTATGGCCCTAATTTTAGCAGACCTGCTTTGAAAATGGGTGTTGTGTGTGAAGAAGGGATACCATACTTGGATAGCACTTTCTGAAGTAAGCAAGGATTAAATGGTCAAAGGATTCCTCATTTCATGCAAGTGGATGCCTCCAGCAAGCTTTATCTATACAACATAAGAAGTAAAAGTGTGCCTAGAGGGCTATAGAAAGAGTTGATAGTCACACTGGGACATGTGTTCTCTTATGGGGAACTGAAGATACAGTGGCACACCAAATGGTGTGTGGCCGACATTAAGTGGACTTTGAGAATAGTGAGGAGTCATAGCAATGCATCTCAGCCGGTGAGGTACTCACATGGCGGGGTGGGCGTGGATGCGACCCTCGGGCACTGCCGCCCCTTCCGTTACATAAAAAAATGTAAAGACTTAAAAGAGAACTTTCATAACGTGAGACTAAAGACAATTTAATTTTTATAAATTATTGAATTTATACTAAAAACAAATTTTCAATCTCTAGATTTATGAAATACCTTCAGTGAATTAAACTGACTCCACATCCAATTGTCTGTCCCCAGCATCTGCTAACAACTCACTAATGTCAACTTGATATTGTTTTTGCCGAATAACATGTCATAAAAGCTTTTATTTTTCTCTCTGAGAATGTCTCAATTTCTGGAAAAATAAAGCTGAAAAGGTCAAGAGTTATTAATATTTCTCTGTGTTTTGCTATCTAATCACAATTCTCAAATAGCAAGCTGTCATCACAAAAGGCACAACCATGGTGCACAGTCGCAAAATGTTTCGCTATGATTAATGACTTTGATATACTACGTAAGATTGGTAATTTAGAAGTAATCATTTAGCTCTTTCAGAATTATTATTTTATCTAAGTGAATATATAGCTTTGTCTTGTTGGAATGTTTTATTTAATCTTTTAGGTGTTTTTGTTTAGCGTTTTTATGCCTTTTCAATGTCGTGTTTATATTCTTTAGTGTACCTACTATAGAAAAAACTGTTCAGTGCTGTTCGATCTCATGACTAGTACTATTGATAAACTTTTACCTCTAAAGCGCAGTTACGTGTACCTCAGAACTCTCCTTCTTACAGTCATGGTCACTGTTTCTACAAAATGTAGTGCTGAGGACTCCAGTTCTGAAATATTTTGGCAACAATTCAGCAATTTCAGGAGGGCCTCAAATCAGCAATGGTGCTTCCTTAAACGGCACTTTTCACCTTGGAAAACACTGCTCACATTATATTGACCAAAGTTGTTAGCGGTGACTGTAGTGGCTCCATGCATGCCCTCAAGATTGAAAGCTGGCGGCTCCTGAGAGGACATAAGTTCACTTTCTCCTGGTAGCCTCACTTTTATTAAGGTAGCTCGCAGCATTACAATGCTACTTAGTTGCAGATTAATACTATATCTGGAGGTAAATAGTGTTTTCCAAGGAGATAGGTTCCTTTTAAAGCCTCACACACTAATAATGCTCCATAGTGACACCCACAATAATATCTATCTTTGTGTCCCCTTCACTGTATTGATGCATATTTGTGACCCCCACATAGTGATAATGCCTACAGTGGTGTCACCTTCAGAATGTTAATATCTCTTTGTGCCCCTTAGACAGTAATATTGCAGTTTTTATAGATATCATACCCCTCTTTGTTCTCCAAAACAGTTATATCAACTCCGTTTGTGCCCAGCACAATTAGAATTTGCACTATTACATGTTTTAAAAGATAATAGTGTCCCCTAAAAGCAGGGATGTATTTACAGCTCATGCTCTCATAGGCACAGAGACTGAAAAAGCAACTTTTTCTTTTGTTACAGCAGTTCTAACTCCAATGTAAAAGTTTCTGGGATTCATTTTACAGTTGGTGTGGACCAAGAAAATATACAGACCTGTGATCTCTGAGACACTCCACTGAAGGAATGTTTATTTAAACTGTCCATAAATATGGGCATGCCATGCATAATAGCAAATAGCAAAATACATAGCTGCATAATAGGTAAAGAGGCATCGCCTAATAATCTGAAAATCATAACAAAATTCTAAATAAAAACACACACTTACTACATGCATGCTGATGTCACTTCCCTTGGCCTTTTGATTCTATTTCAGACCTTGTCCTTCTGCCCTACACCACCGCGGGACAAGTTCAAACTGTTCCAAGATCTACAGAATTTCTACCGCAGTCTGCGTCTTAAAACCCACTTTGGACTACAGCAGGACTTGACTAGGAATAGAAGCACCACCTTGATGGAGACCTCTATCCCTGATTTAACCATTACACAATTGGGTTTATACAATACTAGTAACTTTAGTCCTCCACAGAATTACCATGCGACTGTCATGTGTGCATTGCCACGAAGATCGTCGCGGTTGCACATTTTGACTTCTCACAGCTGAGCTGCTGTTTCTTTGTGTTTGGCAGCTAGGGAGTTAATTCTGTCTGTGCTCGGTGCTGGGACTGGGTGCAGTTTCTCCCGGCTGCAATTGATTATTTGTTGATTGGTTTCCTTTAAATTCCTGGTTGTCTGCTTGGGGAGTTGCCAGTGAAACCTTCATGCAGACCACAGATAGGAATGAATCTGTATAGACTTTAGTTGTGAGCTCCTTAGTTGTTCTAAGCTCAACTTGGTTAGAGTTTATTTCCCAGACCATTTATGTTCCTTTGGTGTTTGAGTGTGTATGCAAGCAAGTGTTATCCTGTCTGTCTTATATGTCTAATCTGTGTATTTAGCTGATATCAGCCCATATCCCTTTGGTGGTAGTCAGGATCCTTCTTAGGACTGATTACAGGGTTCAGGGTCTGATAGGAGACAGGGTTAGGTTGGAGACTTGGACCTCTGAACCATTATCAGTACCTCGAAGGTGAGGGATTAGTTAGGACCCCAGTTTAGGGTCAGGTTAGATCCCGGTCCACCTCTTTCCTGTTTCAGCTCATCAAGTCCTCAAGATTAACCCTGAGTTCAGCAGATATCGTGTCAGGTAAATCTATTCTATACTTACATGCTGATGTTGCTATACTAGTTGTTGTATAGAGTGTTGATCCTGTATTAATAGTTTACTGACATTGTATACATATCATTAGACAGCGTGACATTTTCACTGGCCATAAAAATTATCTCCAGTTACCATGGATCCAGTAGCCCAGCTGGCTCTGCAATTGCAGGGATTATCCATGGAGCTGACGGACATTAAGTCCAAAGTTTTGTCTCCCCTGGAGAAAACCAGAGTTGAACCTAAAGTAGCTCTCCCGGACAGGTTCACTGGTGGGCGAGACAAATTTTTCACCTTCCGGGAGGCATGTAAATTGTATTTTCGGCTTCAGCCTCGATCATCAGGGAGTGAGGAGCAGAGAGTGGGAATTGTTATCTCACTTCTGCAAGGGGACCCTCAATCCTGGGCATTTTCCCTTCCTCCGGGATCCCCGGCTCTACAGTCAGTAGATCGATTTTTTACTGCCCTGGGTTTGGTATATGATGACCCAGATCGGGTCTCTCTTGCTGAGACAAAATTACGTAAGTTACAGCAGGGAGATCGTCCGGCGGAGGAATTTGCTTCTGAGTTTCGTAGATGGGCCACAGATACTCAGTGGAATGACCCAGCTCTTAGGAGCCAGTTTTGTCATGGGCTTTCTGATAAATTAAAAGACGTTTTGGCTCAGTATGAGTCTCCTCCTTCACTGGAGGCTGCTATGGCCTTAGCTATCCGTACTGATAGACGGCTTCGGGAGAGGGGTGAGGTAACCCCACTCCCTGTTGTTTCTCCACCTACCACTAAAGTCCCTTATGTTGAGGTTCCCCTTGTCTGTTCGGATGAGCCTATGCAGTTGGGAGGGACATCATTTCGTAGGAGGGGATTGGCGGTACGCCGCAGGACTAGAAGATGTTTTTTCTGCGGGAAAGAGGGACATTTTGTTGGAGAATGTCCATCCCGTGCCTTGTTGAGCCAAAAGTCGCCGGAAAACTGTTAATCCCAGGTTGTGTGGTGGACGACAACCTGGGAGTATGTATTTCATCCGCCAGTTCTTCTCAGTTCCTTGTACCAGTGGAGGTGGTAGTTGGTACGAGAGTGGAGAGATTGTCTGTTCTTCTTGATAGTGGTTCCGGGGCTAATCTGGTTGACGCTCAGTTTGCTCAGGCTCAAGGTATGCATCTGAATGTATTGGTCAAACCGATCCCTATATTCTCCATTGATGCCAGGCCTCTCGGCCAAGGTAGCTTTGTTCATGAGGTCCATAACATTGACCTTCGGGTAGGGGCAATACATAGGGAACAATTATCTTGTTATGTGTTGGAGGGTCTACCTACTCCCATTGTGTTGGGACTTCCTTGGTTGGTTAAACATAACCCTGTGATTAATTGGCAGTCCAGAGAAATAAGCCAATGGGGTGAGTTTTGCAAAAGCAACTGCATGAACACAGTCATCAGTGCGGTCGTGCCTAGTACATTGCCTCCTTTTTTGGAGGATTTTGGGGATGTTTTCTCTGAGGAGGGGTGTCAGGAGTTGCCTCCTCATTGCGTGTATGACTGCTCTATTAATCTCCTTCCTGATGCTAAGTTGCCTAAAGCTAGGTTGTATAATCTTTCTGGTCCTGAGAGGCAGGCTATGAAGATTATATATCTGAAAGTCTGGCCAAAGGGCATATTAGACCTTCATCTTCACCAGTAGCCGCGGGGTTCTTCTTTGTGAAGAAGAAAGATGGAGGCCTACGCCCTTGCTTGGATTTCCGCAAACTTAATCGGATTACTGTTCGAGATCCGTATCCACTCCCTCTTATTCCTGATCTCTTCAATCAAATTGTTGGCGCCAAATGGTAACTTGGAATTTCAAGTATCAAAGATCATTGACTCACGTCTGAATCGCCGGTCCCTTCAGTACTTGGTGCATTGGAAGGGGTATGGTCCAGAGGAGAGGACGTGGGTCCCTGCGTCTGATGTTAACGCAGATCGTTTGGTTCGGACCTTCCACAGAACTCACCCGGGCAGGCCTGGCCCTGAGGGTCCGGAGGCCCCTCGTAGAAGGGGGGGTACTGTCATGTGTGCATTGCCACGAAGATCGTCGCGGTTGCACATTTTGACTTCTCACAGCTGAGCTGCTGTTTCTTTGTGTTTGGCAGCTAGGGAGTTAATTCTGTCTGTGCTCGGTGCTGGGACTGGGTGCAGTTTCTCCCGGCTGCAATTGATTATTTGTTGATTGGTTTCCTTTAAATTCCTGGTTGTCTGCTTGGGGAGTTGCCAGTGAAACCTTCATGCAGACCACAGATAGGAATGAATCTGTATAGACTTTAGTTGTGAGCTCCTTAGTTGTTCTAAGCTCAACTTGGTTAGAGTTTATTTCCCAGACCATTTATGTTCCTTTGGTGTTTGAGTGTGTATGCAAGCAAGTGTTATCCTGTCTGTCTTATATGTCTAATCTGTGTATTTAGCTGATATCAGCCCATATCCCTTTGGTGGTAGTCAGGATCCTTCTTAGGACTGATTACAGGGTTCAGGGTCTGATAGGAGACAGGGTTAAGGGTATGCCACACTAAACAACATCGCTAACGGGATCGCTAAAAAACGTCACTATTTAGCGATCCCGTTAGCGATGTTGTTGTGTGCGGCATCTACCAGCGACGAGGCCCCTGCTGTGATCTCGTTCATCACAGCGATCGTTCCGGACCCTATTTTCGTCGCTGGCGCCCCGCTGGTAAGTATCTAATCGCTGAGTGTGGCACCTTTTTTAGCGATTTAGCGGTACTTTTGTACCGCTAAAGTCGTTAAGGAGATCGCTAACCGCGATAGCGTCCTAACGACATCGCTAAAATAGGTAGCTACTAGCGATATAGAAACAATCCTGCTAGCGATCTCATTAGTATGCGACGCTAATGAGATCGCTCGCGGGATTGTGTAGTGTGGCAGTACCTTAAGGTTGGAGACTTGGACCTCTGAACCATTATCAGTACCTCCAAGGTGAGGGATTAGTTAGGACCCCAGTTTAGGGTCAGGTTAGATCCCGGTCCACCTCTTTCCTGTTTCAGCTCATCAAGTCCTCAAGATTAACCCTGAGTTCAGCAGATATCGTGTCAGGTAAATCTATTCTATACTTACATGCTGATGTTGCTATACTAGTTGTTGTATAGAGTGTTGATCCTGTATTAATAGTTTACTGACATTGTATACATATCATTAGACAGCGTGACAGCGACACATTGATCTTATACAGAGAGATATTAACCATGTCCTTGATCAACATCATATGGGAATTTTCCCAACACATAGTAATATCACTCCCATTGAAAACAGGCTCTTGAGTCTCTCAGACTCAACAAACAGATCATTATAAAGCCAGCAGATAAGGGTGGGTCCATTGTTATACAGAATTTATCTGACTATATCTCCGAAATCCATAGACAATTGTCTGACACATCAACCTATAGGAAAATTCCCTATGACCCCACTCTCACTATTAGGCCGGCGTCACACTGCCGAGTTTGATGCGAGTTAGTCGCACGACTTTCTCGCATCAACACCCGGCACGGCCGCCCGCTCTCGGACCCGAGTGTGCGGCTGCATGTATTTCTATGCTGCCACGCACTTGGGTCCGAGAGCGGGTGGCCGTGCCAGGTGTTGATGCGAGAAAGTCGTGCGACTAACTCGCATCAAACTCGGCAGTGTGACGCCGGCCTTAGAAACAAGATTGAGATCATACTCAATAAATTTCTTTCCCTCAAAACAATTGACTCTAAAACTGCTACCTTTGTAACTAATCAATATCCGATTACCCCAGTTCTCTACACATTACCAAAGATCCACAAATCCCTTAATAACCCTCCTGGTCAACCCATTGTAGCCTCCACCAATTCTATTCTGGCTCCCATCTCTGTTTTTCTGGTAAAACTGCTTACTCCATTTACCAAGAAAATGAGGTAATTTATTCTGGACATCGGCCATTTCCTCACATAACTCTCCAGGGTCCCACCAGAGTGCATCCTTGCCACTTTTGATGTGAAAAGTCTATACACTTCAATCAGACACGACTTTGGTTTTGAAGCAGTCAAAAACCTCCGTGAGTCCTCTGACGTCACTGTTAACTCATAATAGCAATGTCTGGACCTTCTGTCCTTGGTTCTACAAGAGAACTTCTTCCTCTTTGGGGAACAGTTCTACTTGCTGGCTCATGGCACCGAAATGGGGACGAACATAGCCCCGGCATACGCAAACACCTACATGGACGCCTTCGAGTGCGCCTACGGTTATGACAATGCCCTTTTCAAAATGCACAACACATGTTGACTCTGCAATATAGATGACATCTTTTGCTTATGGACTGGTCCCCCTGACACTCTAATCACCTTCTCTGAACACCTTAATTTCATCAGACCAGAACTCAAGTTCACATTAAACTGGGACAATATCAAAATTCCATTTTTGGATACCCTCGTCATCAAGGATCCCAAAGGGAACCTTCTTACTGACATCTTTTCAAAGCCAACAGACACCAATAGTCTTTTCCACTATACCAGCTGTCATCCAGTATCCATCAAGAACAGTTTACCCCGCTCTCAGTTCAAACGTGTTACGTGTATAGTCTCTAGTCCGGACCTCCTGCCCAAACGCTTATAGAAATGGCAGACAAATTTATTACAAAACAGTATCCTAAGTCACTCTTTGAGAAAGAGAAAATGATGGCCCTTGAACCCCCCCCTGTTCAGATACCTAAATCCAAACTTGAACGCATCCCGTTCATTCATACCTACCACATTGTCATGCCTATAATCTATGACATCATCCAGAAACATTGGCAGGTCTTGGAACACTCATACTCTCACATTGAGGCTTTCAAGACACCCCTTTAATGTTTAAATGGAGACCCACGAATGTCCGTGACTGTGTGGTCAAAGCCGACATAGGCAGTCAAATTAGAATACCCAGACAAACCTTCCTTCACATGGAGAGCACTGGTACCTTCTCGTGGTTGTGCTGTGCCAGCTGCTCTAATGTGATCAAATCTAGCGAGATCATTCACCCCCACTCTGGCAAACACTATAGAATTAAAGTTTTTTCACGTGAGAGTCTAACTACGTTGTCTATGTTATCAAGTGTCCATGTGGCCATATTTGTGACAGAATAGCGATACAAAAATCTACCATCCGCTGCAAAAAAATATAGCTCACTCTTCCACAACACTTTATCTCTGCTAAACATTCGGTATCACAACTACGTTTTCAAGTCATAGAACAGTTTGAAAGACCGAGACGGGGTGGCAACCATGTGAAACTGCTTAAAGAGAGGGAAGTGTACTGATATACACTTTACAGACCCTGACACCTAAAGGGCTTAACAGGGAATTGGACCTGATTGTAAGATAGCACTATCTAAGTGCTGGGTCTCTTGTCTATCTGCACTAGTGTACTATTTGGATATAAGTTTTGGTAATCCATGGGTACAGTGTGTTACTTGCTTACCTTTTCCTTTTTCTTTTGTCTTTTTCCATTGTTTTCCATTATTAACCAGCGCTAATATTACAGGCACCGTAACTTCATGGCAAATTTTGTCGGCCCAAGGTAAATAGCTCCCATTTTTTTTTTCTCCCAAGTACCATCTAGCTTTTATTTTTCAATTTTTATTATTACTTTTTTATTTTCTATTTCCACTTCTTTACTTTAATTTTATTTTTTTATTTTCCTATTTTTATTTACCTTATTACTTTATTATTTTTCTGTTTTTTACCTTTTATTTTTGTTTTTTATTTTTTCTTATTTCTTTTTTTATTTCCTCCTCCACTTTTCTTTCAATATTTTTACCCCATTTTTCCCACCTTTTTAATTATATTTTATAATTTTCAATTTTTCGTTTTGTGCTCCATTTTATTTTCACTCTCACTTTACTTTTATTTTTATTTTTCATTCCCCCCCCCACTTTTTTCCCTTTATTTTTCCCTTTATTTTTCCCTTTTTTTCCCTTTATTTTTTTTCTTCATTTTTTCCCCATTTGTCTCATCCCCATTTTTGCCACACTTTTCCAATCATAGAGCTTACAGTTCCCTTTCCTTCTTTCCTCCCCTCTCTCTACTTCCCTCCTGTGTCCCCTCTCTTTCTTTCTCATCTCCATTCCCTTTTGTACCCATTTCTCCTTCCCCCTCCTCTGCCATTTAGTGTTCTCTGCTGTCACATACTATAGAGTGTGTGCGCCAGCTACTGACAAGTTGATTACACACCATTGACTTGGGTGTGCATCTAGGCATCAAGAAAACCCAAGAGCCGGTCATTCAGAGGTTCTACTGGCCTGGATGTCGCCGAGAGATTCTCACCTATTGCCAGTCCTGTCCCACCTGCCAGCAAACTGCTCCAGTCTCTCACTTCTGTAGTCCCCTAGTGTCATTACACATAATAGAGGTCTCATTTGATCAAATTCCTATGGATCTTGTTGATCCCCTGATTAAGTCCCCTAGAGGGCACCAGTATATCCTAGTGGTCATGGCCTATGCAACACGGCACTCATAGGTGGTACCACTGAAAAACTCCACCACCAGAAGTATAGCCCGAGAGATAGTCCATATTTTTTCCTGAGTTGGCCTGCCAAAGCAGATCCTGATAGACCAAGGAACTCCTTTCACGTCCAAAGTGATGAGAGAGTTGTGCAAGGCTCTCCAGATTACACAACCCAGGACATCGGTAACTATCCCCAGATGGACGGCCTGGTGGAGAGATTTAACAAAACCTTGAAGTTCATGCTCAAGAAGGTCATGGAGAAGGATGGCCGAGACTGGGATTGCCTACTCCCATATCTGCTGTTTTCTATTAGGGATGTTCCACAGGCCTCTATGGGGTTTTCTCTGTTTTCCCGTTTGAACTGTTGCACTTCCGTTACCCTCGGGGACTTCTGGATATGGCAAAGGACACATGGGAAGCAGAGGTTATACCTCACCAGAGCATCATCGATCATGTGACCTAGATGCAGGAAAGGATTGTGTAATGTCAGTGGTAGTGGAACCCCTGTGCCATGTCCCAAAGAGAGTCTGGAGGGGCGTGACTAGGCAAACACCTGACTCCTCGCTAGACTCCTGGTAGGGTTAGACTTAGCTCCTGATGGATACCAGGTGCTACTCCAGGCAGACCTCAGACACACTGCAGCTGACCCCCAAAGGGGAAGGAAGATAGAATGGTCAAGAAAGGATGGACTTAAAAAGTACAGGCAGGCATGGCAGGAACATGGGAAGACAAGGCACTTGTAGGCAGGTACGGTGGTATACAGACTGGAACGGCAGGTGCAAGTAGGTACACCTGGTATGCAGACAGGCCCAGCAAATGCAGGCAGGTATGGCTGGTATACAGACTGGCATGGCAGATGTGTAGCCCAGCTGTGCCTGGAGTCACATTTCCCCAGGGGGATGCACCAAAGGTAACACCCACGGAGACCTGATATGCACACAACAAACCTTCACTATTCCCTAGAGCGACCAGAAGGAGCCCTTTCAGAGTTTATAAGAGTAGTGAAGACACAGCAGTCAGGCAGATTAGCTGGGAGTGTGAGACAGGTTAGTTACCTCAGGCAGTCTGGCTGGGAACGTGCCTAGACTATTCACCTCAGAGCTGAGAGGAGTAGAGAGTTGTGAGAGAACCTGAAGACTGCAGCTTGAGCTTAGTTCAAAGAGTGGAGGCTAGTAAGAGTGGAGGAAGATAGCCACTTCAGCCTGGTCAGAACTGAGTCAACTGAGGGCAGTTTCAGTGAGCAAGCGTGCCGACGCTTTGAGAGCGGTGAAGAGAGAGAAGAATCAGCTAACCTCTGCTAGTGTGCTTATGTTATCGGTCGGAGTAGAACGAAAGGCGAGTGGAAGTGAAGAAGAGAGTAACGGAGGTTGAAACAGCATTGATAGCTTACCTCTACTCTGAACAACTGGACACCGGGTCCGAGCTTGCTAGCATCTATACGACTAGTAGGAGATACCGGAGACCCTGCTGGACTACAGGTCGCAGGGGCCCAAGAGTGTTGATATGTAACCGGGGTCAGGAAGACAGGAGTCCGGTCGGCCAACCATTAGAGACACTGTTCTACCCAAGAGAAGGCCTCACCACAAAGTCAGCCGGGCGTATAAGTGAAGACAGAGTTAGACTTCGTTTCATACAGGTCAGAAACTCACACAACAGGAGTAAGGAGGCCCTACACCTACTCAGCCCCTGCAACTTGAAGTCCCACAGGGTCTCCGGTATCTCCTACTAGTCGTGTAGATGCTAGCAAGCTCGGACCCGGTGTCCGGTTGTTCAGAGTAGAGGTAAGCGATCAATGCTGTTTCAACCTCTGTCACTCTCTTTTCCTTCCACTCGCCTTCCGTCCTACTTCAACCTTCAGCATAAGCACACTAGCAGTAGATAGCTGGTTCTCCTTTCTCTTTACCGCTCTCGAAGCGTCGGCACGCTTGCTCACTGAAACTACCTCAGTTGACTCAGTTCTGACCAGGCTAAAGTGGCTATCTTCCTCCCCTATTACTGGACTCCACACAGTAAACTAAGTTCAAGCTGTAGTCTTCAGTCTTTCAGTAACTCTCTCTCTCTCAGCTCATCTGAGGTAAAAACACAACTACTCACTGCTCTCAACGACATTCTGAGGAGATCTGAGGTAACTTGAGATCTGATCTAGTCTGAGGTAACCTGAAATCTGAAGTAACTCACGTGTCTACACTGCCTTTATAAACTGCGAAAGGGCTCCCTCTGGTGGATCTAGGGAATAGTGCAGATGTGTTGTGTGCATATAGGTCATTGTGGGTTTACCTTTGTTGCATCCTCCTGGGAACATGTGGCTCCAGTCACAGCTGGGCTACACATCCCCCCCTAGTTATCATCAGCACTCCCGGGCTGAAAAGAAATAAATTTTTATATAACATTAACAATAACAATAACTCTTCCCTTGCGGGAGGTGAGGACTCTTCAAACGTTACAATAAATACAAGTAACATATATACAGATATTTACACAATTCTTATATACATTTTTACACTTGGACACTTGTTTACTGGCTTACATTTGCTAGGCCTACTCTTGGTACCTAACAGGTAACTTTCCTTTTGTGGTGCGTACTGACCTACGTGGTGTTGCGTCAGGTATGGTAGCATTTGACCTATCTGTCCTACGTGCCGGTAAACTGTAATACTGACTTAACATCTCTAGGGATCTGGCAAGCATACTTGCGGCTGGGCGATGCGGTTCTGTTTTGCCAGGGGATTGTTCTTCCTGAGACCCAACATCTGGAAGTTCCACGTTTTGAGACTCCACTTCTAGTGACTCTACTTCTTGAGATGCTTCAGGAGCAGGTTCCTCTCGAACTATTCCTTCTGCGACAACTGGCTCAACTTGAAGTTGGAGTGATTCTTGTGTGTCGACCCGCCACCACAATTGTGGGTTACCAGGGCAATGGGGTACTCAGAGCCGAGCCCATGGAAGTCTATGGGGTTTGTCACAGGCAGCGGTGGCTCGGTCTGTGGCCCTGGCGGTCTGGCGTATGTTGGGGGAATATTTACAGGGGATAGATATATTTACAGTTCGTGACGCCACCTGTAGTCTCTGGTAATTTGTACCAGCGCTGCTGTAGATCTCTGAGGGGATGGTGAGGCAGCTAGATGTCGGGTCCCCTACAGGTGGGACTCTTCCCTCAGGTCGATAGTTATGGTGGGGTTGTGCAGGGTTGCAATCAAATAACACAGTCTCACACATCAGCGTCTTTCCATACCTTTTACTTGTAAGATGGTTAGGCAGGTCCCAGGGAGGCTGATCCAATGGAGGATGTGTTTTGAGGTAGCAGCTGGACAAGTTAGGGGCCTCCTTTACTTTCACAATGATGAGTCCAACCAGCGTAAAGCGTAGTTCCCTCTATAAACTCCAGCTTCTCCAAGCTGTACTGCCCGGTCAGTTTTGTGGTCGGAGCCTTCCTGTGAGAGAGCTGAGTTCCTATTCTTGCTGATCAGGCTCAAGGTTCTCACTCCCCCTGACCCCAGTTACGTACCGACACTCCAGGGGCTGCTTTCTGTTACCTAAGGTCCAGTAAGCCTCTGGTTTTTCTACCACTATGCGTGAAGCTATAGTGATGCTTCGGTCCCCAGTGACCGGTGACAACGTGCAGGACTTCTCCAATCCTATAGCACTCAGAATTCCTACCACTGTGCCTTTCGCCTTGTCCGCGCTTGTAGCATAAGCATTCCTCACTTCAAAGGTTATATAAGTCAGTCCCTTTCTTAACTTCTTTCTTGAGCTTGTTGCCAGAATCTCAGTAATCCTCTAGGCAGGAGCACGTCTCTGAACCTTCACTGTCCTTGGGACAGGAGACTGAAGTATCTGCAACTCCCTCTTCCTTCTCAACAAATGTCTCAGTCTGTCTATCAGTGGGGAACAGCTCTGACCAGGCTGAGGTGATCTGGCTCACCTTTACTGGCCTCCACTTTCTCTGAACTGCACAATGAATCCCTCCTCTGTCCGAAGACAGGAAGCTGACTCCTCAGAGTCACTGACTGAACTCTCTGAACACTCCCTGACGAATGGCTAAATACCCTAAGGGCGTGTCTAAGTGCGTGTTGGAATGAATGTTCATTGAGCATTGAACTGCTATCTCTCCACACATCCTCCAGGGTACTGCGTGTGCCTTCACACCAGGGCTACACATTCCCCCCTGGTAAAAGACAGCACTCCCGGCTGTGAAATACAAAGAGACAATTTTGTTTATGCATCAAACATTAACATTAACTCTTCCCATCCGGGAGGTAAGGATTTCTTGAACGTTGCAAACAAAACATTAAATATAGAAAAATACAAAATATTAAATAGACATGTTCATATAATAAACGGCAAGATTCTTGTGAAGGACCCGCACCAAACCTTCAACGTGGGTCCTGGGTGGGCTGCAGGACATATGAATGCAGACCTCACTCAGTGCCACACCACACGGGTTTTATTATTCAGAGGTAGTTGTGGTGGTTTCATGTAAAACCAATATTGTGCACCGAAGCGCAACTATTTACAGGATAAGTTCTGGGCTGGCACAGTCCTCAGCCTCTGAGTCCATTATAAGACAAAGACACATATATATATATACATCACAATAAAGTGCAAAAACTCTTTACCTCCTTACCCAGCCGGGCATTCTATTTTTGGGCAATATATATAAACATTATATACTCATATCAACAGTGTAAACCATTTTCACTTATATAAAAACTTATATACATCTTCTTTGTTGCGGTAAACCCTGTCTGGGTCCTACCGTTCTTCACATTTCTTTGTTAACTTCGGTTACACTTTCCATCCCGGGGGCTGGAACAATGCGATGATCCCTAGATCCCATGACTAACAAGTCGTGACCTGCTATCAGAGTCTGGGTCGCCACAGTTCTCGTACGAACCTCTAGGGGCGCAACGGGTGCTTTCACTTTATGAGACGCTGTTTGCGTTACTGTAATGGCCACTTGCTCTCGCGATGCAGAAATAGTCGCCGTGCGCGTCGTCGTGTAAACTGCTGCTTGAGATGTGGTCTGAGTCGCAGGTTGCGATGTAGTAGGACAAGATAAGGAAGAGTATGCAGATGTTGCTTCCATTTGCGAGGAGCCTGCAGGGGGCGATACTGGGGCACGGCCTGGCGCTGCTTGAGCTGGAGACGGGGACGCTGCGGTAGTGGTGACGTTACCTGCGTCGGGGACGGTGTCACGGACGATTGTGACATTAAGGGCATACCATCCCTTCATACCCCAGTGTCGTGTATAGGTGACAATGTCTCCATTAACTAGGTCCCTCCCGGGATGACCTTGCGGTAGGTGGGATTCTACGTCGCGTCTGCTGACAAAGACCCCTGGGTAGAGGCCCGGTTCTCTGATGAAGCCCCAGCCCTTCCGGAGCTGGAACTCTGTCACACACCCCTGCCGCCGCGGTTCCCTCAGAGTACCTTTTTCTCGACGGACACTTTCCTTGTCCGCGATCAGCTCTGCATGCTGCCGCTGTCGGTTGCGCTGAGCTTCCCGCTCTTCTTCCTGCTGGCGTTGCTGTTTCTCCTCGCGACGCTGCCACTCACGTTCCCACTGGGCGGTGTAGGCGACGTCATCCAGGCGCGCCATCTCGTCCCAGTCCACGTCTGGTAATGACGGACAGGACCCCTCCGGTGTCCCTGCCGGGGATCGATCCTCTGCTGCGGCCTCCTGGCCGGGCGGGCGTTCCGGAACTGGCGGTACCTCCTCAACCTCCCTCGCTTCCACCGCTTCCTCGGTAGGTTCAGGGTCGGTCCTTTTGGGGGCAGCCTCCGGTTGCTCCTTAGCCTTGGGCAGCAGAAATTTTGGAAGTTCCAGACGTGAGGGGTCATCGAAGGGAGAGATCACCGCGTCCCACAGCCGCCGCTGCATCAGGGTACACTGGCGTCTCTCGATCTCTTCAAATCCAGGTTGGTGCTGGACCATCTTTTTCAGTCGTGCATTCTCTTCTTTAATTTCCAGCAATGCTTGCTGCAGGTGCAGGACCACGGATGGTTCCGGTTCCAGTGGCAACTTGGCTGGGGAGCGGGGCCTGCCTCCCACCGCTTCCCTGCTCGGCTGCACACGTCCTGCTTCCATGATGTTCCAGAACCGTCTCCCCTCTTCTCTTAGAGACGTCCGGTCTCTTCCGTGGAGGCGGGGTTTGCGTCTCCTCCTCTTCGCAGGGAAGGTGAAGAGGAGGCGGACCTCTTTTGCTGTAGGGCAGGATCGCATATTGTAATAGCACTTTGAGAGGGCAGGCATTTTCTTCGCGCCACAGGGGGGTACACGCCCACGAAGGTACGCCCACCTTCTTCTCCAGCGCCTGAGGGCGCGAAATTGGCGGCAAAATGGCGGATTTTAGCGCCAAAAATAGCAAACAGTCCTTTTCCACAAAAACACCTCCACAGGCACACAGGGCTCGCAATTTTGCGAGTTTCGCATCCTGTTCGTGACGCCAAATTTTTGTGTCGACCCGCCACCACAATTGTGGGTTACCAGGGCAATGGGGTACTCAGAGCCGAGCCCATGGAAGTCTATGGGGTTTGTCACAGGCAGCGGTGGCTCGGTCTGTGGCCCTGGCGGTCTGGCGTATGTTGGGGGAATATTTACAGGGGATAGATATATTTACAGTTCGTGACGCCACCTGTAGTCTCTGGTAATTTGTACCAGCGCTGCTGTAGATCTCTGAGGGGATGGTGAGGCAGCTAGATGTCGGGTCCCCTACAGGTGGGACTCTTCCCTCAGGTCGATAGTTATGGTGGGGTTGTGCAGGGTTGCAATCAAATAACACAGTCTCACACATCAGCGTCTTTCCATACCTTTTACTTGTAAGATGGTTAGGCAGGTCCCAGGGAGGCTGATCCAATGGAGGATGTGTTTTGAGGTAGCAGCTGGACAAGTTAGGGGCCTCCTTTACTTTCACAATGATGAGTCCAACCAGCGTAAAGCGTAGTTCCCTCTATAAACTCCAGCTTCTCCAAGCTGTACTGCCCGGTCAGTTTTGTGGTCGGAGCCTTCCTGTGAGAGAGCTGAGTTCCTATTCTTGCTGATCAGGCTCAAGGTTCTCACTCCCCCTGACCCCAGTTACGTACCGACACTCCAGGGGCTGCTTTCTGTTACCTAAGGTCCAGTAAGCCTCTGGTTTTTCTACCACTATGCGTGAAGCTATAGTGATGCTTCGGTCCCCAGTGACCGGTGACAATGTGCAGGACTTCTCCAATCCTATAGCACTCAGAATTCCTACCACTGTGCCTTTCGCCTTGTCCGCGCTTGTAGCATAAGCATTCCTCACTTCCAAAGGTTATATAAGTCAGTCCCTTTCTTAACTTCTTTCTTGAGCTTGTTGCCAGAATCTCAGTAATCCTCTAGGCAGGAGCACGTCTCTGAACCTTCACTGTCCTTGGGACAGGAGACTGAAGTATCTGCAACTCCCTCTTCCTTCTCAACAAATGTCTCAGTCTGTCTATCAGTGGGGAACAGCTCTGACCAGGCTGAGGTGATCTGGCTCACCTTTACTGGCCTCCACTTTCTCTGAACTGCACAATGAATCCCTCCTCTGTCCGAAGACAGGAAGCTGACTCCTCAGAGTCACTGACTGAACTCTCTGAACACTCCCTGACGAATGGCTAAATACCCTAAGGGCGTGTCTAAGTGCGTGTTGGAATGAATGTTCATTGAGCATTGAACTGCTATCTCTCCACACATCCTCTAGGGTACTGCGTGTGCCTTCACACCAGGGCTACACACTTGTGGTTGGTAAAATTGAAGTACTGGAATGATCACAGCGTCTCCGATACAAGGCCAATCTGCAGGAAAATCTCCTAAGTCCGTGTGTATGACTTCACCTGGTTTCTCTTTGTCCATAACAGGTTCTTCTTCGCGAAGCTTTAACATATCTGGACATAGTTTTAGGTGGTCTCTTGATACAGTTGTGGTCGTCTTTCCTCCATCTTTGCTAATGGTACACGTTTTCCTGTTATCAAACTTTGAATTTTGCACGACATATGGTTCTTTTTCCCATTGATCATCTAGTTTGTGCATTCTTCTTTTCCTTTTCAGCACAATTTCTCCAGGTACAAAAGGTTCAGCTGGCGCACTTTTGTTATAGTTTTCTTCTTGTTTCTCCCTTACTTTACTGAGACTATCTTCCACGCAGGCTTGTACTCTCCTGTACTGTTCCTGTCGGTTCGTGTCCCAATCTTCAGTAGCAACATCAGCTTCTGGTTCTACAACACCAAGTTCCAAATCCATGGGCAGCTTCCCTGGTCTTGCCCGCATGAAGTAGGCTGGGGTGCAATTGGTGGAACTCACAGGTATGTGATTGTACAGATCTACCAGGTCAGGTAGTAGGTCTGGCCACCGATTCCTCTCCTCAAGTGGTACCATCTTCAGCAGATCAATGACTATGTGATTCATCTTTTCACAGAGACCATTTGTTTGGGGTTGGTACGGTGTGGTTCTTATCTGCTTGCATCCGTACAAATGACAGAACTCTTTAAACAACTCGGCTTCAAAGGCAGGACCCTGATCAGTTAACACTTGCTCTGGATATCCATGGGGTCTGCAGAAATACGCTTGAAACATCTTTGCTGCTGTTTCTGCTGTCAAATCTTTGACAGGGGCGACCACCAGTAACCTGGAGTAGTGATCCACCATTGTCAGGGCATATGAGTATCCTGACCGACTGGGTGACAACTTGACATGGTCCAAGGCCACGATCTCCAAGGGACGAGTCGTCTTGATGGGTTGCAGGGGTGCTTTCTGGCTGTTGTAGTCTTTTCTTCGGAGGCTACAGGACGCATAGTTTTTACACCATTTTTCGATGGAACTGCGCATTCCCACCCAGTAGAAATGACACTTCAGCAGGGTTTCCAGCTTCTTCCAGCCAAAGTGCCCCGCTCGATTGTGGTAGTCTTCCAACACCATCTGGATGTCCGTTCTGGGGACTACTATCTGCCATACCATCTCATGGGTTCTTGGGTTGACGTACCTTCGGCACAGCTTCTCTCGGTAGATAAACAGCCGGCTTCTCTCATTCCACAGCTGCTTTGCTTGCTGAGACGCATCCTTCTCTAAGGAGGAACCTTCCTGAGTTATCAGCTCCTTGATACGGCTGACAACCGGGTCACTGTTCTGGGTCTCCTTCCAGCTGTGGTGAGGTAAAGGGTTTAACGTCTTACCACGCTGCCTCCTGCAGGCTCGTTGCTCGTGGATCATCCCATTTCTGTGGAATGCAGGTAGCTCAATCTCTTCTAGGTCATCCAATTCCTCTTCCGTGTCAGACTCATGAGGCATTTTGGACAAGGCATCAGCGTTGGCATTTTTACGGCCCGCCCTGTACTTGATTGTGAATTGATAGTTTGACAGCCGAGCCATCCAACGTTGCTCCATGGCTCCCAGCTTGGCTGTTTCAAGATGTGTCAAGGGGTTATTGTCAGTGTAAGCAGTGAACTTGCTGGAGGCTAGGTAATGCTTGAATCTTTCTGTAATGGCCCAGACCAGCGCCAGGAACTCCAACTTGAAGCTGCTATAGTTCTCTGGGTTTCTCTCGGTCGGGCGGAGCTTCCTGCTTGCATATGCGATGACTTTCTCCAGGCCATTTTGCTTCTGACTGAGAACAGCTCCCAATCCTTCGTTGCTGGCATCAGTGTACAGCAGGAACGGCTGGCTGTAGTCAGGGTAGGCTAAGATCTCATCGCCTGTCAGGATCTCCTTCATCTCCTTGAATGTCTCAGCTTGTTCTTTACCCCAGTGGAATGGAGAATTTCTGCTCTTGAGGGATTGTCCTACCAGGAGGTCCTACAGAGGCGCTGCTTTCTTGGTGTAGTCCTTTACAAAACTCCGGTAGTAACCTGTCAGTCCCAGGAACTGGCGCACCTCCTTGAGATTCCTCAGTTCTGGCCATTTCTGGATGGCGGTGACCTTCTCGGGGTCTGGCGCTACTCCTTCTGAGCTGACAATATGTCCCAAGTACTGTACCTTTTGTTTGAGCAGATGGCACTTTGAAGGCTTCAGTTTCATCCCGTACTTGGACAGTGACTCGAGTACCTCTGCCAGGTGCTTCAGATGATCCTCATACGTCTTGGAGTACACAATTCCGTCGTCCAGGTACAGCAACACGGTTTCAAAGTTGAGATGTCCCAGGCAACTCTCCATCACTCTCTGGAACATTCCCGGGGCACTGCTGAGTCCAAACGGCAACCTGTCAAACTCACAGAGTCCCATCGGGGTGGTGAAAGCCGTCTTATCCTGATCCTACTCAGCCACAGCTACTTGCCAGTACCCACTAGTGAGGTCAAGGGTTAAAAAGTAGTTAGCAGTTTTTAAGGCAGCTAAGGATTCCTCAATGCGTGGTAAAGGGTATGCATCTTTATGTGTAATGCGATTCACTTGTCTATAATCTACACACATTCTCATGCTTCCATCCTTTTTCCTGACTAGGACTAGAGGTGCTGCCCAGGGACTACAACTATCCCTTATCACCCCTGCTTCCTTCATGTAACGCAACATCTCCTTGGCTTTCTGGTAGTGTGCTGGAGGTATAGGCCTGTACCGCTCTTTAATGGGGGGATGGTTGCCTGTAGGGATATGGTGTTGCACTCCCTTAATTGTCCCAAAGTCAAGTGGGTGTTTGCTAAATACCTGTGTGTACTCCTGTACCACTCGAAGTACTCCCTGTTTCTGGTGGGCTGGAGTGGTGTCTGTCCCGACATGGAGCTGCTGACACCAATCCTCCACCTGGGTAGCTGGGTCATTATCCTCCACTGGTGGGGGGAGGCTAAGGACTCTGTCGTGAGGATGGAGTTGTTATCTACTGTGTGTAATTTAGCAACAGTGGCATATCGTGGTAAGTTCACTTCATCTTCTCCCCAGTTGAGAAGACGTACTGGTACGCTCCCATTTCGTACCTCCACTACCCTCTAGCAGTCAAGAGTGTAGGTCTATGTTCTGAACAATGGGGCTCTACTACTGCTTGGTAGTTCTGTCCTCTCAGACCTATTGCTGCTCTACACCATATAAGCATTTCAATCATTGGGGTTATCACAATGGGGTTCGGGTCTGTTACCCGTACATTAACAATTTCACCATCTGTCAGTTTCGCTTGCTGCTGGCACATCAGGGCCCGGATCTCCCTCTGGATCACTCCCTTTTGCTTTGGCCTGGCAACTTCGGCGAGCTGTTGGAGCAAAAACACAACTTCTCCCAGACAGTTACTGATAATGTTTGTACCTAAAACCACATTTAAGCCATTTTCCTCATTTACAGTTTTTACTACTAAGAGTCCCTGGTCCTTCAGCTCCACTCTCCCCACCTTTACGTCCACGTTTTTGGCTCCGAGTATATCAACAGGGAGACCATTAGAGGCATACACAGCAAAGTCAGGGCTCGGGGGCTGGAGACTGTCCATGGACCAAAGCTTGTTATACAGGACATCAGGTATGATGGTTACCTGAGATCCAGTGTCCAGCAGGGCAGGGATTGTGATCCCATCCAGGATGATGGACAGGTATGGTCTCCCTCCCACAAACCTGCGGTTCCAGTCTGAGGGGCCTGAAGAGTCTAGTCCTGGGTGTTGGCCCTCGGACCCAGGATCTGCTCGTTTAAAGGACACTGTCGGGCTAGATGACCTTCTCTGTTGCAACGGTAGCAGATGATCGGCGAGGATGGTGCTGATCAAGGGTCGCTCCTGGGGGTGGCGTTGTCCTCCTCCGGTGGGGCGACGTCCTCCTCCTCCTCCGGCTCATCCAAGGGACATCCTCTGGGCAGTCATCTAGCAGGATCTTTCCTCCTTCCTCCTTCCGCAGTTGCAAGGCACTCATTACAGTGGCCAGGGTTTTGGTCAGCTGGCGCACTTCAGAGCGCAGACAGTCCAACTCAGTAGGGGGCGCCACCTGCGTTTTGGCTTCCGCCACCATCGGGGAAAAGGTGGATGCTGCTGGCTTTAGAGTGGCTTCACCCGGGTGACACTGGGTTGCCACCTCGGGCTTCTCCAGGGGTCGCAGTTAGGGTTGAGCGATACTTTCCGATATCAAGAAGTATCGGATCGGAATGGGTATCGCCGATACCACAAAAGTATCGGCGATACCCGATTCCGATACTGGAAATCCAATGCAAGTCTATGGGACAGAAATATCGTAACTAAAAAAACCCCTTTCTTTCCTTGTAAACACTAAATATACACACATAGAATACATATATATATATATATACATGTCATTGTGACATATATATATATATATATATATATACACATATATTTATAGTTTATACACTTCTACATAGTAAAATAGCCTCTGATTCAATTGCCGGGTAATGCCGGCTTTTGTGAAAATACAGAAGCACCCGACATGAAATGACACATGGTTTACATAGAGTTAACCATGTATTTTCATGTAGTTTGATATCTGATTTTCACAAACAATTACATGAGTGTATGTGTGCAAAATTTCACACCTGTAGGGGTTAATTAAAGGTGTAAATTCGTTGTAAAAAAAACTGACTTTTTTGCTACGAATTTACACCTTTAATTAAGCCCTACAGGTATGAAATTTTGCACACATACACTCATGTAATTGTTAGTGAAAACAATATATCAAACAACTTGAAATGACATGGTTAACTCTATGTAAACCATGTGTCATTTCATGTCGGGTTCTGCATTTTCACAAAAGCCGGCAATTGAATTAGCGGCTATTATACTATGTAGAAGTGTATGAACTATAAATATAAATATATATATATATATATATATAATATATATATATGTGTCACAAATTCAATGACATGTATATATATATATATATGAGGTGTAAAATTGTTGAAAAAAAATGCGTGGGCTCCCGCCCTATTTTCTCAACCAGACAGACAAAGCAAGCGAGTGGGGGCAGATAATAATAGCCCAGAGAGGGACCATTATTTTTGCCCCCCCCCTGACTACTAACATCTGCCCCCAGACACCCCAGAAAAGACAAATCTATAATTAGATTCGCCCTTTCTGGCACTTTGCCCGTCTATTCCCATTGCCCTGTAGCGGTGGCGAATGGGTTAATAAGGGGTTAAAGCCACCTTGCTATTGAAAGGTGACCTTAAGCCAGGTTAATAATTGAGAGCTGTCAATTAGACAACTAACAATTATTAATCCTATTGCATGAAATAAAAATAAAACACACACACTTTAATTAAAAATCATTTTAATGAAATAAAGACACGTTTTTGACCATCTTTTATTTTACTGCAAAAACCATTTCCTGTAATAAAAATAAAATAAAAAAGCAAAATTATTCTTACCTATCCCATGCACAGTCAGGTCCCACGGTGTAATCCATCAGAAAGGGTTAATGTTTACTGCAGGGACCGCAGCTAATGCTGCAGCCTCACAGTAAACCCCCGAATGAATGAGCTCCGCTCCTGGCTGACAGGAGAGGAAGTGGAAAGCTTAATTGATTGTTTTCCACTTTCACTTCAGGTCAGCCAGGGACACCATCAGTGACGTCAGAGGGAACTGATTAACAAAAATAGGGGTTCCCTTCGAAAAAAAAATGGCGTGGGGTCCCCCCTATTTTTGTTAACCAGCCTGATGAAGCAGACTGCTGAGGCATGGTATTTAAGGCTGTTAAGGAGCCAATATCCATGGACCTTGCCAGCAGCGTCGGACTGGAGTACCTTGGGCCCACCAGAGAAAAATTATTCTTGGGGCCCACCATCATACTTCCCAACCTTTGAAGAAGGGAAAGAGGGACAAAGGCTGTGGCACGCTGTGCCTCCTGCAGCAAATTTTAGGCCATGCCACGTTGCACCACAGACTGTCCAGGAGTTGTTGGATGCTTTAGTCCAGGTGTGGGAGGAGATCCCTCAGGAGACCATCCGTCGCGCTCATCAGGAGCATGCCCAGAAGTTGTAGGGAGGTCATACAGCATACCTCCCAACTTTTGAAGACAGGAAAGAGGGTTAAAGGCTGCGGCGCAAATTTTAGGCCACACCCCAACCACACCCATTTCACAACTAATCACACCCATATCCTCACCCCAACCGTACCCATTTAGCACTGCTGATCACACTGACTGGTAATGAGGGCACAGTGGCTGGCATTATGAGCACAGTGGTTGGTACTGAGGAAAAGAAAGAAAGAGCAGCGAGAGAGAAAGAAAGGAGAGAGAGAGAGAAAGAACAAACAGAGAAAGAAAGAGAGGAAAGAAAGAAAAGAGAGAGAGAAAGAAAGAACAGAGAGAAAAAAGAACAGAGAGCGAGAAAGAAAGAACAGAGAAAGAGAGAACAGAGAGAGAAAGAAAGACTAGAGAGAGAGCCAGAGGCGTAGCTAGGGTTTTGGTTTAGTGGGGGCGAAACTTCTGAGTGGGCCGCTAACCAGAGAACCTCAGCAAATGACCGCGCTGTTGCCAAAAATAATCTATATATAAAAAGACCAATATTGATATCGCCGCCATATGGTCTGTGGTAAATAATACCAGTCCTACAGAACATATAAGAGATTACAGCACTGGTATAGATAATGACTTACCGCTGATGTTCTTTCTAATGGAATTGTTCACTTTTCATGTCTTTTCCATCTGGCCCAGACCGACATGACGACTTCTCCAGCCAGGACTCGACTGCAGAGATTACAACAAAGACACATTTCATTTCTCATATTTTTAGCACTGTCACGGTCACCAATTGGACTATTCTCAACCTGCACAAACTCCTCATCCTGCTGATACCCCAATACTGAGCTGCTGCTGCCATATGTGTCCCTATTTCTGCACCTGATACCCCAATACTGAGCCGCTGCTGCCGTATGTGTCCCTATTACTGCACCTGATACCCCAATACTGAGCTGCTGCTGCCGTATGTGTCCCTATTACTGCACCTGCTGTGTGGTTCTGTGTGACCTCTAAATTGTAAAGCACCCCTCTAGAATATAGTAATGCCGGGTGCAAGTGCCCTAGAAAACAGTGCCCACATTTTGTCCCCTAGACTGTAATAATGCCCTGTGTGCCCCTTTGACAGTCACAGTAACCCGAGTTCCCCTATAACAATAAGTGTCCACTTTACATTTAATAATGTCCTAAGTCTCCCCCTGTACATCTCCCCTATACACAGAATAATGCCCCTCACTGGATATACAGTCAGGGCCAGAAATATTTGGACAGTGACACAATTTTCGCGAGTTGGGCTCTGCATGCCACCACATTGGATTTGAAATGAAACCTCTACAACAGAATTCAAGTGCAGATTGTAACGTTTAATTTGAAGGGTTGAACAAAAATATGTGTTAGAAAATGTAGGAATTGTACACATTTCTTTACAAACACTCCACATTTTAGGAGGTCAAAAGTAATTGGACAAATAAACATAACCCAAACAAAATATTTTTATTTTCAATATTTTGTGGCGAATCCTTTGGAGGCAATCACTGCCTTAAGTCTGGAACCCATGGACATCACCAAACGCTGGGTTTCCTCCTTCTTAATGCTTTGCCAGGCCTTTACAGCCGCAGCCTTCAGGTCTTGCTTGTTTGTGGGTCTTTCCCTCTTAAGTCTGGATTTGAGCAAGTGAAATGCATGCTCAATTGGGTTAAGATCTGGTGATTGACTTGGCCATTGAAGAATGTTCCACTTTTTTGCACTTATGAACTCCTGTGTAGCTTTGGCTGTATGCTTGGGGTCATTATCCATCTGTACTATGAAGCGCCGTCCAATCAAGTTTGCAGCATTTGGCTGAATCTGGGCTGAAAGTATATCCCGGTACACTTCAGAATTCATCCGGCTACTCTTGTCTGCTGTTATGTCATCAATAAACACAAGTGACCCAGTGCCATTGAAAGCCATGCATGGCCATGCCATCACGTTGCCTCCACCATGTTTTACAGAGGATGTGGTGTGCCTTGGATCATGTGCCGTTCCCTTTCTTCTCCAAACTTTTGGCTTCCCATCATTCTGGTACAGGTTGATCTTTGTCTCATCTGTCCATAGAATATTTTCCAGAACTGAGCTGGCTTCTGGGGGTGTTTTTCAGCAAATTTAACTCTGGCCTGTCTATTTTTGGAATTGATGAATGGTTTGCATCTAGATGTGAATCCTTTGTATTTACTTTCATGGAGTCTTCTCTTTACTGTTGACTTAGAGACAGATACACCTACTTCACTGAGAGTGTTCTGGACTTCAGTTGATGTTGTGAACGGGTTCTTCTTCACCAAAGAAAGTATGCGGCGATCATCCACCACTGTTGTCTTCCGTGGGCTCCCAGGTCTTTTTGGATTGATGAGTTCACCAGTGCTTTCTTTTTTTCTCAGGATGTACCAAATTGTAGATTTTGCCACTTCTAATGTTGTAGCAATTTCTTGGATGGGTTTTTTTTCTGTTCTTGCAGCTTAAGGATGGCTTGTTTCACCTGCATGGAGAGCTCCTGTGACCGCATGTTTCCTTCACAGCAAAACCTTCCAAATGCAAACACCACACCTCAAATCAACTCAGGCCCTTTCATCTGCTTAATTGAGAATGACATAACAAAGGGATTGCCCACACCTGTCCATGAAATAGCCTTGGAGTCATTTGTCCAATTACTTTTGGTCCCTTTAAAAACAGGGTGGCACATGTTAAGGAGCTGAAACTCCTAAACCCTTCATCCAATTTTAATGTGGATACCCTCAAATGAAAGCTGAAAGTCTGAACTTCAACTGCATCTGATTTGTTTTGTTTCAAATTCATTGTGGTAATGTCTATAACCAAAATTAGATAAATGTTGTCTCTGTCCAAATATTTATGGACCTAACTGTATACTGACCCCTTAATGTCCCCAAACTATTTAATGGGTCCAACACTGTATGATGGCCCCTAGATAGCATCCATACAGCATAATACACCAGATAGTCCTCAATAAAGTATAATGCACCCCCATAGGCAGCCTCTATATTATAATAAACCCCCATAGGCAGAGTCTATAATATAATGCACCACCATAGGCAGCCGCTATATTATAATGCACCCCCATAGGCAGCCTCTGTAGTATAATGCATCCCATAGGGAGTCTCTGTTGTATAATGCACCCCCATATGGAGCCTCTGTAGTATAATGCAGCCCCCATATACAGCCTCTGTAGTATAATGCAGCCCATATACAGCCTCTGTAGTATAATGCAGCCCCATATACAGCCTCTGTAGTATAATGCAGCCCGATATACAGCCTCTGTAGTATAATGCAGCCCCATATACAGCCTCTGTAGTATAATGCAGCCCCATATACAGCCTCTGCAGTATAATGCAGCCCCATATACAGCCTCTGTAGTATAATGCACCCCCCACATAGAGCCTCTGTAGCATAATGCAGCCCCATATACAGCCTCTGTAGTATAATGCACCCCATATAGAGCCTCTGTAGCATAATGCAGCCCCATATACAGCCTCTGTAGTATAATGCAGCCCCATATACAGCCTCTGTAGTATAATGCACCCCCCATATACAGCCTCTGTAGTATAATGCACCCTGTTGTGAATGGGTTTGAGATGAGTTCTGAGCAGAGGCTCCCTCTGGTGGTTACAAGCGGTACTAGTGAGGATTGTGAGGACTGGGAATCAGGGGTTACTGATTGGTCTTATATAAGGGAGTCATTTTCCCATCAGGGTTGCCGGTGATCAATTGTTCTGGTCTGAATCCTTCTTTCCAGTTTCCCTTGTAGCCTGCTGTGTCGTGTCTGCATCTCCTGCTATCAGATAAGACAATTTCTTATTTTGTGTTTTTGCTATATTTTTGCATTTGGTCCTGCACTTCTGTGGGGGCCTTCTGGGTCCCCTCCGGGGGCTTTTGCCCTCTCAGTTTAGTCCAGCCACTGTGTTTTGTACTTTTGCTTTTTCCAGTTTTTTCAGTGGCTGCTGTTTTTGTTACACCAGAGAACTAATTTAGGTGGTAGAGGTCGTGTGATCTCAGGTGATTTTGAAATTAGTAGAGTTGGTGTTTTTCAGGGTTTTCTGGGATTGCAGTAAGTACCCTTCCTGTCCTTTTCTATTTAGATAGTTTGGGCCCCAGCGTTTGCTCATACTATTTTCTTTCTGTGTCAGTATTTCCTCTTGTCTAACCGCCATTACATGTTTGGGGGCTTTCTATTATCTTTGGGGTTCTGCTACGGGGCAGATAGCTTTCCTATTTCTATCTTTAGGTGTAGTTAGTTTCTCAGGCTGTGACGAGGCGTCTAGGACCAACGTAGGAACGCTCCACGGCTGCCTCTAGTTGCGGTGGTTAGTCAGGGTACTGCAATCTCATAGATTCCAACTGCTCTGGTGTATTTCCTTTTTTGCCTGCACTCCTCAACTACCGTAACATAACAGCACCCCCATTAAAAAAAAAAACAATACGCACCTCCCGGCTCCTGTGCTGCTCACTGTTCTCCCTCTCAGCATCTGACAGCGGGCGCCGGCAGGTGACGTCATCGCGCCCGCTGTCAGATGCTGAGAGGGGGATTATGGGAGAGAAGGAGCTCTCGCTCCTTCTCTCTCTATGCGGTCAGCTGTATCAGCAGGATGCCGATACAGCTGACCCTCCGATGACGGGTGGGGGGCCCACTGCTGGAACCGGGCCCCCCCACCGCCTGTTCAGGCCCCATAGCGGCCGGGCGGCAGAGCAGGGAGAGCGATTCTCCCTGCTCTGCCGAAGAATGTAACTGTAGCGTAGCTCCGAGTGGGCCCCCTCAGAGCGCTGGGCCCGGGGCCAAAGCCCCCTGTGCCCCGCGACCTATCCTTTCAAATCAGGGCCCAACATGCAGGAGCTGGGTGCAGGGCCCACCGGAGGTTTCTCCGGTGTCCCGGTGGCTCAGTTCGACCCTGCTTGCCAGCCTGATAATACCAGGCCACAGCAGTCTGCTTATCTTGGCTGGTTAACAAAAATAGGGGATCCCCTCGAAAAAAATTGGCGTGGGGTCCCCCCTATTTTTGTTAACCAGCCAGATGAAGCTGACTGCTGAGGCCTGGATTTTCAGGCTGTTAAGGAGCCAAGATCCATGAACCTTGCCAGCCTGATAATACCAGGCCACAGCAGTCTGCTTATCTTGGCTGGTTAACAAAAATAGGGGATCCCCTCGAAAAAAATTGGCGTGGGGTCCCCCCTATTTTTGTTAACCAGCCAGATGAAGCAGACTGCTGAGGCCTGGTTTTTCAGGCTGGTAGGGATCCAATATCCATGGACCTTGCAAGCCTGATAATACCAGGCCACAGCAGTCTGCTTAGCTTGGCTGGTTAACAAAAATAGGGGATCCCTCGAAAAAAAATGGCGTGGGGATCCCCCCTATTTTTGTTAACCAACCAAGTAAAATGCAGACTGCTGCGGCCTGTTATTAAAAGACTGTCAAGGCCCATGGATTTTGGCCCTCAACAGCCTGATAATACCAGGCTACAGCAGCCCCACATTTGGCGCATCAAAAGATGTGCCAATTGTGGCACTTTACCCGGCTCTTCCCACTTGCCCTGTAGCGGTGGCAAGCAAGGTAACAAGGGGTTAATGTCACCGTTGATTGCACGGTGACAATAAGCCCGGTTAATAATGGAGAGGCGTCAATAAGACACCGATCCATTATTAATCCCAAAGTTTTAAATGTTTAAAAAAAAGACACAGCCAGAAAAAAGTATTTTAATGAAATAAAAGAGACAACACAATTTTCATTTCTTTTATTACACTCTCATTCCTGTGACGCCATCGATCTCCTGTAAAAAAAGAAAAAAAACAAACCAACAGTATACCACCTGTCCGACGCAGTCCATAGTAACGAGGGTCCCACGACGATCCAGCTCTGCTACATCAGAATGACAGGCAGAGCCTGACATCCCGACGCAGCACAGCTGATTACCTGCTTCCCCGGCGGTGACGTCATCGGACTGCTTTACGGCCGCGATTACCCGGCAGTCACTGCAGTTATCGCGAGAAACTGCATGTGACCGCCAGGGAGAAGATGATGGTGGCCATCAAGCAGTCCAGGACGTGACCGCCGGAGATCTTCTGCCAGGTAAGTGCCGCTGACTCCTGACAGACCCGACCGACGGACACTAAGGGCTCATACTCACTGGCGCCGAAAACGGATGATATTCAGGCGAAAAAAAATCGGATTCAAATCTGACCAATGTTATTCAATAGGTGAGTTCTCATTTGCGATTTTTTTCTCATCAGAAATTGGTGTGATTTCTCGCAAGTCAATGGGTGCGAGAAATCATCGCACAGCACTCGCACCATGCAAGTGCTGTCCGATTTATACGCACCAGTCTCCTTTGAAAAGCCGGCAATTCATCCCCGGCTACTGTAAAATCACACTGACAGCTCACAAAACACTAGATACATACACATAGAATACATATATATATATAATACATGTCATTGTAACACATATATATATATATATATATATATATATATATTTATAGTTCATACACTTCTACATACTGTAATAGCCGCTAATTCAATTGCCGGCTTTTGTGAAATCACAGAAGCCGACATGAAATGATACATTGTTTCCACACAGTTAACCATGTCATTTCATGTATTTTTATATATGGTTTTAACTTACAATTACATAAGTGTATGTGTGCAACATTTCAGACATGTAGGGGTTAATTAAAGGTGTAAATTCGTTGAAAAAAAATGCGTGGGCTCCCGCTGTATTTTCTCCACCAGACAGACAAAGCAAGCGAGTGGGGGCAGATAATAATAGCCTAGGGAGGGTACATTTTTTTTGTGCCCCCCCTGGCTACTAACATCTGCCCCCAGACACCCCAGAAAGGGCAAATCTCTAATTAGATTCGCCCTTTCTGGCACTTTGCCCGTCTATTCCCATTGCCCTGTAGCGGTGGCGAATGGGTTAATAAGGGGTTACAGCCACCTTGCAATTGAAAGGTCACTTTAAGCCAGGTTAATAATTGAGAGCTATCAATTTGACAACTATCAATTATTAATCCTATTGTATGAAAGAAAAATCAAACACACACACTTTAATAAAAAAGAAGTTTAATGAAATAATCACACAGTTTTTGACCATATTTTATTTTCCTGCTAAAACCATTTCCTGTAATAAAAATAAAATAAAAAAAGCAAAATTATTCTTACCAATCCGATGCACAGTCAGGTCCCACGCTGTAATCCATCAGAAAGGGTTAACAGGTTACAGCTAGCAGGGAGCTAATGCTGCCTGCTGAGCTGTAACACCCTGAATGGATAACTTCCTCTCCCAGCGAAAGGAGAGGAAGTGATTAATGAATGAAGCTTAATTGATTTATTGCCACTTTCACTTCAGTGACCTGACCTAAAGTGAAAGTGGGACGCAATCAATTAAGCTTCATTCATTAATCACATCCTCTCCTGTCGGCAGGAGATAAGCTCATTCATTCAGGAGCTTTCAGCTGAGCATGCAGCATTACTTGCGCTTGCTTAGCTGAAAGCTAGTTAACCCTTTGTGAAGGATTACAGCGTGGGACGTGACAGATCGCCAGATAGGTGAGAATAATGTTGTTTTATTATTTTTTATTTATTTTAGGAGATCAAGGGCTTCGCACGGATTAAGAGTAAAATAAAAGATGATCAAAAAAAATGTGCTTTTATTTCATTAAAATTATTTATTCTTAAAGTGTGTGTGTTTTTTTATTTACTTCAATAGGATTAATAATTGATAGTTGTCTAATTGACAGCTCTCAATTATTAACCTGGCTTAAAGTGACCTTTCAATTGCAAGGTGGCTTTAACCCCTTATTAACCCATTCGCCACCGCTACAGGGCAATGGGAATAGACGGGCAAAGTGCCAGAAAGGGCTAATCTAATTAGAGATTTGCCCTTTCTGGGGTGTCTGGGGGCAGATGTTAGTAGCCAGGGGGGGCACAAAAAAAATGTACCCTCACGAGGCTATTATTATCTGCCCCACTCGCTTGCTTTGTCTGTCTGGTGGAGAAAATACAGCGGGAGCCTACGCATTTTTTTTCAACGAATTTACACCTTTAATTAACCCCTACATGTCTGAAATTTTGCACACATACACTTATGTAATTGTAAGTTAAAAACATATATCAAAATACATGAAATGACATGGTTAACTGTGTCTAA
>JARQOD010000002.1:592095077-592114220 GCA_033576555.1 Oophaga sylvatica | reverse complement strand
TGGGCCCTTTTCTCTGCTGCCCCCTTTTTATCAGGGGGTGGGTCTTTTTTCAGGGGCAGGCCATCTGGGGGCCCGGGGGTGCAGCGTCTTCCCCACTGCGCGCCCCCCGGTTAATCCCAAAAGGCCCCGCTGTCTGGGCTGTCCAAATTTTTCCTTTCCCCGGATTTTTAGGAGGAAGGCCCGCCATAGTCTTCCACAGTCAAAGAAAAAGGCCGCCCACTTTGATTCCCCGGGAACGGGGGATGCGCCTCATCAGTTCCAGACCCAGCACGTAACCCTGGGTCGGGTTTTCCCCCTTAATTTCCCCTCCCTTTTTAAAAACCGCCATTCCACGGGCGGAGTTTTTTGGGTCTTTTTGTTTTCGGAGGTGGGCCCGGGGCACAATTTTCGATCCTTTCCTGTCTCTTTTCCCCACTTTTTTCCCCAAGAAAACTTGTCCCCCCCATTCCGCGGGGGGGAAATCTTTTTTTCTTGGTTTAGGGGGTCCCTTTAAAGCTTCTCTTGCCCCCCCATTAGGATACTCAAAAACTTCATGTTGGGGGTTTAGAGTGGGTTTGGGTGTAGGGGAGGGGTTTTCCCCCCCGGGGTCAATAAAGCAGCCCCCTGGGCCTTTTCCACTTCTGGGTAAAAATGGGGCGGGTCGAGAGATTCTTTTTTTTTTAAAAATAAAAACCTCAGGGGAAATTTGTCTCGGGAACTTTCCCTTCTCTTCCTTTTGGTCGGACTTTTGGGGGGTTGGCAGGCAGAAAAAACTATCCAGTCCGGGGAACGAAAGGGGTTTTTTCCCTCCTCACAATCGGGAAACCCTTTGGGGGAAATGAGCTTTTGGGAACCTTGCTCTTTCCCCCCCCTTTTTCGGGACTTGTAGGGGGCCAGGCATGTTGCTTTTGGATATTGATAGGCATCCCTTCTTCCCCTTTGGGTTATTCACAGACGGGATTTTTGGGGGGTCCAATTCGTTTTTTTCCCAGATTCGCTTCCCCCCTTTTAGTACCACAGACATCTTACTGTAGGCAGAAAACCCCCTTCTCCCTCATTCCGGTGTTAAACATCGGGGGCCTATCGGCCCCCGGGGACGCGGGGCCCCCTCGCTGTACCTTTCCCTTCCCAGGGGGGTTTTTCCCCCCAAATTTTGGGGGATTTGGGTGGTGAGTGGATTTGTCGTGGGGGTTTTTTGGGGTAGGGCAACTTTTGGAATCCCCCTCTTCCCCATGCCAACCCCCCACTTCGGGGCCGTCTGGGGGGCATTTTGGGTTTTGGGTCACCGTCCTTTTGGGGAACAACCCCCTCTGCTTTTTTTTTTCCCCCCCCAAGGGTAGGGGGTAAAATTTTCTGGGTGCTGCTGAAGTTTTCTTTTTGTCTCACCTCCCCCCAACTTTTTATCTTTTGCCTGGGTTCCTTGGGGAGGGGGTTTTGGGGCCTAAGACCCCAGCAAGGGTTTTTTTACCCTTTTCCCATTTCCCTTGTTCAGGGGGGGAAAGGGGCCCCCCATTTGGTTTCCCCCCCGGAAAGGGGGGAAAGGCCCCCTCACAAAAGCTCCCCCCGGGGGAACAGGGGGGCAGCCCCATCAGTTCCGCCCCGGGAAAAGCGGTCCCCGGGGGGCTGATTGTCCCCCTTAAAAGGGGGGAACATTTTTTTAACCCCCCAAATGTGGAAATTTTAAAATTTTTCCCCAAGATCTTTTGTTTAAAAAAAAAAATTTTTGCTCAGGCAAACCCCCCTTTTAAGGGTTTTAAATCCCAAATGAAAAGGGGGGTCGTGTTTTTGCGCCTTGGCACCCCCCCTTTTTTCTGCCCCAAAAACAATCGACCCCAAAAAAGGGATGTAAAGAAAATTTTTCATTTTAAAGGGGGTTTTAAGGGGGTTTTTCCCCCGGGAAACACATGCAGGACATCCGTCCACAAAAATTTCTTCAAACTACCTAAAGCCCCCCCCAAAAATATGGCAGGCGGATGGTAACATTTCCCCAAAAAACCTTTTTTCAACTTTAAAACCCAAAACCCCCCCCGATAAGCCTTTTTTTTTTTGAAAGAAAAATGTTGGGACTACAATTATTTTTTTTGGGGTCATGTTGGGACTTTTTTTAAAAAAGGGTTTTCCCGTTTTGGGGCCCTTTAAAAAAGAAACCAAAAGGTTTAGTTTGAGGGTCCTTCACGGGAACATAAAGGTGGTGATTTAAGGATAACCCCCCCGTCGGGTCGAGGACTCAAACCAATCCCTAGATATTTTTCCTATTGGCTGGAAGCTCAAAGATGGGAAAACCCTGCCTTTTGTTCCCTTGTATTGTAGTACATTACATTGAAACCAAGAAAAGGCGATGCCCTCTTACTTGGGCACTGGGCGGATGACCTAATGAACCTTGATGCTAACAATTAAAAATTTTGGTATACATAATTAATTGGGAGATAAACTTAAGGCCTTTTAAGCGAAAGTTTTTTGTGTTTGTTATTTCTGGGCAACTTTTTGTTTTACCTTTTAAGAAAATTATTTTTTAAAAGGTTTGCTGTTTGGAGTTTACATTGAGCATAGCAGGATGACAATTTAAAATTAAGGTGATGAATAATTCCTTACCAAAATTTTAAAAAAAAATTTTTCCAAAAATTTTTGTTTAAAAAAGGACGGGTTTGGGGATCTGGACATGGTTAAGGTTTAAGGGCCCCGACAAAATTTGGCCCCGGCCCCCTCACTTCTTTTTTATCAATGTAGGGGCTCATACTTCTACGATATATATGTCTTAATCTCCTCCCAATTTTGTAGTTTTCCCCCTTTTGGGGCCCCCTTCCAGTAAAGTCCCACATCCTGGGCCCTTCCGGAAAAAATTTTTCCCCCACTTGGGTAATGACCCCCATCCTTGAATATGGAAATGAAAAAATTGAAAAGGAACTAATAAAAATTGATACCATGGTGTTAGGTATGCTGTATTTAAAAAATTAGGGAAAAAATTGATTTGACCAAAAGAGTTTTTTATCTGTAAAAAAAACATTTATTTTTCGCCATATTTTTCGATATTTTTAAAAAAATTATAATGGCACTGACGCCCGTGACTTAATTTCTTTTGAATTTTTAAAAAAATTGGAAAAATAATTCTTTACACCGTAAAATTAAAACCCCAAAAGTTTTGTGTGTTCCTTCTGAAATAATTAAAATTTATTGTTTAATCGTGCAATTAGGGAGGGGCAAAGCAAATTTCAAGCTTGCCATTCTTTTAAGACTCAAAAAAACTCAATAATACACAACGAATTAGGGGTGGAAAAGAAATAGGAAATTTTTTTTAAATTTTGCCACCCCTTTTCATCAGTAAGAGTAAAACCTTAAAACAAAATTTTGCAAGTTGCCTATAATCGAGAATTTCCCTTTTCATTTTTTCTGGTCTAAAAAAATAAATTTTTTCCTTCTGTATTCTCGAAAAGTTTTTGGGGGAACCTTTTAGGGTTTCTGCCTGAAAAACCGGAACATAATAATGGTAAAGGGTGCATTATTGGGTCACTTACTTTTAAAAAATCATGGGGTCAGTTCTTGGATAAATTGAAAGGCCCCAGGGTTATGGCCCCCTTCACTGACTAAAAATCTCTCCATAGTAGTTGCATGGGGAGCACGGGCATAAGAAACCCGGGAAAGAAAGCTTCGGGTTTTCTCCAAAACCATATCATTGGGGTTTTTAAAGTATGTTTTTCCCCAAATCATGCTCATGAAAAAGGATAAAATTAAAACCCTTTTAAGACAAAATTTAAATTTTCTAAAAATAACAAAAGCCAAAGGCTACTCACAACGATCTTGCAAAATAACAAAAAACAAAAAAAAAAAAACGCGTTTTGTCGTTCCAAGAAAAAAGATCATCGGAACCAACAACCTTTTTTTTCTTACAAAAATAAATTTAAACCCTAAAAAAAAGGAACAATAAAAATTAAAGCAACTGGATCATTTATTTCACCAACTAAGAATCCCTAAAGGGTAACCCTCCCAAAAAAACGCAGGAAGGTACAGTAGTTAACCATGGAGAAAACAATGAAAGGGCTACCCGGGCTTGTGGTATTTTTCTTTTTAAAAAGTCCCCCAAAAGCTAATTGCTTTATGCATCCCTTTTGTTCATTAAACCCTGTTTATTTCCCCAAAGCTGCGCATTCACGTAAGTGTTGATCATGCTCCTCATTTTTGGCGATGAATCTCTATCGGTTCCCTTTAAAGATTTCTTGGGAAAGTTGTTTTACCAAGGGACTGTTGAGAGTCGCACGGAAAAAAAGAGGAAGGCGGAACCTTCACCATTTTCCTCTTTCCAAAGCAAGGGGTTCCCCTTTACAGATACCCGGTTTTATTAAAAACGCTTGAGTTTTTTACAATTTCCAAAAAGGGGATAAATCTTTTAACAGCAGGTTTTAAAAGCAAAGAAACAGTGGTGTAATTCTTGTATAATTCCCGAAACTCTTTGTTCGTCAGCTTTTACTTTCTGTCTTCTGCAGCATCTTTCCCCAGCAAAATGGGTTTTCCCCTTTTCTTTCCCGCCCATTTTTCCTTTCTTTTAAGAGCCACAGCGAGCAACATTTTTTCAAATCTCTGCGGAACCCGTACTTGACTCCCTTTGCCTTGGACCTTGCTCCCGCTTTCCTATGAGGAACTTGAAGCACTTTGGGCTCTAAAACCCCTTTTTTAAAGCCCCCTTTGAGGCTTGGTAAAGAAAGAAAATTAATCTGATTGGAGGTATTTGAGTTGGTTTTCTTGGGCCCGCGTTCCCTGTTTTTGGTCTGAAACTGTGTCTATTTCTCCAACTTGTTGAAGTAATTCGGATTTTTTATATAAAAAACCGGACTCCTGGTTTTATGCACCCAACACAAGACCTTTGAACTGTACACTAATTACAAGATCGAAGCCCAAACGTTGTGCGTGGGTTGGAAGGGGGTCTGCTGTGGGAAAGAATCCGGTTGCTTTTTGTGATGACAGTGGTTGTGACTTTTACAACCTTCGGTGAGCAATTCCCTTAAGTTTTTTCTTTTTGCAGTGTTACCACAGGTAAACACTATTGTTTTTTTTTTTTTTTCCTTTCTTTTCTCTTTTTTGTCTGCTGTAACTCTGGATATCAGATGTCTGGTTGAAACTTTCTGTGATGATAGTGGTTGTGACTTCTCCAACCATTCCAGGTGAGCAGTTCCCTTAATTTTTTTTTCTCTCTGCAGTGTTGCCACAGGTGAACACTATTGTTTTTTTTTCTCTCCTCTTCTTCCAGTAATCCTGTCTTAAAAGATCTGGAAAATGGAGGCCCGCATAAAGGAACTTTGCGGAGTGACTGAAATATCCTTGCAGATTTGCAGAATATAAAGACCCGTTTTACAAATCTACAGGACCTCAATAATCACAATTTGCAAGTGGTTTGGACAGACTACCCAGGATTTGCGAGCCAGGGATTGAGGTTCTAGAGGGGCGAGTCCAGGCTCCTGCCGTAGCCCCGAGTGCTGGGATTCCAAGTTGCCCCTTTTCGTTTTGGCGGTGAACGTGAGAAATTCAGGGGATTTATTAATCAATGCAATCTTTTTTTTTCTGCACATGCTTCACAATTTCCCACTGAACGATCTAAGGTGCTTACTATAATTATGTTGCTTACCAACAAGGCTTTAATGTGGGCAAACCCTCTGATTGAGACTGAGGATGATTGTTTGAATCACCTTGATGATTTTATTTCAGCCATGAGGCAGGTGTTTGATGACCCCAATCGAGGTGCAACAGCTGAAGCAGCCATGTTAGCTTTGCGCCAAGGTAAGCACTCGGTAGCTGAATATGCCTTGGATTTCAGGAGATGGCCCCTTGATACCACCTGGGACAGTTCCGCCAAAAAATCTATTTTTCGAAAGGGGTTATCTCCACTGATTAAGGATGAACTTGCTCGTGCCGACCCTCCCACTGCGTTAGGTGACTTTATTAACTACTGCATCCGTATTGATACTCGTCTGACTGAACGCAGGCAAGAGAGATGGTTCGAAAGCAATCGTACTAACCTTTTCCTACCTTCCTCTCCAGCTAAGGAACCTTTGAGTAGGATTACACGGGAACCTGAACCTGAACCCATGCAGGTAGACTCTTTACAACGACGGGTTAGTGATGCACGCAAGGAACATCGTTTTAAGGGAGAATCTATGTTTCTATTGTAGTAAGTCAGGGCACTTCATTATAAACTGCCCCAGCCGTTCTCGTAAGACTACTGCAGCACTCATTCATTGTGAGTGTTGCGAGAGGGGATCTGTCAGGTCCGAGCCTCAGGCTCCAGAGAGATCTGCAGCAACAGATCTTGATTTCTCGGACTTAAACTCCGTTACCTCTGAGGACGTTGACTGTGTAAACGCTGCCATTTTTCAAGTTTCCTCAGCGGTGTCCCAGCTGAGTTGTAAGAAAAACAATTCTCATTGCTTTCTTTCCATCAAACTCTGGGTTGACTCAGCTTGGGTGTCTAGCTCTGCTATGATCGACTCAGGGGCAAGTGGAAATTTTATGGATGTCTCCTTTGCTCTGAAACAGGGAATACGTTCAGTGAAGAAGGCTACTCCAGTACAGACGGAAACTGTGGATGGCTCCCTGCTGACCTCTGGACCAGTGGATCAGGAAACAGAGCCTTTGAGGGTTCTTATGGGTAAAGATCATCAAGAGAAACTGTCCTTTATGCTTATCTCTTCTCCCCACTTTCCCATTATTCTAGGGCTACCATGGCTGCAGGCTCAGAATCCTACCATTAACTGGGAGACCAAGGAATTACACTTTCCAGAGAAACAGATGAGTCCAAAAGTTTCAGCTTGCTCTGTTCCTAAAGGAATCATGTCAGTCCTGAACTACCAGCTGTATACCAGGACTATGTGGATTTATGTGACAAGAAGAACGCTGACCAGCTTCCTCCTCACCGTTCATATGATTGTCCAATTGAATTATTGCCTGGAGCAGAGATACCTTTTGGTAAGATCTACCCCCTGGCGGGGCCCGAGCTAAAGGCTTTAAAGGATTACATAGATGAAAATCTAGCCAAGGGCTTCATACGCCCCTCTTCATCTCCTGCAGGTGCACCCATCTTCTTTGTAAAGAAGAAAGATGGATCTCTGAGACCATGCGTAGACTATAGGGAACTCAATAAGGTTACTATTAGAAACCGTTATCCATTGCCTTTAATCCCTGAGTTATTGGAGAGAGTGCGACATGCCAAAATTTTTTCTAAACTAGATCTTCGTGGGGCCTATAACTTAGTCCGTATTAGACCTGGGGATGAATGGAAGACTGCATTCAGGTCACGCTATGGACACTTTGAATATCTAGTTATGCCTTTTGGTCTGAGTACCGCCCCAGCCACTTTCCAACACTTGGTGAATGACATCTTCAGGGATCTCCTAGATACATTCGTGGTAATTTATTTGGATGATATTCTAATTTTTTCTAACTCCACAGAGGAACATCATGGACATGTGAGAATGGTCTTGGAACGTCTAAGACAAAATCATCTTTACATCAAACTTGAAAAGTGTGAATTCCATAGGACCGAAATTCAATTTCTGGGGTATGTACTGTCTACACAAGGAATTAGTATGGATGGAAGCAAAACCCAAGCCATCAAGGATTGGCCAAGTCCTAGAAATGTGAAGGAGGTACAGCGCTTCATCGGGTTTGCCAACTTCTATAGACGTTTCATTAGAAATTTCTCTGAGGTAGTGTCACCTATCACTCAACTTACCCGGAAAGAGTCTAGGTTTTCCTGGACCCTCCAAGCCCAGGAAGCATTTTCCCGTCTAAAAGATAAATTTACCACTGCACCTATCTAGTACATCCCAACCCCGAGCTTGCCTTCATAATAGAGGTGGATGCTTCAGACTGTGCCGTTGGAGCTATACTCTCTCAGAGAACAGGTGAGAAGAATGTCTTGCATCCCTGTGCCTTCTTTTCCCAGCAGTTGTCTTCGGCTGAGAGGAACTACGATGTGGGCAATAGAGAGTTGTTGGCCATTATTGCCGCCTTCAAAGAATGGAGACACCTTCTTCAGGGAGCTGCACAGCAAATAGTCGTCCTGACAGACCATCGTAACCTTGAGTTTATCAGGTCGGCTAAGTGCCTGACTCCTCGCCAGGCTCGCTGGAATCTTTTCTTAAACCAATTTAATTTTATCATCTCTTATAGACCAGGATCGCGCAATGGAAAGGCTGATGCACTCTCTAGGATTTACTCAGCAGAGACACGTCCAATTACTCTCCTAAGACTATTCTTCCTGACTCTAGATTCCTAGGAGTAATTCATAATCAAGACCTACTTAAGGACATCAAGGAAGCATACCATGCGGATTCCTTTTTGGCACAACCCCCAAGGGACGTAAGTCTTGTCTTTAAGAATGGTGTGTGGATTCAGGGACAACGTCTGTATATTCTGAAACAGTCAGATTAAGAGTATTGCAACTCATTCACGATTCCAAGATAGCTGGGCATAGAGGAATTCTAAAGACACAGGAATTTCTTTCTCGTTTCTTTTGGTGGCCCACTTGCAGGAAGGATGTTTTGAATTATGTCACTTCATGTGAGGTCTGTGCAAGATGCAAAACACCTCGCTCCTCACCAACTGGTCTGTTACAGCCTCTTCCCACCCCGTCCCGCCCGTGGGGATCCATTTCTATGGACTTCATTGTGGAGTTACCAACCTCTCAGGGGAAGAACACCATTCTAGTGGTGGTTGACCGTCTAACAAAGGCAGCTCATTTTATCCCTTGTGTCGGCTTACCCACTGCAAAACAGACATCAGATTTGATGATTAAAGATGTGTTTCGCTTACATGGAGTACCGGATGAGGTTATTTCGGATCGAGGGGTGCAATTCACTTCTAGGTTTTGGCAAAATTTCTGTGCAGCATTGGACATTAAAGTAAACCTTTCTTCTGCTTTTCATCCCCAGACTAATGGACAGACCGAACGAACCAATCAAACCCTGGAGCAGTATCTCCGCTGCTTTATCTGCCACCTACAGGATGATTGGGTGGATCTACTTCCATTAGCTGAGTTCTCGTATAACAACTCTCAGAGTGCCTCCACTAAACAGTCTCCTTTTTACTCTAATCTAGGTTATCATCCTAACATTCTACCACGATTTCCCATAGAAACGCCTTTACCAGCAGTGGCTGAAAGAATCACGTCTTTACAGAAGAATATGGATCTTCTAAAGGAAAATCTGGAATCGGCTCAAGAAAGGTACAAGAAAGCAGCAGATAAATTTCGTAAACCTGCACCAGCTTTCAAGGTAGGAGACTTGGTCTGGCTGTCAACCAGAAATCTTAAGTTAAGGATTCCATCGTCTAAGTTGGGACATAAGTACATTGGACCCTATAAAATCAGTAAACTTATAAGTGCCGTTGCTTGTCGTCTTCAACTGCCCAGAACTATGAGAATCCACCTGTCTTTCATGTATCCCTACTAAAGGCTGCGACACCCAATACGTTTCCTGGACGTTCCTCTCCTTGCCCTGACCCAGTGCTAGTCGATGGTCAGGAAGAATTTGTGGTGGAAAGGATTTTAGATTCCAGGTTGTATAGAAATCAGTTACAATATCTGATTAAATGGCAGGGCTACCCAGTGGAGGACAACTCATGGGAACCGGTCAATAATGTTAATGCTCCTCGCTTGCTCCGTCAGTTTCATCAGAGGTACCCACACAAGCCTGGTCTGAGGTCATCCGGAGGTTGTCCTTAAGGGGGGAGTAATGTAAGGTTCTATGTATATATTCCTGAAACTCAGTTTGTTCGTCAGCCATTTTACTTTCTGTCTTGCTGCAGCTATCTTGCCCTCAGTCAAAATGGAGTTTCCAGCTTGCATGTTCCCGCCCTGATTCTCTCCTTTGCTTCTTAAGCAGCCACAGCTGAGCAATCAGTGCTTCAGAATCTAGCCTGCAGTGAACCTGTGACTTGACTCCTGTAAGCCTTGGACCTTGTACTCCAGCTATTCCTACTGAGGAACTCTGAAGCACTTGTGGACTCTGAACCCTGCTATTTGAAAGACCCACGTTTGCATGGACTTACGGTAACAGAGAAGAAGATCCTGAATCTGTATTGGAGAGTGATTGCTGAGCTTGGATTACTCTGGCCTGCTGTGTCTCCTGTTTCTGTGTCTGCAAACTGTGTGACTATTTCTGCCAACTTGTATGAAGTAATACAGGACTTTTCTATATCAAACCTGTGACTCCTGTGTTTTCATCGCACCCAAGCACAAGACGCTATATGAACTGTACTACATACATTACAAGTGGCTTGTGACACAGCTTTCTCTGCACAATAGTGGAATACTGTGCTTCTAGGTTTGCACCATGCCTGCACCCCACCCCTCTCTTTGTGTTGTAGCTGACACACTTGACATGTGAGACCCAATTCAGACACATACTGTTTTCCTGAAATGATTGATATCACTCTCTAATTTCACTTCATGTTATTGGCTCCCGGATCCGCCTTCCCATTGATTTGGACTCAGGGCAGTCCTACCCTGATCTCTGCCTCTTACCAAACTATGACCCATCTTCCAAGCTTCCCTACCTCCTGCTACTCTCTGGTTCTGTACTGTGACCACATTTCTGTGACTAAAAGCAATGTAAAAGCACTCTAAAATCACTCTGGCCAGGTTTGACATTTTCTGGTCCACTTTACAGGCATCTTTCCTTCTGTACTATATGGGCATTGGGCAGGGAACTCAAATGATCCCTAACTCTTCAGCAGAATTGATAATGTTGACGTTCTCTGCCTTTGCGTTACATACTGGTCACCACTAGTCTTTCAATCCACTGACTGCTCCATAATCTCCCTTGTCTGTAAGATGACCTAAATTTTCATGCCACATAAGTCACAAGCACTCTCACCTCATGCAGTTCTCAAAGAGTTGTTCTCATGATCTTATCTTCAGGTGTCCACCACCCACTAACCTCTCAAGATTCCAGCTTGCCAGGAGTTTGGGTGCTTCTGAAGATTGACCGTTGGCATGGCTGATCTGCTGGTATGCACTGTGCGTCCTCTGATGCTGCAAGAAGAAGCATGGGCCAGCTACAGAGCACGCAAAGAGTTTACAAGAACATGCTCTCAATCTAGCAAACTGGCCACACATGGAACATTAAAGGGTAATCTACCATTGTGGCAGTATTTCCAAGGGGATTTGTTCCAGCCCCAAAAATATAAACTGTAATGATAATGGACATTAGTTTCTTTGCCTTGGTTGAACCACAAATTTACACCCCTTACAAATCTACCTGTGGGACATGCACATATCTTGAGAATGGGGTTCTATCTCATGCTACTGAGAATGTTTTGATCATGCACACTAATCATAGTAATACTGTTCAAATTTCATATTAGGATTTAATTTAGCCACATATTTTTGGGGAGGTACATTTTTAGGTGAATTTATTTAGGAATAGCTACTGTCTCTGACATTTTTTCCTATTGAATTTTAATAGGGAAACCCATTGACAATTCTGGGTTATTGTCTCAAAGGATGAAATCTGTGGAAACAGCTGTAGCATAAATGTACATGCTACAATTTACACTGCACATATTCTTAAAATCTCATGCACAATGCTAATATGGTAAAACAAAGCCAATTTTCCAACTGCATATTCTGTATGAGAAATGTGCTGCGTCCACAACCAATGGAAATATACCCTAAAAGTTGACAGCAACATACCAAGTTGATAAAGGAATTTGAAATGCCCAATTGTCAATTTACTCATATCAGTGTCAGACTGAGGCGGCAAGGGCCCACAAATAACATTGAACCTGGGCGCGCACCGTTCAGTACATGCAAAAATTACATAACCCTCTTCCACAAATGTACCGCTGCTTCCATATAATAATAAACTAGGTGGTTTGTTGAGTGATGAGAAGCTGCCTTTGTGCATAGTGAATCAAATGTATTGGGCCAGCTACTGCTCATGTTGGGGGGTAAGTGGCTCCTACACAGTGGCCCACCAGGGAATTTTCCTGTTTCCTGTTGGCCAGTCCAAGCCTGTTTCATACATTTTCAAGAAGCATAACAGAGGAAAGGAACATCAACGAGTTTTTAGTAAACGTTCTCGTGAAGTGTGTTTTTCATGTGAAATACAGGAAAGATGTATATCTTTGTACCGTGTTAGCCAGTAGATAGAAAAATATTTAGAGTTGAGAGTCCTCAGTGGTTGATACCTTTTAATGGCTAACTGAAAAGATGGTAACAAATTGCAAGCTTTCGAGACTACTCAGGTCTCTTCATCAGGCTAAACTAATACAAAATCTGAAGAATCACATATTTATACACAAGAGGACACAGGAATAGTGCAATAGATAAGATAAGTGACGTGAAGCAGAACTGTCATTATGGGAGAGGGATGAACAGTTGTGGCAATGAATATTGGACTAGTTCATAGATAAGGAGTGTGAAAGTTTTATTGCCCTCTGATTGGGGTCTGGTAATGTTTTGTGATGCTCCCACAGGGTCTTAGGAGCATATTTCATGTGAAATATATATTTACTAAAAAAGGGATGTCAGGAGGGCTGAATGGTGCTCTTTAAAAATGTATGTATGTAATATCATCCAAAATAAAGATATGGATTTGATCCATATGACTATATGTCACCATTAAATGTATTATTAAGCCCATAGACATATCAGTGGTCCTTCTAACTGTATACTCATTTTGAAATCATCTTCTGTGCACTACATCTAAATTTCCAGCTTTTTTTCCTCCACATGACATGATGAGTGGCTATACTTCTGTACGTATGGTGCCTGGCTGAACAGAATTAACATTTGTTAATTAGGGCATAAAATGAGTCATAAATCTGTATTCCAAAATGGCCATTCTAAAAATGACAAACTTATACATATCTTGTTTAGCAGAAGAGAATTAATACACTTCAATTAAAATGACTAGCTGTTTTACATCACGGCTTTATAGAAATGTCGCCAACTGTCAGGAACTTCGGATTGTTTTATGGGTGATCTTCAGAAATTCCTTATAACGTGTAAGCATACAATATATGAAATGCATGGAGAGAATTATTTTTTGTCGTCTGAATGGGTAAAACATTAATTATTCTTTCTTTATGTATTACGTATTATTCTCCTGACAGTAATATTGTTACTACTGATTACACCTCTCTATCTTATCAGGACCCTGATGCTTTTTGTGTGTGGGGTGTGGGAGATATTTTTTATTTTTTTTACTTTATAACATTTTATATTGTTATGATTTATGGACGCTTAACTTCATGGGATGTGCAAGATTAAAAAAACATGCTTGCTGTGCTCCAAAAAATATCTATTGTATTGCATCTCAGCTCTATCAATTCCTTCCTGACAGGGAGCTTTTGCGTTTTTGTTTTTTTCTCTCCTTCTTCAAAGAGCCATAACTTTTTCATTTTTCCATCCATGTAGCCATATGAGGGCTTATTTTTTGCAGGATGAATTGTAGCTTTAAAATGGCACCTTTCATTTTACCATTTAATTTACTGAAAAATAGTAGGAAAAAAATCCAAGTACAGTAAAATTACACATGAAACACAATTTCGCAATTGTTTCTTGGGTTTTGCTTTTACGTCATTCATTGTGTGGACTTCAGCAAACCCTCAGCTGTCATGGCGACCCATCAGTGTCTCATGATCAAATTTTGTGGGTGGCGATGGGTGTTCAAAACAGTGCAACTCAACTTCTGGCCAAATGCTGTAAATGTTGCTGTCAGAGATTGGCATTGGTATTCATGGAGTTAACAGTAGTGTGCGAAACTTGACTCCACTCCTGGCTGTTAGAAGGAGATGTTGGCTGTGTGATACAGCCATCATCAGCCAAATGTAAAGCAAGCTCAGCTTCTGAGCATAGGTGTAATGGAAAACTTTTGTGCATGTAATGTATATACTGTAGCTACAAAAATACAAGGCAAAGTAACTTGACAACCAGTGTTAGGTATGAGATCATTAAAAACATCTTCTTATTAGAGTATATTTACGAACAGGACATTCACTGCAGGCTTAAAAACCCTAATGGGGTTTTCTTCCATATTTCATATTCAGATGAAGAAGATGCAGAATTTCTCCAACAAATGTAACAAACAATTTAATAAATTATACTGTGTCATGAAATATTATAAATATTTCTAGTATAACTTAATACAGATATAATACAAGGTGCAATCATAAGTGTGAGCAGTAAGAGTATGCTCAAGCAACCTAAAATTGTATAAAAATTAAATTGTATAAAAAAAGACAAAGATAACTGATCACAATTTCTTCTCACAGTTACCAGGATTGAATGAAGTGCATTGGTTGTGTATGACCACTGTCACACCATTCAGTTTCAGTGGGACTAATGGAGGTAGCTGAGCGCTGTACTTTACCATTCCTATAGACATGAGTGAAGCAACACAGTAAACCATGTTGTACCACTTTTTCCTAAATGCAGTGAGAAGTAACAGAGCATAGAGACTCTGGTTTTAGTGATCAGTTTGGGTCCAGCAATGGGGTCCCCTTCAATCCCATATTATTTACCTATTCTATGAACAGGTTATGCAACCCATTTAGTGTGCTATCCACAAGGCTCCTGTTTGCACAAGATAATTAGAGCCTATGTTTGAGCCAAGCCTTTCTAGGTATGCAAATGCAGGTGAGCTAGCTTCTGTATAATAATCATGTACATGCTGGATGGATCATCAATAAGGTCTCAATGATACCACATTTGTAAATCAACTGCAGGTAATTGATTGTCACTCATATCATCTTTCATTAGAGCTGAATTCCGGTCAACTTCTGGTGTGCTTTTGTATTGTAGGCTTATTAGTATGTCACGACCGGGGCTCACTGTAAAATCCTCTGGTACCTTGGACAGCTACAATGGACCATGGTCAGGAGAGCTACATTTTAAATAAACAACAAACACACATGTTCAAGTTGGGCATGTTTACATCACAAGATGAGAAAAGTAATGATGGTTTAGTACCACACTTCTCAACAGAGAGCAAAGAATTGTACAGATCTAAACCCAACCCATATGGAAGACATCATGATTATAAAAATCACAGTTTTGTGTTTTTGCATGCAGTTTTTATTATTTAAGTCAATGGGAAATAAAAAGCAGCAATACTATGCATATGCCATAGGACACGTTTGCAATTTTAAAATCAATTTCAAAATGTGAATCTAAATTTTGCAAATCTTATTGAGCTGTTTATAACCCCACCAACACCACTAATTGACAGCTTTCTGAGTACGCTGTGCATTGTCAGAATGTTGCCAGTTGGTAGGGGCGGGGGTTAAACAGGTTAACTGGACAGTCTTACATGTGACACCTAGCCCTGCAATGATAAACTCCTGCTGATAAAACACTGATTGGGTTGAAACTACAACAAGCTACTGAGCAATTGAAACATTGTTGAAATCGGGGTTTCTGCTCCTATATCATATTGCTATCAACTTAAATAGCAAAAACCTGCTGACAGATTCCCTTTAAATCCTATTAGGAAATTTTTTTTGTTTAAGGAAGGAATATCTTGCTTAACCTTGGAAACCCCCTCAAACCTAAAATGGAACAGATTTGGGAAGAAGGGGGAGTTTTTCTAATGTGATTGTGTCGAAAATTAGGTACATTTTGGCTTATAACGTTACATCATGTTCTAGACATATTTACTATATCTAAACACTTTATAAGGGTTTGTCCGTATTCAGAAAACCCTTATTTCCTGGCTTTTGTTTTAAAAAAACAACAACAAATTGTCCTTTACTTACGTTCTCTGTGGCTACAGTAGTACCGAGTCTCCTCTGCTGCTCCCAGTGTCTGTTATTGTCTGCAGTGCTGATGTCTTGTCAACAGTGCTGCAATTAATCAGTGAGCTAAGGCTAGTTTCACACTAGCGTTTGGCAGGGCTGCGTACTTCCTCCATCAAGCCCCGCCCACTGACGCACCTCTTCCTTTCAGCGCCGCCTACCTCTCCATGCGTCCTGCGTACCTTATCTTTAACATTGGGTACGCAGGTTATGCGGATATTTGCGGATGTCTCCACATGCGTTGTTTTGACGCTGCGCTGACCGCAACAAAATGCAACATGTTGCGTTCGATTCAGTTTGGCGCAGCGTCAAAACGACGCATGTGGAGGCATTTGCATAACATCTGCATGGCCTGCATACCCAATGTTAAAGATAGGGTACGCAGGACACATGCAGAGGTAGGCGGCGCTGAAAGGAAGAGGTGTGGCAGTGGGCGGGGCTTGAGGGAGGAAGTATGCAGCCCTCTGCAGCCCTGCCGAACGCTAATGTGAAACTAGCCTTAGTGGCTCTGAGCAGCTTGTGCTGAGCAGCGGTATTTTTGGTTTTGCAATTTCATTTTTTGCTCCCCTTCTTCACAAAGACAAAACTTTTTTAATTTTTGGTCAAAATGGCCATGTGAGGGCTTGTTTTTTGCAAGATGAGTTGTACTTTTGAACGACACCATTGGTTTTACCATGTCGTGTACTCGAAAACGGAAAAAAAAAATTCCAAGTGCGGAGAAATTGCAAAAAAAGTTCAATCCCACAGTTGTTTTTTTTTTTTTTTTTAACCATGTTCACTAAGGCTAAGTTCACACGTTGCGGAATTGCCGCGGAAATTTCCGCGGCAATCCCGCACTTCTCCCGCAGGAAATACGCACGTTTTTTGTATGCTGATTCCCGCCAGAATAATAGCGTTTTGCAAGCGTAATTAGCTTGCAGAATGCTAGCGTTTTCCTAGCGATCTGTAGCATCGCTTGGAAAACTGATTGACAGGTTGGTCACACGAGTCACACATAGTGTTTGACAAGTGTGACCAACTTTTTACTATTGATGCCGCCTATGCCGCATCAATAGTAAAAAGATCTAATGTAAAAATAATAAAAAAAATAATAAATAATGATATTCTCACCTTCCGGCGGCCCCCGCAGCCTTCCCGCGGCCCCGCAGCCTTCCCGCCTTCAGCGACGCTCCCGGCAACTCCGGTCCCAGGAGTGCTTTGCGACAAATCACACCGATGACGTAGCATCTCGCGAGACCGCTATGCCATCTGGGTGATTCTCGCAAAGGACTCTTGGGACCGGAAGTTGCCGGGAGCGTCGCTGAAGGCGGGAAGGCTGCGGGGGCCGCCGGAAGGTGAGAATATCATTATTTTTTATTTTAATTATTGTTTTACCAGGGATATGGTACCCAGGGCCTGGAGGAGAGTCTCCTCTCCTCCAGACCCTGGGTACCATCGCACATGAACCGCTTACATTGCGCATGGTGGGCATAGCCACATGCGGAAAGTAAGCGGTTCAATGCATTCCTATGGCGGCGGAATCACCGCGATTACGCTAAATTAATGAACATGTTGCTATTTTTTCCGCGAAGCGTTTTTTTCGCGGAAAAAAACGCAACATGTGGCCAAAACATGCGGAATCAATTAACATGTATAGGATGCTTAATGCTTGCGTTTTTATCGCGTTTTTACGGAAAAACCGCGAAAAAAACGCAATTATTCCTGATCGTGTGCACTTAGCCTTAATGCTAAAACTAACCTGCCATTATGATTCTCCAGATCATTACGAGTTCATAGACACCAAACATTTCTAGGTTCTTTTTTATTTAAGTGGTGAAAAAAATTCCAAAGTTTGTTAAAAAAAAAAAAATGCACCATATTCTGATACCACTAGCTTTTCCTTTTTTCGTGATCTGAGGTTGAGTGAGGGCTTATTTTTTGCGTGCCGAGCTGACGTTTTTATAATACCATTTTGGTGCAGATACGATCTTTTGATCGGCCTTTATTGCGCTTTAAAGCAATGTTGCGGTGACCAAAAAAAACGTAATTCTGACGTTTTGATATTTTTCTCGTTACGCCGTTTGGCAATCAGGTCAATTTTTTTTTATTGATAGATCGGGCAATTCTGAAAGCAGCGATACCAAATATGTGTATATTTGTTTTTTTTATTGTTTTATTTTGAATGGGGCGAAAGGGGGGTGATTTCAACTTTTATATTTCTTTAATATTTTTAATTATGGCATGCTTCAATAGTCTCCATGGGAGACTAGAAGCTTCCATAACCCAATCGGCTCTGCTACATACAGGTGATGATCAGATCGCCTGTATGTAGCAGAATTACTCACTTGCTATGAGTGCCGACCACTAGGCGGCGCTCACAGCAATCCGGCAGTGACAACCATAGAGGTCTGTAGGAGACCTCTAGTTGTCATGCTGACCCATCGGTGACCTGCGATCATGTGACAAGGGTTACCGATGGGCGGATTTCCGGCGCGATTGTCGGAATCGCATGTTAAATGCCGCTATCAGTGTTTAACAATGGCATTTAATGGTTTAATAGCTGCGGATGGATAGCGATTCCATACGCGGCTGTTTCGGGCACATGTCAGCTGCTCAAAAGAATGTGGGTTCACCGCCGGAACCCACATCAAAGGCAGGGAGTCCTACATCGGCATACTATTACGCCTGATGTTGGAAAGGGGTTAATAAGCCTCTGTAATAATGTTATTCATACTGGCACCTATCCTGGAGTATTGTCTCCCGTCCTGTAATAATGTCCCCATCCTGTAATAATATCACCTGTCCTGAGCAACCTGCAATAAGGGCACCTGTCCTTTGCCCCATCCTGTAATAACACTCCTTGTCCTTGCCCCATGCTGTAATAATAATGCCACTATCCTGGGTCTTTAATTTAACAATGCCCCTCCCCCGTTGACATTGTCCTAAAACACATTTAAATATAAAAAATAAGCAATTCTCCATACCTAACGTCACTCCTGCAGCAAGGAGCGCCATCTTCCTCTTCTACAGCCTGTGCAGAGTGCAGAAAGTGACTTCATACACCGCCCACAATGAGTGCACCAATGTCAGTTGCCAGCCTCTGATAGGCCGGCGGTCACTATAGCTATTGGTGGTTCTCTGTGCCTCCATACATTTCAACTGGATGTGCATCCTTGGAAATGGGGCTGGTGTCAGTGGGCACCCCTTGCTGCACAGGTCCGGTCGTGGTGTCACACTCTGCGACTGTGATTGCTAGGCCACTTGTCTTGACTTTTATTCTTCAAGACTTCTTCAATTTGCCCTGTGTGGTGTAATGACCCCTGATGCAGCTAGGGGGCACTGTGTATGGCCCTCGGGGTATGCATGGAGGCATGTGATGGATGGACGTTATGTATCACA
>JARQOD010000002.1:592058784-592094977 GCA_033576555.1 Oophaga sylvatica | reverse complement strand
GGTGTACCCTGCAGATACACCATGAAGAGGTGGTGGGTCTGGTCGACTCGGGGAGTCCGGTGACTCTACTGAGGGTTGCACCTGACGGGTTTCAAATACCTGGAAGAAAGGTCGGGGTCACCTGTATCCATGGGGACACAAAGGATTATTCAGTGGCCAGGGTAATCTTTGAGACAGGCTGGGACATTGCAGGACAGGATGTCGCTATAATCCCTAATTTGTCGTGTCCAGTGGTCATAGGTCGGGACTCTAAACTGTTCTCTGGCTTATGGGACAGGGGAGTTCCTTTACAGCAGGAGGGAGGCCGATCTACTGTTGGGGTGGCAGACATTGGGACAGTGACACCTCCCAAAACTGATGAGTCAGACGGTGACACAGGAGGAAAGGATGCGTCTGCCCGACTGACATGATGTACTCTGAAATGTATGACAACAGAACCCATGACGATGTGGTAGTTAAGACCTCTAGAACGGACACCCGGTTAGAGGGTAACGGGAGGGGCCCCAAGAGTGACTCCTGTGCAGACTGTGACTCGACCGCAAGGGAAAGCGAGTGCAGTAACGTGGAGCCGAGTAAAAATGGCCGATCTTCCTCTCGCCGCAGGGGCCGTGGAATGGCGGGACAGGCTACATCCTCTAAAAAGCAAAATGATGAGGAAGAGTCAGGGTCAGGTACCGGTCAGGTGACTGTCTTTGATGAGAAGATAGAGCTGTGTAAAGAAACAGTGAAAGAGACAGTCGAGCAGGAAAGGTCCTGAGACGAATGATTGAGCACAAAGTGGAGGAGCTGGAGAAGGAAGTCTCTAAGCTCAGAGATTGTCTGTCAGCGTGTAAGAGTATGAACAAGGCTCTATGGAGAGAGACGGAGGTGCTCAGAGAGGCCCAAGAGAAACATCAGCAGGAGTGTCGCTGCTTGGCAGAAGAGCGAGATGGAGTTCTCCGAGAGCTCAAGATGGAGGAGGAGACTGGTGCCCAGCTCCAGAAATCTCTGGGAGAAGAAATCCAGCAAGGGAAGTGCCATGCAGATGGGCACACAAGGGAGAGTGATGTCTTGGAAAACTGTACTAACGCTCAGGACGAGGAGGTACAACAGTCTGTCCAAGAAGGTGACGGGTCGGTTTTCAAGTGTATAATAGAGGTACCCGAAGACATGCAAGAAGCTTGTGCCAGTGAGGATGTACATGAGGCCTTTAGAAAAGCGGTAGAAGCATGCAGTGTGAACTGGGTGCCAGAGATGAAACAGTTAGTCATACTGTCGACTAGGGAAGTCACAATGAAGCGGGTGGCTATCCTGAGGGACATGCACCTACATTGTCTCCGCACAAAGCAAATGATCCTGTTGAGAAATCACGAAGCCACTCGACGTCTGGAGCAAGTAAGAAAGACTCAAAATCAGCTTGGCTTGATGGAAGACATCGTTCAAGTGCCCAGAGGTCTGGTGAAGAAGGTCATCGGAAGACTCGGGAAAGTGATGCAGGAGATGGTAAATAAGTCCGGTGTGACGAGAGTCAGGATTCCGGCTGATGACGAAGTCCAGGTCGTGGGTGAAGACGGGATGGTTCGTTCCTCGTTGTCAGATCCAGGGAGAGCCTTGGGAATATCCGGATGCTCCTGGAGTATCGTGTGTCGTACCTGAGAGAAGTAGAGCAGCTACGACTTGAGAGGGACCAGGTCAACAGAAACCTACGGGAAATGGAAAGAAGATGGTCGCCACCTTCAATCCGTAGTGTTGAGAGGCGAAGAGGTTCGCTTAAGACGAGAAGTCCTCAAGCTGGAGATAATACAGGAAATAAGTCGCCTGATGGAAGAGGTAGAAGTAGCGATGCCTCAGTTAGCTCAGTGATGAGTGACCTAAGCAGGAAAACCTGTAGTAGACAAAATGAAAAGGACTCAGACCAGACAGGACGTATGGGTGCAAGACAATTGCAACGCCGTACTGACCGCTGGGGATGCGGGTGGTCTGACAGGGGGGCGTCAGCAACAGATGTGACCGAGTCGGAGGACAGACGCCTACCAAAGAGATTAGTAGCAGGGTCCGACTTAGAGAGACGGTTTGACTGGCAGAGACGACCGAGAAGGATCTCTGGTCGGGTAAAAAGTGTTCAACCCCACAAGTTTGAACAGAGGGGGGAGGTATGTGGTGTAATGACCCCTGATGCAGCTAGGGGGCACTGTGTATGGCCCTCGGGGTATGCATGGAGGCATGTGATGGATGGACGTTATGTATCACAGAGGTGGGTGGCCCTGTGATGGAAGCCTGAGCATGTTTTGTTCAGCAGATCTACTGCTGAGAGTTGTGCTATATATTGGGAGGCTTCCAGGTGACTAGGAGAGCTGGGCGGGTCCAGTCACCTACAAACCCACCCAAGGGGCTTGTGTCTAAATACCTGGGATAAAACCTGTATGTAATGGTGTAACTAAAGGACCTGTGGTGAGGTCATGACCATGTGACATAACCATGTGATTCCTGACCTCACCTGTGGGTGGAGTTACACCTATGTAACTGAGTGAACTGGGCACCTGTGAGAGAGTGTGTGGGAGTCTGCCAGTGTGGACAGGCTTCCATGTGTCCAAGGCAGGACAATACAGAGAGGTCTCTGTGACTGAAGAGCGAGGCTCCAGGCAGGAGCTGAAGCATTGAAGAGTGTATTGTATGTTACCATATGGTTTATGATGCAATAAACCTAAAGACTTTTTGCATAAGAAAGTGTCTCCTGAATTACCTCTGAAGCAGCCGAGTGAGCAAAACCTTACACCTGGCTTACTGAATATCAACTTCTGGGCCAAATCCTGACTGACGGCTACGCATTCTTGTCTAATTAGTGATTGGAGTCCATCAGGAATGTAAGGACCACTAAGGTCAGAAATGCGTTACCTATGGTCATTTTGGGCTTCTTGCTGTTAATATTGGTTACATGTACTGTATGTGCTGCTTTTTTACAGAATCAATTTTTATATTTTTTAAAAAAAAGAAAATAAAGCATTTTAATAATACTGCCATATTTAACTGAATAATCATAGCCACTATACAGGTTACCTACAGAAAGGCAACACCAAAAAGACACACAAAACGACCATATGTCCAATAAAAGATATATTTTATTATATTAATACACAGGAATTGGAGTTAAAAATATGCTAAAATGTATATCCTATATGCAAAAACATTAAGGGCAGTAACATCAGGGTTATTAACATGCATATATCCACAGTGTAACAAAAATCGCAGTGAAAACACAATATAATTCGTGAGGAAGGCAACGTGCCGAGACGCGCGTTGGGGAGGGCGTTCATCTGGGTCCCCAGGAGCAGTTCTAATCGTAAGTTATTGTGACTATCTGGCTATTATTATCCTTACTGCGGGTATTTATGTATAGGTCCTGGCTCCATGCATATAAGATTCACACACTAATTTTGGTTTGTTTTGTATTAGATTATATTGACACCCAGTGGTGTCTCCTTATGCACTAGCACACATGCACCTTGATTGATATAACTAAATTTCTCATTTTACCATATTATTAACTCCAATTCCTGTGTATTAATTAATATAATAAAATATATCTTTTATTGGACATATGGTCGTTTTATGTGTCTTTTTGGTGTTACCTTTCTGTATATGCGACTGTCCATTTAAGTACTAGTCCAATTTCTGCTGGCAGATTGATCATTTTAATTGATTTTTATATCTTTTTAATTTTATTTGTGCTAGCAATTCCCTTGTCCTTGTTCATTTAGGTTACCTACAGAGCAAAATCATAATGCAGCCGGGACAGAAGAAAAGAAAATCTTACTCTTTTTGCAGCAAAAGAATTGAAATGGAATGAAATGATGTGTAACATGCAGCTAACAGTTGCTCTTGTGCTAATCTGTGATAAAATTACGGTATGTTTGCAGAGGATTGTAATATACTTTTTAGTAGAGGAAGGATTCCATTTCCAGGTGCCTAAGTGAGAGATACTGGCCAGAAATGAGGAGCAATATATGTGAGCAACAGCTGCAAACCAAAGAAAAAAAAATCAGATTTCATGTACTTCTGGATGACAAATATGAAGCCATCTGTCAAATTCTTTTTGATAGGTCTGCAAGCCTGTGTCATCCGATCTAAAAATGCATCCGACTGATATGTGTCAGTTTATAGATGTTGGTCGGGGTTATATTAGTATAACAGGAGACAATATAACGTGCAGAACTAGATGTGCATCATAGGATGTCAGAGCATGGTGGAGAGATTTCCATTTGTACCGCAAATACCGCTCTCATAAATGTTTCTTCTGCTTGGACAAAAAGTGAAGACTGAAGCGGATCAGCAGATGTTGATCCCAACAGACAAGCGGGGGACACAACTTTCAGATAAGTGGTGCTAGTCTAAGAGGTAAGTATAATTTTTTTCTATCTTTTTCACCACCCAGAGCCCCTTAAGTCGGGATTGTCTAAAAATGGACAACCAACTTTTAAAAAGTATGAGAAATTACCGTAAGTGTTTGAAAGTGTGTTCTGCACAATGTACATATAAATACATTCTAATTTGTCTGATAATATTGAGGCTGATTTATTAAAGTTGTGTAACTTTTAGTCTTATAATGCACCTGAAACTTTTATAGTGGTTCTTGCTGTTTGGTAAATTTGGTGCAAGTGTGGACTGTTCAGTCTAAGTTTATACCACTGATTAGAGGGAACCTGACAGCAGAGGTACGCTGCCCGATCCGTGAGCAGCATGTATCAGACACTGGCTGTATGACTTCAGTCATGTATGTTTGATTCTGAAATGTTGCGGGTTTCAGAAAAAAATATTATTCTTTTTACCTTCGAATTTTCTGCATCTAATACAAGTCTATAGGAAAAATCTGTACAGAAAACTCAGCGTACTCGCCAGAGAAATTGACATGTTGCAGATTTGAAACACGTCAGTTTACGCTGATTAAAAGAAAAGCACAATGGCCACTAGATTTCAATAAGTCCCATCCATTTTGCTGGAAACTGTAAAATGCTGCGTTTTGAAGCAGCAAAAATATGGAGCATCAAAAACTCACTGAACACTCACTGTGGGCACACAGCTTTATTTTTAGAGATGGCCTAGTGTAACAGACCATACTATAACCCGAGTCCAGGCTGTACCCGGGGTTAAAGCGGCTTAGGCTTGATTATACCCTGGGCATATTATGGCCTAGGACAATTTTTATTCTGGGGTATAAATTGGCCTGGCCATTTCAAACCCCCTCCTGCCAGATTATGCGCCCCTTGATATCAGCAATGTTGAGTGATGGACACAAGAATTAAGGGCCCGTCTCACATAGCGATATCGCTACCGAGATCGGTGCTGAGTCACTAGTTTTGTGACGCAGCACGAGCTCACCAGCGATATCGCTGTGTGTGACATTCAGCGACGATCAGCCCCCCTGCTGGGTATCGCTGATCGTCGCTGAAATGTCAGGACATTTTTTTGATCGCTGGTCTCCGCTGACAGGCACGCATCGCTGCGTGTGACAGGCGGGAGACCAGCGATCCGCTGGTAACCAAGGTACACAGCGGGTTTCCAGGCGCGTGGCTGTGCCTAGAAACCCGCTGTGTACCTTGGATACCAGCGCCCTGATGCAGGGAGCTGGTATCCAAGGTACACAACGGGTTTCCAGGCACCGCGCAGCGCTTGGAAACCCGCTGTGTACCTTGGATACCAGCTCCCTGCATCAGGGCGCTGGTATCCAAGGTACACTGCGGGTAACTAAGCGATGTTACCCGCAGTGTCGCTGTCCCAGATCGTTTGGCAGCTCAGCAGCGATCATGTAGCGATACACCAGCGATCCTGACAAGTGCATATCGTTGTCGGGATCGCTGGTGTATCGTTATGTGAGACCCAGCCTTTACTTATTTTTTCAACATCTTATTAGGGTTCAAGTTTGTCAGGTAAGTTATGTGAGAAGATAACGTACTTAAATTTTAAAGCTCTAATCACATTATTATTACTTGAATCAGAAAAACTTCAATCAGTATAAATATTAGCCTTCCACAAAGATGTAAAGAGGTAAAGAATCCTGCCGCACTTCACAGTAGTTGACCATTAAAAGCCATCTGTGAGTCTGAGTATGATAGAAGAGATCCACACACTGTTCAACCAATCAGAGACAGGGAAAGAAAACCAGTGAAGTGATAAGATGAAGTAACAATTGCATTCTTAAGGGTATGCCACACTGAACAATATCGCTAACGGGATCGCTAAAAAACGTCACTATTTAGCGATCCCGTTAGCGATGTTGTTCAGTGCGGCAGCTGCCAGCGACGAGCTTCCTGCTGTGATCTCGCTCGTAGCTGGAATCGTTCCGGACCCTATTTTCTCGTCGGCGCTCCCGCTGGGTAAGTATCTAATCGCTGTGTGGCACCTTTTCTTAGCGATTTAGCGGTACTTTTGTACCGCTAAAGTCGTTAAGAAGATCGCTAACGGCGATAGCGTCGTTAACTATATCGCTAAATGTGGCCGCACTTAGCGATATAGAAACAATCCCGCTAGCGATCGCATTAGTATGCGTCGTTATCGTGATCGCTAGCGGGATTGTTTAGTGTGGCAGTACCTTTAAGGTAAAAACCCTTATCTTAATGGACAACAGTGTAATCTCAGATGACAAGTCTACTTTAATCGCAGTCATACACATGCAGTCGGCCAGGTTTCCATTCATTAGGGAACTGCCCAAATAGTGCAATTATATTCATTTGACCATACTTATGTAAAGTGGTCTTCCTTGTGCCCTGATTAGTGATGGACGAACCCCCCGATGTTTGAGATCGACGGGTTAGCCCGAGTTTTTTTGTAAAGTTCGAGTTCGGGGCCGGCGATGACGCGAACTTGCGTCCGAACTTGAACTTTACAGATATGGGCCATTAGAAATATACTTATCTGTCCAGCGACGCGTCCTCCTATCCAGCGACGCGCCCTCCCGTCCCGCATCTTCTACCGGGGCCGCTCATTTACTGCCGGCAGTATTCACTGCACTCTGCAGTCTTCGGCTTTTTCCGGCAGTGTTCGTGTTCGGGACCTTGTGACCAAACACTATGTGTTCGGTACGGTCCCGAACTTTACAGTTCGGGTTCACCCATCCCTAGTCCTGATGTCTTCAGATTGGAAAACTCGAACTAGAGGAGATGATGCAGGAGGGAATGTTTGGTGGAACAATGGTGAGCCATGATGGTTTGTATATAGTGGGCAATGCACACATAAAGAGGACAACAAAGAGTGATCATTGAGGAGCAAGCAGCCAGTAAGTGTCCTGTGGTAACCAGAGACAACAGCACAGAAAAGACTGACAGATAACATCACCAGCTAGGAGGAGACAGCTGTGGAGCCTCTACAGCCTTTTCATGGCTTGTCCCCCAGGCTCCACTGACCCTTTTTGTGAGCACTGAGCTGCCTATTCTTGCACTTCAGAAAAAAAAAGTTTAATTTGTCTCCAAGACCTGGATCAATGCACCGAGTTTCCAGACAATCACAAAACGCAGGTTGGCACTCAAATTATGGCTGAACGGTATAACAGCTTTAATTGTATGGTAGTAATACATGAGAGTAAGAGTAATACACGTAGACGTTTCGGTCTCAGATTGTCAACGATTGAATACATATGGAAAGAAGCAATCAAAAGCATGTAATAAAAAATAAAACTCGTCATATAGTGTGATAAATTCTGAATGTAATAGAAGATCTACAATCAAAGCAGTTTACATTGAACATATACACTGCTCAAAAAAATAGAGGGAACACTCAAATTACACATTCTAGATCTAGATCTAAATGAATGAAATATTCTCATTGAATACTTTGTTCTGTACAAAGTTGAATGTGTTGTCAACATAATCACACAAAAATCATCAATGGAAATCAAATTTTTGGAGCAATGGTGGCCTGTATTTGGAGAGACCCCCAAAATGAAAGTGGAAACAAGTCAAAATGAAAAGCAAAACAAGACAAAATTAAAGTGGAAACAAGTCAAAATGATGCTCAGTATTGTGTGTGGCCTCTACGTGCCTGTATGACCTCCCTACAAGGCCTGGGCATGCTCCTGATGAGATTGCGGATGTTCTACTGAGGGATCTCCTCCCTGACCTGGACTAAAGCATCCGTCAACTCCTGGACAGTCTGTGGTGTAACGTGACGTTGGTGGATGGAGAGAGACATGCTGTCCCAGATGTGCTCAATCGGATTCAGGTCTGGGGAACGGGCAGGCCAGTCCGTAGCTTCAATGCCTTCATCTTGCAGGAACTGCTGACACACTCCAGCCACATGAGGTCTGGCAATGTCCTGCATTAGGAGGAGCCCAGGGCCAACCGCACCAGCATATGGTCTCACAAGGGGTCTGAGGATCTCACCTCGGTACCTAATGGCAGTCAGGCTACCTCTGGCGAGCACATGGAGGGCTCTGTGGCCCTCCAAAGAAATGCCAACTGTAAGGTTTCACTCACTCGGCTGCTTCAGAGGTAATCAGGAGACACTTTTCTTATGCAAAAAGTCCTTTGGTTTATTACATCATAAACCATATGGTAACATACAATACAACACTTCAATGCTTCAGCTCCTGCCTGGAGCCTCACTCTTCAGTCACAGAGACCTCTCTGTAATGTCCTGCCTTGGACACATGGAAGCCTGTCCACACTGGCAGACTCCCACACACTCTCTCACAGGTGCAAAACAAACTCCATTACATAGGTGTAACCCCACCCATAGGTGAGGTCAGGATCACATGGTTAGGTCATCTGATCATGACCTCATCACAGGTCCTTTTGATACACATAACATAGGTGAGGTCAGGATCACATGGTTAGGTCACCTGATCATGACCTCATCACAGGTCCTTCACCACAACACAAACCATGCTTCCATGCATACCTCGAGGAGCATACACAGTGCCCCCTAGCTGCATCAGGTGTCACTACACCACATACCTCCCCCCTCTGTTCAAACTTGTGGGTTGAACACTTATTACCCGACCAGAGATCCTTCTCGGTCGTCTCTGCCAGTCAAACCGTCTGGCTAAGTCGGACCCTCTGTCAGACCACCCGCCTCCCCAGCGGTCAGTACGGCATCGCAATTCACTTGCACCCATACGTCCTGTCTGGTCTGCGTCCTTTTCATTTTTTCCACTATAGGTTCTCCTGCTTAAGTCACTCATCACTGAGCTAACTGAGGCATCACTACTTCTATCTCTTCTCCTCTCAATACCACGGGTTGAAGGTGGAGGCCATCTTCTTTCTATTTTCTGCAGGTTCCTGTTGACCTGGTCCCTCTCAAGTCGTAGTTGCTCTATTTCTCTCAGGTAGGACACACGATACTCCAGGAGCATCCGGATATTCCCAAGGCTCTCCCTGGATCCGACAACGAGGAACGGAACCATCCCGTCTTCACCCACGACCTGGACTTCGTCATCAGCCGGAATCCTGACTCTCGTCACACCGGACTTATTCACCATCTCCTGCATCATTTTCCCAAGTCTTCCGATGACTTTCTTCACCAGACCTCTGGGCACTTGAATGATGTCCTCCATTAATCCAAGCTAACTTTGAGCCTTTCTTGCTTGCTCCAAACGTCGAGTGGCTTCGTGATTTCTCAACAGGATCAGTTGCTTTGTGCGGAGACAATGTAGGTGCATGTCTCTCAGGACAGCCACTCTCTTCAGTGTGACTTCCTTAGTCGACAGTATGACTAACTGTTTCATCTCTGGCACCCAGTTCACACTACATGCTTCTACCGCTTTTCTAAAGGCCTCATGTACATCCTCACTGGCACAAGCTTCTTGCATGTCTTCGGGTACCTCTATCATACACTTGAAAAGCGATGTCTCCTTTTCCTGAACATGCTGTTGGACCTCCTCCTCCTGAGCATCAGCGCAGTTCTCCAAGACCTCAGCATTTCTTGTGTGGCCATCTGTGTGGCACTTTGCTTGCTGTACTCCGTCTCCCGTGGATTTCTGGAGCTGGGCATTAGTCTCTTTCTCCATCTTGAGCTTACGAAGAACTTTATCTCGCTCCTCTGCCAAGCCGCGACACTCATCCTCCCTCCGGAGAAGTTCCTGCTGATGCTTCTCCTGGGCCTCTCTGAGCACCTCCATATCTTTCCATAGGGCCTTGTTCATACTATGACACGCTGACAGATGATCTCTGAGCTTAGAGACTTCCTTCTCCAGCTCCTCCATTCTGTGCTCAATTATTCGTCTCAGGACCCTTTCTTGCTCAACTGCCTCTTTTACTGTTTCTTTCAACAGCTCTACCTCCGGTACCCTGGAGCCTTCATCATACTGAGCCATTTCACCCTTTCCGGGCATTGCAGATGTGGATCTACTACAGGTCTGTTCTACCTCCAGCCCTACCTCTGTGCTGGGATTTGTCAGAGATAACGTAACCTCTTTATCAAGGACAGTAACCTGACCTGTACCTGACCCTGACTCTTCCTCATCATTTCTCTTCTTAGAGGCTGTAGCCTGTCCCGCCTTTCCGCGGCCCCTGCGGCGAGAGGAAGATCTACCATTTTTACTTGGCTCCACCTTACTGCACTCGCTTTCCCTTGCGGTCGAGTCACAGTCTGCACAGGAGTCACTCCCACTCCCCCTGTCATCCTGGAACAGCACGTCCCCACCTAGACAGGTGTCAGACCCCTGCGCTAGAGCTAAACCGTTTCCCACGGTCACACGTCTCGTCACCTCCAAGTCCCCGAGTTGGTCTGACCCACATTTTCTTCTGGTCACCTGGGGCTCGGGGCTATCGCTATTAGGGTTTACCTCCTTTTCACACTTCACACGGCAAGGAACCACTACAGCCGCCTGCTGTGATGGGGCTCCCTCCTCTAAACAACAACACACTTTATCAAGTTCCCATGCATTTTCAAAAATACAAAGTCCCGTGCCCTCTCATAGGGGTACAATACGTTCGGTGGTATACCGCCATCTTGATCCTCGACACTTGTGGACATCTCAAGCGTCACCCTGTCTACCAAATAGTCCACAATGAGCCCGTGGATGCAGCACACCTGGACCTTTTTCTCGGTCAGACAGAGAACTAGCGGAGTTCCTTTCAGAGTCACCTGACTCTTTGAGTCCAACTGTCCAGAGACTCCTTCCCTATGTAACATTACCGTACACACCTGTGGGCTGTTATCAAACGGGAAGTCTATGCCACATGCGGAATACGTATAACACCCACACCGCTGTTCCTCAGATATGTCCACTGAGGAAACCGGTGCCACCCCCTTTTGGGACTCCGCCCCCTTTCGGGCCACTTTACTGATTTGGGCTACCACCCCCTTTTGAGACTCCACCCCCTTTCGGGCCACAATCCCAATTTGGGTTACCGCCCCCTTTTGGGACTCCGCCCCCTTTTGGGTAACCATCCCTGTTTTGGGTTGCCGCCCCCCTTTTGGGACACCACCCATCACTGGGGTACACACCACGGCTCCCACAGGCCCCAGTCCACACAGTACCCTCAGACAGTGTCTTCCACCCAGGGCGTGAACCGGCCCTTTAAGAGTCCGTGTGCCTCGGTTCACACTGTCCTCTTTACCACACCAGCTCCTGGTGGTACTGCTACCGCTTCCGTTGCAGCCACCAACAACCAGCACCTCCAGATGCTACTCCCAAAATGTTGTGGCTGCCACTGCAGCTCCGGCTGCTGCAGAACCTCTTGCTGCAACAGTCACTGTAGCTCCTGCCACCACAAGTCTCTGCACGCTGCGCTGTCTTGCCGCTTGTCACCTTCGTGACCCCACGAGTCACAGCCAGCCGCTTGTCACCTTCATGACTCCACGAGCCACAGCAAACACCTCACACGTGTCCCAGAACAAAAAAACAGTTTCTCACTAATTCTTCTCACTGATCCCGACCAGCCTAGCACGGTTGTCAAGACCGTCCCCTGTTGGCGTCAGCCACACAGGTTCCTGGAGACCTCAGCCTCAGAGGTACCCAGCAAACACAAAAATACAGTCTTTCTCACTGACCCGTCAGCACACCACAGACTCCTGTCTGTCACTCTTGGCCAGAGAGATTTTCCGGACACCTCTTCTCGCAGAGATATCCCACAAAGGAAAAAAACAGTCTCACTGACCCGTCAGTACACCACAGACTCCTGTCTGTTACCTGTTGGCCACCAGGTTTCCGGACACCTCCTCTGAGGTATCCTCTCAGCATGCTTTTTGCTTACTTCTCAATGACCCCGGTCACATAACACAGGCTCCTGTCTGTCACCACTGCTTAACAGTTTCTTCAGATACCTCATATCTTCAGAGGCACCACATAAACATCAATGCACAGTTTATTCGTGACCACTGGTCACACTCACGGTTTTCACAGACCGTCCGTTCCTCCTCTGGCTCCTGATTCCCAGTCCTGGAACATGTGCTCCTTGGGTCCTGCCAGCATTCCATCCACCAATTGTAAGGTTTCACTCACTCGGCTGCTTCAGAGGTAATCAGGAGACACTTTTCTTATGCAAAAAGTCCTTTGGTTTATTACATCATAAACCATATGGTAACATACAATACAACACTTCAATGCTTCAGCTCCTGCCTGGAGCCTCACTCTTCAGTCACAGAGACCTCTCTGTAATGTCCTGCCTTGGACACATGGAAGCCTGTCCACACTGGCAGACTCCCACACACTCTCTCACAGGTGCAAAACAAACTCCATTACATAGGTGTAACCCCACCCATAGGTGAGGTCAGGATCACATGGTTAGGTCACCTGATCATGACCTCATCACAGGTCCTTTTGATACACATAACATAGGTGAGGTCAGGATCACATGGTTAGGTCACCTGATCATGACCTCATCACAGGTCCTTCACCACAACACAAACCATGCTTCCATGCATACCTCGAGGAGCATACACAGTGCCCCCTAGCTGCATCAGGTGTCACTACACCACACAACCCACACCATTACTGACCCACTGCCAAATCGGTCATGCTGAAGGATGTTGCAGGCAGCAAATCGCTCTCCATGGCGTCCCCAGACTCTGTCACATCTGTCACATGTGCTCAGTGTGAACCTGCTTTCATCTGTGAAGAGCACAGGGTGCGAGTGGCGAATTTGCCAATCCTGGTGTTCTGTGGCAAATGCCAAGCATCCTGCACGGTGTTGGGCTGAAAGCACAACCCCCATCTGTGGACGTCAGGCCCTCTGACTATCCTCATGGAGTCCATTTCTAACCATTTGTGCAGACACATGCACATTTGTGGCCTGCTGGAAGTCATTTTACAGGGTCCTGCTGCTGGATTGTTGCCCTCCTACGGCCCCCTCCATGTCTCCAGGTGTATTGGCCTGTCTCCTGGTAGCGCTTCCAGTCTCTGGACACTACGCTGACAGACACAGGAAACCTTCTTGCCATAGCTCGCATTGATGTGCCATCCTGGATGAGCTGCACTACCTAAGCCACTTGTGTGGATTGTAGAATCCGTCTCATGCTACCACGAGTGTGAAAGCACAACCAACATTCAAAAGTGACCAAAACATCAGCCAGAAAGCATTGGTCCTGAGATGTGGTCTGTGGTCCCCACCTGCAGAACCACTCCTTTATTGAGTGTGTCTTGAAAAATTGCCAATAATTTCCATCTTTTGTCTATTCTATTTGCACAACAGCATGTGAAATTGTCAATCAGTGTTGATTCCTAAGTGGACAGTTTGATTTCACAGAAGTTTGATTTACTTGGAGTTATATTCTGTTGTTGAAGTGTTCCCTTTATTTTTTTGAGCAGTGTATATTGTGAAGGATCGGCCTTGTGGTAGACACTGATTCACATGCGGGACTTAGTTCGTTGGTTCAAAACAAACATGCGGTTTATGAAAAGAAGTTAATAAACTGTGAGGGTTACAAAATAAAGCAGTTTCTTCCAGGTAAACAAAGGTATCACAGAACAAAATGGAAAATAACAAGCCCATATAACACACGGGCTCAGCTGTATAAACATGAGTCTTTTCCTCTCAGACTCCAGCAGGGTTTGAGCAGCACATGCAAGGCCCTCACCTTGCAAATCACAGCGACCAACTGAGACCGCCCCAGCTGCCTTAAATCAGACAATCCAAGACCTGGACTGGAGAAAAGTGAGCAGCCGATTCCACCCAGCTCTTTCAGCTGCTTGTAAAACCCGGACCCATAATCCAAGCCAATTTAACACCTCTCAGCACTAAATGTGTTGGAGCCTGCTACTCGGTTCCTACATCACCGAGGCTTGGCAATTATGGGACACATACCTCCCATCCACGACCGGTCTAGCTGCCACCATACAATATACTGTATACACACATACACACATATACAAACACACCATACATAAACACATGCATAAACACATCATACAGAGACATATACATGCATAAACACATACACACATGCATAAAGACATATGGTTTTGGTGATGGTTAAAGGTGAATATCTGTGAGCTATTAAACTTCTATACAGCACTGGATATAATTACTTGCCATTTTCCATAAAGATATTGCAATGGATTTTTGGTAGATCACTGCTAATCCTGATCAATATTCCACTCCTACTTTACAATAATTCTTTAGAGAAGCCATGTAACTAGAGACTTCTCACAATTGCCCCACTGTATGGTGGGAACTCTAAGGCTTCTCTAGGTTTTATTGAGAGTAATATTTATTTCATAAGTCAGAAGACTATTTCTGAATGTCCATTCTTCCATTTAACCAGCATTGACATCAAGATCATTTGATCGATGTGACCACTGATTGGCTGGATGATCAAGAGGCTGGTGATCATGACATCTTCACTTCGTGTCTGAGACTGTTGGAATGGCAGCATTTGAGTGGAGAGCGGATTCTCTTGGTGAGCAAAATTCATAAGCAAAAGAGACAGCATCTCACAAGTTGGTGAAAAAGAAATCACATTTTATTCTGCCTTCTGTGGCGACGTTTCGATCCCAATTTTCTTTATCAAACACTCTTGGTGAGCATGTCTTCTGCTCATTTATGGCCATTGCTTGCCCGTCTCAGCTTTCTAAACAAACCGGAGACCCGGGCCCCTTTAACTAAATTGTGTTGCTTATTATGGTTCTCAGCTACAATACAATAATAAAAACATTTAATAGCTCAGTGAAATTAGCTGTGACTCTAAGCACACATACATAATACATATGATTTTTATTGCAGGCTAGTTAAAGCTTCATGTATTATGTATGAACTGATTTGCACTAGCAATTAAAATGTATCTAGGGGCTTGTTATAAAGGCAAAATTTAAATGAGAAAAAACAGGTTTTTAACATCAGAATGTCTACATAAGTTATATTCTGTTATAATACGACACACACATACTGTTTTACACAATGCAACCATCATCTCATAGAAAATATTGGAGATGAATACATTTGTGGTGTCTTCCTTTTCTCATATCCTCTCTATCCTGTAATCCTAATCAATTCAATAAATTTAAAATGTAAAATTTTACTGCGACTTCCATCACAAGTTTTATCTGTTACATTTGGCCACTACATCTCGTCTGGTCACCTTGCCACAAATTTTCCTCCTTATTTCTTACTCAAACCTCCTGATCTCCTTATTCCATTCCCTATCATCTATTTTTTTGCTACCACTTTAACCTCTTCCCTTCTGTTAACATCTTGTCTTTTCTTTCAAATAAAAGGTTGTCTCACAGATAAACCACCAAGAAACCAGATCTTGACCCTTAGTCCTCCATCTATTTTTTTTTTTAATTTTGACTAGCAATCTCATCCATACTGCTTGAACAGCACTGTTAGGGCTCATACTCACTGGCGATTTATATGCACCAGTCTCCTTTGAAAAGCCGGCAATTCATCCCCGGCTACTGTAAAATCACACTGACAGCTCACAAAACACTAGATACATACACATAGATAATATATATATATATATATATATATATATATATTGATGTCATTGTGACACATACATATATATATATTTATAGTTCATACACTTCTACATACTGTAATAGCTGCTAATTCAATTGCCGGCTTTTGTGAAATCACAGAAGCCGACATGAAATGATACATTGTTTACACACAGTTAACCATGTCATTTCATGTATTTTGATATATGGTTTTAACTTACAATTACATAAGTGTATGTGTGCAAAATTTCAGACATGTAGGGCTTAATTAAAGGTGTAAATTCGTTGAAAAAAAATGCGTGGGCTCCCGCTGTATTTTCTCTCACCAGACAGACAAAGCAAGCGAGTGGGCGCATATAATAATAGCCTAGGGAGGGTACTTTTTTTGTGCCCCCCCCCCTGGCTACTAACATCTGCCCCAGACACCCCAGAAAGGGCAAATCTCTAATTAGATTAGACCTTTCTGGCACTTTGCCCGTCTATTCCCATTGCCCTGTAGCGGTGGCAAATGGGTTAATAAGGGGTTAAAACCACCTTGCAATTGAAAGGTGACTTTAAGCCAGGTTAATAATTGAGAGCTGTCAATTAGACAACTATCAATTATTAATCCTATTGTATGAAAGAAAAATCAAACACACACACTTTAATAAAAAAGAAGTTTAATGAAATAATCAAACAGTTTTTGACCATATTTTATTTTCCTGCTAAAACCATTTCCTGTAATAAAAATAAAATAAAAAAGCAAAATTATTCTTACCAATCCGATGCACAGTCAGGTCCCACGCTGTAATCCATCAGAAAGGGTTAACAGGTTACAGCTCGCAGGGAGCTAATGCTGCCTTCTGAGCTGTTACCCCCCAAATGAATAACTTCCTCTCCTGGCGAAAGGAGAGGAAGTGATTAATGAGTGGAGCTTAATTGATTTATTGCCACTTTCACTTTAGGTCAGGTCACCCTGACCTGACCTCAAGTGAAAGTGGAACGCAATCAATTAAGCTTCATTCATTAATCACATCCTCTCCTGTCCGCAGGAGATAAGCTCATTCATTCAGGAGCTTTCAGCTGAGCATGCAGTATTACTTGCCTGCTTGGCTCAAAGCTAGTTAACCCTTTGTGAAGGATTACAGCGTGGGACGTGACAGATAGGTAAGAATAATGTTGTTTTATTATTTTTTCTTTATTATAGGAGATCAAGGGCTTCGAGGGATTAAGAATAAAATAAAAGATGGTCAAAAAAATGCGTTTTTATTTCATTAAAATTATTTATTCTTAAAGTGTGTGTTTTTTTTATTTACTTTAATAGGATTAATAATTGATAGTTGTCTAATTGACAGCTCTCAATTATTAACCTGGCTTAAAGTGACCTTTCAATTGCAAGGTGGCTTTAACCCCTTATTAACCCATTCGCCACCGCTACAGGGCAATGGGAATAGATGGGCAAAGTGCCAGAAAGGGCGAATCTAATTAGAGATTTGCCCTTTCTGGGGTGTCTGGGGGCAGATGTTAGTAGCCAGGGGGGGCACAAAAAAAAGTACCCTCCCTAGGCTATTATTATATGCGCCCACTCGCTTGCTTTGTCTGTCTGGTGGAGACATGTATCATGGTGGAGATGTATCATTTCATGTCGGGTTCTGTGATTTCACAAAAGCCGGCAATTGAATTAGCGGCTTTTACAGTATGTAGAAGTGTATGAACTATAAATATATGTGTATATATATATATAGATATATATATGTCACAATGACATATATATATATATCTATATATATATGTATTTTATGTGTGTATATGTATTGTTTCTATTCTTTATTAAAGCTGTCAGTGTGATTTTACAGTATAGCCAGGGATGAATTGGCGGCTATTATACTATGTAGAAGTGTATGACATATATATATATATATATATATATAATATATATATATATATATATATAATTATTTGCTTTTTGTGTACATTTTTTTTTACAATGTGATTTTTACATGACTTTTTACATAGAGATAACTGCTCTATGTAAAACTTCATGTTAAAATCGCATTACATACAGATGGAAAACTGATGGAAAAACGCATGGTGCGATTTAAAATCGCATCAAAATCGCATGCCTTTTTACAACAAATGTACCGTTTTTTCCTGCAGAAAACGGACCGATTTTTTTCCAGCCAGTGAGTATGAGCCCTCAGTTTTCCATCTGTATGCAATGCGATTTTAACATGAAGTTTTACATAGAGCAGTTATCTCTATGTAAAAAGTCATGTAAAAATCACATTGTAAAAAAAAATGTACACAAAAAGCAAATAATTATATATATATATATATATATACATACATATAATATATATGTGTATATATATATATATATAATATATATAGGTCATACACTTCTACATAGTATAATAGCGCTAATTCATCCCCGGCTATACTGTAAAATCACACTGACAGCTTTAATAAAGAATAGAAACAATACATATACACACATAGAATACATATATATATGTAATTGTGACATACATATATATATATATTATATTATGTTCATACACTTCTACATACTGTAATAGCTGCTAATTCAATTGCAGGCTTTTGTGAAATCACAAAAGCCGACATGAAATGATACATTGTTTAGACACAGTTAACCATGTCATTTCATGTATTTTGATATATGGTTTTAACTTACAATTACATAAGTGTATGTGTGCAAAATTTCAGACATGTAGGGGTTAATTAAAGGTGTAAATTTGTTGAAAAAAAATGCGTGGGCTCCCGCTGTATTTTCTAACCAGACAGACAAAGCAAGCGAGTGGGGGCAGATAATAATAGCCTAGGGAGGGTACATTTTTTTTGTGCCCCCCCTGGCTACTAACATCTGCCCCCAGACACCCCAGAAAGGGCAAATCTCTAATTAGATTAGCCCTTTCTGGCACTTTGCCCGTCTATTCCCATTGCCCTGTAGCGGTGGCGAATGGGTTAATAAGGGGTTAAAGCCACCTTGCAATTGAAAGGTCACTTTAAGCCAGGTTAATAATTGAGCTGTCAATTTGACAACTATCAATTATTAATCCTATTGAAGGAAATAAAAAAAAACACACACACTTTAAGAATAAATAATTTTAATGAAATAAAAACACATTTTTTTGACCATCTTTTATTTAACTCTTAATCCCTGCGAAGCCCTTGATCTTCTATAATAAAGAAAAAATAATAAAACAACATTATTCTTACCTATTCCACCGATCTGTCACGTCCCACGCTGTAATCCTTCACAAAGGGTTAGCTAGCAATCAGCTAAGCAGCGCAAGTAATCCTGCGTGCTCAGCTGAAAGCTCCTGAATGAATGAGCTTATCTCCTGCCGACAGGAGAGGATGTGAATAATGAATGAAGCTTAATTGATTGTGTCCCACTTTCACTTTAGGTCAGGTCACTGAAGTGAAAGTGGCAATAAATCAATTAAGCTCCACTCCTTAATCACTTCCTCTCCTTTCGCTGGGAGAGGAAGTTATTCAGGGTGTTACAGCTCAGAAGAGCTGTAACCTGTTAACCCTTTCTGATGGATTACAACGTGGGACCTGACTGTGCATCGGATTGGTAAGAATAATTTTGCTTTTTTATTTTATTTTTATTACAGGAAATGGTTTTAGCAGGAAAATAAAATATGGTCAAAAAATGTGTGATTATTTAATAAAACTTCTTTTTATTAAACTGTGTGTGTTTGATTTTTCTTTCATACAATATGATTAATAATTGATAGTTGTCTAATTGACAGCTCTCAATTATTAAACTGGCTTAAAGTGACCTTTCAATTGCAAGGTGGCTTTAACCCCTTATTAACCCATTCACCACCGCTACAGGGCAATGGGAATAGATGGGCAAAGTGCCAGAAAGGGCGAATCTAATTAGAGATTTGCCCTTTCTGGGGTGTCTGGGGGCAGATGTTAGTAGCCAGGGGGGGCACAAAAAAAATGTACCCTCCCTAGGCTATTATTATCTGCCCCCACTCGCTTGCTTTGTCTGTCTGGTGGAGAAAATACAGCGGGAGCCCACGCATTTTTTTTCAACGAATTTACACTTTTAATTAACCCCTACATGTCTGCAATTTTGCACACATACACTTATGTAATTGTAAGTTAAAACCATATATCAAAATACATGAAATTACATGGTTAACTGTGTGGAAACAATGTATCATTTCATGTCAGCTTCTGTGATTTCACAACAGCCGGCAATTGAATTAGCAGCTATTACAGTATGTAGAAGTGTATGAACTATAAATATATATATATGTATGTGTTACAATGACATGTATATAATATATATATATATATATATATTCTATGTGTATGTATCTAGTGTTTTGTGAGCTGTCAGTGTGATTTTACAGTAGCCGGGGATGATTTGCCGGCTTTTCAAAGGACACCAGTGCATATAAATCGGACAGCACTCGTATGGTGCGAGTGCTGTGCATTTTTTAATCGCACCCATTGACTTGCATTGGCGATTATCATCCCAAAATCGCATCAAATCGCAGCATGCTGCGATTTTTTTCTCACACCAATTTCTGATGAGAAAAAAATCGCAAATGAGAACTCACCTATTGAATAACATTGGTCAGATTTGAATCCGATTTTTTTTCGTCTGATTATCATCCGTTTTCGGCGCCAGTGAGTATGAGCCCTAACTCTGAATTTATATGTAATTTTGATGATACATTTTGTATTTCTCCATACTAATCCTTCCCAGCCTACCCTTCACCTTTGACGCTGTCAATGACTTACGTCTGTAAGTTCTTAAATAAAAATAATTTCCACAGTTGGATGTTATTATTATTCAAGATCTATTGATTAAAAATGTATTTTATTTGTGGGACAACCTTTTTAGCCTCCTGTTATTTATGTCCCATTATACTGTCTTCTTCATATGGGGGATTTGTAAAAAAAAAAGTAGAACATTCGATTGAATTACAATGTGAGTCCTGTTCAGAATATGTATTTAGTTGAGACTATTTTTGTATATCACTAAATGATAGGACAGCGCTTTACAAATCATGGATATTAAATTAATTAAATTCGGATTGCTACAGGTCTAAAATACAATGCAGTTTCTTATTTAGCGTTATGTCATGTTTTCAACAACCTTGCAAAATTATGAAAAATTTTAAACCGAAGCAAAGCTTGGTTAGGTATATTTCACTGTGAAGCTTCAGCCCTTGAGAAGACTAGTAAATTGGTCCCTTAGAATACTTCACATACTGTATAAATGTGTTTTTTATAGCTTTTTTTTTACTGGTAATTTTGTACAGCAGCCAGATGTTATATTAACCATTTCCTGTCTAAACCACTTTTCATTTTTGAGTTCTCCTTTTTTTCTTCCTTTTCTTTCAATAGTCATAACTTTTTTTTTACTGCACACATAGCCATATGTTTGCTTTTATGGGACGCGTCATCGTTTCAAATAGCACAAATCGTTTTACTAAATCATGTACTAGAAAAATGGGAAAAAAATTCCATGTGAGGCAGGGGTGGGCAAATAATTTTTCCCATGGGGCCACATGAGAGAGAATGGCTGTTGCGGAGGGCCAAACCAATATGTTAAAATTAACTTTGTTCAATATTAACGTACTATTTTATATTAATTGAATTGCATATTATTGAGTAGAAAACCATATAATTTACTGAATTTTATTGTCAGGGCTGGTTTTACACAAAGTGGGGCCCTGGGTAAAAGTTTAAAATGGGGCCCCAAATGCTAACACATTGCACCATCACTCGGAACCTTTTCAGTTGCATTTACATGGGCTGAGTTCAGGCTGCTAAACAAGCGTAATTAACAATATTGAAGTCAGTCAACGCTTGTTCCCGGGCCTCTTTACACCGGCTGAGGAACAATGATGGGCACAGAACAATCAGTAGTAAATCAATCTGTCCCCATACAGTATCATGTTATCAGCAGCGATGTGCTGCTGAGGACAATGATTTTTGATCCAGCATAAACAATACAATCACTCGATGAATAGGCAGCATTTTGCTTGTTTACTGTAATACACCCCATAGTCCTCCACATAGTATAATGCACCCCATAGTTCTCCATATAGTACAATGTGCCCCATAGTCCTCCATATAGTATAATGTGCACCATAGTCTGCCATACAGTATAATACACTCCCCATAGTCCTCCATATAGCATAATATACTCCCCATAGTCCTCAATATAGTATAATACACTCCCCATAATCCTCCAATAATTATATATATTTTACTTCCTCCACACTGGGGATGTGCCTGAGCAACCTTCCTGCTCTGCAGTCTAAGTTGCATAAGATTGCGTACCAGTCCCTGCTGCACTCTGGTGCAGATCCTGCCTGCTGCACTCTGGTGCAGATCCTGCCTGCTGTACTCTGGTGCAGATCCTGCCTGCTGCACTCTGCTACAAATTCTGTCAACTGCACTCTGATTCAAACTCTGCCTGCTGCACCATCCAGTCTGTCCTACTCGGTCCAGCTGCTGCACGTCTGTTGGTCTGTCCTGGAGTGGCACCTGGTGTGCATCAGGAACCAAGCCTAACCTCACCATCAGAGGCTCTAGTGAACAGTCCGGTGCTTGCTCCGGCTCTCTGCGGGCCATGGCACAGTGGTTCCACAAACCACATCCGTGACAGAGACTGACAGACTGTGCAGACAACATGGATGTAGGAGATAGATTCTAGTTCAGACCCATAAATATCAAGAACAGTTCTGGAGCTGGCCACAATAAAACCAAGGACAATGGACACAGGGCTGGCCGCACCGGGACCAGAGTTCGGGTATATTTACCGCAGACGCGGTTTCAAGATCAACTCTCCTCATCCAATCTAAGACTGGCTCATGAGTTCTCAGCCATGGAAGTCCTAAGAGAAGGGGGTGAAAAATGTCAGCCAGCACATAGAAAGCAATTTTCTCTTAATGAAGTATTCCGTCCTGGAGGACAACAGGTTCAGTGATGACTTGAACCACTTCAAGTAGGTCCTTCTCCTTAACGGATGATATTTTCTGTGGATTGAGAAGGCGTTGAACGGGAATTCGATACCGATCCACCATAGCCTGTTGTACAAATTTTTCTGGAGTCAAGAAAGGCTGTCTCGTTAAATAAAACTCCACAGGACACAGAAACATTCACAGTCTGTGATGAAGAGTCTCCTTTCTCACCAAGGAAACTTCACTCACAGGTTTAGGAGTTTAGACCTCTTTGGACAGTCACAAATAAAGTGCTCTGCACTACTGCAGCTAAAGCACACTCCATTGGCACAACGACTTTCTTGTTGCTGCTCTGCCAGCCTAACACGATCGACCTGCATGGGTTCTGTGAGAACGGCGGTTCCTGGAGGCTGAGGAAAGAGCAGTCTGTGGAAAGACAAAGCCAAATGCGATAGTTTCCTTTCATGCTTCAATTCTTTGGTCCGTTCTTGAAATCTGAGGTCGATGTGGTTTGCCAGAAATATTCATTCGCCTAGAGAGACTGGCATGTCACATCCAGTTAACTCATCCTTGATCCTTCCGGATAATCCCTGCCATAAGGAGGCTACCAAAGCTTCGTCGTTCCATCCAAGTTCAGAAGACAAGGTACTGGACGACATCCTGGCTGACGGACAATTCTCCCTGACGCAGTCTGAGCAGGGAGGATGCAGTGTAAGAAGCACAACCTGGTTTATCAAAGACCTTTCAAAAGGCCACCAGGAAGGCTTATAGGCCCATGGTCACAGGATCCCCTGAGTGGAAGAAGCGGCAATGGTTAGAGTATTCAACCAGGTATTTACAATCCTCAAATATGACAATATTTTTTCTTGCTGATCATGCTGACAGGAGAGTTCTTGACACAGATCCGAGGCCTGGGGAAGATTGGGATCAGTGGAATCCATAGCCTGAGCAAACTGTCACGTTCACAGGTGCGCATGTGATTTGCGGACCCACTGTGCCACAGGGCTTGACATGCCTAAGAATGGGCATAGCTAAGTGGCTATCTGGTGTTCGCTGGAGCTCCTGATGGTAGAGACAGACTGGGCTGCAGGTAGCCACCAGGTACCACTCCTAGGCAGGTGTCGGTACTGCAGGGATCGCAGGGATCAGGTTCGCTGATGCAGGGAGCCATGACCGATGTCACTGACTAGCCGAAACCGGAGACTGACAGACTGTGCAGACAATATGGTTGTAGGTTCTAGTTTACACCTGTAGATATCAGCAATTCTGGAGCTGGCCGCACTAGGACCAGGGACAACGGACACAGGGCTGGCCGCACTGGGACCAGAGTTTGGGTATAGGTTCCGCAGACGCGGTTTCAGGATACGGATACCGCCAAGGCGGTGACAGGAAACAAGCACAACCTATACTGGACTAATGGGACACAGGATACAGGAATAGCTTTCACAGACAAGGGACGTGGGACCTGGCAACATACAGTGGCACACATCAAACCACCTAACATCAACTATAGTGGCTGCTCAAGCACCTCCCAATTGGGGTGGGTGCCTTATATACAAGCTACCTCCTAGCTATTGGCTGGGAGACATCTTGCAGGTGATCACAGTACGGCGCGCACAGGGAAGGAGGAGGCAGCTATGGAAGACGATGCTTCATCCGGGGCAGTGAGTAAGCCGGAGTACCTGCATGGTGAGAGGAGAGGAACCATGTGGAGGCGCCAGCAGACATTACTGTTTAGTTATAGATTTATAGGAATTTGCTAAAGTTTAAGAGCAATAGAAAAATCTAGTTTTAATTTTCCTTTAGGTTTGGTATAATTTGTTAACAGGACTGAAATGAGTAAGTTGATACTTTGCATATACCAGCTGCTCAGTGTATGATAACCAGACTGCATCTGACAATATTAGTTAGGGAGGAAGGCTCAGTACTCAGTGCAACAGCTGGAGAATTAATTTAACAGTGCAGAAATGATTTCAAAATCACTCAATAGAACAAGCTAGAAGGTACTGTACAGAAAAGATTGTGATCTCAGGTTGAAGCTTGGGGATATGCACCTCTGGTTATGTACTGTGTGCGCAGATCTTGTCTCTTCTGATCTGTGTCACTGTGAAGTGTCACCATCCACAATGATTAAAGGTCAGGTTGGATTTATGGTTAGGTCTCACACAAGAGCAAATTAACACAATGTCTCTCAAGGAAGAAAAAACAATGTTTCACTTTAAGTATATTATGATATCATCATGCAGAGTAAAAAATGCAAGCAGATCCACAATACGGATTAACAAAGCAATGCATCTTTCAGGTGTTTTCTATTAAATGGCTTGAAGGGTTTTGTGACGAAGAAAAATTAGATCAGCTCACCTGAACTTCTATTCAATCCACAATCTGATTCACTGAACTGATACCCAGACAGTTTCTGTGATGCTAGTCACTAGTCATAGACTAGCCGTGAGGCACAGTGGTCAAGAGGTCCAAGGTCATAAACCAGGAAGGTACATCATAAACAGAAGGAAGCAACAAAGGTATAGTCAGGTAATATTCCAAGGTCAGAATATCAGGAGGATAGCGTATCAGAGAAGAAGAGGTTAAACAAATGGATGATGAGAATGAGGTTCAAGGTCAGGCAACAAAAGATCTACAAACAGATTGCAAGTCACAGAGAGACAAACCACACAATTGCTGAATGTACATCTGGCAGAGGGCTGCGAATAAGAGCTCAATTAAGTAGCCTGGCAATCACCTGGGACAATGAACACCTGAAGACAACCAGCGTCTCTCAGTCTGAGATTGGATGGCAGAACTGTGAATCAACACACTAACAGCTCAGCACCTTCCTGCACCAGACTGGATGACTGAGCTGTCAATAACTACTTCCCAGACACACTGAAGGGTGGAACCGTGACAGTTTTTACAGTACACAGTATACAAATCTTCACATTTTATTATGAATCAAGACACAAAAGAGATTAAAAAGCTTTGTAACGGCTTACACATTTTGAATTTGGAAAAAACGGTTGAAAAGGGCTGTCTAGAGAGATGAGCAAATCGATTTGATGCAAATCAAATTTATGTCAAATTTTGTGAAATCTGCTAGATTCAGTAAATTATGAACAATTTGTGAGTTGACTCATGAAAATTGCCAAAAATTGACTAGTGCCATTTTATACAATGCAGAAGATTGTATCAGCCAGAGAAGGCTTAAATAACCTCGAGCATGGCCTGGAGGGCTTCCTCATAATGCCTTACAGCTATCACATCATAGTATAGTAAGGCCAGTTAGGCGGGAATATCATAGCTTCTGAAGGCAGAGGCTGAGAATGTAGCAAATATTTTGGAGTGAATCTGAATAGTAAGAAGAAGTCACAGCTCTCAGCTTAGCAATACAGATAGAGAGAAAAAACATAAATCACTGATTAAAAATGACAAGTAGTACGTAGCAACACAGCAGTAAAGTACACCGGCCATTCCTTTACACATAGCCATTTATTTCGAGATCACTTTGATAATACTGTACATTTGTGTTAAAGATCTTGAAATGAGTGGGATACAGTCATGGGAGACATCAGAATGTGATACATATCTTTTCAAGGCAATTGAAATACTTTCAATTGACATGTTTTTGAGCAATTTGACAAAGCTATGCAATTGGAATTTCAAAAGATTTGCTAATTTCTACTGTCTGGGTTAGAAAACCTATCTTCAAATACATTATTAGGGACTTCTAAGTCAAAATCTGGTCTGTTCAGGTTGTCTCTTATCCAGGGAGGTAAGTCACTAGGAGTGTTTCTCACTGTGGTGGACCAAGAATGTTTAAAGCCATTGATTTTTATTTGAACTTTAATGCTTCCGTTTCCCAGGAGTGGCACTACAGGAGAACTGAACATTTGCCTTGGGAACCAGTACACTCTGAGATAAACTTTATATCTGGAGCACCCTGCTAACAAAAAGCATTATACAATGTACCAACCATTTTTGAGGAATATATTAAGTGGTCTTTTTATTTTAACAAACTTTGCAAAAATTAATGGTTTGACCACTTGTTATCAGAGAATTTTTTCGATTTTCTAACACATTTCTCCTCTCCCCGCAGCCTGAACTCATAATTTATTCTGAAAGCTGATAAAATGTCCCCTTTTCTGTATACTATTGTGTGTGGGAGGCCTAATATCAGCTAGTATCCACCCACTAGCTCAGAGAAAGTTGATAAATAGAATTGAATCCTTCAGAGAGGAAAACTGGTTAACAATGCAGTTAAAATAGTGTTATTCCTCATGTACACACATGGCAGCTTATTTTGAAAAGTTATCTGAAAAGAGGGTATGCTGTAATCCAAAAGTAAATATGGAATTTTCATTCCTTCTGAAAAACATCTGCTCAAAGTCACCTAGAGGGTCCAAGCTAAATGCTATGTGTGGTACATGGCTTCCAACTGTGGAGCAATGACAGCTTAGACAACCTCCTAGTTAATTGGTACCAGTAGGTCAATCAGGAATATTTTCTCAAAGTCAAGGTATCTACAATAATTATCAGTTCTATTTGGAAGAAGGTTACAAAAGGTCAATATTTAAGTAGTGTTGAGCATTCCGATACCGCAAGTATCGGTATCGGCCGATATTCGCTGTATCGGAATTCCGATATTTAGTTCCGATATTTTTCATATATCGTATACCGGAATCGGAAGTTCCCATAATTCTTTGAGAGGCACTGTGATTTTAGTCAGCCAATGAGGAATCCTACGAAGTGTGGGCACATCCTGTACTGCTGCGGTCATGTTAACTAATGGCATGGCTGTGATTGGCTGCTGAAATGATGTCAGAATGCACTATAAAAGGCGCCGCCGCCATTTTAGCGTCACTGTGCTGTGAACTCAGTTAGGGACAGAACGCTGCTCTGCTGACTCTGAGGGACAGTTAGAGATTGCGATTTTGTGTACTGTGCTTTAGGCAGGCTATTTTACCAACCGCTGTGTAAAGCTTCCTTTTGCCTTGCAGTGTTGTTTTAACAGCTCTGTGCAAGGTGTGTGTGTGAGAGTGCAGGTGACGCTGCAGTTTGCTCTGCATCCACCGCTGTTTGTAGGTATCTGCACGTGTCACTCACTGACTCTTTTTTTTATTTTATTTTGTGGAATTGGTGCAGCTCCATTCAATAGAAATTAACAGTGATCTATTAGTGTGACGCGCTTCCATCCGTATACAATACATTGGTTGCAAACACTATAGAAGTACAGAAAGGAGCCTTTCACAGCTAGTGAACAGTTGTGTGCAGTGTTCACTGTAGTCTGTGAGCTTTTCATTTTTTGAGTGCAGATTACGCTCCAGTTAGTTCTTCAACCACTGCTGGTTGTAGTCTGATGAGCGTGTGTCACTGCCTCATCCTTCACATTTTTCTCAAATTGGTGCTGCTCCATTATATTTGAAAAAAATCTAATCTGTTAGTGTGACGCGCTTCCATCCGTATACAATACATTGGTTGCAAACACTATAGAAGTACAGAAAGGAGCCTTTCACAGATAGTGAACAGTTGTGTGCAGTGTTCACTGTAGTCTGTGAGCTTTTCATTTTTTGAGTGCAGATTACGCTCCAGTTAGTTCTTCAACCACTGCTGGTTGTAGTCTGCTGAGCGTGTGTCACTGCCTCATCCTTCACATTTTTCTCAAATTGGTGCTGCTCCATTATATTTGAAAAAAATCTAATCTATTAGTGTGACGCGCTTCCATCCGTATACAATACATTGGTTGCAAACACTATAGAAGTACAGAAAGGGGCCTTTCACAGATAGTGAACAGTTGTGTGCAGTGTTCACTGTAGTCTGTGAGCTTTTCATTTTTTGAGTGCAGATTACGCTCCAGTTAGTTCTTCAACCACTGCTGGTTGTAGTCTGCTGAGCGTGTGTCACTGCCTCATCCTTCACATTTTCTCAAATTGGTGCTGCTCCATTATATTTGAAAAAAATCTAATCTATTAGTGTGACGCGCTTCCATCCGTATACAATACATTGGTTGCAAACACTATAGAAGTACAGAAAGGAGCCTTTTACAGATAGTGAACAGTTGTGTGCAGTGTTCACTGTAGTCTGTGAGCTTTTCATTTTTTGAGTGCAGATTACGCTCCAGTTAGTTCTTCAACCACTGCTGGTTGTAGTCTGCTGAGCGTGTGTCACTGCCTCATCCTTCACATTTTTCTCAAATTGGTGCTGCTCCATTATATTTGAAAAAATCTAATCTATTAGTGTGACGCGCTTCCATCCGTATACAATACATTGGTTGCAAACACTATAGAAGTACACAAAGGGGCCTTTCACAGCTACTGAACAGTTGTCTGCAGTCTCTGAGGAATAACCACACTTAGGCCTTATAACTTTTCTGACTTTCTTTATCAATCTACCAAGATGAAGAAGGCAGGGAGTAAGGCACGTGGTCGTGGCCGTGGAGTTTCAGCAGGGAGAGGACGTGGGGATTCTGTGGCTGCTGCCGCACCCAATGACACAGCATCCACCAGTTTTCCCCGTGAGCGTTCCTTTATGCGCACTTTTGTAGGAGCTCAGCGTACCCCCCTGCTGCGGGAAGAACAAATTGAAGCCGTTGTTGGTTGGATGGCAGCCAATGCATCGACTTCAATTGCTTCCACCTCCTCTCAGGACCACAGCACTGTTGAACAACCATCTGTCTCTTCACCGCCTGCCAAATTGCCCAGGCATTCAGAGAGCTCTGTAAAGGAGCCAGCTGAGTCTCTGCTTCTGTTCTCAGAATCTGTTGGCTTGCAAACAGGGGCCCAGCCAAGCAGCATTCTGGAATGTGAAGAAGAGGCAGTATGCAGTGATGCGCAACAGCTGTGTCTCTCTGAATGTGAAGAGGCGGGTGAGCCAGTGCCGATGGTCAGCACACCACAGAACGCATCTGATGATGATGAGACTCAGGTGCCAGTTTCTGTTGAGCATGGTGCTGGCCAGACCACCCAACAGCAGCAGGTGTTGGAAGAGGGTAGTGGAGATGATGAGGTCCAAGACCCAACATGGCGTGAGGAACAGGAAGGTGGTGGTAGCAGCTCTGAGGAAGAGATTGCCCCAACGGTCCAAACAGTAGGGAGAGGTAGGCTGCAGACTCGGTTGCCTGTAGCCTCCAGTTTGGCACCCGTTCGTAGCAGTTCTCTTCCAACAGCCAAAACGGGCGCTCCCAGGACTTGCACTGCGTGGTCTTTTTTGACACACTTGCAGATGATATTTGCTATGTCAAATGCAAGCTGTGTAATCAAAAAGTAAAAAGAGGTAAAAGTGTCAGTAACCTTAATACCACAAATATGTGGAAACATGTGCGGTCAAAGCACGTGGTTCAGTTACAAAGACACACTGGAGATGTAGGCCAACCTACAGCAGCACCTACATCTTCAGCTCGTGTTGGAGCCTCTTCCTCCAGCTCACACACAGCTGGTTCGGCTTCCTCACAGGATCGCCATGGAAAGAACCTCTGTCACTGTTGTCCAGAGACCCAGTGTTATTCCACCCACAGCTGCAAGTTCCCTGTCATCCTCACACTCCCAGGCCACAAAACAGCCATCGGTAGCACAGGCATGGGATAAAAGACAGCCATACTCGGCAAACCATCCACGAGCACAGGCTCTGAATGCTGGCATTGCAAAACTCCTGTCCCTTGAAATGCTGTCATTCAGGCTGGTGGAGACTGACAGTTTCCGTAACTTAATGGCATTGGCAGTCCCACAATACAATGTGCCCAGCCGATTTTATTTCAGCAGGCAAGCCGTCCCTGGTCTGCAAAAGCATGTTGAGGGAAAAATTAAACATGCGCTACTAAACGCCGTCAGTAGCAAGGTCCACCTGACCACCGATGCGTGGACCAGTACCCATGGCCAGGGACGATACCTTTCCCTCACTGTCCATTGGGTCAATGTTGTGGAGCCGGGTACAGATCTTGTGAGTGGCGCTGTACGTGTTCTGCCAACTCCAAGGATTGCAGGAATCCAGTCTGTCCACATTGACTCCTCCTCCTACTCCAGTTCCTCAGAATCATCGCTGCAGGAGCCGTCACGGTCTACCTCCACATGGACCCGTGAACGCTTACCTGTTGTGACCGATATGAGCACAGCCGTGGCCAAACGTCAACAGGCCGTCCTGAAATTAATTCCCATGGGGAATCGAAGCCACACAGCGCAGGAGCTCTGGAATGCCATCAAGCAGGGAGCGACGTGTGGTTTTTGCCAGCAAATCTCCAGCCAGGCTTGGTAGTGTGTGACAATGGCCGAAATCTGGTGGCAGCTCTGGGCCTTGGCAACCTCACTCACATACCATGTCTGGCACATGTGCTCAACTTGGTCGTGCAGAGTTTTTTGAGGGACTATCCGGATCTTGATGCACTGCTGCACAAGGTCCGCCTAGAGTGCGCTCACTTGCGACGTTCCAGCATGGCCAGATCGCGCATTGCAGCTCTGCAACACAGATTTCGCCTTCCTGAACATCGCATCATATGTGACGTACCCAGCAGGTGGAATTCCACGTTACATATGTTGGAGCGGTTGTGTGAGCAGCAGCCAGCAGTAATGGAGTATCAGCTGCATCAGGCGCAATCCACTCGCAATTTGCGCCGTTCACACTTCACCACTACTGAGTGGGCCTCTATGAAGGACATCTGCCACGTTTTGCGTGCGTTTGATGAGTCAACGCGGATGGCGAGTGCAGATGATGCACTAGTCAGCCTGACTGTCCCCCTTATCTGCCTGCTTCAAAAAACACTGCAAGCACTAAGGGATGAGGTTTTGGAAGAGGTGGAGGATGAGGAGTCACAAATTCCATCACCTTCTGGACAGTCAGCGCAACGTGGTTCCTCACAAAGGGCTGGGCAGGGCTCACTTTGTGAGGAGGATGAGGAGGAGTCAATGGAGGAGGAAGACATCGCTCCAGAGGGAGGTACACAACGCTCTAGTCAGTATGTAGAGCGAGGGTGGGGTGATGCAGAGCAGGCAGAGATGACGCCTCTTGCAGGGGACAGCGTTTCTTGGCCAGTTGGGAGTCTGCAGCACATGGTTGATTTCATGCTGCAGTGCCTGAGAAACGACCGCCGCATCGCCCACATTCTCACCACGTCTGATTATTGGGTGTACACCCTCCTAGACCCTCGCTACCGGGACAACTTACAAAGCCTCATCACACCGTTGAACCGGGAGCGTAAAATGCGGGAGTACCAAGACACACTGGTGCAATCCATAATGTTCTCCATTCCAGCCCAGAGCACTGCTGCTGCTACTGCTTTACAAAGCAGCTCTGTGAGTCGAGGCAGTGGAGACAGCTCTGCAACAAGAGGGAGCACAAGCAGCGCCTCTGCACAGGGCAAGACCAGTATGTTCCAAATGTGGCGAAGTTTTGTGGCAGCGCCACAAATGTCCACACCATCCGAGACGGCTCCAGTCAGCAGGAGGCAACGTTTCCGTAAGATGGTGACAGACTACATGTCTTTCCCTCTCAGTGTACTCCCAGATGGCTCTTCCCCATTCAAGTTTTGGGTCTCTAAGCTGGATACATGGCCAGAGCTTAGCCAGTATGCATTGGAGGTGCTGGCTTGCCCTGCTGCCAGTGTATTATCGGAGCGCGTCTTTAGTGCTGCAGGTGGTGTACTAACAGACCGTCGCATGCGACTATCCTCCGATAATGTAGACCGGCTTACTTTTCTGAAAATGAACAAGGCATGGATCTCGCCAGAATTTGTCCGTTTTCAGATTAAATAACTGGTTCGCAACGTTATCCATGTCTCCTGTTATGTTCATCTTTCTACCACCTGAACTCTACTCCCTGGGCTACAACACTGCCAGTTGCTGCTCAGAAGTGTCGTGTCCACAGACCAATACACAAGCTATAGTGTTAGTGGGGTTCAGTAACGCCAGCTGTTCCCCTGCTGTGTGGCCGGCAAGAAGTCTCCTGTTCCCTACACATGCACTGAAAAACCCATGAGGAACATGCTCCAAATAGGGAAGAGCCGTCACCCTGATTGTTATGCTTAAAACAGGAAATTGTGAAGTTTTCCAGGCCTAGAATGATAAATTTTTATAACAAATATGGACAAATAATAATTTGTCATCACAGCGCATATCTGCACATGTCTATTAGAAATGGTAACAAAAAATAAAACATAGTGTTCACTTTTTGAAATTAATGCATAAAAGTACATTTCATACTTATCAATTAATGCTTTTTAAGGAACTTTATCTGTACCTGTAAGATAATGCAGTCAATGGATGTACGAATCATAAAATCCTCATCATCATCATCACGAGTTTTATTTATGACAGACATAAAATACACATACTGATGCCAACTGTAACTTCACACACCATATATGAAATGGCCAGCATCTAAACCTGGTAATAATGTGCAATAATAAATTATTACATCTAGAAAGTGCATCATGCATACTGACAATAGGTAGTTATACCTGCAAGTGCTGTTGAAACAAGCACAACAGATATAAATTAATAATGGTATATAGGTATTACAGTGCATAGTTACTCATGGACAATGTCGATGTAATACTGTACCTCAATAAAGTCAGCGTCAACCATTATGCTTGTTAGTCTTGTAGATTGTTAAAGAGGGAACGTGCTTTTTTTGTTGGTCATAGGTGGAATATTAGACAGTAAATGATTACTGCTGTCGTATTTTTGGCGTCCCTAGGGCACAATAACGCTGCGTAACGTCACATTTTATAGAGTCATCTAATTGACACACGCTACCCTACCCTACGCGTGACAGTAGGAAGGTAGTGTTGACGGATAAAGCCTTGCGCAACCAGACATGCTTTTACCCTCTTCAACACTGTACAAGCAAAAAATGCATGATTGCAGCCGCAGACTTTATTGACGTACAGTATAACATCGCCATTACCCATCAGAGGCTGTCCACTGCCTGATACAGACATAGAATATACCTTTGCTAGCCGTAGTCTTTGTTTCACCTACACTTGCAGGCACACACTTACATTGTGACAATGCATAATGTTTTTTTAAATGGTTATTTTTTATCGTACATTATTGCATCATCACATTGATGAGTCCATGCTGGACATGTCATACATGCTGTACAAAGTAACGATTTTATTAACTTAAATAATTGAAATGTCTGTGACTGTCACATATAAATTGCAATGATGATGATGAGTGACTATTACAAAATCCATTGTCTTCACTATGTTATGGTTTAACATAGCGTTCCTTAAGCATTATTCATAAATACAAAAATGGACTTTTATTCTTAAATTTACAACACTATATTTTGTAACCAATTTTTTGGGTGGTGTGTTGTTCCATTTCTTGTTGGCATGTGCATATATGCGTTTATATTTGCAGGGTCTTTATTTTTATTCTTGAAGTTAGGAAACATGTGTATCTTTGTACCGTGTTAGCCAGTAGATAGACAAATATTTAGACTTGAGAGTCCGCAGTGGTTGATACCTTTTAATGGATAACTGAAAAGATGGTAACAAAATTGCAAGCTTTCGAGGCTACTCACGTCTCTTCATCAGGCAAAGACTAAAACAAAAAATGAAGCATCACATATTTCTATACACAACAGGACACAGGAATAGTGCAATAGGTAAGACAAGTAAGTCACGTGTAGCAGAACTGTCATTATGACAGAGGGATGAACATAAATATTGGAACAGTTCCTGGATAAGGATAGAAAGTTTTATTGCCCTCTGATTGGGGTCTGGTTTTCTGTTTTCATGCCCCTGGAAGGGCAGAGACGCAGATTCCTTAATTGATACAGAATGACATAAATCCGTGTGATCTATTCATTCCATCACTAAGAGTGTCAAAGGTCATGATGAGCTTATATTCTGAAACCTTTGTATCTTTCTCATATTTGAAGTTATATTTTAATACCAGTAATTCCATATCCATCATGCTATGACCGGGCATACAAAAGTGTTTTGCCACAGGTAAATCCATTTTTTTTCTCTTATTGTGTGGCGCTGATAATTCATCCTTGTTCTCATTTTTTGGCCGGTCTCCCCTCACTTGTCCCTCCCTCACTTGTCTTACCTATTCCTGTGTCCTGTTGTGTGTAGAAATATGTGATTCTTCATTTTTTTTTTTAGTCTTAGCCTGATGAAGAGACCTGAGTAGTCTCGAAAGCTTGGAATTTGTTACCATCTTTTCAGTTAGCCATTAAATGGTATCAACCACTGAGGACTCTCAAGTCTAAATATTTTTCTATTCTTGGAATTGAAATTCATCATTTTATTGTCCTAGTAAAACTTCATTTATTCTTGTTTGAAGTACATACATTTGCAATGGCCACGTAACAAGGCAATAACTCAATATTTTATGCCTACACCCTCCTTGACCCTGGGCTTCAACACCGCCAGTTGCTGCTCAGAAGTGTTAGATGCACAGATGAAAACAATCGCTGATGTGTTTGTGGGTTCAGTAACGCCTGCTGTTCCCCTGCTGTGTGTCTGGCAAAAATTACTGCTGCTAACTACAACTTCAACTTCAAACATCTCATACAAGGCCTCTGCCTACACCCTCCTTGACCCTGGGCTTCAACACCGCCAGTTGCTGCTCAGAAGTGTTAGATGCACAGATGAAAACAATCGCTGATGTGTTTGTGGGGTTCAGTAACGCCTGCTGTTCCCCTGCTGTGTGTCTGGCAAAAATTACTGCTAGCTACCTACACATGGTGAAAAAAGCATGACATGTCAAAGTGTCTAGTGCTACACATAGATATGAGGCTACACCCTGATTTCTAAGCTGTAAACATTTGAAACGTCAGCTTTAAAACCATAAAATGATTAGTCTTTGTCACAAATCTGTAACAAAATAATTGTGACATATTATTTCAGATATGCACATGTCGAAAACAAATGCTAACACAAAAGCCTACTTATGCTATAGGATTCTGATGGTCAACCTTGTCACTCCATAGCTTAGACAAATCCAACTCACATCATGACTCAAATGCTGCAATGTTGGAAGTGCATAATGTGGGTTGAACTTTGACAACAGCTGCAGTGTGAAGGTTAGACTTCAGTGTTCTTGGCTTTTAAATAAAAGCATACAAGTAAATATAATAATCCAATGTTGATTAAGGGACGTGATGTACACCTGTAATATTGTGCAAACAATGCATGTAGGAATAGTCCTCTTCAACATTACTTATATTTGTGTCATTTTAAAAATACATATTTAATTAGAAAGTTAACAGCCCATATCATAAAGGTCCTTCATGTAAACATGATAATCGCTAACAAAAATCATGCATTACCTTGTTAAAGTCAATAGTGCATAGTCACAATAGCAAAATATATACCTGTAAGTGGTGCTGAAAGAACGACAACTGATAGAATAGGTGAATGATATCTATTTATCAGACTGAATAGCGACACCTGTACAAT
>JARQOD010000002.1:592011654-592058684 GCA_033576555.1 Oophaga sylvatica | reverse complement strand
CCTGTTGTCTTCTCATCCCTGGGCTACAACACCGCCAGTTGTTGCTCGGAAGTGCTGTTAGCACAGTGAACACTTGCTCCTGTGTTATTGGGGTTCAGTAATGTCAGCTGTTCCCCTGCTGTGTGTACGGCAAACAGTCCTGCTGCCTCCACCCTGTTGTCTTCTCATCCCTGGACTACAACACCGCCAGTTGTTGCTCGGAAGTGCTGTTAGCACAGTGAACACTTGCTCCTGTGTTACTGGGGTTCAGTAATGTCAGCTGTTCCCCTGCTGTGTGTATGGCAAAAAGTCCTGCTGCCTCCACCCTGTTGTCTTCTCATGCCTGGGCTACAACACCGCCAGTTGTTGCTCGGAAGTGCTGTTAGCACAGTGAACACTTGCTCCTGTGTTATTGGGGTTCAGAAATGTCAGCTGTTCCCCTGCTGTGTGAACGGCAAAAAGTCCTGCAGCCTCCACCCTGTTGTCTTCTCATGCCTTGGCTACAACACCGCCAGTTGTTGCTCGGAAGTGCTGTTACCACAGTGAACACTTGCTCCTGTGTTACTGGGGTTCAGTAATGTCAGCTGTTCCCCTGCTGTGTGTACGGCAAACAGTCCTGCTGCCTCCACCCTGTTGTCTTCTCATCCCTGGGCTACAACACCGCCAGTTGTTGCTCAGAAGTGCTGTTAGCACAGTGAACACTTGCTCCTGTGTTATTGGGGTTCAGTAATGTCAGCTGTTCCCCTGCTGTGTGTACGGCAAACAGTCCTGCTGCCTCCACCCTGTTGTCTTCTCATCCCTGGGCTACAACACCGCCAGTTGTTGCTCGGAAGTGCTGTTAGCACAGTGAACACTTGCTCCTGTGTTACTGGGGTTCAGTAATGTCAGCTGTTCCCCTGCTGTGTGTACGGCAAAAAGTCCTGCTGCCTCCACCCTGTTGTCTTCTCATGCCTGGGCTACAACACCGCCAGTTGTTGCTCGGAAGTGCTGTTAGCACAGTGAACACTTGCTCCTGTGTTATTGGGGTTCAGTAATGTCAGCTGTTACCCCTGCTGTGTGAACGGCAAAAAGTCCTGCTGCCTCCACCCTGTTGTCTTCTCATGCCTGGGCTACAACACCGCCAGTTGTTGCTCGGAAGTGCTGTTACCATAGTCAACACTTGCTCCTGTGTTACTGGGGTTCAGTAATGTCAGCTGTTCCCCTGCTGTGTGTACGGCAAACAGTCCTGCTGCCTCCACCCTGTTGTCTTCTCATCCCTGGGCTACAACACCGCCAGTTGTTGCTCGGAAGTGCTGTTAGCACAGTGAACACTTGCTCCTGTGTTACTGGGGTTCAGTAATGTCAGCTGTTCCCCTGCTGTGTGTACGGCAAACAGTCCTGCTGCCTCCACCCTGTTGTCTTCTCATCCCTGGGCTACAACACCGCCAGTTGTTGCTCGGAAGTGCTGTTAGCACAGTGAACACTTGCTCCTGTGTTATTGGGGTTCAGTAATGTCAGCTGTTCCCCTGCTGTGTGTACGGCAAACAGTCCTGCTGCCTCCACCCTGTTGTCTTCTCATCCTGGGCTACAACACCGCCAGTTGTTGCTCGGAAGTGCTGTTAGCACAGTGAACACTTGCTCCTGTGTTACTGGGGTTCAGTAATGTCACCTGTTCCCCTGCTGTGTGAACGGCAAAAAGTCCTGCTGCCTCCAACCGGTTCTCTTCTCATCCCTGGGCTCCAACACCGACAGTTGTTGCTCGGAAGTGTCATTGGCACGGGTACTCACTCCTGCCCAGACTGGTTACAGCACGCCATCTGTTTCCTGTCAGTGTAAACGTCACTTAGCCTCCAATAAGTTGTCCTGTCGTGTTGCGTCGGGTTAGCCGACTCTATGGTGACTGGAGTTTAGGTGCTTCCTATGTGTGCTGCGGGATATGCAAATAAAGGCTGTTTCCGTTGTGACAATAGGACAATCACCCACTGTAGTACTGTGGGATTCGGTAACTGCGGCCGGCTCGCGGCCTGTCAAACTTAAATTTCCATGGGTACCTTCTGCTACCCGTCCGGGTTCCAGTACCGTCAGCTGGTTCTCCGCAGTGCCTTTGGCCTAGGTACCTCCATCTCGGTATCCGAGTTCCAGCAACGTCTGCTGGTCCTTGGTAGTGCTTTGGAGCACAGGTACCTCCTGCTTAGTAACCGTGTCCCAGTAACGTCAGCTGGTCCTCGGTTGTGCCATTGGCTCTTTTCCTTCTGCTGCCCCTCCGGGTTCCAGCACAGTCAGCTGGTCCTCGTCACTTGCATTGGCTCTTGTACCTTCTGCTACCCGTCCGGGTTCCAGTACCGTCAGCTGGTTCTCCGCAGTGCCTTTGGCCTAGGTGCCTCCATCTCGGTATCCGAGTTCCAGCAACGCCTGCTGGTCCTTGGTAGTGCTTTGGAGCACAGGTACCTCCTGCTTAGTAACCGTGTCCCAGTAACGTCAGCTGGTCCTCGGTTGTGCCATTGGCTCTTTTCCTTCTGCTGCCCCTCCGGGTTCCAGCACAGTCAGCTGGTCCTCGTTACTTGCATTGGCTCTTGTACCTTGTGCTACATTTACAAATTGAAGATTTTTTCAATGTTTTTTTGGGAAATCACTCTGGATCTCCAACAATGAAGACGACGACCCTGATGACCACCCCGAAGAAGATGACCACCACAAGGACGACGAGCATCAAGCCAACCAGCCTAAACACCATCACAAAGAAGAAATAAAAGATTACCAAACAGGACTAAGAAGGTTAAGACAAACTACAAGATACAGAACAAGAGACTTAAGAACAATAAGCAGAAGATCAAAAAGCAGAAGAACATGAAGTATAAGACCAAAATGAAGAGCAAAATATATGCTCTAAATTATAAGCAGAAGAAGACTAAGCAGTGTATGGGGGTGAGTCCGTTCCTCCTCGTGGTGCCCCTGGAAAATGCCTGCTGCTGCAGGCTAAACTGAACACGGACAAATACTGTTGTAATTTAAATCTTTTGTGACAGCAAGAACGGAAGGATGAAAAATTCATACTTTGACAGATTACAAGTACAGGAATCTCTGTCCAAAATAAGAATATGATGAAGAAGATGAAGTAGAATATGAATAAGAATAATAGTTTAATAAGAAGAATATGAGTAATGTTAACAAAAAGATGAATAGCAAGAAGTTTAAGAAGAAGATAAAGAAGGTGAAGATGAAGAATAATTTGATGAAAAAGATGATGCTGCTGAAGATTATGAAGGAGAAAGTGTGTCAAAAGTTAAAAAGGTGAAGAGCATGGAAGTTGTGAAATATACATATTTGCCAAAATAGAAAAAACGTTAACAACATTGTCAATTTCTTCGTCAATCCGAACATCTTTAAAGAAAATATATTTATGCTATTCCATTTGATTGGGTTAAACATCTATGCCTTTAATGTCTCCTCAACCTTCCCCAATACATTCTACATTACTCTTTGTTGTTTTCCTTCATGTACAATTAACCAACAAGGCAAGAATGGGTTTTTTTTAATTCCGATATTTTGTTCCCATAGACTTACATTGGATTTCCGGTATCGGTATCGGGTATCGCCGATATTTTTTGGGTATCGGCGATATCATTCCGATTCCGATACTTTTGGATATCGGAAAGTATCGCTCAACTCTATATTTAAGGTAAAAAATGAATGTTTTATTTTTAGCTGGAATCTAACTTAATGCTATGTTCTCCTAAGTTTAAAGCACATTTCATTTTTTGGTCTTAGAATCCTATTTTATCTGTAGTTGATAGAGGGGTAGCAGGAACTCTTAAAAATAATCCCCACAAAAACTTATGGATAGTGTAGCCTGTCAGAATAAAACCTTAGGCACTAGCTCTTTAGATATCAGTGTAAACAACCCAAAATAACATAGTGCTGACATATCCACAGTTGCATTTTCATTTTTCTTTGCTGTATTGAGTCAGGGGATTTTAACAATAATTCCAGTATTTTATGCAAGTTTGAATTCTTTCTGGCTTCTGGCGATGTAAGTAGAGTGTGCCGGGTGCTATTAGCCTGGACGCCACGAGATTGCAAGTCTCAGATGGTGAACTAGGTAACGTTCCCTGGTCTACTCTGGATCTGGAAGGCATTATGTGATGTACTTTCATCTTTTGTTTATCTTTTGTATTTTTTTTTCTTTTGAAAAGTAAATGTAGCGCATCGAAACCTGAAGCCGATATAAAGTCTGCTGAACATTCAGTACAATTTTTTTTCCCTGTTGGTTTCATTGATGACTCATTGACTAACTTGTGAAGGCTGACAGTAAAAGCAAACAGCTCTGAACTTAAGCTATAAATCCCCCCTGGCATGCACTTTTGAACTGTAGGCGAAAAACATGAAGAATGACAAGACAGGATCCAAGAGGGATTTGGTGCGTCTTCCAATTCTGCCAAGAGCCAAAATCAAGCTATGAAAAGGTTAAGGATGATTGTCAAATCAGGAGACTAACGTGCGGAAGGGTTCAGCAACATAAAGAGACCATGGTACTATATGTGGACTGGTACATAGCAATTCTGTGCATCTACAAAATGGAAACTGATGAAGTGGCTGCAATTATTATAACTGATCTATAATATTTAAAGAGATTTACTTCCAAAATTTAGATTTTTACAAATTATAGTTATCTAATGAAAAACAGCATGTAAATGTAGTGAAAAAAGACCACTTAGTTAACTATATACCCTTATATTGACAAATGTACACTCACACATCAATTTTACTGGAGATTTTATGACCTAAATAAGGGGACCAATTCTAAGGGCCGTAAAAAATGTAAAAGGGTACTTACATGAATACATCACCAGAACCAACATCAGTACATTAATACATCACCAGCACCAAGCTGTGAGTATTTACCCCTTCCATACCGATGACGGTATTGTACTTCATAGGTAAGGATCCCCTGCTTTGAGGTGGGCTCCGGCGGTGAGCCCACTTCAAAGCCGCGACATATCAGCTGTTATAAACAGCTGACATGTGCCCGCAATAGGCTCAAGCGGAATCGCCATCCGCCCACGCCTATTAACTAGTTAAAACCCGCTGTCAAAGCTGACAGTGGGCATTTAACTAGAGCTTCCGGCCGCTGGGCTGGAAGTGAGCGCATCGCTGACCCCGTCACGTGATCGGGGGTCGGCGACGCGTTGCTTTGACAACCAGAGGTCTCATAGAGACTTCTATGGCTGTTGCAGGCACATTGCTGTGAGCGCCGCCCGGTGGTCAGCGCTCATAGGAATGCAGTAAATCTGCTCATCACCCATATGAAGCAGAGCCGATCGAGTTGTGCATGCTTCATGAGGCTATTGAAGCATGCCAGAAGTAAAAAAAAAAGTGTTTAAAAATTTTAAAAAAATAAAAAAAATCTAAAAGTTCAAGTCACCTCCCTTTCGCCCCAATCAAAATAAAACAATAAAAGAAAAATCAAACATACACATATTAGGTATCGTCACTTTCAGAATCGCCCGATTTATCAATAAAAAAAGGATTAACCCGATCGCTACACGGCGTAACGAGAAAAAAAATTCAAAACGCCAGAATTACATTTTTTGGTCGCCATGATATTGCATTAAAACACAATAACGGGCGATCAAAGGCTGGTTTATTAAAACTTCATAAGGCACTCAGCAAAACCAAACAAAAAGACAGCCTTTTAGCCTTTTCTGGCAAAATAAATAGTCCAGACAATAGTGCAGGTTCGCACGCTCAGGTTAATGTCCAGTTCTTCAGTCCTTTAGCAAACACAAGCAATACTGGAGGTCTACACACCTACAGGCACTAAATGAGACAGCTTGTCTCCTTTTTATCTGACATACCAAGCCTCCCGAGTGGGGATATGTGAGTAGCCAGTCCCACCCATCTCTTTAACTGCTCATAAACCCGGCCCTGAAGCATCCTATTAACTCTCTCAGCAGTATATGTACTGGAGCCTGCTTTCCCAGTCTTACATCACCGAAGCTACCAGCCTCGATGATACATATCTCCCCTCAAGGACCTCTCTGGTGGCCAACTTACAATATATATACAGTACAGACCAAAAGTTTGGACACACCTTCTCATTCAAAGATTTTTCTGTATTTTCATGACTATGAAAAATGTATATTCACACTGAAGGCATCAAAACTATGAATTAACAAATGTGGAATTATATACTTAACAAAAAAGTGTGAAACAACTGAAAATATGTCTTATATTCTAGGTTCTTCAAAGTAGCCGCCTTTTGCTTTGATTACTGCTTTGCACACTCTTGGCATTCTCTTGATGATCTTCAAGAGGTAGTCACCGGAAATGGTATTCCAACAGTCTTGAAGGAGTTCCCAGAGATGCTTAGCACTTGTTGGCCCTTGTGCCTTCACTCTGCGGTCCAGCTCACCTCAAACCATCTCGATTGGATTCAGGTCTGGTGACTGTGGAGGCCAGGTCATCTGGCGTAGCACCCCATCACTCTCGTTCTTGGTCAAATAACCCTTACACAGCCTGGAGATGTGTTTGGGGTCATTGTCCTGTGGAAAAAAAAATGATGGTCCAACTAAACGCAAACCGGATGGAATAGCATGCCGCTGCAAGATGCTGTGGTAACCATGCTAGTTCAGTATGCCTTCAATTTTGAAGAAATCCCCAACAGTGTCACCAGCAAAGCACCCCCACATCATCACACCTCCTCCTCCATGCTTCACGGTGGGAGTCAGGCATGTAGAGTCCATCCGGTCTCCTTTTCTGCGTCGCACAAAGACACGGTGGCTGGAACCAAAGATCTCAAATTTGGACTCATCAAACCAAAGCACAGATTTCCACTGGTCTAATGTCCATTCCTTGTGTTCTTTAGCCCAAACAAGTCTTGTTTGTTGCCTGTCCTTAGCAGTGGTTTCTGTTGTGAATGGGTTTGAGATGAGTTCTGAGCCGAGGCTCCCTCTGGTGGTTACAAGCGGTGCTAGTCTGTCCAGTGAAGATTGTGAGGACTGGGAATCAGGTGTTACTGATTGGTCTTATATAAGGGAGTCACCTTCCCATCAGGGTTGCCGGTGATCAATTGTTCTGGTCTGGATCCTTTATTCCTGTTTCCCTTGTAGCCTGCTGTGTCGTGTCTGCATCTCCTGCTAACAGATAAGACATTTTCTTCTTTTGTGTTTGTGCTATATTTTTGCATTTTGTCCTGCACTTCTGTGGGGGCCTTCAGGGTCCCCTTCGGGGGCTTTTGCCCTCTCAGTTTAGTTCAGCCACTGATGTTTTGTACATTTGCTTTTTCCAGTTTTTTCAGTGGCTGCTGTTTTGATTTTGTTACACCAGAGAACTAATTTAGGTGGTAGAGGTCGTGTGATCTCAGGTGTTTTTGAAATTAGTAGAGTTGGTGCCTTTCAGGGTTTTCTGGGATTGCAGTAAGTACCCTTCCTATCCTTTTCTATTTAGTTAGTTTGGGCCCCAACGTTTGCTCATACTATTTTCTTTCTGTGTCAGTATTTCATCTTGTCTAACCGCCATTACATGTTTGGGGGCTTTCTATTATCTTTGGGGTTCTGCTCCGGGGCAGATAGCTTTCCTATTTCTATCTTTAGGTGTAGTTAGTTTCTCAGGCTGTGACGAGGCGTCTAGGACCAACGTAGGAACGCTCCACGGCTGCCTCTAGTTGTGGTGGTTAGTCAGGGTACTGCAATCTCATAGATTCCAACTGCTCTGGTGTATTGCCTTTTTTACCTGCACTCCTCAGCTACCGAAACATAACAGTATCACCGGCCTAAAAATTGAAAATTGTATGGTACTCACAGAAGGGAAAAAATATTGTGAAAGAAAAAAGGTTGTCAGAGTTGTCAGAGATATTTTTCTGTTTGTTGCATTTTTTTTTTTTTTTCCCTCTGTATCTCTGGGTGCTGGGGAGGATCTTTTCTCTCAATGGAGTTTGCACAGTTGTCTGGCCGTGTGGATCAGCTTGCCACTGAGGTTCGGAGTATTGCTATCTATCTTGCTGGGTTGCCTGTTGTGGAACCTAGGATTCCCATGCCAGATTTGTTTTTAGGGGATCGAGCTAAGTTTCAGAATTTCAAAAATAATTGTAAATTGTTTTTTGCCTTAAAATCTAAGTCCTCAGGGAACGCAGCGCAGCAGATTCAAATTATCATCTCTCTCCTGCGCGGCGATCCTCAGGATTGGGCTTTTTCCCTGATACCTGGGGATCCTGTTTTGAGTGATGTTGATGCGTTTTTTCAGGCCTTGGGGTTATTGTACGATGAGCCTAATGTCACTGATCAAGCTGAAAAAACCTTGTTGGCATTAAATCAGGGGCTTGATGACGCTGAGTTATACTGTCAGAGATTCCTTAGGTGGGCAGTCCTGACCAAATGGAATGACGACGCTTTGGCAGCCCTTTTCCGGAAGGGTCTGTCTGATAATGTAAAGGATGTTATGGTGGGATTCCCTGTCCCCTCTGGTCTCAATGATTCTATGTCATTAGCGATTCAAATTGACAGACGTTTGCGTGAGCGGAGAAGTATGCATGGAATGGTGTTGCCTTGTGAACCAGCTTCTGAACCCATGCAGTGTGATAGAGTGGTGTCTGGGGCACAGCGTCATGAGTTTCGAAAGCGCAATGGGTTATGTTTCTACTGTGGTGATGCCTCTCATGCTATTTCAGTCTGCCCTAAGCGGGGAAGACGTTTTGCACGCTCAGTTGTCTTGGGTAGTGTTCAGACTAAGTTTTTATTAACTGTCACTCTGATATGCTCTCTGTCCTCATTTTCTGCTCAGGCTTTCGTTGATTCTGGAGCAGCTATTAACCTGATGGATTATGATTTTGCTAAACGTTGTGGGTTTCCCTTGATACCCCTACAGAAGTCTATTCCCCTACTGGGGATCGATTCTACCCCTTTGGCTGAGAATAAACCCCAGTTTTCTACTCAGGTGATAATGAGGGTTGAACCTGATCACCAGGAGTGCTGCAAATTTTTGGTTCTGTATAATATGCATGACATTATCGTGCTGGGTTTTCCTTGGTTACAGTCTCATAATCCTGTTTTGGATTGGAAATCTGTGTCTGTAACCAGTTGGGGCTGCCAATGTGTTAATACCAACACTCCTGTTTTTTCTGCCTCCCCCCAGGCTCAGGATGTTCCTGACTTTTTGATTGATTTTTCTGATGTGTTTAGCGAAAGTAAATCTGCATCCTTGCCTCCCCATAGGAGCTATGACTGCGCTATTGAATTAGTGCCGGGTAGTAAATTCCCTAAAGGTCGCCTTTTTAACTTGTCTGTACCTGAACATGACGCTATGCGGTCTTATATCAAGGAATCATTGGAGAAGGGTCATATCAGACCATCCTCTTCACCCTTAGGTGCCGGTTTTTTCTTTGTGGCCAAAAAGGATGGTTCATTAAGGCCGTGTATTGATTATCGTCTCTTGAACAATATTACTGTGAAATATCAATACCCGTTACCCTTGATTTCTGACCTGTTTTCCAGGGTGAAAAACGCTACTTGGTTTACCAAGCTTGACCTCAGGGGGGCGTATAACCTTATTCGCATTAAGCACGGGGATGAATGGAAGACGGCATTCAATACCCCTGAAGGGCATTTTGAGTACCTGGTGATGCCCTTTGGGCTCACTAATGCTCCTTCCGTCTTCCAGTCCTTCATGAATGACATTTTCAGGGATTTTGTGGACAAATTTCTGATTGTTTATTTGGATGATATCTTGATTTTTTCTAATGACTGGGACTCTCATGTGAAACATGTTCAAACTGTATTCCAGATTTTGAGAGAGAATGCTCTGTATGTGAAGGGATCAAAGTGTCTTTTTGGCGTACAGAGGATCTCATTTCTGGGATTCATTTTGTCCCCATCTGTTATTGAAATGGACCCGGTCAAGGTTCAGGCCATCTGTGATTGGGTCCAACCTACTTCATTAAAGGCTCTTCAGAGATTTTTGGGTTTTGCCAATTTTTATCGTAAATTTATTGGTAATTTCTCGGTTATTGTTAAACCATTAACTGATTTGACCAGAAAGGGTTCTGATGTGGTGAATTGGCCTCCTGAGGCAGTCTCTGCATTTCAGGAACTTAAGCAGAGATTCACTTCTGCTCCTGTTCTACGGCAGCCTGATGTTTCTCTGCCATTTCAGGTGGAGGTTGATGCCTCTGAAATTGGGGCAGGTGCCGTTTTGTCCCAAAAAGATCCAGAGACCTCTAAAAGTAACCCTTGTGCCTTTTTCTCTCGAAAATTTTCTCCTACTGAACGTAATTATGACGTGGGTAATCGGGAGTTATTGGCCATGAAGTGGGCTTTTGAAGAGTGGAGACATTGGCTGGAGGGAGCCAAACATCAGGTGGTGGTCCTTACGGACCATAAGAATCTGGTCTATCTGGAATCTGCCAAGCGACTCAATCCTAGACAGGCCAGGTGGGCCTTGTTTTTCACACGTTTTAATTTTGTGGTTTCCTTTCTTCCTGGCACTAAGAATGTTAAGGCGGATGCCCTCTCGAGGAGTTTCCTTGCGGACTCTCCTGAGTTATCTGATCCTTCTGTTATTTTGAAAGAGGGTGTAGTTCTTTCCGCCATCTCGCCCAATTTGAGACTTGCTCTGGAGGGGTGTCAGGAGGATAGGCCCGAGCGCTGCCCTGTTGGAAAATTGTTTGTCCCGGACCAGTGGAAAAAGAGTGTGATGTCTGAGATTCATTGTTCCGCATTGGCTGGGCATCCCGGAATTTTTGGTACCAGAGACTTGGTTAGTCGGTCCTTTTGGTGGCCTACCTTGTCTCGTGATGTCAGGGAATTTGTGCAGTCCTGCGGGACTTGCTCTCGCTCCAAGCCTTGCTCTCGCTCTAGTGGTTTGTTGATGCCATTGCCTGTGCCCAAGAGACCATGGACCCATATCTCTATGGATTTCATTTCCGACCTTCCTGTTTCTCAGAGAATGACCACCATCTGGGTAATTTGTGATAGGTTTTCCAAAATGATACATCTTGTGCCATTACCTAAGTTGCCTTCCTCCTCTGAATTGGTGCCGTTGTTCCTTCAGCACGTGGTTCGTTTACACGGCATTCCTGAGAACATTGTGTCTGACAGAGGAGTCCAGTTTGTTTCCAGATTTTGGAGGACTTTTTGTTCTAAACTGGGTGTTCAATTGTCTTTCTCCTCGGCATTTCATCCTCAGACCAATGGTCAAACTGAGAGAACAAACCAGACATTGGAGACTTATCTAAGATGCTTTGTGTCTTCTGATCAGGATGACTGGGTCTCTTTTTTGCCTTTGGCTGAGTTTGCTCTTAATAATAGGGCTAGCTCTGCCACTTTGATGTCTCCATTTTTTTGTAATTCTGGGTTTCACCCTCGATTTTCTTCAGGACAGACGGAGGCTTCTGTCTGTCCAGGTGTTGACTCTGTTGTGGAGCGTATGCAACAGATTTGGGACCAGGTAGTGGAGAGGTTGTCCCTCTCTCAGGAGAGGGCCCAGCGGTTTGCTAACAGCATAGGAGTGATGGTCCTCGGTTTAAAGTGGGGGACTTGGTCTGGTTGTCCTCAAAGAATATTCCTATGAGAGTAGCATCTCCTAAATTTAAGCCTAGGTTCATTGGACCTGATAAGATCATGGAGATTATTAATCCTGTTTCTTTTCGTTTGCTTCTTCCAGGGACATTTAAGATCCATAACGTGTTCCACAAGTCCTTGTTGAAGAGGTTTGTTGAGCCAGTGGTTCCTGCTGCTGTGCCTCCTGACCCTGTTTTGGTTGAGGGCAATCTGGAGTATGTGGTTGAGAAAATATTAGATTCTCGTTTTTCTAGACGGAAACTCCAGTATTTGGTTAAATGGAGAGGTTATGGTCAGGAAGACAATTCTTGGGTGTTTGCTTCGGACATCCATGCTAGGAGACTTATCCGTGCGTATCATAGAACTCATCCTGACTGACCTGGTTGCTCAAATGAGGGTTCGGTGACCCCTCCTCAAGGGGGGGTACTGTTGTGAATGGGTTTGAGATGAGTTCTGAGCAGAGGCTCCCTCTGGTGGTTACAAGCGGTGCTAGTCTGTCCAGTGAAGATTGTGAGGACTGGGAATCAGGTGTTACTGATTGGTCTTATATAAGGGAGTCACCTTCCCATCAGGGTTGCCGGTGATCAATTGTTCTGGTCTGGATCCTTTATTCCTGTTTCCCTTGTAGCCTGCTGTGCCGTGTCTGCATCTCCTGCTAACAGATAAGACATTTTCTTCTTTTGTGTTTGTGCTATATTTTTGCATTTTGTCCTGCACTTCTGTGGGGGCCTTCAGGGTCCCCTCCGGGGGCTTTTGCCCTCTCAGTTTAGTTCAGCCACTGATGTTTTGTACATTTGCTTTTTCCAGTTTTTTCAGTGGCTGCTGTTTTGATTTTGTTACACCAGAGAATAATTTAGGTGGTAGAGGTCGTGTGATCTCAGGTGTTTTTGAAATTAGTAGAGTTGGTGCCTTTCAGGGTTTTCTGGGATTGCAGTAAGTACCCTTCCTATCCTTTTCTATTTAGTTAGTTTGGGCCCCAACGTTTGCTCATACTATTTTCTTTCTGTGTCAGTATTTCATCTTGTCTAACCGCCATTACATGTTTGGGGGCTTTCTATTATCTTTGGGGTTCTGCTCCGGGGCAGATAGCTTTCCTATTTCTATCTTTAGGTGTAGTTAGTTTCTCAGGCTGTGACGAGGCGTCTAGGACCAACGTAGGAACGCTCCACGGCTGCCTCTAGTTGTGGTGGTTAGTCAGGGTACTGCAATCTCATAGATTCCAACTGCTCTGGTGTATTGCCTTTTTTACCTGCACTCCTCAGCTACCGAAACATAACAGGTTTCCTAGCAGCTATTTTACCATGAAGGCCTGCTGCGCAAAGTCTCCTCTTAACAGTTGTTGTAGAGATGTGTCTGCTGCTAGAACTCTGCGTGGCATTTACCTGGTCTCTAATCTGAGCTGCTGTAAACCTGTGATTTCTGAGGCTGGTGACTCGGATAAACTTATCCTCAGAAGCAGAGGTGACTCTTGATCTTCCTTTCCTGGGGCGGTCCATTAGTGATCCAGTTTCTTTGTAGCGCTTGATGGTTTTTGCAACTGCACTTGGGGACACTTTCAACGTTTTCCTAATTTTCAGACTGACTGACCTTCATTTCTTAAAGTAATGCTGGCCACTCGAAAGGAAAGAACGAAAAAAGATGAAAATCTCTTTCTCGTTTATACTGTGTATTTGTATTGCCTTTCCTTGTGTAAAATGACACATTTCTCTGTTGTCCCTTGTTGTGTCATAGTAGACCCTTCCATGAATAATAACTGCAATATAATAGTAAAAATGCCCAAGTGAAATAAATAATATACCTTGATATACAGATAAATCTCAAAGGTTGTGATAGAAAAACCTAATGGATTTTGAGCAGCCCGTCCATCACAAGTCAGCCATAATTCATACAGGACATAAAACACATTTGTCCACTGTTCTAAAGTGTGAATTTATCTCTCAGAATTTGACGTGAAAACTGTAATAAGACTATTTCTAAATGTATGTATCTTCATCATAGAATATCTCTATACATAATGTAACCTTATTAATATGCACCAAGAATGTGACAACCAGCATGACACATAATATATCAAGTGTGGATAAAGATTTTCAACTACTTGGGAGCATGTTGGCAATAAAAGACTATTAAAGGATAACTCCAGTCAAAAAACTCTAAATTTTGTTTTGGCTAGAGTCATAAATCCGGTATGGATGACCAAAATGCATAAAAATCCAATTAGTTTTTGTGTTTACATTTAGTGTGTGGAGAATAATACCTGGAGTAAAATCATTTTGAAAGCGGAAACCGATCAACCTGTAATATTTTATTGAAACCACAAAGTCCGGTTCTGTTAGGATGCTACTGTCACAGATGTCACAAATTGGAACTACTAATCAGCATATACATTGTGAATAGAGCATATAGACTAATTACATCCATTTTTTAAAACTTTTTGAGGCTGGTAAACTAAAAGATTACATTGTGGGTTTTTCGTATCTGAACTTAAAATCCAACTTTTCACTTTACTTTTCTGAACAAGATATTTCTAGCCATTATATGACTTGGATTCTAGATTTTTTAACAGCATCGAGATGTGCTGCACAAAACCGGAGAAGAGGGAGGTCTGCAGAGATGAGATTTGGGTGTGAAAAGTCAAATCGTCATCAGGACCAGATGAAGAAAAAAAGGGTTGAGAACGACTACAATCAGAGAAGACTTCACCAATAAGGTGCTTGGATCAAAAGGTGCATTTACACAGGTCAATAGTAGATAGTGGTATACAATCCTTAACATTGAAATTGCAATGACTGCCCCTTGGACAACGCACAGGGCTGCCATCAGGGCATTACAGCCGTTACAACTGTATGGGGCCTGGTGATTAGGAGGGCCTGAGCACGCTGGCAGCCCGGTCCACGCTCGGGCCCCCCTACATTTTGTTCAATGTTCAGCGCTTCATGACCCAGCCTACCGGGCCCTCACCTCCCCTCCCCCGGGCCCTCTCCGGGCCCTCCCCTCCCCCTCATGCACCATGGTCCAGCCAGCGCCGCCCTCACGTGATGTCACACGCTGCTCAGCTCCACTTCCTCATTCCGCCGGAGCAGCGCAGCGTGTGCACGCTACGTGGTGGGAACGGACTGGGAGCAGAAGACGGCGTCGGTGACCGTGGACGGTGAAGTCCTGCAGCACAAGACGTGTGAGAAGTAAGCAATGCTGGGATCATTGTGACAGTGAACCAGCATCACTCATTTAATGTACAGGTGAAAGCAGCCATTAAAACCTTTATATGGATCAGTGCCGCTTTAGTCACTGATTTTGAAGTATTCCCTGTGAATAACTTATGTGGAGAAGTTTTGGGGATAGTTCAGTATTTAATACTGGAAAAGAAAACTGCTGTGCCATCGCCCCTTTCCCCAATTCATGGAATCCATAGCAGTGGTTTGGTACTAGCAGCGTTCCATTGTGTAAAGACATTTCTTCTCACTTTTCTTTAACCCCTTCACCCCCAAGTGTGGTTTGCACGTTAATGACCGGGCCAATTTTTACAATTCTGACCACTGTCTCTTTATGAGGTTATAACTCTGGAACGCTTCAACGGATCTTCGCGATTCTGAGATTGTTTTCTCGTGACATATTGTACTTCACGTTAGAAGTAAAATTTATTTGATATAACTTGCGTTTATTTTTGAAAAAAACGCAAATATGGCGAAAATTTTTAAAATTTTGCAATTTTCAAACTTTGAATTTTTATTCCCTTAAAACAGAGAAATATATCACACAAAATAGTTATGAAATAACATTTCCCACATGTCTACTTTACATCAGCACAATTTTGGAACAACATTTTTTTTCTTTAGGAAGTTATAAGGGTTAAAAGTTGACCAGCGATTTCTCATTTTTACAACAAAATTTACAAAGCCATTTTTTTTTAGGGACCACCTCATATTTGAAGTCACTTTGAGGGGTCTATATGGCAGAAAATACCCAAAAGTGACACCATTCTAAAAACTGCACCCCTCAAGGTAATCAAAACCACATTCAAGAAGTTTATTAACCCTTCAGGTGCTTCACAGGAGCTACAGCAACGTGGAAGGAAAAAATGAATATTTAACTTTTTAGCCACAAAAATGATCTTTTACAAACTTTTTTTTTATTTTCACAAGGGTAAAAGGAGAAAATGGACAGATAAGGTTGTTTTGCAATTTCTCCTGAGTACGCCAATACCCAATATGTGGGGGAAAACCACTGTTTGGGCACACAGCAGAGCTCGTAAGGGAAGGAGCGCCGTTTGACTTTTCCAAACTTAAATTGGCTGGAATTGAGATTGGACGCCATGTCGCGTTTGGAGAACCTCTGATGCGCCTAAACAGTGGAAACCCCCCACAAGTGACACCATTTTGGAAACTAGACCCCCTAAGGTACTTATCTAGATCTGTTGTGAGCACTTTGAACCCCCAAAGTGTTTCACAAAAGTTTATAATGCATGGTGTGAAAAAAAAAAAAAAAATTTCCACAAAAATGATTTTTTAGTCCCAAATTTTTGAATTTTCCCAAGGAAATTGGACCCCAAAAGTTGTTGTCCAATTTGTCCTGAGTACGCTGATACCCCATATGTGGGGGGGAACTGCTTGGGCGCACAGCAGGGCTTGGAAAGGAAGTAGTAACGTTTTGGAATGCAGACGTTGATGGGGGTCATGTTCCGTTTGCAGTGCCCCAGATGAGCCTAAACAGTGGAAACCCCCCACAAGTGACCCCATTTTGGAAACTAGACCCCCTAAGGAACTTATCTAGATTTTTGGTGAGCACTTTGAACCCCCAAGTGCTTCACACAAGTTTATAATGCCCGGGCATGAAAATAAAAAATCCTATTTTTTTCCCACAAAAATTATCTTTTAGTCACATATTTTTATTTTCCCAAGGGTAACAGGAGAAATTGGACCACAAAAGTTGTTGTCCAATTTGTCCTGAGTACGCTGATACCCCATATGTGGGGGGGGGGACCACTGTTTGGGCGCACAGCAGAGCTCGGAATGGAAGGAGCACCATTTGACTTTTTCCAACCAAAATTGGCTGGAATTGAAATTGGACGCCATGTTGCATTTGGAGAGCCCCTGATGTAACTAAACAGTGGAAACCCCCCACAAATGACCCCATTTGGGAAATTAGACCCCCTAAGGAACTTATCTAGATCTTTGATGAGCAATTTGAACCCCCAAGTGCTTCACACAAGTTTATAACGTAGAGCCGTAAAATAAAAAAATCATATTTTTCCACAAAAATGATCTTTTCACCCCAATTTATATTTTTCCAAGGGTAACAAGACTCCAAAAGTTATTGTGCAATTTGTCCTGAGTGCGCTGATACCCCATATGTGGGAGTAAACCACTGTTTGGGTGCATGGCAGAGTTTGGAAGGGAAGGAGCGCCGTTTGACTTTTTCAACGCAGAATTGGCTGGACGCCATGTCGTGTTTGGAGAGTCCCTGTGTGCCTAAACAGTGGAAACCCCCCACAAATGACACCATTTTGGAAACTAGACCCCTCAAGGAACTTATCTAGATGTGTGGTGAGAACTTTGAACCCCCAGGGGTTTCACTAAAGTTTATAACGTACAGCCGTAAAATAAAAAATCTTTTTTTTTTTTTTACAAAAATGATTTTTTCGCCCCCAATATTTTATTTTCACAAGGGTAACAGGAGAAATTCCCCAAAAGTTGTTGTCCAATTTGTCCTGAGTACGCTGATACCCAATATATGGGAGAAAACTACTGTATGGGCACACGTCAGGGCTCGGAAGGGAAGTAGTGACGTTTTGGATTGCAGACTTTGATGGAATTGTCTGGGGGCGTCATGTCGCATTTGGAGAGCCCCTGATGCGCCTAAACAGTGGAAACCCCCCACAAGTGACCCCATTTTGGAACTAGACCCCACAAGGAACTTATCTAGATGTTTGGTGAGCACTTTGAACCCCGAAGTGTTTCACAGAAGTTTATAACGCACAGCCGTAAAAATAAAAAATCTTTTTTTTTTTTTTACAAAAATGATTTTTTCGCCCCTAATATTTTATTTTCACAAGGGTAACAGTTTTTACTATTCCGCGTGTGGTAAAATTGATAAAGCAGTTTTATTCTTCGGGTCAGTACGATTACGGCGATACCTCATTTATATATTTTTTTATGTTTTGGTGCTTTTATAGAATAAAAACTATTTTATATAAAAAATAATTATTTTTGCATCGCTTTATTCTGCGAGCTATAACTTTTTTATTTTTTCGCTGATGATGCTGTATGGCGGCTCGATTTTTGCGGGACAAGATGACGTTTTCAGCGGTACCATGTTTATTTATATAGGTCTTTTTGATCGCGTGTTATTCCACTTTTTGTTCGGCGGTATGATAATAAAGCATTGATTTTTTTGCTTTGTTTTTTTTTTTAAGGGGTTCACTAAAGGGGTTAACTAGTGGGACAGTTTTATAGGGGGGTCGTTACGGACGCGGCGATACCAAATATGTGTACTTTTATTGTATTATTTTTTTTATTTACAGGAAGAAATGAATTTATTGGGGAATATATTTTTTTCTTTTTATTTATTCTGGATTTTTTTTTAAAACATGTTTATTTTTATTTTTTTAACTTTTTTACTTTGTCCCAGGGTGGGACATCACAGTATTTTATCAGATCGCTGGTGTGACAGTGTGCACAGCACTCTGTCACACCAGCGATCGCACAGGCATAGCGCTTACAGCAGGCACTGAGGAAGTCGCCTCCCTCCAGGACCCCGGCGCCATCTTTGATCCGGGTCTTGGGAGGGAGGAAGCCCTCAGAACAGCGCGATCACATCGCGCTGCTCTGAGGGTCTCAGGGGGGCGCGCAGGGAGCCCCCTCCTGCGCGATGCTCCCCTGTGCCCCCAGTACACCGCAATCATGTTTGATCGTGGTGTGCCAGGGGTTAATGTGCCAGGAGCGGTCCGTGACCGCTCCTGACACACAGTCACGGATGTCAGCTGTGATAATCAGCTGAAACCCGGCGGCGATTAGCTGCTCTCCCCCCGGGAGCGCAGCTGATCGCCTATGACGTACTATCCCGTCCATGGTCAGATTGGCACGGGTTTCATGGACGGGATAGTACGTCTGATGTCAGAGAGGGGTTAATATAGACCTGGTTCATCCTCCTTAAATCCTCCTTTAAATTGTTAATCCCAACATTCAAAGTAACTGCCTATCGAAAAGACAGGTGGATCAGTGATACTTTGTGAATTGGCGAAGGTCCAGCTACTGAGACCCCCACGATCCAGAAAACTAGTCTCTGAAATGCCCCATAGAAATAGAGTGGTTGCCGGGCAATGGGCATGCACTTGATTTCTCTGGCAGTCCAATACAGAATGAATGGATTGTTGTGGTGCTCGAGCATCAGTACAGGATCAGTAATCTACCGTATGTACACAGTGACTGCACCAGCAGAATAGTGAGTGCAGCTCTGGGGTATAATACAGGATGTAACTCAGGATCAGTAATGTAATGTATGTACACAGTGACTGCACCAGCAGAATAGTGAGTGCAGCTCTGGGGGTATAATACAGGATGTAACTCAGGATCAGTAATGTAATGTATGTACACAGTGACTGCACCAGCAGAATAGTGAGTGCAGCTCTGGGGTATAATACAGGATGTAACTCAGGATCAGTAATGTAATATATGTACACAGTGACTGCACCAGCAGAATAGTGAGTGCAGCTCTGGGGAATAATACAGGATGTAACTCAGGATCAGTAATGTAATATATGTACACAGTGACTGCACCAGCGGAATAGTGAGTGCAGCTCTGGGGTATAATACAGGATGTAACTGAGGATCAGTAATGTAATGTATGTACACAGTGACTGCACCAGCAGAATAGTGAGTGCTGCTCTGGGTATAATACAGGATGTAATGCAGGATCAGTAATGTATTGTATGTAAACATTGACTGCACCTGCAGAATAATGAGTGCAGCTCTGGAGTATAATACAGGATGTAACTCAAGATCAATAGAGGATCAGTAATGTAATGTATGTACACAGTGACTGCACCAGCAGAATAGTGAGTGCTGCTCTGGGGTGTAATACAGGATGTAACGCAGGATCAGTAATGTATTGTATGTAAACATTGACTGCACCTGCAGAATAGTGAGTGCAGCTCTGGAGTATAATACAGGATGTAACTCAAGATCAATAGAGGATCAGTAATGTAATGTATGTACACAGTGATTGCACCAGCAGTGCCATCATTCCGGAGCAGAGCAGCGTGCGGTTTGCACGCGCCGTGTGGTGGGACCAGACTGGGAGTAGAAGACGGTGACCGTGGATGGCAGCGGGATGGCGAGGCACAGACTGCAGGTACTGGCAGACCAGTCATGAGGCGGCGGCAGCGACCGAGCAGGGTGAGTAGACTGTCTGTCTGTCTCTCTCTGAGTCTCTCCGATGTCTCCGTGACTCCATCTCCGGTGGCGTGGCGGGCGGTGCGCAAAGAGCCATGACAAGAGGGGGAACATAATCTGGGGGTCGCATGGGGGTACAAATACATTGACGTAATATGTGACCAACCTAATATAAGGGACTGCCTTTGCCACCTTGCTGGAGTAGGTTAGAGTTAGACGGGCACTGACACAGTATCATCTGGTCATTGTCTGAAGATGGATGCACAATAATGGTTAAAAAAAGTTACCAAATGTTTAATAGGTTAGAGTAGAGTAGGGCCCTGCTATAGTCTACCTTGTCATGGTGGCAGGCTTAAAAAATCTTTTGGTCAAAACAAAAGCTGATGGCTTTGTATGTGATATGGTGTTAATGTGTGATTGGTGAGGGCGTGGTGAAGTTTTTCCAAGAAAGGGCAGAGAGATTTTGGAGGGTTTGCATGGTGGAGGAGGAGCTAGGGTGGAGGCGGAACTGGGGGTGGAGCCTGGGCGGAGTCTCAAGGGGGCCCCATAAATTTTGCCAGTATGGGGCCCCGAAATTCCTAGTGGCAGCTCTGACGACGCACGTAGTAACCTCACTGAGCTCAGTGACGCCAGAGGCCTACTCGGCACTGGAAGGCCCAGCACACAGTGAAGCATGCTGAAGAGGATGTGTGTTATGAGGGAAGGCAAAAAGAGGTGTGGAAGACGGGCAGCAGGGGTAAGAGGACAGGTAAGTGGTGAAGTGAGTATTTTTTTTTACATTTTTTACAGCGTCTACGGTTCTGGATGCACAAAGCGAATTGCTAAAAATCAGTAGTTTGGAGAATATGAATTTTTGTAAAATTTGTGGAGAATTCAATTTCACTCAAATAAATTTGCTCATGTCTAACTGTATAATCTCTTTTTTTTTTTCCACTTTAGTTTTTTTTTTCTACTTGTCTTACAAGAGCGAATGTGGAGTTCTAAAGTAAAATGTTCTTTTGTTATACATGGTCTTTGTTGCCCCCTTTGCTTACCTACAGGGTGTAAGAAAGGAGAGAGAGAGGTAGATAGACAGAGAGGCATTAAAATCAAACTGCACAGAGTATATTTTTTAGTCTGTAGCCATAGTGACACCGAAATCTTCAAGGAAGCAGTAGCACAAAATGGATTATGTGCAAAACTGTTTGTTAGAAAAAAAGAATAATTAGTTGTATATCCTTTTAATAAATGATCAACCACATACAGTGGCATGTAAAAGTTTGGGCACATCTGGTCAAAATTAATGTTATTGTGATTAGTTAAGCAAGATGAAGATGAAATGTTCTAAGTTAAAGTAAATTTCCTGGCAGAAAAAAAAATTCATCTTTTACATTTTAAAAATGACTATGCAAAATTTGGGCACCCTGAATGACTAGTACCTAGTTGCACCCACTTTTGATAGTATCATAACTTGTAAACACTTTTTGTAACCTGTAAAGAGTCTTTCAATTCTGGTTTGAGGGATTTTCATCCATTCTTTCTTGGAAAATTCTTGCAGTTCTGTGAGATTCCTGGGTCGTCTTGCATGCACTGCTATTTTGAGGTCCAGCCACAGAATTTCAATGATGTTCTGATCAGGGGACTGTGAGGGTCATTGTAAAATCTTCAGCTTGCCTCTTTTGAGGTAGTCTTTTGTGGAATTTGACGTGTGTTTAGGATCATTATCCATTTGTAGAAGCCATCTTTTTTACAACTTCAACTTTTTTACAGATGGTGTTATGTTTGCATCAAGAATTTGTTGACATTTAATTGAATCTATTCTTTTCTCTACCCATGAAATGTTACCAATGTCATTGGCAGCAACACAACCCCAAAGCATGATTGATCTACCCCCATGCTAAATGGTTGGCAAAATATTATTTTCCTGAAATTCTGTGTCCTTTTCTCTTCACACATACCTTCGATCATTGTGGCCAAAAAGTTCTATTTTAACCTCATCGGTTTACAGGACTTGTTTCCAAAATGCATCAGGCTTGTTTAGATGTTCTTTTGCATACTTGTGACACTGAATTTTATGGTGGGACCGCAGGAGAGGTTTTCTTCTGATGACTCTTCAATGAAGGCCATATTTGTGTAGGTGTATCTGAACAGTATAACAATTTACCACAACTACAGAGTCTGCTAAATCTTTCTGACTTTGCAGTCAAGTGAGGGTTGTGATTTGCCTCTCTAGAATTCCAAGAAGCAGCTCTCACTAAAATTAAGCTTGGTCTTTCAGACCTTATCTTGACCTCCACTGTTCCTGTTAATTGCTATTTATTAATTACAATTTGACCTGAGGAAAGGGAAACTTAAAGAAACTTAAAAATTTACTATCTTCTTATAGCCTTTTCCTGCTTTGTGGGCCTCCATCATTTTCATTTTTAGAGGTCTAAGCAGCTGCTTAGAAGAACCTATGGCTACTGTTTTTTGGTACAAGGTTAGAGGAGGCTGGGTTTTTATAAAGCTGGGAAATTTGCATCACCTGGCCTTTCCTAACGATGATAGTGAACAAGTTGAAAAAGTCATAGCCCTAAGAGGATAATTAAGGTCTGAAACTTTGCTAAAAGTTATCTGAGCACACAAGTCTTCGACTTTTGCATCGGCCCATTTTCCTTTTTGTAATTTTTAAAATGCAAAAGCTGACAATATATATATTTTTTACCTAAAATACAAAGGAAATGTCATCTTTACCTTTAGCCCTTTTCAAGATCATTTCATCCTCAACTTCCTTAACTGTTCACAATAATAGTAATGCCACTGTATGTTTGTAGTCAGTTACACATCAGTAAAGCCATTTTTAGTGTTGAGCGATACGATACTGCAAATATCGGGTATCGGCCGATATTAGCTGTATCGGGCTTTCGATTCCGAGTACCGATATTTTCGTCATATCGGATACCGGAATCGGATTTGTCACTGTCACTGTGAGTGTCCGTCGGTCGGGTCTGTCAGGAGTCAGCGGCACTTACCTGGCAGAAGATCTCCGGCGGTCACGTCCTGGACTGCTTGATGGCCGCCATTATCTTCTCCCTGGCGGTCACATGCAGTTTTTTCGCGATAACTGCAGTGACTGCAGGGTAATCCCGGCCGTAAACCAGTCCGATGACGTCACCGCCGGGGAAGCAGGTAATCAGCTGTGCTGCGCCGGGATGACAGGCTCTGCCTGCCTGCCTGCCTCTGATGTCATTCTGATGTAGCAGAGCTGGATCATCGTGGGACACTCGTTACTATGGACTGCGTCGGACAGGTGGTATACTGCTGTTTTTTTTTTTCATTTTTTTACAGGAGATCGATGGCGTCGCAGGATGAGACTGTAATAAAAGTAATGAAAACTGTGTTGTGTTTTTTATTAAATTAAAAAACTTTTTTATGAACATTCACCCATCCGGGTACATCAACAATTTAACTATTTACATACAGGGACCCTGTCCGGGTTATTTATAATTCTTTGGCAGGGGTTGTACCACCTGGTACTCTTCTGATGCTTGCCAAACATCCGAGACACCAAGGACCACCAGGACCTGATGACGTCGTGTGGCCTGTACAGTCAAGTCGTGACCCGCTATCTGTGTCTGTGTGGCCACCTCTTTCATCTCCCTCCGGGTCTGGAGCCCTATGTCCCGGACTGAACGAACCCCAGGGGGCCTAACAGGCGCCGGGTACGGGCCAGCTATCATTATCATGTCCATAGCTGGGGCTGCTGAGGAGACCACTGAGGGAGGCTGGGGAGATTTACGGCGTGGGGTGGGCACTTGTGCAGAGGCCTGGATGTGGGAGGCTGAAGGCTCCGAGGGTCTCACAGGTTCCTGACACTCTGGGGACCAGGGGTCGAACCTGGTGACATTTAGGGCATACCATCCATTGTAACCCCAGTGTCGGGTGTAAGTTACCAAGTCTCCTGGCAACAGGTCCCTCCCCGGGTGTCCTTCTGGGAGGTGAGTCTCCACGTCCCGCCGGGTCACAAACACTTCTAAATAAAGTCCAGGCTCCTGGATGAAGCCCCAACCAGCTTTCAATTTAAAGCTCCGTACTGCACCCTTACGCCGCGGCTCCCTCAGGGTTCCTTTATCTTTTCTCATCCGGTCCTTATCTGCCCGGTCCTTCTCGATGTGACGTTGGCGAAGCTTCTGGGATTCGCGCTGCTCCCTTTGTCGCTCGGCTTCTCTCTCCCGACGTCTACACTCTTCCTCCTGACGCCGGTTGTAATTCTCCTCCACCAGCATCTCCATGTCTCCACCATCAAACTGCAGCTTACGATGTCCGGTTTGCGGCAGCTCTCCTGGCGCCCGACAGTCCTGGCGGCGGTCACCTGCGGAGGAAGCAGCCGGCTCTGGAACAGATGACAGTCGGGGCTCCGGTACAGACAGGTAGACCTCTGGTGCCTGCGTGGCCTCCTCCATGAGGACGGGTGTCGCTTCTTCTGTCTCAGCGACGGGGGCAGACAGCGGGATCTGGGGTGCTGCCGGTGCAGCGTTTTTTGCAGGAACGGGTGCCTCCACTGCGACAACGTCAACACATTGCAAGGGCTGGGATGCCCGCACGGACTCCTCTACTAGAACGGGTGCCTCACCTTCCGGTACAGACATTTCAGGTAAGAGGGATTGGCGCCGCTCCAAGTTTAGTTTTAGGGCACGCCAGCTGGCTTCCATCCTGGCGACCTCCTCCCGGTGCCGGGCCAGGCCTCTTAGGGTATCCTCCGCTTCTTGCAGCGTAGGAGGGTTTCCAGTCCGGGTGCCCAACGGTGGTTCCGTGGCGATCGGGTCGCTTCCGTGGGGGGAGAACTCTGACTGCTCCATCCCTTCACACTTCTGCTCGTGTCCATTAGCCATCTCTGCCAAGTCACATGTGTCATTAGCATCTGGAGAGGGCCCCTCTTTTGTAGGGAGGCGGGACCTTCTCACACTGAGGAGGATGAGGAGGCGGAACTCAAGAGCTGTGGGGCACGATCTTACATTGCAGTACCATTTAGAGTGGTCGGCCATCGTTTTCGCGCCACTGAGTGAGTGTACACCCACGAAGAGCACGCCCTTCTTCTTCACCAGTGCCTCGTCGTGACGCAGATATGGCGGAAATATGGCAAATACATTCTCTGATGATTTTAGCAATTCTCAAGCACAAAACCAGTTCAATTCAGGCACACAGGACTCGCTTATAGCGAGCTACAGAATCCTGTTCGTGACGCCCAAGTTGAGTCGCACAGAGCCAGAGGTTTTGGGGGTACTCGGCACCGAGCCCGTCGACTTCTATGGGGTATGTCACGGCTTTACCCGGCAATTGAATCAGAGTCTATTTTACTATGTAGAAGTGTATAAACTATAAATATATGTATATATATATGTCACAATGACATGTATATATATATATATGTATTCTATGTGTGTATATTTTGTGTTTACAACGAAAGAAAGTGTTTTTTTAGTTGCGATATTTTGTTCCCATAGACTTACATGGGACTTCCGGTATCAGAATCGGATATCGACGATATTTAGTGATATCGGCGATACCATTCCGATCCAATATTTTTAGATATCGAGCAGTATCGCTCAACACTAGCCATTTTACTACATGCATACATCATGAAAAAGGAGACCTGGACAACATTTCTGAATATCATACATTGAAGCACTGCATCTAAGAAACATTTTCAGGACTGAACCTGAGGTTCTTATTTAAAATGTTGATATGTTCATAAGCCAACTGCCACAATATGGCAACCTGTCTAAGCTGCCTAAGGGGGTCCATATTCTATAATATGCAACGCTACACAGCGAACACCACCCCCACTATTCATTCTTGTAGGGGGAGAAACCCAGGTGTCCAACAGCACATATGTTCCCATCCAAAGACTCCATGTACATTGACTCTTTCAATGATTGCAGAAGAAGGATACAATTGTTGTATATTTGTAAGAAATTGTAATCACTTAATTTCAAGAATAGATTATGATGAATCATGGCCAAGGCCAGAAGAGAATAAGAGCTCGGCTCCCAATGTGATCCATTACTACGGGTATGTTCCCACGGTCAGTAAACGCTGCGGGTTGAACGCTGCGTACATTCGCAGTGTCCAACCTGGAAGTTACAGCATAGTGGATGGGATTTGAAGAAATCCCATCTCCACGATGTGTGCACCTGCACCCGCGGCTTCCCTGTGGAGACGCACATGCGGCGCATCTTTCCAGACTGAAGCATGTCTATTTATCTTGCGCAGACGCTCAGTCTCCACAAGATAAATGTCCCCGTACAATGTATTGGATGCGGTGATTCCACACGGTTCAATGAACACATGCGGAATCACCTGCTTTCAAAAGCCGGCAGCGCTTTGGCCGCAGCGGAAATGTACTGCGTCCAAAGCACTGCCTAATACTGAACGTGGGAACATACCCTAAGATATTTGTATGCATCTACTGTATTACATCTGCACTTGATATCTAATACAATTATATATCCTTACTATAATATTATTCCTGGATAGTTAAGGGGAGGCAGAACAGACAATAGCCATATAATCAATCATTATGTCGGAAGTTCTTGACAAGTCTAACAATACTCCGTCTCCAGGGCTGAGGATGGGTTATAAAGGGCTCAGAAGTCATATTGTTGATGATACAAATGCTAACTTGGCAGTTTTCTCTATAATTGTAGGGGGCTTTCTAAATTCCCACAGTATTGCATCACAAACAGCGTGGAAAATCCTCACAATTTATTAACAATTTGTGCTAGGCTTGCATATCAACTGCACAGTTTCCCTGCATTGCCGCTTGAAATACAAATGTATCCTGATTAGGGTTGAGCGATACTTTCCGATATCCAAAAGTATCGGAATCGGAATGGTATCGCCGATACCCAAAAAATATCGGCGATACCCGATACCGATACCGGAAATCCAATGTAAGTCTATGGGAACAAAATATCGGAATTAAAAAAAACCCATTCTTGCCTTGTTGGTTAATTGTACATGAAGGAAAACAACAAAGAGTAATGTAGAATGTATTGGGGAAGGTTGAGGAGACATTAAAGGCATAGATGTTTAACACAATCAAATGGAATAGCATAAATATTTTTTTTTTTTAAAGATGTTCGGATTGACGAAGAAATTGACAATGTTGTTAACGTTTTTTCTATTTTGGCAAATATGTATATTTCACAACTTCCATGCTCTTCACCTTTTTAACTTTTGACACACTTTCTCCTTCATAATCTTCAGCAGCATCATCTTTTTCATCAAATTATTCTTCATCTTCACCTTCTTTATCTTCTTCTTAAACTTCTTGCTATTCATCTTTTTGTTAACATTACTCATATTCTTCTTATTAAACTATTATTCTTCTTCATATTGTACTTCATCTTCTTCATCATATTCTTATTTGTGACAGAGATTCCTGTACTTGTAATCTGTCAAAGTATGAATTTTTCATCCTTCCGTTCTTGCTGTCACAAAAGATTTAAATTACAACAGTATTTGTCCGTGTTCAGTTTAGCCTGCAGCAGCAGGCATTTTCCAGGGGCACCACGAGGAGGAACGGACTCACCCCCATACACTGCTTAGTCTTCTTCTGCTTAGAATTTAGAGCATATATTTTGCTCTTCATTTTGATCTTATACTTCATGTTCTTCTGCTTTTTGATCTTCTGCTTATTGTTCTTCTGTCTCTTGTTCTGTATCTTGTAGTTTGTCGTAACCTTCTTTTTCCTGTTGGTGATCTTCTTCTGGGTAATCTTATATTTCTTCTTTGTGATGGTGTTCAGGCTGGTTGGCTTGATGCTCGTCGTCCTTGGGGTCGTCATCTTCTTCGGGGTGGTCTTTAGGGTCGTCTAACTTCCGAGAACCAGTTGACGTTACTGGAACCCGGACGGGTAGCAGAAGGTACAAGAGCCAATGCAAGTAACGAGGACCAGCTGACTGTGCTGGAACCCGGAGGGGCAGCAGAAGGAAAAGAGCCAATGGCACAACCGAGGACCAGCTGACGTTACTGGGACACGGTTACTAAGCAGGAGGTACCTGTGCTCCAAAGCACTACCAAGGACCAGCAGACGTTGCTGGAACTCGGATACCGAGATGGAGGCACCTAGGCCAAAGGCACTGCGGAGAACCAGCTGACGGTACTGGAACCCGGACGGGTAGCAGAAGGTACAAGAGCCAATGCAAGTAACGAGGACCAGCTGACTGTGCTGGAACCCGGAGGGGCAGCAGAAGGAAAAGAGCCAATGGCACAACCGAGGACCAGCTGACGTTACTGGGACACGGTTACTAAGCAGGAGGTACCTGTGCTCCAAAGCACTACCAAGGACCAGCAGACGTTGCTGGAACTCGGATACCGAGATGGAGGCACCTAGGCCAAAGGCACTGCGGAGAACCAGCTGACGGTACTGGAACCCGGACGGGTAGCAGAAGGTACAAGAGCCAATACAAGTAACGAGGACCAGCTGACTGTGCTGGAACCCGGAGGGGCAGCAGAAGGAAAAGAGCCAATGGCACAACCGAGGACCAGCTGACGTTACTGGGACACGGTTACTAAGCAGGAGGTACCTGTGCTCCAAAGCACTACCAAGGACCAGCAGACGTTGCTGGAACTCGGATACCGAGATGGAGGCACCTAGGCCAAAGGCACTGCGGAGAACCAGCTGACGGTACTGGAACCCGGACGGGTAGCAGAAGGTACAAGAGCCAATGCAAGTAACGAGGACCAGCTGACTGTGCTGGAACCCGGAGGGGCAGCAGAAGGAAAAGAGCCAATGGCACAACCGAGGACCAGCTGACGTTACTGGGACACGGTTACTAAGCAGGAGGTACCTGTGCTCCAAAGCACTACCAAAGACCAGCAGACGTTGCTGGAACTCGGATACCGAGATGGAGGCACCTAGGCCAAAGGCACTGCAGAGAACCAGCTGACGGTACTGGAACCCGGACGGGTAGCAGAAGGTACAAGAGCCAATGCAAGTAACGAGGACCAGCTGACTGTGCTGGAACCCGGAGGGGCAGCAGAAGGAAAAGAGCCAATGGCACAACCGAGGACCAGCTGACGTTACTGGGACACGGTTACTAAGCAGGAGGTACCTGTGCTCCAAAGCACTACCAAGGACCAGCAGACGTTGCTGGAACTCGGATACCGAGATGGAGGCACCTAGGCCAAAGGCACTGCGGAGAACCAGCTGACGGTACTGGAACCCGGACGGGTAGCAGAAGGTACAAGAGCCAATGCAAGTAACGAGGACCAGCTGACTGTGCTGGAACCCGGAGGGGCAGCAGAAGGAAAAGAGCCAATGGCACAACCGAGGACCAGCTGACGTTACTGGGACACGGTTACTAAGCAGGAGGTACCTGTGCTCCAAAGCACTACCAAGGACCAGCAGACGTTGCTGGAACTCGGATACCGAGATGGAGGCACCTAGGCCAAAGGCACTGCGGAGATCCAGCTGACGGTACTGGAACCCGGACGGGTAGCAGAAGGTACAAGAGCCAATGCAAGTAACGAGGACCAGCTGACTGTGCTGGAACCCGGAGGGGCAGCAGAAGGAAAAGAGCCAATGGCACAACCGAGGACCAGCTGACGTTACTGGGACACGGTTACTAAGCAGAAGGTACCTGTGCTCCAAAGCACTACCAAGGACCAGCAGACGTTGCTGGAACTCGGTTACCGAGATGGAGGCACCTAGGCCAAAGGCACTGCGGAGAACCAGCTGACGGTACTGGAACCCGGACGGGTAGCAGAAGGTACCCATGGAAATTTAAGATGACAGGCCGCGAGCCGGCCGCAGTTACCGAATCCCACAGTACTACAGTGGGTGATTGTCCTATTGTCACAACGGAAACAGCCTTTATTTGCATATCCCGCAGCACACATAGGAAGCACCTAAACTCCAAGCACCATAGAGTCGGCTAACCTGACCGCAACACGACAGGACAACTTATTGGAGGCTAAGTGACGTTTACACTGACAGGAAACAGATGGCGTGCTGTAACCAGTCTGGGCAGGAGTGAGTACCCGTGCCAATGGCACTTCCGAGCAACAACTGGCAGTGTTGTAGCCCAGGGATGAGATGAGAACATGGTGGAGGCAGCAGGACTTTTTGCCGTTCACACAGCAGGGGAACAGCTGACATTACTGAACCCCAGTAACACAGGAGCAAGTGTTCACTGTGCTAACAGCACTTCCGAGCAACAACTGGCAGTGTTGTAGCCCAGGGATGAGATGAGAACATGGTGGAGGCAGCAGGACTTTTTGCCGTTCACACAGCAGGGGAACAGCTGACATTACTGAACCCCAGTAACACAGGAGCAAGTGTTCACTGTGCTAACAGCACTTCGAGCAACAACTGGCGGTGTTGTAGCCCAGGGATGAGATGAGAACATGGTGGAGGCAGCAGGACTTTTTGCCGTTCACACAGCAGGGAACAGCTGACATTACTGAACCCCAGTAACACAGGAGCAAGTGTTCACTGTGCTAACAGCACTTCCGAGCAACAACTGGCAGTGTTGTAGCCCAGGGATGAGATGAGAACATGGTGGAGGCAGCAGGACTTTTTGCCGTTCACACAGCAGGGGAACAGCTGACATTACTGAACCCCAGTAACACAGGAGCAAGTGTTCACTGTGCTAACAGCACTTCCGAGCAACAACTGGCGGTGTTGTAGCCCAGGGATGAGATGAGAACATGGTGGAGGCAGCAGGACTTTTTGCGTTCACACAGCAGGGGAACAGCTGACATTACTGAACCCCAGTAACACAGGAGCAAGTGTTCACTGTGCTAACAGCACTTCCGAGCAACAACTGGCGGTGTTGTAGCCCAGGGATGAGATGAGAACATGGTGGAGGCAGCAGGACTTTTTGCCGTTCACACAGCAGGGGAACAGCTGACATTACTGAACCCCAGTAACACAGGAGCAAGTGTTCACTGTGCTAACAGCACTTCCGAGCAACAACTGGCGGTGTTGTAGCCCAGGGATGAGATGAGAACATGGTGGAGGCAGCAGGACTTTTTGCCGTTCACACAGCAGGGGAACAGCGGACATTACTGAACCCCAGTAACACAGGAGCAAGTGTTCACTGTGCTAACAGCACTTCCGAGCAACAACTGGCGGTGTTGTAGCCCAGGGATGAGATGAGAACATGGTGGAGGCAGCAGGACTTTTTGCCGTTCACACAGCAGGGGAACAGCTGACATTACTGAACCCCAGTAACACAGGAGCAAGTGTTCACTGTGCTAACAGCACTTCCGAGCAACAACTGGCAGTGTTGTAGCCCAGGGATGAGATGAGAACATGGTGGAGGCAGCAGGACTTTTTGCCGTTCACACAGCAGGGGAACAGCTGACATTACTGAACCCCAGTAACACAGGAGCAAGTGTTCACTGTGCTAACAGCACTTACGAACAACAACTGGCAGTGTTGTAGCCCAGGGATGAGATGAGAACATGGTGGAGGCAGCAGGACTTTTTGCCGTTCACACAGCAGGGGAACAGCTGACATTACTGAACCCCAGTAACACAGGAGCAAGTGTTCACTGTGCTAACAGCACTTCCGAGCAACAACTGGCGGTGTTGTAGCCCAGGGATGAGAAGAGAACAGGGTGGAGGCAGCAGGACTTTTTGCCGTTCACACAGCAGGGGAACAGCTGACATTACTGAACCCCAGTAACACAGGAGCAAGTGTTCACTGTGCTAACAGCACTTCCGAGCAACAACTGGCAGTGTTGTAGCCCAGGGATGAGATGAGAACATGGTGGAGGCAGCAGGACTTTTTGCCGTTCACACAGCAGGGGAACAGCTGACATTACTGAACCCCAGTAACACAGGAGCAAGTGTTCACTGTGCTAACAGCACTTCCGAGCAACAACTGGCGGTGTTGGAGCCCAGGGTGAAGGAGGATGTTTAAATACTAGATCAAGTATTTTCCTTGTTACGTGTCAATTAAAAATGTCTATACTCCAAACAAGAGAAATATAACCTTTAGTACCATAAGATGATGATTTTACTTAAAAAAATATATGTAAATTAATAATTTACAAACATAAACGCATACATTAACATGTTGAAAAGCAATGCAAACCACAATTAAAAGAGGTTAAATAATCTGCTATACGGTTTAAAATAAAAGCATACAAGTACATATCAGAATCCATTAATGATGGCTAACTAACAGTATGTACACCATTTTTATTGTGTAGACAATGAATGGCTGACTTAAAAACATAATCAGCATTACAAGTTATCTTTGACATTCATAAAACTTTACATTTGGTGAATAATATCACTAAAATTTTTTTAAAAATATCTAAAATTTCCATCATGTAATACTGATAATATGTGCCAATCATTTATATTAACAAACAAAAAATTTAAAAAGTGCATAATGCATAGTGAAAACAGATATTTTGTGAATGACTGTGGACTTGCAAGCATGACAATGGATAGATAAGGTATATATAGATGAGACTGCATAGCCACAGATGGTGAATGGCGATGTAATACTGTACCTCAATAAAGTGTGCGTTACTACTACATCCTTTTTTTATATAGCTTTATAAAAGGTTACGTGCATGTATGGTTGCGCCTTTGTTTGGACGCACAGACTGGCTTCCTGCTGTGACGCGTTGGGTATTGGAGCGTCTGTACGTCTTATGACGCAGACTAACATTCACGGTGCGCATCGTTCATCATCGCAAGCGTACCGACAACACAAAGGCGTTGTCATGACTGCTTTACTCAGTAAACATGCACCTATGATGAAACATACACGCATGTGCCCTATTACATAACAAGCTACAAGAAAAACGAGTGTGAGGTGTGACACAGCTGTTTTGTTAAGGTACAGTATTATATCGACATTGTACAGATGTCGCTATTCAGTCTGATAAATATATATCATTCACGTATTCTATCAGTTGTCGTTCTTTCAGCACCACTTACAGGTATATATTTTGCTATTGTGACTATGCACTATTGACTTTACCAAGGTAATGCATGATTTTTGGTAGCGATTATCATGTTTACATGAAGGACCTTTATGATATGGGCTGTTAACTTTCTAATCAAATATGTATTTTTTAAAATCACACAAATATAAGTAATGTTGAAGAGGACTATTCCTACATGCATTGTTTGCACAATATTACAGGTGTACATCACGTCCCTTAATCAACATTGGATTATTATATTTACTTGTATGCTTTTATTTCAAAGGCAAGAACACTGAAGTATAACCTTCGCACTGCAGCAGTTGTCAAAGTTCAACCCACATTATGCACTTCCAACATTGCAGCATTTGAGTGATCATGATGTGAGTTGGATTTGTCTAAGCTATGGAGTGACAAGGTTGACCATCAGTATCCTATAGCATAAGTAGGCTTTTGTGTTTGCATTTGTTTTCGACATGTGCATATCTGTAATAATATGTCACACAATTATTTTGTTACAGATTTGTGACAAAGACTAATCATTTTATGGTTTGAAAGTTGACGTTTCAAATGTTTACAGCTTAGAAATCACGGTGTAGCTTCATATCTATGTGTAGCACTAGACACTTTGAGATGTCATGTTTTTTCACCATGATTAGGTAGCTAGCAGTAATTTTTGCCAGACACACAGCAGGGGAACAGCAGGCGTTACTGAACCCCACAAACACATCAGCGATTGTTTTCATCTGTGCATCTAACACTTCTGAGCATCAACTGGCGCTGTTGAAGCCCAGGGTCAAGGAGGGTGTAGGCAGAGGCCTAGTATGAGACGTTTGAAGTTGAAGTTGTAGTTAGCAGCAGTAATTTTTGCCAGACACACAGCAGGGGAACAGCAGGCGTTACTGAACCCCACAAACACATCAGCGATTGTTTTCATCTGTGCATCTAACACTTCTGAGCAGCAACTGGCGCTGTTGAAGCCCAGGGTCAAGGAGGGTGTAGGCAGAGGCCTAGTATGAGACGTTTGAAGTTGAAGTTGTAGTTATGTCACGCGGTCTTATGATATGTGTACGATGTCAGTAAACTATTCTTAAAAGAACAACACTCTATACAACATATAGATTAGCAACATCAGCATGTAAATATAGAATAGATTTACCTGACACGATATCCGTTGAACTCAGGGTTAATCTTGAGGACTTGATAGACTGTCACAGGAAAGAGGAGGACCGGGGGTCTAACCTGACCCTAAACTGGGGTCCTAACTAATCCCTCACCTTGGAGGTACTGATAATGGTTCAGAGGTCCAAGTCTCCAGCCTAACCCTGTCTCCTATCAGTCCCTGAACCCTGTAATCAGTCCTAAGAAGGATACTGATTACCACCAAAGGAATATGGGCTGATCTCTGCTAAATACACAGATTAGACATATTAGACAGACTGGAGAAAACACAGACTTGCATACACACTCAAACACAGAAGGAACATAAATGATCTGGGATATTAAACTCTAAGCAAGGTGAGCTTAAAACAACTAAGGAGCTCTTTAACTTAAGTCTATACAGATACAATCCTATCTGTGGTCTGCATGAAGAATTTCACTGGCAACTCCCAACACAGACAACCAGAGATTTAAAGGAAACCAATCAACAAATAATTAATTGCAGCTGGGAGAAACTGCACCCAGTCCCAGAACTGAGCACAGACAGAATTAACTCCCTAACTGCCAAACACAAAGAAACAGCAACTCAGCTGTGAGAAGTCAGAATGTGCAACCGCGACGATCTTCGTGGCAATGCACACATGACAGTACCCCCCCTTCTACGAGGGGCCTCCGGACCCTCAGGGCCAGGTTTGCCCGGGTGAGTTCTGTGGAAGGTCCGCACCAAACGATCTGCGTTAATGTCAGACGCAGGAACCCACGTCCTCTCCTCTGGACCATACCCCTTCCAATGCACCAAGTACTGAAGGGACCGGCGATTCAGACGTGAGTCAATGATCTTTGACACTTGAAACTCCAAGTTACCATTGACCACCACTGGAGGAGGAGGTAGAGGTGATGGTATGACTGGTGCCACGTACCTCTTAAGTAATGACTTGTGGAACACATTATGGATTTTAAACGTAGGAGGGAGGTCCAGACGAAATGCCACAGGATTAATTATGGAACTGATCCTGTACGGCCCGATGAATCTGGGGCCCAGCTTCCAGGAGGGAACTTTAAGTTTTATATTCCTGGTAGACAACCATACCAGATCGTTCACATTAAGATCTGGACCAGAAACTCTCCTCCTATCAGCCATACGTTTATAACGGTTCCCCATAGCACTCAGATTATTCAATACACCTCTCCACACTGAAGCAAGTGACGACGAGAAACGCTCCTCCTCAGGAACCCCAGAAGGGACCCCCCCATTGAATGTACAAAACTGGGGATGAAAACCATATGCCCCAAAAAACGGGGACTTACCAGTGGACTCGCTCCGCCTGTTGTTAAGAGCGAACTCTGCCAGAGGCAAGAAAGAAGACCAGTCCTCCTGGTTCTCTGAGACAAAACACCGAAGATAAGTCTCTAGGCTTTGATTCAGACGCTCTGTCTGACCATTGGTCTGCGGATGAAAAGCCGAGGAAAATGACAATTGCATCCCCCGACGTAAACAAAATGCCCTCCAAAACTTGGACACAAACTGAGACCCCCTATCTGACACCACATCAGAAGGCAACCCATGAAGTCTCACAATCTCCCCAATGAACACCTGCGCCAGAGTTTTAGCATTAGGGAGGGCAGGAAGAGCAATGAAATGTGCCATCTTACTGAACCTGTCAACAACCACCAGTATGACAGTCTTCCCTGACGACTGAGGAAGGTCCGTGATGAAGTCCATAGACAAATGAGTCCATGGACGCTCCGGAAGTTTCAAGGGTAAGAGGGTCCCAGACGGACGGGTATGAGGGGTCTTAGAGCGAGCACAAACCCCACAGGACGCGACAAAAGTTAAAACATCTTTATTAACGTTAGGCCACCAAAACCGGCGAGAAAGGAGATCTAAAGTAGCCTTACTCCCTGGATGTCCTGCTAAAGCAGAATTATGATGTGCCTCAATAACCTTTTGTCTCAACTGATTTGGGACAAACAGTCTCCCTGGAGGTCCTGCAGGGGCGTCCCCCTGAGCCTCTAACACCTCCTCCTCAAGCTCAGAACATACAGCCGACACTACCACCCCCTCCTGAAGGATAGGAATCGGGTCATCCATTTTCCCGGCCCCTGGAAACTGCGAGACAAGGCATCCGCCTTAACATTCTTAGATCCAGGGCGATAAGTGACAACAAAATTAAACCTGGTAAAAAACAACGACCATCGAGCTTGTCTGGAATTCAGACGCTTAGCAGATTCCAAATACAGCAGGTTCTTGTGATCAGTAATGACGGTGACCGGGTGGACTGCCCCCTCCAAAAAGTGACGCCATTCTTCAAAAGCCAACTTAATGGCCAAAAGTTCCCTATTGCCGATATCATAATTCCTTTCGGCGGACGACAATTTTTTAGAAAAGAAAGCGCACGGATGCCATTTACCAGGGGACGGACCCTGGGACAATATTGCACCCACCCCTACGTCAGACGCGTCCACCTCCACAACGAACGGCTGTGATGCATCTGGTTGGATGAGAACGGGTGCCGAAGCAAAACATTTTTTCAAAGAGGAAAAAGCTTGGCAAGCTTTGTCCGACCATTTAGAAAAATCCGTCCTTTTCTCGTCATGTCAGTGAGAGGTTTGACAACAGATGAGAAATTACAAATAAATTTCCGGTAGTAGTTAGCAAACCCCAGAAAACGCTGCAGAGCCTTAAGATCCTCTGGCTGATCCCATTCAAGCACCGCTCTCACCTTTTCAGGGTCCATACGGAAACCGGAGGCTGACACCAAGAAACCCAAAAACTGAAGTTCCTGTACGGCGAATACACACTTTTCCAGTTTGGCGTATAGTTTATTGTCTCGCAAGATCTGCAACACCTGTCTCACATGCTCCTGGTGAGACACAAGATCTGGTGAGTAAATTAAAATGTCATCCAAATATACGACCACAAACAGCCCCACCAGATGACGAAAAATGTCATTAACAAAATGTTGGAACACTGCTGGTGCAGTAGTCAGACCAAAAGGCATGACAAGGTTCTCATAATGTCCCTCCGGCGTGTTAAACGCCGTTTTCCACTCATCCCCCTCTTTTATCCTAATCAGATTATACGCCCCCCTGAGATCCAATTTAGAGAACCATTTGGCGCCAACAATTTGATTGAAGAGATCAGGAATCAGAGGGAGTGGATACGGATCTCGAACAGTAATCCGATTAAGTTCGCGGAAATCCAAGCAAGGGCGTAGGCCTCCATCTTTTTCTTTCACAAAGAAGAACCCCGCGGCCACTGGGGAAGATGAAGGTCTAATATGCCCTTTGGCCAGACTCTCCGAAATATAATCTTTCATAGCCTGCCTCTCAGGACCAGAAAGGTTATATAACCTAGCTTTAGGTAACTTAGCATCAGGAAGTAAATTAATAGAGCAGTCATACACGCGATGAGGAGGCAACTCCTGACACCCCTCCTCAGAGAACACATCCCCAAAGTCCTCCAAAAAAAGAGGCAAAGTACTAGGCACGACCGCACTGATGACTGTGTTCATGCAGTTACTTTTGCAAAACTCCCCCCATTGGCTTATATCTCTGGACTGCCAATTAATCACAGGGTTATGTTTAACCAACCAAGGAAGTCCCAACACAATAGGAGTAGGTAGACCCTCCAACACATAACAAGATAATAGTTCCCTATGTATTGCCCCTACCCGAAGGTCAATGTTATGAACCTCATGAACAAAGCTACCTTGGCCGAGAGGCCTGGCGTCAATGGAGAATATAGGGATCGGTTTGACCAATACACTCAGATGCATACCTTGAGCCTGAGCAAACTGAGCGTCAACCAGATTAGCCCCGGACCCACTATCAAGAAGAACAGAAAATCTCTCCACTCTCGTACCAACCACCACCTCCACTGGTACAAGGAACTGAGAAGAACTAGCGGACGAAATACATACTCCCAGGTTGTCGTCCACCACACAACCTGGGATTAACAGTTTTCCGGCGACTTTTTGCTCAACAAAGCACGGGATGGACATCCCCCAACAAAATGTCCCTCTTTCCCGCAGAAGAAACACCTTCTAGTCCTGCGGCGTACCGCCAATCCCCTCCTACGAAATGATGTCCCTCCCAACTGCATAGGCTCCTCCGAACAGACAAGGGGAACCTCAACATAAGGGACTTTAGTAGTAGGTGGAGTAACAACAGGGGGCGGAGTTACCTCGCACCTCTCCCGGAGCCGTCTATCAGTACGGATAGCTAGGGCCATAGCAGCCTCCAGTGATGGAGGAGAATCATACTGAGCCAAAACGTCCTTTAATTTGTCAGAAAGCCCATGACAAAACTGGCTTCTAAGAGCTGGGTCATTCCACTGAGTATCTGTGGCCCATCTACGGAACTCAGAAGCAAATTCCTCCGCCGGACGATCTCCCTGCTGTATCTTACGTAATTTTGTCTCAGCAAGAGGACCCGATCTGGGTCATCATATACCAAACCCAGGGCAGTAAAAAATCGATCTACTGACTGTAGAGCCGGGGATCCCGGAGGAAGGGAGAAGGCCCAGGATTGAGGGTCCCCTTGTAGGAGCGAGATAACAATTCCCACTCTCTGCTCCTCACTCCCTGATGATCGAGGCCGAAGCCGAAAATACAATTTACATGCTTCCCTGAAGGTAAAAAATTTGTCTCGCCCACCAGTGAACCTGTCCGGGAGAGCTACTTTAGGTTCAAATCTGGGTTGCTCCGAGGGAGACAAAACTTTGGACTTAATGTCCGTCAGCTCCATGGATAATCCCTGCAACTGCAGAGCCAGCTGGGCTACTGGATCCATGGCAACTGGGAATAATTTTATAGGCCAGTGAAAATGTCACGCGGTCTTATGATATGTGTACGATGTCAGTAAACTATTCTTAAAAGAACAACACTCTATACAACATATAGATTAGCAACATCAGCATGTAAATATAGAATAGATTTACCTGACACGATATCCGTTGAACTCAGGGTTAATCTTGAGGACTTGATAGACTGTCACAGGAAAGAGGAGGACCGGGGGTCTAACCTGACCCTAAACTGGGGTCCTAACTAATCCCTCACCTTGGAGGTACTGATAATGGTTCAGAGGTCCAAGTCTCCAGCCTAACCCTGTCTCCTATCAGTCCCTGAACCCTGTAATCAGTCCTAAGAAGGATACTGATTACCACCAAAGGAATATGGGCTGATCTCTGCTAAATACACAGATTAGACATATTAGACAGACTGGAGAAAACACAGACTTGCATACACACTCAAACACAGAAGGAACATAAATGATCTGGGATATTAAACTCTAAGCAAGGTGAGCTTAAAACAACTAAGGAGCTCTTTAACTTAAGTCTATACAGATACAATCCTATCTGTGGTCTGCATGAAGAATTTCACTGGCAACTCCCAACACAGACAACCAGAGATTTAAAGGAAACCAATCAACAAATAATTAATTGCAGCTGGGAGAAACTGCACCCAGTCCCAGAACTGAGCACAGACAGAATTAACTCCCTAACTGCCAAACACAAAGAAACAGCAACTCAGCTGTGAGAAGTCAGAATGTGCAACCGCGACGATCTTCGTGGCAATGCACACATGACAAGTTAGCAGCAGTAATTTTTGCCAGACACACAGCAGGGGAACAGCAGGCGTTACTGAACCCCACAAACACATCAGCGATTGTTTTCATCTGTGCATCTAACACTTCTGAGCAGCAACTGGCGCTGTTGAAGCCCAGGGTCAAGGAGGGTGTAGGCAGAGGCCTAGTATGAGACGTTTGAAGTTGAAGTTGTAGTTAGCAGCAGTAATTTTTGCCAGACACACAGCAGGGGAACAGCAGGCGTTACTGAACCCCACAAACACATCAGCGATTGTTTTCATCTGTGCATCTAACACTTCTGAGCAGCAACTGGCGCTGTTGAAGCCCAGGGTCAAGGAGGGTGTAGGCAGAGGCCTAGTATGAGACGTTTGAAGTTGAAGTTGTAGTTAGCAGCAGTAATTTTTGCCAGACACACAGCAGGGGAACAGCAGGCGTTACTGATCCCCACAAACACATCAGCGATTGTTTTCATCTGTGCATCTAACACTTCTGAGCATCAACTGGCGCTGTTGAAGCCCAGGGTCAAGGAGGGTGAGGCAGAGGCCTAGTATGAGACGTTTGAAGTTGAAGTTGTAGTTAGCAGCAGTAATTTTTGCCAGACACACAGCAGGGGAACAGCAGGCGTTACTGAACCCCACAAACACATCAGCGATTGTTTTCATCTGTGCATCTAACACTTCTGAGCAGCAACTGGCGCTGTTGAAGCCCAGGGTCAAGGAGGGTGTAGGCAGAGGCCTAGTATGAGACGTTTGAAGTTGAAGTTGTAGTTAGCAGCAGTAATTTTGCCAGACACACAGCAGGGGAACAGCAGGCGTTACTGAACCCCACAAACACATCAGCGATTGTTTTCATCTGTGCATCTAACACTTCTGAGCAGCAACTGGCGCTGTTGAAGCCCAGGGTCAAGGAGGGTGTAGGCAGAGGCCTAGTATGAGACGTTTAAAGTTGAAGTTGTAGTTAGCAGCAGTAATTTTTGCCAGACACACAGCAGGGGAACAGCAGGCGTTACTGAACCCCACAAACACATCAGCGATTGTTTTCATCTGTGCATCTAACACTTCTGAGCATCAACTGGCGCTGTTGAAGCCCAGGGTCAAGGAGGGTGTAGGCAGAGGCCTACTATGAGACGTTTGAAGTTGAAGTTGTAGTTAGCAGCAGTAATTTTTGCCAGACACACAGCAGGGGAACAGCAGGCGTAACTGAACCCCACAAACACATCAGCGATTGTTTTCATCTGTGCATCTAACACTTCTGAGCAGCAACTGGCGCTGTTGAAGCCCAGGGTCAAGGAGGGTGTAGGCAGAGGCCTAGTATGAGACGTTTGAAGTTGAAGTTGTAGTTAGCAGCAGTAATTTTTGCCAGACACACAGCAGGGGAACAGCAGGCGTTACTGAACCCCACAAACACATCAGCGATTGTTTTCATCTGTGCATCTAACACTTCTGAGCAGCAACTGGCGCTGTTGAAGCCCAGGGTCAAGGAGGGTGTAGGCAGAGGCCTAGTATGAGACGTTTGAAGTTGAAGTTGTAGTTAGCAGCAGTAATTTTTGCCAGACTCACAGCAGGGGAACAGCAGGCGTTACTGAACCCCACAAACACATCAGCGATTGTTTTCATCTGTGCATCTAACACTTCTGAGCAGCAACTGGCGCTGTTGAAGCCCAGGGTCAAGGAGGGTGTAGGCAGAGGCCTAGTATGAGACGTTTGAAGTTGAAGTTGTAGTTAGCAGCAGTAATTTTTGCCAGACACACAGCAGGGGAACAGCAGGCGTTACTGAACCCCACAAACACATCAGCGATTGTTTTCATCTGTGCATCTAACACTTCTGAGCATCAACTGGCGCTGTTGAAGCCCAGGGTCAAGGAGGGTGTAGGCAGAGGCCTAGTATGAGACGTTTGAAGTTGAAGTTGTAGTTAGCAGCAGTAATTTTTGCCAGACACACAGCAGGGGAACAGCAGGCGTTACTGAACCCCACAAACACATCAGCGATTGTTTTCATCTGTGCATCTAACACTTCTGAGCAGCAACTGGCGCTGTTGAAGCCCAGGGTCAAGGAGGGTGTAGGCAGAGGCCTAGTATGAGACGTTTGAAGTTGAAGTTGTAGTTAGCAGCAGTAATTTTTGCCAGACACACAGCAGGGGAACAGCAGGCGTTACTGAACCCCACAAACACATCAGCGATTGTTTTCATCTGTGCATCTAACACTTCTGAGCAGCAACTGGCGCTGTTGAAGCCCAGGGTCAAGGAGGGTGTAGGCACAAAATATTGAGTTATTGCCTTGTTACGTGGCCATTGCAAATGTATGTACTTCAAACAAGAATAAATGAAGTTTTACTAGGACAATAAAATGATGAATTTCAATTCCAAGAATAGAAAAATATTTATACTTGAGAGTCCTCTGTGGTTGATACCGTTTAATGGCTAACTGAAAATATGGTAACAAATTCAAAGCTTTCGAGACTACTCAGGTCTCTTCATCAGGCTAAGACTAAAAAAAAAATGAAGAATCACATATTTCTACACACAACAGGACACAGGAATAGGTAAGACAAGTGAGGAGGGACAAGTGAGGGGAGACCGGCCAAAAAATGAGAACAAGGATGAATTATCAGCGCCACACGATAAGTCAAAAAATTATGGATTTACCTGTGGCAAAACACTTTTGTATGCCTGGTCATAGCATGATGGATATGGAATTACTGGTATTAAAATATAACTTCAAATATGAGAAAGATACAAAGGTTTCAGAATATAAGCTCATCATGACCTTTGACACTGTTAGTGATGGAATGAATAGATCACACGGATTTATGTCATTCTATATCAATTAAGGAATCTGCGTCTCTGCCCTTCCAGGGGCATGAAAACACAAAACCAGACCCCAATCAGAGGGCAATAAAACTTTCTATCCTTATCTAGGAACTGTTCCAATATTTATGTTCATCCCTCTGTGATAATGACAGTTCTGCTACACGTCACTTACTTGTCTTACCTATTGCACTATTCCTGTGTCCTGTTGTGTATAGAAATATGTGATGCTTCATTTTTTTGTTTTAGTCTTTGCCTGATGAAGAGACGTGAGTAGCCTCGAAAGCTTGCAATTTGTTACCATCTTTTCAGTTATCCATTCAAAGGTATCAACCACTGTGGACTCTCAAGTCTAAATATTTTTCTATCTAATGGCTAACACGGTACGAAGATACACATGTTTCCTAACTTCAAGAATAAAAATAAAAACACTGCAAATATAAACGCATATATGCACATGCCAACAAGAAATGGAACAACACACCACCCAAAAAATTGGTTACAAAATATAATGTTGTAAATTTAACAATAAAAGTCCATTTTTGTATTTATGAATAATGCTTAAGGAACGCTATGTTAAACCATAACATAGTGAAGACAATGGATTTTGTAATCGTCACTCATCATCATCATCATTGCAATTTAGATGTGACAGTCACAGACATTTCAATTATTTAAGTTAATAAAATCGTTACTTTGTACAGCATGTATGACATGTCCAGCATGGACTCATCAATGTGATGACACAATAATGTACGATAAAAAATAACCATTTAAAAAAACATAATGCATTGTCACAATTTAAGTGTGTGCCTGCAAGTGTAGGTGAAAGAAAGGCTACGGATAGCAAAGGTATATTCTATGTCTGTATCAGACAGTGGACAGCCTCTGATGGGTAATGGCGATGTTATACTGTACGTCAATAAAGTCTGCGGCTGCAATCATGCATTTTTTGCTTGGACAGTGTTGAAGAGGGTAAAAGCATGTCTGGTTGCGCAAGGCTTTATCCGTCAACACTACCTTCCTACTGTCACGCGTAGGGTAGGGTAGCGTGTGTCAATTAGATGACTATATAAAATGTGACGTTACGCAGCGTTATTGCGCCCTAGGGACGCCAAAAATACGACAGCAGTAATCATTTACTGTCTAATACTCCACCTATGACCAACAAAAAAAGACCGTTCCCTCTTTAACAATCTACAAGACTAACAAGCATAATGGTTGACGCAGACTTTATTGAGGTACAGTATTACATCGACATTGTACATGAGTAACTATGCACTGTGATACCTATATACCATTATTAATTTATATCTGTTGTGGTTGTTTCAACAGCACTTGCAGGTATAACTACCTATTGTCAGTATGCATGATGCACTTTCTAGATGTAATAATTTATTATTGCACATTATTACCAGGTTTAGATGCTGGCCATTCATATATGGTGTGTGAAGTTACAGTTGGCATCAGTATGTGTATTTTATACTGTCTGTCATAAATAAAACTCGTGATGATGAGGATTTTATGATTCGTACATCCATTGACTGCATTATCTTACAGGTACAGATAAAGTTCCTTAAAAAGCATTAATTGATAAGTATGAAATGTACTTTTATGCATTAATTTCAAAAAGTGAAGACTATGTTTTAGTTTTTGTTACCATTTCTAATAGACATGTGCAGATATGCGCTGTGATGACAAATTATTATTTGTCCATATTTGGCATAAAAATTTATCATTCTAGGCCTGGAAAACTTCACAATTTCATGTTTTAAGCATAACAATCAGGGTGACGGCTCTTCCCTATTTGGAGCATGTTCGACATGGGTTTTTCTGTGCATGTGTAGGGAACAGGAGACATGGATAACGTTGCGAACCAGTTATTTAATCTGAAAACGGACAGACAAATTCTGGCGAGATCCATGCCTTGTTCATTTTCAGAAAAGTAAGCCGGTCTACATTATCGGAGGATAGTCGCATGCAACGGTCTGTTAGTACACCACCTGCGGCACTAAAGACGCGCTCCGATAATACACTGGCAGCAGGGCAAGCCAGCACCTCCAATGCATACTGGCTAAGCTCTGGCCATGTATCCAGCTTAGAGACCCAAAACTTGAATGGGAAGAGCCATCTGGGAGTACACTGAGAGGGAAAGACATGTAGTCTGTCACCATCTTACGGAAACGTTGCCTCCTGCTGACTGGAGCCGTCTCGGATGGTGTAGACATTGGTGGCGCTGCCCAAAACTTCGCCACATTTGGAACATACTGGTCTTTCCCTGTGCAGATGCGCTGCTTGTGCTCCCTCTTGTTGCAGAGCTGTCTCCACTGCCTCGACGCACAGAGCTGCTTTGTAAAGCAGTAGCAGTGCTCTCGGCTGGAATGGAGAACATTATGGATTGCACCAGTGTGTCTTGGTACTCCCGCATTTTACGCTCCCGGTTCAACGGTGTGATGAGGCTTTGTAAGTTGTCCCGGTAGCGAGGGTCTAGGAGGGTGTACACCCAATAATCAGACGTGGTGAGAATGTGGGCGATGCGGCGGTCGTTTCTCAGGCACTGCAGCATGAAATCAACCATGTGCTGCAGACTCCCAACTGGCCAAGAAACGCTGTCCCCTGCAAGAGGCGTCATCTCTGCCTGCTCTGCATCACCCCACCCTCGCTCTACATACTGACTAGAGCGTTGTGTACCTCCCTCTGGAGCGATGTCTTCCTCCTCCATTGACTCCTCCTCATCCTCCTCACAAAGTGATCCCTGCCCAGCCCTTTGTGAGGAACCACGTTGCGCTGACTGTCCAGAAGGTGATGGAATTAGTGACTCCTCATCCTCCACCTCTTCCAAAACCTCATCCCTTATTGCTTGCAGTGTTTTTTGAAGCAGGCAGATAAGGGGACAGTCAGGCTGACTAGTGCATCATCTGCACTCGCCATCCGCGTTGACTCATCAAACGCACGCAAAACGTGGCAGATGTCCTTCATAGAGGCCCACTCAGTAGTGGTGAAGTGTGAAGACGCAAATTGCGAGTTGATTGCCCCTGATGCAGCTGATATTCCATTACTGCTGGCTGCTGCTCACACAACCGCTCCAACATATGTAACGTGGAATTCCACCTGGTGGGTACGTCACATATGATGCGATGTTCAGGAAGGCGAAATCTGCGTTGCAGAGCTGCAATGCGCGATCTGGCCATGCTGGAACGTCGCAAGTGAGCGCACTCTAGGCGGACCTTGTGCAGCAGTGCATCAAGATTCGGATAGTCCCTCAAAAAACTCTGCACGACCAAGTTGAGCACATGTGCCAGACATGGTATGTGAGTGAGGTTGCCAAGGCCCAGAGCTGCCACCAGATTTCGGCCATTGTCACACACTACCAAGCCTGGCTGGAGATTCGCTGGCAAAAACCACACGTTGCTCTCCTGCTTGATGGCATTCCAGAGCTCCTGCGCTGTGTGGCTTCGATTCCCCATGGAAATTAATTTCAGGACGGCCTGTTTGACGTTTGGCCACGGCTGTGCTCATATCGGTCGCATCAGGTAAGCGTTCACGGGTCCATGTGGAGGTAGACCGTGACGGCTCCTGCAGCGATGATTCTGAGGAACTGGAGTAGGAGTCAATGTGGACAGACTTGATTCCTGCAATCCTTGGAGTTGGCAGAACACGTACAGCGCCACTCGCAAGATCTGTACCCGGCTCCAGAACATTGACCCAATGGGCAGTGAGGGAAAGGTATCGTCCCTGGCCATGGGTACTGGTCCACGCATCGGTGGTCAGGTGGACCTTGCTACTGACGGCGTTTAGTAGCGCATGTTTAATTTTTCCCTCAACATGCTTTTGCAGACCAGGGACGGCTTGCCTGCTGAAATAAAATCGGCTGGGCACATTGTATTGTGGGACTGCCAATGACATTAAGTCACGGAAACTGTCAGTCTCCACCAGCCTGAATGACAGCATTTCAAGGGACAGGAGTTTTGCAATGCCAGCATTCAGAGCCTGTGCTCGTGGATGGTTTGCCGAGTATGGCCGTCTTTTATCCCATGCCTGTGCTACCGATGGCTGTTTTGTGGCCTGGGAGTGTGAGGATGACAGGGAACTTGCAGCTGTGGGTGGAATAACACTGGGTCTCTGGACAACAGTTACAGAGGTTCTTCCATGGCGATCCTGTGAGGAAGCCGAACCAGCTGTGTGTGAGCTGGAGGAAGAGGCTCCAACACGAGCTGAAGATGTAGGTGCTGCTGTAGGTTGGCCTACATCTCCAGTGTGTCTTTGTAACTCAGCTACGTGCTTTGTCCGTACATGTTTCCACATATTTGTGGTATTGAGGTTACTGATATTTTTACCTCTTTTAACTTTTTGATTACACAGCTTGCATTTGACATAGCAAATATCATCTGCAAGTGTGTCAAAAAAGGACCACGCAGTGCAAGTCCTGGGAGCGCCCGGTTTGGCTGTTGGAAGAGAACTGCTACGAACGGGTGCCAAACTGGAGGGTACAGGCAACCGAGTCTGCAGCCTACCTCTCCCTACTGTTTGGACCGTTGGGGCAATCTCTTCCTCAGAGCTGCTACCACCACCTTCCTGTTCCTCACGCCATGTTGGGTCTTGGACCTCATCATCTCCACTACCCTCTTCCAACACCTGCTGCTGTTGGGTGGTCTGGCC
>JARQOD010000002.1:591974258-592011554 GCA_033576555.1 Oophaga sylvatica | reverse complement strand
AAATGTATGGCATGCCGGCTCATTTTTCCTATATTTCTGCATCCGGTAATTTAGATGCATTTTGCTTTGATACAAGATTGTTATAGAGATGATGTTGATTTATGGTGGATCACACAAAGTTCAGTGCTAAGAAGCGGTGTTATGAAGAGGATCATCATCATTAACTGGAGATGGGAGAACACTTGACTCATTTACTAACGGCATCTCATGCTTTGAAATTTTGTCTGACTAAATTACTCCATGACCAATTAGAGAATTGAATCAATGCTAAGTTCAGATCTTCAGTTTTTGGTCTGTTTCTACGTTACTCTTCAGCTAAGAATATTGTCTAGAGGAGGTCATATCAATGCTAAAAAAACCACTCCAACATCCATCCATAATTCTGCAGATCAACGGTTACATAGTCATAGTCACCTGCTCTTATTTGTAGGTAGTTCCATTTACTTTCTGAAATATTTAAAGGAGTTGCATAGGGTTATGACATTGGTGGCCTATCCATAGGTTAGGTCATAAATCTGACAACCAGAAGCCTTACCGATCAGCTCTTCCTGGTGCTGGCTGCCAGAAGTGCTCAGTTGCAGAGTTGCACAGGACAGTTGTGTCAACTGCATTATGACCACGACCAGGTACTGTATATCTGCCCTCTATTCAAAGCAATAAGGGAAGGATGTGCAGTACTTGGTTGCGGGCTTTATACAGTTCCAAAGCTGTGCAGCTCCACAACTAGGCACTTCCAGCCAGCACCGGAATAGCTGATCATTGATTGCGCTGGTTTTCGCAGCCCCTCCTATCAGATATTGATAACCTATTCTAGAGATAGGCCATCCATATAAAAATCCCGGGCAACCTTTGGTTTCTTAGCACAGCAACCATATTTTTCTCCCTGGCTTCTCTATCGGAGGATCTCCGCTTCATTTACTTAGGTAGTGTCAAAAACGGTCAATAATTAGTGCCAAGAAAAGAAAAACAAAAAACATTATATATCAATTGCTATATTGCAAAATTATAGAGCAATTTTTTTTAGACATATCTCCAGATTTAAGGGGGTTTTCCATTGCTATTGTATCTCTGACATAGGCATCAGTACCAGATTGGTTGTGGTCTAACAGATGACACCCACTAGCTTTGGCACACACCAGCAGCCAAATGCAAACTGTGCAGTGCAGAACACTGCAGATCCACGAAACTGTAGACCATTGAGCTTGTAGTCCCTTATAATGCTTAGTACACATATCTACAATATAATTGTCTAACTTTTAACTTCAGTCTGTAACTGAAATCCTGTGTCGCTGATTGGTCATGCCTGGCCGGACGCAACCAATCAGTGACAGGCACATCCGGCCATAAATTGGCGCAGGATTTCAACCAGGCACGCCACCGCTATCGTAGGGAGATCAGCGGCGCTAGCCGCTGATCTCCCGACGGTAGCCGCGGGTCATCTCCACGTACATACTCACCTTCCGTCCCTGCATCCCTGTCCCGGGGCATCTGCTTCTATCCTGTGCGGTGTGGTCACGTAGTACCGCTCATTAAGGTCATGACTATGGACGCGACTCCACTCCCATAGGCGTGGCGTCAATATTCATGACCTTAATGAGCGGTACTACGTGACCGCACCACAGAGGAAGAAGCTGACGTGCCGGGATAGAGATGCAGGGACGTACAGCGACGGAGCGAGGAGGGTAAGGATGATGAGGGAGGAAGGGGGAGCCCAGCGGAGGGTGGGAATGGCGCCATGTATACAGGGTGTGAGCAGAGCCATGCATATAGAATTGGAGGGTGTGAGCGGAGCCATGTATATAGGATTGGAGGGTGGGAGCGGAGCCATGTATACAAGGATGGGAGAGTGGGAGCGGAGCCATGTATATAGGATGAGAGGGTGGGAGCGGAGCCATGTTTATAGAATGGGAGGGTGGGAGCAGAGCCGTGTATATAGGATTGGAGGGTGGGAGCGGAGCCGTGTATATAGGATGGGAGGGTGGGAGCGGAGCCGTGTATATAGGATGGGAGGGTGGGAGCGGAGCCGTGTATATAGGATGGGAGGGTGGAAGCGGAGCCGTGTATATAGGATGGGGGTGGGAGCAGAGCCATGTATATAGGATGGGAGGGTGGAGTGGAGCCATGTATATAGGATGGGAGGGTAGGAGCGGAGCCGTGTATATCGGATGGGAGGGTGGAGTGGAGCCATGTATATAGGGTGGGAGCGGGGAGCCATGTATATAGGATGTGAGGGTGGGAGCAGAGCCATGTATATAGGATGGGAGGGTGGGAGCAGAGCCATGTATATAGGATGGGAGGGTGGAGTGGAGCCATGTATATAGGATGGGAGGGTAGGAGCGGAGCCGTGTATATCGGATGGGAGGGTGGAGTGGAGCCATGTATATAGGGTGGGAGCGGGGAGCCATGTATATAGGATGTGAGGGTGGGAGTGGATGCCATGTATATAGGATGTGAGGGTGGGAGCGGAGCCATGTATACAGGATGGTAGGGTGGGAGCGGAGCCATGTATACAGAAGGGGAGGGTGGGAGCGGAGCCGTGTATATAGGATGGGAGGGTGGGAGCAGAGCCATGTATATAGGATGGGAGGGTGGGAGCGGAGCCATGCATACAAGGATGGGAGGGTGGGAGCGGAGCCATGCATAAATAAACTACATACATATTCTAGAATACCCGATGCGTTAGAATCGGGCTACCATCTAGTAGTTCTATAATGACCCTTAGCTTTCTTGGAATTTAGTTAAGAACTACAAATCTTCAGCACACTATTTTAGTACAATGCACATCATAAAGGCTGATATATATAGTATAAAAAATATCTTCAATGTCTTGCAAAACCATAGGGTATCAGGTCTTCCCCTTCCCTGCTATTCTGACTCCATAACTAGACTGCAACTCTTGTGACAGCTCCAAACTTGCAGCCTAGTTATAGGGTCACAGTCCCACAACACAGTCTCGCCCTGATGCACGAAAATAACATTACAGGAAAACTTCAAATACTGATTCCACAAAATCGATTTCTTGAAGTTTATTCCACCATCATGTAGCTACGTTTCGCCCTATCATAGGTCTTTATCAATTATACACAGACACATACAGAGCAGATTTAAATAGAGTGGATGGCAAACACCAGCCCTCTCATTGCTATATCCAGTCATGCCCCCGTGTCCCCCCAGCACACACATCGCACTCGGCGTCACATGAGGGTGGATACATGACCAAGTCACATGACTCCAACCTCGATGATGCAGAGCCTGGTACTCATGTGCCGGCGGCGCACACAGACAGGCCATGGAGCGTTACCAGAGCTGCGGTCATGTGATCACAGGAGAGGCACGCCCACCAATGTGTCCAGATCAAGCCATCCAGTTCCTAATGAAGGCAACATTTTCTGCCTGTCACCACCCTTTCTCTGTACAGGGATACTATCAATGACCCTAAATCTCAACTGGTTTAATGAATGCCTGATACCCAGAAAATTGAGAATGAGTAAATTGGTAAGTCCAGTCCTCATGGGCGTACCCAGGATCAAAACTAGGGGGGGACAAGCCAATGTCACATCTTATACAGGTTACATCATATACACTGTACATTATCCTGCATATTAGGTATGGAGCATTAGAACTGTTGTATATTGTATAATACAGCAGTGTATGCGACACTACGCTGTATATACCATATATTATACATGGCACACTCACCTCTATACAAAGAATAAGAGGCATTAAAACCTGTATATGAAAAGTATAATATAGCAGTGTATATACACTCTAAATACTGCATACGATGTGTATGACCCTGTATACACCATATACTACACTCTATATACTGCACACGATGTGTATGACCCTGTATACACCATATACTACACTCTATATATCGCACACGATGTGTATGACCCTGTATACACCATATAATACACTCTATATACTGCACACGATGTGTATGACCCTGTATACACCATATTCTACACTCTTATTTTGAAGTAAAAAAAATAAAATAAACAGGAACAAATACAATACTTAAAATAAAGAACAAGTAAAGTTAAAAATCGACAAACTTACTGGTATTTCAATGGGAACTATGGGTCTGCTTTTGGCTAATGAGATGGTCAATGTTCGGTTCCATATTTGTCACAAGTGAAGCAATTTTTCTCTTTCTTGATATCATTATTTCCTAGGGATTCCAAATCGCTATTAGTAAAATACCAATATATATACAGCGCTACAAAAACAATATACCAGCAATAAAACTGCCCACACACAGAGACATACAGCCTGCACTGCCCATCACTGCAGCCTTGCCAATCCATATAATTTCATCCTCATCAGTGCACATATTGTTGCAACTCCGCTTTTAGCTCAGGCTCAGGCTGGTGTGGTGCGAGAGTCCTTAATAGGCAGGTAAATGTCCCCAATAGGCAGGTAAATGTTCCCAATAGGCTGCATTGATCCCCAATAGGCAGCATAGGTCCCAATAGGCAGCATAGTCCCCAATAGGCAGCATATGTCCTCAATAGACAGCATATGTCCTCAATAGGCAGCATAGGTCCCCAATAGGCAGCATAGGTCCCCAATAGGCAGATAGGTCCTCAATAAACAGCATATGTCCTCAATAGACAGCATAGGTCCCCAACAGGCAGCATAGGTCCCCAATATGCAGCATTGGTCCCCAATAGGCAGCATAGGTCCCCAATACGCAGCATATGTCCTCAATAGGCAGCATATTCCCCCATAGGCAGCACAGTCCCCAATAGGCAGCATAGTAGTCCCCAGTAGGCAGCATAATCCCCCATAAGCAGCATAGTCCCCAATAGCCAGCATAATCCCCCAATAGCCAGCATAATCCACCATAGGCAGCATAGTCCCCCATAGGCAGCATAATCCCCCATAGGCAGCATAATCCCCATAGCCAGCATAATCCCCCAATAGCCAGCACAATCCCCCAATAGCCAGCATAGTCCCCCAAAAGCCAGCATAGTCCTCCAATAGCCAGCATAGTCCCCCCATAGCCAGCATAGTCCCCCATAGCCAGTACAATCCCCCAATAGCCAGCACAATCCCCCAATAGCCACATAATCCCCCAATAGCCAGCATAGTCCCCCAATAGTCAGCATAGTCCCCCCATAGCCAGCATAGTCCCCTAATAGCCAGCATAATCCCCCAATAGCCAGCACAATCCCCCAATAGCCAGCACAATCCCCCAATAGCTAGCATAATCCCCATAGCCAGCATAGTCTCCCCATAGCCAGCATAGTCCCCCAATAGCCAGCACAATCCCCCATAGCCATCACAATCCCCCAACAGCCAGCATAGTCCCCCAATAGCCAGCATAGTACCCCCATAGCCAGCACAATCCCCCAATAGCCAGCACAATCCCCCAATAGCCAGAATAATCCCCATAGCCAGCATAGTCTCCCCATAGCCAGCATAGTCCCCCAATAGCCAGCATAGTCCCCCCATAGCCAGCATAGTCCCCCAATAGCCAGCATAATCCCCCAATAGCCAGCACAATCCCCCAATAGCCAGCATAGTCCCCAATAGGCCAGGCCCGGTGTAAAAAAAAAATGCCAGTACTCACCTATCTCTCCCGCTGCTGAAGATGCGCGCGCTTGTCTCCGTCTTCTCCTGGCACAGGCGGTGTGACGTCATCAGGGCGCACAGGCATCGTGATGACGATCACGTCGCCTGTGCTGCATATGGAAGGCCGCAAGGCCTTCCTCATTCACCACATTCCGCCCGTGATTAAAGGGCCCGCCGGCACTGAACTGTCAGTTCAATGTCGGCGGGGCCAACGGGCCCTGCTTCTGGGGGGGGCAGCTGCCCCCCTTCCCCACGGTGGGTACGCCCATGCCAGTCCTGATGGTACTTTTATGTTACTAGCCCACAAGGGCATGAAATCACATATACAACGAAAATTGATGAGCACGTATAGCTCTCTTTTAATGTATATTTCTTTTCAGAATGGGGATGATAGAATGAGTTCCCCTTAATCATATTACCACAACATGAGCAACATGCAGGGAAAATTTCCAAATCTGGGAGTGCTAAGTGTAATTTGCAATGATACCTATGATGTGCCAAAATCTAATTTTACTAAACGATCTTTTTAGTTACGACCCCGTCTGTACAACAGAAGGGGCCGAGAGACGAAATCCGGTATTGCAGGTCAACCCCTATGTAACAAGGGCCAATGTCTATTCAAAATACCCGCTACTTGTTCACTAGCTGGTCAATATGTTGATGCAAAAGGAATTCTTTTCGCCGTTTATTTCACACGAGTCCCTGTTAATAGTTGTTCACGTCTCAATTTACGTGCCTTAACCTTACTCGCATGGACATTCCTATCAGGGTAAAACCTGGATACAAATTTCTGGCACATTTCTTCCAATCTCTCATCTATATTTTCTTCACAAGATAGTATCCTCCTAACCCTGATCAGTTGACTCCAAGGGAGAGAGCTGACCCTTCCACGTGGGTGGTTGCTAACAAAATGCAACAAACTGTTCCTATCCGATGCTTGTACACTATTGGCCGAGTGGGAACATGCCTGGTTCATACCTCCCCATTAGAAATTTTGGCGCCGATTTGATGGCTATCTACTATTTGCTCCCCGCATGCTACCTGACACTTCTAAGTTCTTCACATCTTTATTTGTCCGTTCTCCAGTTTTTCACTCCTGAACTGCTCCACACCTTACCTTTTCTCTCCAGTTAGCAACTTCTTTAGTTTTTCACATATCTAGTTCTCCACTTTTCCAAATCTCTACACCTCAACTTTCTCCAGCATTTCACATCTCTAGTTCTTGACTTCTCTAGTTCCTCACACTTTTCTTTCTTGTCTTTTTATCATTTATTAAAATAATGACATTTTCTTCAATTGTATGTTTTTCTTATACTTTCAGAATAATTAATTCTTTGCTGAGCTACAGTACAGACCAAAAGTTTGGACACACCTTCTCATTCAAAGATTTTTCTGTATTTTCATGACTATGAAAATTGTAAATTCACACTGAAGGCATCAAAACTATGAATTAACACATGTGGAATTATACATTACACTTTACAAAAAAGTGTGAAACAACTGAAAATATGTCTTATATTCTAGGTTCTTCAAAGTAGCCACCTTTTGCTTTGATTACTGCTTTGCACACAGAAAAGGTGAACGGATGGACTCTACATGCCTGGTTCCCACCGTGAAGCATGGAGGAGGAGGTGTGATGGTGTGGGGGTGCTTTGCTGGTGACACTGTTGGGGATTTATTCAAAATTAAAGGCATACTGAACCAGCATGGCTACCACAGCATCTTGCAGCAGCATGCTATTCCATCCGGTTTGCGTTTAGTTGGACCATCATTTCGTTTTCAACAGGACAATGACCCCAAACACACCTCCAGACTGTGTAAGGGCTATTTGACCAAGAAGGAGAGTGTTGGGGTGCTACGCCAGAAGACCTGGCCTCCACAGTCACCAGACCTGAACCCAATCGAGATGGTTTGGGGTGAACTGGACCGCTCACCGCTTCAATTTTGAATAAATCCCCAACAGTGTCACCAGCAAAGCACCCCCCACCATCACACCACCTCCTCCATGCTTCACAGTGGGAACCAGGCATGTAGAGTCCATCCGTTCACCTTTTCTGCGTGCAAAGCAGTAATCAAAGCAAAAGGTGGCTACTTTGAAGAACCTAGAATATAAGACATATTTTCAGTTGTTTCACACTTTTTTGTAAAGTGTAATGTATAATTCCACATGTGTTAATTCATAGTTTTGATGCCTTCAGTGTGATTCTACAATTTTCATAGTCATGAAAATACAGAAAAATCTTTGAATTAAAAGGTGTGTCCAAACTTTTGGTCTGTACTGTATATCAGTCAGTTTTGGGAATGAGGATTGCATGTCATTATTATGTATTCTTGATTATATATATAATTTTTTTTATAAATGCCAGTATTTCCATATTTTTAGATGAATTGGCCTATTTCTCACTAACTATATGAACAGCAATGCTGCACGTTTTAAACTGAGGAATAAACTGAAATTCATAATAATTTCAATCGCTCCGTTTCTTATGCTTAGAGTTAGAGTAAGGTACCACTGTGTTACTTTGCTATACTTCACATCATGTTTTTTGCATATATTAGGAGTATGTAAAAAAGATATACTGCTGCTATATGAAAAGCGTATGCCCATACTATTGACCTGTATATTTGCATTTTATCTGCCATTCATTTTTATTGCAAACATCGGCCATTGACTTAAAAAAAAAAAAAAAAAACCCTTAGACCTTAAAGGGGTTGTCTGGTGAAAGCAAGATATCACTTAACCATCGGACTACAGGCATCAGCAAAACAGGGAGTTTATATCCCTGTTAGAATGGAGTGCAAGTGCATATGATCGACTGCTGCTACATTCATTCCCGATAGGGCTGATAGGGTTGCTGAGATCTATCCTCACCTTTTTCTGGCAGCCCTATAGAGAATTAATAAAGCAACTGTTGGGCATCCAACATGCGACAATGTTTTTGTTCATTAATAAAAGTTCCCCATTAGCGGAAAAAATTCCCTAATGGGGAACCAGTTTGCTGGTTTGTAGCATTCAGTCATGTGATTGCCCAATCACAAGGAGGAAAGACATTAGGAATGATCTTACGGAAGCAAGTTTTGCTATAGATCAAAGTTGGAAGGGCTATAAAATCATTTCAAACATTTTTGCATTTTCACATCCGTGTCTGCATATACTGCTGCTACCTCTGACTTGGTAGCTAAATAGTACTACAATAATACTGTGGTTACAGTTGTATGGCAGCAACGGTTGGCATTTTTGTTTTCACATTGTTGAGGCTAGTTGTCGCCATCCTCAACCTGTGTTTTGCTGCAGTGAGCTGGTAATATAAGTAGCTCTCTGCTGAGAGCCATGAGAAGAGCTCCCTTCTATATAAAGCCTAGCAAACAGTCTCTGGCTGCAAGTTATTTAGTTCAACTAGATCTGGTAATAATACTGATAAGTTGTTCATGTCATGCTACTTTGTTTATCCTGTTTTTTTTAACTTGGCTTGTATTATGATCACCTGCTTGCTTTCTGATTTTTGTCCCCAACATGATCTCTTGGTAGTGACCCTATGTGATGATGTTTCTCGCTGCCAGCTAGCTCCACTGGTCAGCAACTGACTCCTTGGCCCCAGACCAAGTTTCTCTTCATAGATCCCTGTACAAGTGTAAGAGCCAGGGTAACCCCTGGGCTCTGGTAAACAGAGTTGCTCATGCTAAGTCTGCCATACAAGCATTATTAAAACTGATCCTCCAGTCATTCTCAATGGGACTGCTGAGCACTGTATTGTCTTAATCTGGTAACCACATAAAAATGGGGATGAAAGTTCCTCATAGGGAAAAAAAATTCCTGTCCTGACAATCAGTGTGGGTCCAACGGTCAGACTCACACTGAATGGTAAGTTCTCATCTATCCTTTGGCTAGGTGATAACATGTTTGCACTGGACAACACCATTATGCAATGATGTAAAGGAGGGCTAAATTTCATCCAGAACAATACGAGAGACAGATAAAGTCATAGAGAAGATGGTTACTTCAAGATATTGATGGTAAAGGTGACTTTCCAAGTTATTGATTTATGGGCTGTATTTAATTTTCACACACTTCTACATTTTGGCCTAGTTTTTGTTAAATTAATAATGACATGGTATCGATGGTCATGTGTTTTCGTTGTTCTGAGATTGTATTTACTTAATTTTAAGATCTTGTCCTGATAAATAAAACTACAGAATTCAAAGAAGGTGTACTTAGTTTTTCTCGTGACTGTATTTCCTATGCATATTTCTTTTTGCTGGTTGACAGTTTTAGTGATAGTTTAGAGATTCTTTCTGCTGCATTTATTGGCACTGACTTGACTTGTTTTGAATCTACTGAAGCATTCTCTTACTGACATATTTCCTTGTTATAGAGATATCTGTAGGCTCGGAGAGAGGGCTATTTGGCAGCGTATGGATTCTATTTTAGATTTTGCGAACATGTGCCAATCTTATCATTGCAGATTCTTGTACCCTTAGATTTACCCGTGGGTCATTTGAGACAGAGGGTGATAACAGTTGGTATAATGTAACCTTAAAAATGAGACAAGTTTAAATATGTTAATTCCCTGGATCATAACATGTTGGTGAGGGCTATAATTATCTAAAAACCTGTATCTGCCAGAATCACATGTATCCAATCTAGTTTCCTAACAGAAGTAATGCTTTTTTATGTTGAAAGAGGTTCAATCTCAGGAATTATTCCCTGATCACTTTTAAAGAGGTTGTCCACTACTTTAACATTGATGGCTTATCCTTAGCATAGGTCACCAATGTTTGATCGGTGGGGTTGTGCCACCTGAAACCCCCTCACCAATCAACTGTTCCCGTGGTCAGTGATGGCCGGATCTGCTCAGTTAAAGAACTGCTCTGTCTACGGATAGTGGCCATGGCCAGGTACTGCACATCCACCTCCTATTCAAATGAATAGGGAGTGGATGTGAAGTATCCAGCCATGGCCATAATTTTGTCGACAGAGCTGTGCAGCTCCGTAAATGAGCACTTCCAGCCATCACCGACCAGGGAACAGCTGATCTGCTGGGGTTGTCGGGTGTTGCACTACCACTGATCAGACATTGGTGACCTATGCTAATAATAGGTCACCAACATCAGTGTTAAAATAGTGGTCAGTTTTGTTGTGCAGATTGGGACACTGTCACCACTGCTGTCACCCTATCATAAAAAGGAAAGTTGTAAAAAATCCACCACTGCAAAAAAATTATATTTGTCCAACTCTGTAATGAGTTCTCAACCCCTTGTTACCATTGCCATTATTTTCCATTTTTTTCTCTGTAGTCTGATATTGTTAATATCCTGAACTCTCCCTTTAGGATGTTTGACCAAATTTCACAAGAGATAGTGCCTTCTGTCTTTTCTACCATAGATGTGTCTGTCTGACAGCTCACACATTCCCACTCTCAGTGCCTCATTACACCACCTACATAGCATCATCCTGAGACATTTACACTGCTGAAAAAATAAAGGAACACTTAAACAACACAATGTAACTCCAAGTCAATCAAACTTCTATGAAATCAATCTGTCCAACCTGTCAGCCTAATTGTGAATCGATTTCTCCTGATGTTGTGCAAATGGAACAGACAACAGGTAGAATTTATAGGTAATTAGTAACACAACCCTAGGAGTGATTCTGCAGGTGGTGATCACAGACCATTTCTCTGTTCTCATTCTTTTTGGCTGTTGTTTTGGTCACTTTTTCATTTTGTCATTGCTTCCACCTCTAGAAGTATAGTACCATGGGTCTACTACCCACAGAAGTTGCTCAAGTAGTGTAGCTCATCCAGGATGGCACATCAATGCGAGCTGTGGCAAGAAGGGTAAGGCTACTTTCACACATCAGTTTTTTTGAATCAGGCATAATCCGTCCTATGCCTGATAGGACGGATCCGGCGCTGATTTTAAAAAACTGATGCAACTGATCAGGTTTTTTGCCTGATCCGTCCTGACCTTTTCAACCCGGAAATATAAAATTTCCATGTTGAAAATGCAGGCTTGAATGTCCGGACCGAGGGGGGGGAGAGAGAGAGAGAGAGACCTCGGACTCCGGATCAGTTTTCTGCCGGATTTGACAAAACACTGGTCCGGCGCCATAGGTTTGCATTGTTTCCGGCCGCCTGAAGTGCCGATTCAGGCACTGTCAGGAGCCTCCGGAAAAAAAAAAAAAACGTTACAGCAAGCGTCTTGTCCAGCCGCCGGAATGTACAATTCCGACGGATCCGGCAAAAAACGGATGCAACGCAGTGACATCAGGCGCGATCCGGCGCTAATGTAAGTCAATGCTAAAAAAAACGCATCCGGTACCGGATCCGTTTTTTTAAAAACACACCAGATCGCGCCTGATTCAAAAAGCCTGATGTGTGAAAGCAGCCTAACTGTGTCTGTCAGCACAGTGTCCAGAGCATGGAGAAAATACCAAGACACAGACAAGTACATCAGGAGACGTGGAGGAGGACGTAGGAGGACAACCATGCAGCAGGAGGACCGCTACTTTCTTCTTTGTGCAAAGAGGAGGAGGGGTGGAGCGCCCTGAGTAGCTTCTGATTGCTGAGCTAGAGATGTGGCAGTGGTGGTCAGTGGGTTCCCCAGAAAAAAAACGCAGTGTCCACCGCTTGTTTTATGGGTGCACAAAACAGACCTACAAAACAAGCGCTGGACACCGCGTTTTTTTCTCTGGGGAACCCACTGACCACCACTGCCGCATCTCTAGCTCAGCAATCAGAAGCTACATCAGGTACTAAACACAGCTTCAATACTATATCCAGCGGCACAGTTTCTCATTTGTTGCCCCATATTGTCTAATACAGCACTGGCAATTACTATACACTCTAGATGTAAACCTTGACCCTCTTTTCTGATTTTAAACATAAACATATCAAAAACTGACCAGCACATCCAAACATAGATCCAATGTGAACAGGTGCTAAAACCTAGAGTCACCAACTCATACACATTCAAGAATAAAAGGTAGCACACTGTAGCACTATAACTTGCGGACACAAAAATATGAAAAATATAAAAAAATATGAAAAATAAATTGCATCACTGCCTTAGAAATATGAAAAATTGAGAAGTCTTAGCACATAAAAAGGCCAATTTATGTGTACCTGATAGCCACGTCAAGGCTCTTCTCATATACCAGGTCCTAACTATGCCAATCCTCACTTAGAAAAGTCTGTCTGCATGGGAACATATGAATCCTTTCTCCAGACTCAGGAGAGAGGCAGTGATGCAATTTATTTTTCATATTTTTTCATATTTTTGTGTCCGCAAGTTATAGCGCTACAGTGTGCTGTATTTTTAAACATAAACAGGCATTTGAAAGGTGTCTTATCATTTTACCTTTCTAGCTTCGTTTTCATCTCCACTTTTTTTCTTCTCCAAGCAGACTGAAGAAGGTCCATGTTGGACCGAAACGTTTCTCCCTCACGGACTGCAGAATAAGGGTCCCCTAACTGCGACCTGGTTCCTGCACCGACCACGCCGGTAAATGCGGGCCCCACGGATGGATTCCTCACTATCCGTGCCAATAAGACCTCTTCTTCCTCTCCTCCTCTGGAGCCTCTCTCTCTCTCTTTCGCTCCTCTTCACTGCTGTGTAGTCTGGGGACGAGCTCCTAGCTCTTTCTGTCCCCACTGCAGACTCTCCTCTAACTGACTGTGTTCTCTCTCACCACTCACTAAGCTCCTCCCCTCTCTACTTTCTCCATCCACACCCTCTACCTAGCACCTCCCGAGTCCTGAGAGGTCTGTGTTGTGAATAGGCTGGAAATGAGTTCTGAGCAGAAGCTCCCTCTGGTGGTTACAAACGGTACTGGACTGTCCAGTGAAGATTGTGAGGATTGGGAATCAGGTGTTACTGACTGGTCTTATATAAGGGAGTCGCCTTCCCATCAGGGTTGCCGGTGATCAATTGTTCTGGTCTCAATCCTTGATTCCTGTTTCCTTGGTAGCCTGCTGTGTCGTGTCTGAATCTCCTGCTTACAGATAAGACATTTTCTTCTTTTTGTTTTTGTGCTTGATTTTTGCATTTTGTCCTACACTTCTGTGGGGGCCTTTAGGGTCCCCTCTGGGGGCTTTTGCCCTCTAAGTTCAGTTCAGCCACTGATGTTTGTACATTTGCTTTTTCCAGTTTTTTCAGTGGCTGCTGTTTTGATTTTGGTTACACCAGAGAACTAATTTAGGTGGTAGAAGTCGTGTGATCTCAGGTGTTTTTGAAATTAGTAGAGTTGGTGCTTTTCAGGGTTTTTTGGGATTGCAGTAAGTGCCCTTCCTATCCTTTTCTATTTAGTAAGTTTGGGCCCCAACGTTTGCTCATACTATTTTCTGTCTGTGTCAGTATTTCTTCTTGTCTAACCGCCATTACATGTTTGGGGGCTTTCTATGTTCTTTGGGGATCTGCTCCGGGGCAGATAGCTTTCCTCTTTCTATCTTTAGGTGTAGTTAGTTTCTCAGGCTGTGACGAGGCGTCTAGGACCAACGTAGGAACGCTCCACGGCTGCCTCTAGTTGTGGTGGTTAGTCAGGGTACTGCAATCTCATAGTTTCCAACTGCTCTGGTGTATTGCCTTTTTTACCTGTACTCCTCAGCTACCGAAACATAACAGTATCACTGGCCTAACAAATTGAAAATTATATTGTACTCTCAGAAGGGAAAAAAATATATATTGTTAAAGAAAAAAGTTGTCAGAGATTTTTTTTTTTTTTCCCTCTGTATCTCTGGGTGCTGGGGAGGATTTTTTCTTTTCTCTCAATGGAGTTTGCATGGTTGTCTGGCCGTGTGGATCAGCTTGCCACTGAGGTTCGGAGTATTACTACCTATCTTGCTGGGTTGCCTGTTGTGGAACCTAGGATTCCCATGCCAGATTTGTTTTTAGGGGATCGAGCTAAGTTTCTGAATTTCAAAAATAACTGTAAATTGTTTTTTGCCTTAAAATCTAAGTCCTCAGGGAACGCAGCGCAGCAGGTTCAAATTGTCATCTCTCTCCTGCGCGGCGATCCTCAGGATTGGGCTTTTTCCCTGACACCTGGGGATCCTGTTTTGAGTGATGTTGATGCATTTTTTCAGGCTTTGGGGTTATTGTACGATGAGCCTAATATCACTGATCAAGCTGAAAAAACTTTGTTGGCATTAAATCAGGGGCTTGAGGACGCTGAGTTATACTGTCAGAGATTCCGTAGGTGGGCAGTCCTGACCAAATGGAATGACGACGCTTTGGCAGCTCTTTTTCGGAAGGGTCTGTCAGATAATGTAAAGGATGTTATGGTGGGATTCCCTGTTCCCTCTGGTCTCAATGATTCTATGTCATTAGCGATTCAAATTGACAGACGTTTGCGTGAGCGGAAAGGTATGCGTGGAATAATGTTGCCTTGTGAACCTGCTTCTGAATCCATGCAGTGTGATAGAGTGGTTTCTGGGGCACAGCGTCATGAATTTCGAAAGCGCAATGGGTTATGTTTCTACTGTGGTGATGCCTCTCATGCTATTTCTGTCTGCCCTAAGCGGGGAAGACGTTTTGCTCTCTCAGTTGTCTTGGGTAGTGTTCAGACTAAGTTTTTATTAACTGTTACCCTGATATGCTCTCTGTCCTCATTTTCTGCTCAGGCTTTTGTTGATTCTGGAGCAGCTATTAACCTGATGGATTTTGATTTTGCTAAACGTTGTGGGTTTCCCTTGATATCCCTACGGAAGTCTATTCCCCTACTGGGGATCGATTCTACCCCTTTGGCTGAGAATAAACCTCAGTTCTCTACTCAGGTGATAATGAGGGTAGAACCTGATCATCAGGAGAGTTGCAAATTTTTGGTTCTGTATAATCTGCATGACATTATTGTACTGGGTTTCCCTTGTTTACAGTCTCATAATCCTGTTTTGGATTGGAAATCTGTGTCTGTTACCAGTTGGGGCTGCCAATGTGTTAATACCAACACTCCTGTTTTTTCTGCCTCCCCCCAGGCTCAGGATGTTCCTGACTTTTTGATTGATTTTTCTGATGTGTTTAGCGAAAGTAAATCTGCATCCTTACCTCCCATAGGAGCTATGACTGCGCTATTGAATTAGTGCCTGGTAGTAAATTCCCTAAAGGTCGCCTTTTTAACTTGTCTGTACCTGAACATGACGCTATGCGGTCTTATATCAAGGAGTCATTGGAGAAGGGTCATATCAGACCATCCTCTTCACCCTTAGGTGCCGGTTTTTTCTTTGTGGCCAAAAAGGATGGTTCATTAAGGCCGTGTATTGATTATCGTCTCTTGAACAATATTACTGTGAAATATCAATATCCGTTACCCTTGATCTCTGATCTGTTTTCCAGGGTGAAAAACGCTACTTGGTTTACCAAGCTTGACCTCAGGGGGGCATATAACCTTATTCGCATTAAGCACGGGGATGAATGGAAGACGGCATTTAATACCCCTGAAGGGCATTTTGAGTACCTTGTGATGCCCTTTGGGCTCACTAATGCTCCTTCTGTCTTCCAGTCCTTCATGAATGACATTTTCAGGGATTTTGTGGATAAATTTCTGATTGTTTATTTGGATGATATCTTGATTTTTTCCAATGACTGGGACTCTCATGTAAAACATGTTCGGACTGTGTTCCAGATTTTGAGAGAGAATGCTCTGTATGTGAAGGGATCAAAGTGTCTTTTTGGCGTTCAGAGGATCTCATTTCTGGGATTCATTTTGTCCCCATCTGTTATTGAAATGGACCGGTCAAAGTTCAGGCCATCTGTGATTGGGTCCAACCTACTTCATTAAAGGCTCTTCAAAGATTCTTGGGTTTTGCCAATTTTTATCGTAAATTTATTGGTAATTTCTCTGTTATTGTTAAACCATTAACTGATTTGACCAAGAAGGGTTCTGATGTGGTGAATTGGCCTCCTGAGGCAGTCTCTGCATTTCAGGAACTTAAGCAGAGATTCACTTCTGCTCCTGTTCTACGGCAGCCTGATGTTTCTCTACCATTTCAGGTGGAGGTTGATGCCTCTGAAATTGGGGCAGGTGCCGTTTTGTCCCAAAGAGATCCAGAGACCTCTAAAAGTAACCCTTGTGCCTTTTTCTCTCGAAAATTTTCTCCCACTGAACGTAATTATGACGTGGGTAATCGGGAGTTATTAGCCATGAAGTGGGCTTTTGAAGAGTGGAGACATTGGCTGGAGGGAGCCAAACATCAGGTGGTGGTCCTTACGGACCATAAGAATCTAGTTTATCTGGAATCTGCCAAGCGACTTAATCCTAGACAGGCCAGGTGGGCCTTGTTTTTGACACGTTTTAATTTTGTGGTTTCATTTCTTCCTGGCACTAAAAATGTTAAGGCGGATGCCCTCTCGAGGAGTTTCCTGGCGGACTCTCCTGAGTTATCTGATCCTTCTGTTATTTTGAAAGAGGGTGTAGTTCTTTCCGCCATCTCGCCCAATTTGAGACTGGCTCTGGAGGGGTGTCAGGAGGATAAGCCCGAGCGCTGCCCTGTTGGGAAATTGTTTGTCCCGGACCAGTGGAAAAAGAGTGTAATGTCTGAGATTCATTGTTCCGCGTTGGCCGGTCATCCCGGAATTTTTGGTACCAGAGACTTGGTTGGTCGGTCCTTTTGGTGGCCTACCTTGTCTCGTGATGTCAGGGAGTTTGTGCAGTCCTGCGGGACTTGCTCTCGCTCCAAGCCTTGCTCTCGTTCTAGTGGTTTGTTGACGCCATTACCTGTGCCCAAGAGACCATGGACCCATATCTCTATAGATTTCATTTCCGACCTCCCTGTTTCTCAGAGAATGACCGTCATCTGGGTGATTTGCGATAGGTTTTCCAAGATGATACATCTTGTGCCATTACCTAAGTTGCCTTCCTCCTCTGAATTGGTGCCTTTGTTCCTTCAGCACATGGTTCGTTTACACGGCATTCCTGAGAACATTGTGTCTGACAGAGGAGTCCAGTTTGTTTCCAGATTTTGGAGGACCTTTTGTTCTAAAATTGGTGTTCAATTGTCTTTCTCCTCGGCGTTTCATCCTCAGACCAATGGTCAAACTGAGAGAACAAACCAGACATTGGAGACTTATCTAAGATGCTTTGTGTCTGCTGATCAGGATGACTGGGTCTCTTTTTTGCCTTTGGCTGAGTTTGCTCTTAATAATAGGGCTAGCTCTACCACTTTGATGTCTCCATTTTTCTGTAATTCTGGGTTTCACCCTCGATTTTCTTCAGGACAGACGGAGGCTTCTGTCTGTCCAGGTGTTGACTCTGTTGTGGAGCGTATGCAACAGATTTGGGACCAGGTAGTGGAGCGGTTGTCCCTCTCTCAGGAGAGGGCCCAGCGGTTTGCTAACCGGCATAGGACTGATGGTCCTCGGTTTAAAGTGGGGGACTTGGTCTGGTTGTACTCAAGAAATATTCCTATGAGAGTGGCATCTCCTAAATTTAAGCCTAGGTTCATTGGACCTTATAAGATCATGGAGATTCTTAATCCTGTTTCTTTTCGTTTGCTTCTTCCAGGGACATTTAAGATCCATAACGTGTTCCACAAGTCCTTGTTGAAGAGGTTTGTTGAGCCAGTGGTTCCTACTACTGTGCCTCCTGACCCTGTTTTGGTTGAGGGCAATCTGGAGTATGTGGTTGAGAAAATATTGAATTCTCGTTTTTCTAGACGGAAACTCCAGTATTTGGTTAAATGGAGAGGTTATGGTCAGGAAGACAATTCTTGGGTGTTTGCTTCGGACATCCATGCTAGGAGACTCATCCGTGCGTATCATAGAACTCATCCTGACCGACCTGGTTGCTCAAATGAGGGTTCGGTGACCCCTCCTCAAGGGGGGGTACTGTTGTGAATAGGCTGGAAATGAGTTCTGAGCAGAAGCTCCCTCTGGTGGTTACAAACGGTACTGGACTGTCCAGTGAAGATTGTGAGGATTGGGAATCAGGTGTTACTGACTGGTCTTATATAAGGGAGTCGCCTTCCCATCAGGGTTGCCGGTGATCAATTGTTCTGGTCTCAATCCTTGATTCCTGTTTCCTTGGTAGCCTGCTGTGTCGTGTCTGAATCTCCTGCTTACAGATAAGACATTTTCTTCTTTTTGTTTTTGTGCTTGATTTTTGCATTTTGTCCTGCACTTTTGTGGGGCCTTTAGGGTCCCCTCTGGGGGCTTTTGCCCTCTCAGTTCAGTTCAGCCACTGATGTTTGTACATTTGCTTTTTCCAGTTTTTTCAGTGGCTGCTGTTTTGATTTTGGTTACACCAGAGAACTAATTTAGGTGGTAGAAGTCGTGTGATCTCAGGTGTTTTTGAAATTAGTAGAGTTGGTGCTTTTCAGGGTTTTTTTGGGATTGCAGTAAGTGCCCTTCCTATCCTTTTCTATTTAGTAAGTTTGGGCCCCAACGTTTGCTCATACTATTTTCTGTCTGTGTCAGTATTTCTTCTTGTCTAACCGCCATTACATGTTTGGGGGCTTTCTATGTTCTTTGGGGATCTGCTCCGGGGCAGATAGCTTTCCTCTTTCTATCTTTAGGTGTAGTTAGTTTCTCAGGCTGTGACGAGGCGTCTAGGACCAACGTAGGAACGCTCCACGGCTGCCTCTAGTTGTGGTGGTTAGTCAGGGTACTGCAATCTCATAGTTTCCAACTGCTCTGGTGTATTGCCTTTTTTACCTGTACTCCTCAGCTACCGAAACATAACAGGTCTGGTGTTGTTTGTAAGTGTGTGAGTCCTGGTAGGGCCCCCTCCTTACCTGGGAGCAGAGTACCACACCTCTGAATGAACTGCAGTACCCTGTGGTGACTGAGACCACAAGGGCGCCACATTCCCCCCCTGTTAAACACAGCACGTCCTCGGGCTGGAACAGAGCAAAATACATGTCAAGACGTACAAAATTTTGTGAAATGCATTTCAATAAGGTAACAACTAGCAGGAACTCTTCTTCCCTTTATGGGAGGCACTTTTACTTGAACGTTGCAAATAACTATCATTGGCATAAATAGAACTTTAATAAAATTATTACCAATTTAGTTTTACCATCATAAAACTATCAAAAATATAAAACAGCTCTTTTGTCATAGAAATTATCTGCACATAGAAAACTTTTCTAACAGGTGAACATTATTTTATTATTTATAAATATGAAAATTAGCTTTATCATCAGCATAAACTTTCTGAGACATGAAATATAACTTTACTAGCAATAAAACTTTTCCTATATAGTGCAATAGAGTTCAGTGTATTCCCACACCGGGGTAGTCTTTCTCTTTTCTTAAGTGCAATATAAGGGGACCCGTCTCAAACCCCAACGTAGGCCTTGGGCGTGGCTACAAGGCATAGCTGGTCTCCTCGTTGGACCACTTTTTCGGCCACGCCAGACAGTTTTTGCTCTGCGATCAAGTGCAACGGATAGAGTGCCAATTCACACTCTAAGGTTTTGTGTAAAACCAATAGTGAGCACATTAAGATGTGCTAACTATTTACAACGAAGTTCAGATCACTCACTGTTCATGATCCTATTGTTCTTTAAACTTTAATAAACATTAGCAAACACACCTAAACAGGTAACTTAACTATTTACAGTCACATCTTGCCTCGATTCACTTTTGATTTGATTTCCATGGTAATTTCTGGGGTAAGCATCCTCCTGACTGGGGAAGTGCCTGCTCCTGTGTCACATTGAGCGACTCAAACAGGACCAATCCCCCCGCCGGGGTTTGAGTGGCTTGTGTCCTCATGGACGGTTCGGTCACTGGTGCAGGGGCCAATGCAGCTTCCGGGTTTGAAGCTTCTGAGACTCTGCATTTTATGACATTGAAGGCATATCACCCCTTCTTGCCCTTATGCTGTGTGAAGGACACCTGGTCCCCAGTGTGCAGGTTCCGATATGAGTGCCCCTTCAAGAAATGTGACTCCACAAAAAGTTCCTTAGCCATCCCAGGCTCCTTAATAAACCCTCTACCCTTATCAAGGTCGAAGGAGATCACAGTTCCCTGTCTCCTTGGGCCCCGGTCAGCGGGTCTGATCTTGTGGACCCTGGCTATAGCCACCAGGCTACGTTCCTCCTTCTCTTTCTGCCGGGCCCTCCATTCCTGTTCCTCTGCCTCCAACTTTAATATCTGCTATCTGCATTTTTCCTCTTCGCTAAGGAATCCCTTTTGGGCTTCTCCCACCCGGGCCTGCTCTGCAAACCCCATGATTTTCACCTGTGATGTCGGTACAGGCAGCAGTGGGTCAGCTAGCTTGCCTTTAATGTCTGCCATCCGGTCCCAGACTATATAGTTTAACAATTGACTGGGTTTTGGGGCTGGCTGGGGTTCTAGTGGGCCCACTAAAGTTTCGTCAGTCAACGAGGCAGGATCGGTCACAGTACCTGCTGATATTGATTCTCTGGTGCCGGATTTCCTCCTCCTCTGCTGGAGCCGGGGATGCTGGTCGCGAGGCCGTCCACCGCACGATCTTCTTTTGCAGCAGGGCCTCCTTCCAGCTTGTCACCGCCGAGAGCGGCAACTCCAGGAGCTGGCGGCTCAGTTCTTCCACCTCCTCTCCTAAGAGCTCCGGGTCCACCCTAGGCAGCGGGTCTGGGCCTTCATTTCTCAAGCCGGGGGAGCCCTCTGCTTCCAACCCTGCGACCTCCGATTTCCATGATGTCCTCCGGGTACTTTGCCGCCATGTTTGCAGCTTTCCTCCTTGCACGCCACTTCATGTGCTGCTTCCACTCCACTGGCCCCTTCCGCCCTCTCTTCATGGGCGGACCTTCTCCTTCTCTCTATTCCCGCCATAGCAGATCAGGAGGTGGATCTCGCTTGCTGACAGACACCTTCTCACCGCATAGTAGTGTTTGTAGTGGGCGGACATGATCTTCGCACCTCACTGCTGGGTTCCACACACGACGGCATGCCCTTCTTTTTCTGCACGCCTCGTGGCACTGTAATGGCAGTGATCACACAGTTCAATACAGTCTATGGCACACAATACCCGGCGATGCCGAGGGGGTACGAATCCTGTTCGTGACGCCAGAATGGAGCACCCCGCAAGGCCGTGGGGTACTCGGTACCAGGCCAGTTCTAAGGGGATGTGTCACGGCAGTCATGACCCGGTCCGTGGCCTGGGCGTCCAATGAAAAATGATGATTAAGGGGAAATAAAGTTTATGAAAGATAGTTAGTGACGCCACCTGTGGTATTCGGCAATAAAGGTGTTAGCCAATGCTGCTTCAGAGTCCGCTGGGGCTGATGGTGATGCAGCAGAGTTGTTACAGCTCTCCACAGGTAGAGCTAGGCCCCAGGGCAGCTGTATGGTGAGCTAGGCCCCAGGGCAGCTGTATGGTGTTTAAGATGAAGGTGGTTGTAGTGCAGGACAGATTACTCCGTAAATAAATGTGAGGACACAGCAGGTTGCAGTCTTTCCAGTTTACTCACAGTTTGTTGTTACAATCCCCAGTCGGGGTGCCGTGTCCTCTGGGGAGGTGGTCCAGACAGCTCTCAGGTAGCTTGGGGTACAATTTGCCAGGGCTCACTTAGATGTTCCTTTCCTGGCTGTCTCACTATGCTGGCTACTACTTCTCCTGCCCTGCGTCTTCACACACAGTGTCCCGAGTCAGCAGACTCGATCTTTTTGGTCGACCTTGGTCAGACCCCTGGATCCTATATGTCTGACTTTTCAGTGAGTGTGTTGGATGTGGCTGTAGCACTTGCAGATACTGCAGCCTCCGGTTTCCTAGTCGAGTCCTTAGTTTCTCCACTAGTTATGGGGCTGGTCCCCTAATTGCGACTTGGTCCCTCCACCGACCACGCCGGTGGATGCGGACCCCACGGATGGATTCCTCACTATCCCTGCCCCTAAGACCCCTTCTTCCTCTCCTCCTCTGGAGCCTCTCTCTCGCTCTCTTTCGCTCCTCTTCACTTCTCTGTAGTCTGGGGACGAGCTCCTAGCTCTTCCAGTCCCCACCACAGACTCTCCTCTACCTGACTGTGTTCTCTCTCACCACTCACTAAGCTCCTCCCTTCTCTATTTTGTCCATCCACACCCTCTACCTAGCACCTCCTGGACCCTGAGAGGTCTGGTGTTGGATGTAAGTGTATGAGTCCTGGCAGTGTCCCCTCCTTACCTGGGAGCAGAGTACCACACCTCTGAATGAACTGCAGTACCCTGTGGAGATGAGACCGCAGGGGCACCACAGGAGCAGTCCCAGAGCCCTGTAAAATGACCTCCATCTGGCCTTTAACATCCATGTGTCTGCTCAAACTGTCAGAAACAAACTCCATGAGGGTGGTATGAGGGCACGATGTCCACAAGTAGGTGTTGATCTTACAGTCCGACACAGTACAGGGCGATTGGCATATGACAGAGAACACCAAGATTGGCAGATTCAAAATTGGTGCCCTGTACTCTTCATGGATGATAGCAGGTTCACACTGAGCATATGTAACAGACGTAACAGAGTCTGAAGACACCAAGAAAAGTGTTTTTCTGCCTGCAACATCCTCCAGCATGACCAGTTTGTCAGTGGGTCAGTAATGGTGTGGACAGACATTTCTCTGTAGGGCCGCACAGGTTTCCATGTACTATCCAGTGGTACCCTGTCTGCCATGTTGTAATGGGATGAGATCCTCAGAACCACTGTGAGACCATATGCAGGAGCACTCGGCCCTGGGTTCCTTCTGATGCATGCTTCTAGGCCTCATAAGGCTGAAGTGTGTCAGCAGTTCCTGCATGATAAAGGCATTGATTCTATGGATTGGCAAGCCTGTTCCCCAGACCTGAATCCACATCTGAGACATCACGTCTCATTCCATCCACCAATACCATGTTGCACCACAGACTGTCCAGGAGTTGACTGATGCTTTAATCCAGGTCGGAGAGGATATCTCTCAGGAAAACATCCGCCACCTCATCAGGCAGGACCATGCCCAGTTGTTGTAAGGAGGTCATACAGGTGTGTGGAGGACACAAACACTACTGAGCATCATTTCCTTGTCTTGAGGTATGTCCACTGAAGTTGGATCATCCTGTAAATTGATTTTCCACTTTGATTTTGAGAATCATTCCAAATCCAGACCTTCATGTGATATTAATTTTGATCTGCATTGATAATTTTTACTTTTTATTGTTCTCAACGCATTCCACTATGTAACAACTGAAGATTTGCAACTGAAATATTTAATTCAGTGATATCTAGGATGTGGTATTTTAGTTAGTGTTTCTTTATTTTTTGAGCAGTGTATTTAGTCTCAAGAGGGATACATAATTGCACATAGTCACACAGTTTCTCATAACATTCCTCCCACTTCACCTGGTATATGCTATTATGATACTGTCCTACAGCCAGTAATGTTCCAGATGCTGACACTGGAACCACACAGGCTCAGTGTACTGTATGGAAGCAATGAGTCATATAACATATTCATTTATTGTAATGTAATCTAGCACCCTGAAATTCCCTGCATCAGCTTCCTGCATATGCGGCTATTGTTGACTGGCAGGCTATGTTTTATTCTAGGCACATACAGGAAATCTCTGCACTCTGTGCTATCAATGCACTGTAGAAGGAAGTATGGAGCAGTAGCTCATATGATCACATATGGCATCACGGTAACAGAGCAGAATTATAACAGCAAGTAAATTATGAAGTTTATCCAGAAAACACTTTTAATGCCAAATGAAACATCAGTTGTACTGTTGGAAGCCTAGATATGGCAGAATAGTATTATTATACACTTTTAAGAGGTTGTCTTGAACCTATAATTCCCTTTATAAATATCTATCGTTAAGCCCTAACCACTCTTTTAATTTGCTTTATTCTAAAATTCCCTACAATTCTCCTTATCCAGATAATTCATATATTTGGCTTTTTTTTGCTTTACTTCCTGTGACGTTTCTTTTGAGGGGAGTCTCAAACATGACATCACAGGAGGATGGCCCTGCAATAACATTGCTGCAACTTCTATCACACCCCACCCTCCTCCGAAACTGGACGCCATCATGGGTTGACAGACACACCGCCCCACAACTTCTATCACTGTTCTCAAATGAATCTTCATTAGGTGGCGGCGCTGGTGTCACTCACCCTGCTTATATCACGGCTTTTATTATTTTATAATAAAGCAAATTATAAAAATGATTAGAACTTAAAGATAAATATAATGACCATTACAGTTATTGTACAACCCCATGAAAAAGAACTAAAATGAACTAAGACCATACTACTCCCTGGTCACCAGGATAGAAGTTATGCTCCATTTCTTTCTGGAGACAATAATACAGTTTTCTATTCATTGCAGCTGCCATAAAGCTCACACATTACTCTGTAATGTCTAAATGCACAGCACAGAGAAGAAATGTGAGTCATCCACATGGTTGTGCCCAAGAAAGATTTCAGTAGCAAAAAAATGCTACGACTTAGAAAAAAGTTCTGAACACTATATTTCTCCTCTCACTTATCTTTTTTATTATTAACACTTTGTAAGGAAGATGACCAGGCTGTGGGTTCTGACAGGGCATGGGGTCCAGAACTGCTGGGGCCATGTCTCTTGTTACAGGGGGGAAGGAAATTTAGGACAGAGGGGACCTATGAACCGCAGGGAGGGGCGTGGTAAACCAGAGAGGGATAATGGGAGATTGTTGTGAAAGGCTCCTGGCTGCAGAGAGCAGCATGATGGACTAGGGGCTCAATAGGTCAGATCAGTGACCGCCCGTTGCCAACCGGAAGAGGGAAGACTGATCTGTTAGGCGAGGAAGCCTGAAAAGCTCAGCACAGGCCTCAGCCGGCATCCAACTTTCATCCCGGAGGAAGTGACAAGCATCGGACTCACGCTAAGTGAAGTAGACACATGCATAAACTTTCAACTTAAGTTGCCTGTTTCATTTGAAGTTCTTAGCTTAAGATCTGTTTTACCCCCTATTGCTCCCTGCAAGGAGATTCCTCACTGTACTCATTAAAAAAGACCACCGTTACCCCTGTTAACCTTGCTCTGTGCCTCTGTGTCGCTGCATCCAATTACCTGTGTTATAACTTTATATTGCAGTTCTGCCTTGGAACAACGTCCAAATAACAGATCATTTAGACTAGATTAATAAGAACAATTTGAAAGGAATTTTGCTATAGAAGGTGAGCACAAAAACAGTCCTTGATTTCCAACAGATATAGAAAGTAACTTTATTGGAATATTCTTACACATTGGTGGCGACAGGGGCATCAACTCATATTGTTTGGTAACATATGGTATCACATACATTCATGCCAAACATTGATGTGATAATATAGTTTAGACCAGACTCTGCAACATATCCAGTGTGATCAAGTTTACATCTCCAGTGATGTGTCATGGCAAACCTTCCAGGGTTGCCGGTAGTGAAGGTTCATACACACTGTCTGTTCTTCACCTGCCCCAGAGGAAAAAGTCACAGGTTTGGTGATCTCAGGGGCCACTTGAAGAAAACCTGGTCATTTTGTCAAGCTCAGACAATCCAATTTTTTAGACATGTGCTCATTGAGAAATTTGTGGGCAGCGAGATGCCAGTGTCGCGGTGAACATCTTGCTGAAAAAGTCACCAGCATAAGCAGCCAGTTGTGGAATCAAAAAGTTTCATAGTTTCATAGTCTTCAGGTTGAAGGTAGACTTAAATCCATCAAGTTCAACCTATAGCCTAAGATGTTGATCCAGAGGAAAGCAAAAACCCAATGGAGCAGATGTTGATAGTGCCATATTAGGGGAAAAATTCCCCCCTCCCGATTCCACATACGGCAATTAGACTAGTTCCCTGGATCATCACAGAATCTAGTACCCATGATCAGAATCTATTGCCAGCATAAGTTGGTTAGGATCTCCAGCTTTGGTCAGTAACAGTTTGCCCCTCAAAGATAAATGGGCTGTACATTGTCTACTCTAAACCGACATATTTTTGGAGAGTCATGTCCAACCTCCAGGGTGGCATGTTCCAGTTTCACGGTGGGAGGTGCTGGTGCTGGTTCAGTCACCGCTGTAACCGCGCCCCTGGCCCTAACTGAAATCCGGCCCCATTGCAGAGCCAGTGTCAGTCAGAGCCGGGGGGCACGGTTACAGCCTTCGCTCTGTATTCTCAGAGCAGTGATTAAACCAGCGCTGGCTCTGTTCCTGGTACAGAAACCGGAACACTGAGGTGAGGGGGGTAATAAAGTTCATTTTCTCCCCACAGCGTTCGGCTACGTGCAGGCGCCGGGCAGGTTACTAACGCTATTAACCTACAGATTAACCCCATAACTCTAGGATAATAGTGTTTTTCTGGTGACAGGTTCCTTTGAGGATTTAGAAACCTTACAGAATATTAACAAGGGGTATACAGTATCTATAGCAATAGAGCTTTTTTAATTAAGGTGAAGGGAGATCGGAAATTTAACTATAATTTCTAATTTTACTTCTGTTTTCTTGGGAAACTTTTATTAAGTGAAATCATTTTCTACATTTATCTTATCCCTCCTTCCGCCACTGTCGCTTCTAAAATCTTCAATGTCTGCATTAACTTTGTGAAGCGATTAACAGGAGGAGGCATGTGATGGCTGACAGGTCCAGTGTGTCAAACTCTGTTTAGTCTATTATGTGATTTTTGCATTGTTATAGGCAAGTCAATAAAGCTTGTAAGACATCAATATGCATAGACAGCGCTGTCAGAACGTCTTAGCATTTATGCAGTGATTTAGAGGCTCTGTGAATGCTATCAGTGAGTGTGGACAGGTTCAGCATTGATTGGACTCTGTACAGATACATGTAGCCTGAAGGCTATTTTCTCTTAACCATGAAGTTTGCAAGAAAATAAGCTTACGAATAAACTTTCACAGTCCTAGAAATGGGTACAATTAGGCATGTAGATATAGGAGATGCAGGGGTTGAAATCGTGCTCCGACCCAGAAGACTAGGGGGAGCAAAAGGTCCCTTTGTTACATATGAAAATACTATTATCATTAAATACCAGTGATTAGAGTTGAGCGAAACAGGTCGTTCAGATTCAAAAGTCGCCGACTTTCACCAAAATCGGGTTTCGTTGGCCGAAACCCGACCATAGCGTGCAGTCGGCCATGCGGTCGGCAAAACGAGCGCCAAAGTCAAATTTCCCAGAATGCTTTCAGGCGCCTTTTTTCAGCCAATGAGCAAGGACGTACACTGTGGGCAACGAGATGACATGGGCAGCGTCCACCACCATTTTAGAGAAGGGCATTGCAGTGATTGACTTGCTTTGGGGGCATCATAGTGTCTATAAAAGCCCTGACTGCCGACCGCCATTTTACTTCTGCCGATCTTAACAGTAGGGAGAGGTTGCTGACGCTGTTTATCAGTAGGGAGAGAGTTAGGGCTGGAAAGAGAAGTTCTTATGTGCTTGTGCTGATAGCAATTGTGCTGTACAGTTAGTGTGCAGTGACAGGGGAGGATTTTCTTGTGTGCAGCAGCGCTGGTTATTAGGCTGCCTGATAGCTGTATTGCTGTGTGTACACATGGCATCCATTGGGGGAAGAGGGTGCTGCTGGCAATAGCTCAGAAGAGGAGGAGGTTCCGCAGCAGGCATCGACATCGCAGCTGCGGTTATCTGGCAGGCCCATAGCAGTCCAAAAACGTGTCAAAAAATGAAAAAGAGTTGCAGGGCAGCTTGGCCAGATGGTCAAATTAGCACAGCGTGCAAGCCCTGAAAATTTATCCCATAGCAGAAGAGTGCAGTGTGGCACTTTTTTGACCAAAATCCTATTGATGAGGCAAATGTTATCTGTAAGAAGTGCGGAAGGACCTTTAGCCGAGGGAAAAATCTCCGAAAATTGAATACCAGTTGCATGCTTAGACATGTAAACACCATGCACTTGCAAGCGTGGATGGACTACAAAACCTCACTGGCTTTGAATGTCTACATTGCCAAACTGATCTCATTAGAGATGATGCCCTTCCATTTGGTTGAAAGCACAGCTTTTCCAAGAGCTCATGGCCTACGCTGTCCCACACTATGACCTACCCAGTCGGCACTTCTTTTCTAGAAAAGCCATCCCTGTCCTCCACCTGCATGTGAAAGACCGCATTGTCCATGCACTCAAACAATCAATGAGTGGAAAGGTGCACCTCACAATGCATGGGCCAGTAGGCATGGCCAGGGCCGTTACGTGTCCATCACTGCGCACTGGGTTAATGTGGTGGATGCAGGGGACAGCGGCGGTGGGACAGTGCTGTCTAGCCCACGGTATAGGCAACAGTTGGCTGTAGACGTTCGACCCTCTTCCTCCTCCTCCTACTCCAGAAGCGAAAGCTTGTCGACAGAGCACAGTCGCACGAGCACTCCATCCGCAGCTGCCAGTGTTGCACACGAGGTGTCCCACTATCGAACAGCTAGTGGTAAGCGTCAGGAGGCTGTTTTAGAGATGATGTCTTTGGTCGACAACAGACACACCACGGAGGTATTGGCCGACTACTTGCAGTGAGAAACTGAGTCATGGCTGGGCAGTCTACATCTTGAGCCAGGCAAGGTAGTCAGTGATAACGACCGTAATTTTGTGGCGGCCATAGCCCTGGCTAAACTCAGACACATACCTTGCCTGGCTCACACCTTCAACCTGGTGGTGCAGTGCTTCATCAATAATTATCCGGAGTTACCAGCCCTGCTCCATAAGGTGCGAAGACTGTGCTTGCACATCCGTCGCTCGCCCGTAGACTCCAGTCATATGCAGAGGCTGCAGCGATCGCTCCACCTCCCCAAGCACCGCCTAATCATAGACGTTGCAACAAGGTGGAACTCCACCATGCACATGGTTGAGAGGCTGTATGAACAGAGGCAGGCTGTAATGCATTTGTGGGAGGATACACGTGCAGGCAGTTTGAGGGCAGACATCGAGTTGTCGGGTGTGCAGTGGTCAAAGCTGAAAGACCTTTGTAAAGTCCTTCAGTGTTTTGAGGAATGCACACGGCTGGTAAGCACAGACGACGCCATCATAAGCATGAGCATCCCACTTATGTGTCTGCTCATGCAAACTTTGACGCACATTAAGGATCAGGCGTCTGCAGCGGAGGAGGAGGAGGAGGGAAGCCTTGATGACAGTCAGCCATTGTCTGCTCAGGGAACTGTCCTGGAGGAGGTGGAGGAAGAAAAGGAGGAGGAAGAGGGGATGAGTATTTTGGGGAGGAGGATGCTTCTCAGGGGGCAAGAGAAAATGTTGGCTTGCCAAGGTCAGGTACAGAGTTTGTGCGTGACTGGAGGGATGTGGATTTGACAGAAAGTGCTTCTCCACCCACCACTGTCAGTGCATCATTGACACCTGGAACATTGGCCCACATGTGTGATTATGTCTTGCGGATCCTAAAAAGGGACCCCCGCATTGCCAAAATTATGAAGGATGACGACTACAGGTTGGCCAGCATCCTCAATCCACGCTATAAAGGCAAATTACAGAACATCATGCCATAGGAGAACCTAGAGCTAATATTGGCGAACAAACAAGCAACTCTGGTAAAACGTTTGTTAAAGGCTTTCCCAGCACACAGCAGCGGTGCAGGTTCCACCACGAACCATACTGGGCAACATGGAAGAGGTGTTCATTGAGCACACAGCCGAAGTGGCGTTGGAGACAGGGGTTTCATGACCATGTTGTGGTCTGATTTCATGAGTACAGCTCACACGACTGTTAATACTGAATCGATTGCAACAGACAGGAGACAGCAGTTGTCAACTATGGTTCAAAATTACCTCTCCTCCCCTATCGATGTTCTCCCTCACAGTTCATTCCCCTTTGACTACTGGGCCTGTAAACTGGACACCTGGCCTGAATTGGCACAATATGCTTTACAGGAGCTCGCTTGCCCTGCTGGTAGTGTGCTATCAGAAAGAGTCTTCACTGCTGCTGGATCAATCCTGACAGAAAGAAGGACCCGGCTGTTGACCCAAAATGTTGGTGATCTCACCTTCATTAAAATGAACCATGCCTGGGTTTCAAAGGATTTTGTACCACCTTCCCCTGATGACACATAGGTTGCCAGCAAAATGGCTCGCTTTGTCCTCCTCTTCCTCAGACTTCTCCAATTCCTCCATTTGCAGATGCTGAACGTCCAGCCTACACCTCAACATATGCCAGTTTTTCACCTCCCTAACTGGGCTGTACCCCCCCCAGGGCCGGCGTCAGCACCTGGCGCACCCGGGCAAGTGCCGGGGCCCTGAGCAGGTGGGGGGGCCCTCTCATGGGCCCACTCGCCGTCAGAGACACCGGGGTACTATGAAGGGCCCTGTGCCAGTGCCGTCGCTCACAAGTGGGCCCCCCCTGCTTGCTCAGGACCCCAGCACTTGCAATACTTACCTCTCCCTGCTCCACCGCTGTGACTTCTTCCGCGTTTCCTGACAGTAACATTCAGGTCAGAGAGCGCGATGATGTTACGTCTGTGCGCCCTCTGCCTGAACAGTCACAGTGCAGAGAACTGGAAGATGGCGATGCTGAGGAGTCCAGAGTACAGCAGTGCCCAGCGAGGAGAGGTATTTCATTTTTTTTTATGTTTGGAGCAATATATGGGGAGAATTATACACTGGAGAATTATATATGGGGCCCATCATACACTGGAGCATTATAAATGGGGCCCATCATACACTGGAGCATCATATACGGGGCCCATTATACACGGGAGCATTATATGGGGCCCATTATATATGGAGCATTATATAGGCCCATCATACACTGGAGCATCATCCATGGGACCCATCATATACTGGAGCATCATATGGGGCCCACTATATATGGAGCATTATATGGCCCATCATACATTGGAGCATCATCCATGGGGCCCATCATATACTGGAGCATTATGTGGAGCTCATCATATACTGTATGGAACATTATATGGGACCAATTATGTATGGTGCAATATATGGGGCTCATTATTCTGTATGGCGCACTATGTGGTGCCCATAATACTGTATGGAGGACTATACTGTCCGTATTTTGAGCTATTGTAGAATTTACAATAGATATCACTTATGTAATGTAAGAAGTGAATTATTTGGCATTGTACTATACCTATATTTCTCTGCCGTATAGGAGCATCATGAATTGTGGTATGTGTTAAAGGGGCCCACTGAGACTCTTTGGCCAGCGGGCCCACGAAAACCTGAAGCCAGCCCTGCCCCCTCCACAACTTTGGCCAAATAACCCCCAGTTTTTTAATGCGTAATTATTATTATAAAGTAAATTAAGGTTGACAAGCTTAAGTAATAAGTATTGATGTCGTTGGCATTGAAATGGGCACTGTAGGTGTGTTTACTGTCCTCCACTCCCTGCCGACTTTTTTTCACCATTGACTTGCATTGGGGTCGGATTTTCGACTCCGACTCGACCTTTTCCGTTAGTCGGCTGACTTCGTTCGACTCGACTTTTGAGAAAGTCGGATGGTCCGAAACCCGACTCGATCCTCCCGAAGGCAAAGTCGCTCATCTCTACCAGTGATACTTAGGAGCTCTGTTGGAAATTTTCATTTGGGCGTTCAAGTTAAGTCACTAAGGGTGAGTTTCCACGGTCAGGAAACGCTGCGTGTTTGGCGCTGTGCGCTGGCGCAGCGCCAAACACGCAGCGTCCAGATGTTACAGCATAGTGGAGGGGATTTCAGAATCCCGTCTCCACCATGCGTAACAATACGCAGGTGGCAAACCTGCGTAAACGGACATGCGGCGCGTCTTTTTAGACCGCAGCATGTCCTCGCGTATTGCGGCGACGGTGCGTCGCCGCAACAGAATTAACACAGGGCTATGCAGCCCTGCGCTCTTTCCGGAGGTGTTCCGGAGGTGTCCTGAACACCTCCGGAAAGATCGCGCGTCATAAAGGGGCGGGCTTAGACGGAGCGGAATTTCCGCTCCGTCCAAAGCGCTATGGTTCCGGACCGTGGAACCATAGCCTAAGACATTTGAGTCTGATTAACCCAAATCTGCTTTACAATGTGAAATTATACATAAAAGCAGAAGACTAAGGCTGCCTTAGGATCTACGGTGATCTAAGCTCAAATTTACACCATACTAGCAGTGTACACTGATGTATATCCTGACATGCATATAAAAGGAGGCCCAGGGTCTGTTGCTGTGGGACAGAACTGAGTTCTTTTCACCCTGAAACCCCAATTCTAAACAGGAATCTGACTTGTGTATTGCGCTGTAGAATGCATTCTATATTGTTGTTCGAGAATCCATGGGACCAGGTACAGCTGCACACATAACACGAGACCTTTAGGTTTAGTTAGGCTACAAAGTTCAGGTACATTCGACTGTGGCATAAAGTTTGAGACAGAGTCCCCTTTGACAGATGTTCCCTTTGACCATGTACTAACAGTTCTTGCCTCCATTCTGACCGACCTGCCCCCACCTCAACAGCTCCTGTTGTTATCAGGGACTTCCTGTTCGTCAACCCAGCATTCCTGAGGCCTGCCACCTTTTCCTCTGGCTCTTCCTGACTGGCCTCTTCTTCTTAGAATAGAAAGAGACATGCACTTTAATGCCTCTTCTGGGCCATAGGCCCCAGACCGTCCCGGTATGTATGCTAGACTCTCAGTGCACCCTCTTGCTGTATGGAAGCTTGGTACTGTTAGGACCCATCGCAGCTTGTACTTGAACTTGGACCCCCACACTGTCTGAGACTATCACTGCCTGAACTCTTTGCACTTTCTCTGCTGAACTTGATTGACCACAAGCAGGTGGTGCTTCACTGTCTTATCTGATCTAACCCCTCCCAGTGTGTGCGTTAATCCCAAACTGTTAACTATATACTACCTTGAGTGCTGCAAACTATATACCTATGCATTGTAAACGTTCCCCTAGTTAAGTGAAAAAAGTATTGAAGCAGCGTATTGCAATTTTTAATGTATAAAGCTATACTTCAATGTAAAAAATGTGGTTACCTGACTGGTCCTGTTCACAATAGCACAAAACCTCATAAGCCTTAACATGTGTCTACTGAAATTATCTACTTAGACAATGTAGCAATGTGTGTCCATTAGGGTTTACCCTTATGGCAGCTGCTATCGTTGAGAGTTAAAGCATTCCGGTTTCAGTCATGGGGTGGTGCTGCCCTGGGTTCAGTCACTGCTCAGTGTATAGAAAGCACTGACTGACAACAGCTCAGCATTAGGGATGGCTGTCAGTCAGTGCAGAGTGTGCAATTACAGCCACCACTCTCTATACACAGAGCTGTGACTGAACCCACGCCATTGAGTCCTTTGATTGAAACAAGAATGCTACCGGGATGAATAAAGTTAATTTTCTCTTGGCAGCATGGGTCTAATAGCAAGTGCTGGGTAGGTTCAGAATGCTTTCAACCTACAGATTAACCTCAAATCTGCTGGTTAATAGTGTTTTTTTTTTCACTTAACAGGTTTATGGGGACGCTGACCAACTGATTGTCGATCAGGGGAGATGTCAATGTGACTTGTCCAATTTCAGACTGCCGATTAATTTGATCTCCCCGAGATAAGTCGCCATCAGGGATGTCTGTTAGTGAGAGACGGCTGAGATGCCTGATGGTTGAACAATTCGCTAAGAATTGTTCACCTGACAGCCTTATAAAATGTATGATACAACCACTCAAATTGCTGATTACAGCCGCCATTTCACAGTGATTACACCATGATAAAAACTATGGAGTCAGTCAGCCGGCTACACAGGATTTAGCGCAATTTACTTGAAGAATAACTCTATATCTGCAACTAAACAGCCTTTCTGGTGATGTCAGATTCCCTTTAAGGCCACATTCACACGTTCAGTATTTGGTGAGCTTTTTACCTTAGTATTTGTAAGCCAAAATCAAGAGTGGAACAATCAGAGGGAAAGAATAATAGAAACACGTCACCACTAGAGATGAGCAAATTTGTTCGGATTCGGTTCCGAATACGATCAGATTCAAATATTGTTTTTGCAATAGTCGTCAAACACAGCCGAACATCATTAGAGTCAATGGGAGTAGAAATCGCCGAATATGTTCGGAACCGAACATAAGACATATATTTGGCCAGAATAGTGTTCGAATATGGCTCGAATTTGTCAAAATCAGATTCGGGGCCAAAATCCGAACAAATTCGCTCATCTCTAGTAACCACTTCTGTCACCCACTCCTGATTTTGGCTTACAAATACCCAGGTGAAAGACTCATCAAATACTGTTGTAAAATACTGACCAAATACTGAAATACAGTACAGACCAAAAGTTTGGACACACCTTCTCATTCAACGATTTTCTGTATTTTCATGACTGTGAAAATTGTAGAATCACACTGAAGGCATCAAAACTATGAATTAACACATGTGGAATTATACATTACACTTTACAAAAAAGTGTGAAACAACTGAAAATATGTCTTATATTCTAGGTTCTTCAAAGTAGCCACCTTTTGCTTTGATTACTGCTTTGCACGCAGAAAAGGTGAACGGATGGACTCTACATGCCTGGTTCCCACCGTGAAGCATGGAGGAGGTGGTGTGATGGTGTGGGGGTGCTTTGCTGGTGACACTGTTGGGGATTTATTTAAAATTGAAGGCATAGTGAACCAGCATGCCTACCACAGCAACGTGCAGCAGCATGCTATTCCATCCGGTTTGCGTTTAGTTGGACCATCATTTATTTTTCAACAGGACATTGACCCCAAACACACCTCCAGGCTGTGTAAGGGCTATTTGACCAAGAAGGAGAGTGTTGGGGTGCTACGCCAGATGACCTGGCCTCCACAGTCACCAGACCTGAACCCAATCGAGATGGTTTGGGGTGAGCTGGACCTCTCACCTCTTCAATTTTGAATAAATCCCCAACAGTGTCACCAGCAAAGCACCCCCACACCATCACACCACCTCCTCCATGCTCCACGGTGGGAACCAGGCATGTAGAGTCCATCCGTTCACCTTTTCTGCGTGCAAAGCAGTAATCAAAGCAAAAGGTGGCTACTTTGAAGAACCTAGAATATAAGACATATTTTCAGTTGTTTCACACTTTTTTGTAAAGTGTAATGTATAATTCCACATGTGTTAATTCATAGTTTTGATGCCTTCAGTGTGATTCTACAATTTTCATAGTTATGAAAATACAGAAAAATCTTTGAATGAGAAGGTGTGTCCAAACTTTTGGTCTGTACTGTATGAACATGGCCTAAGAGCCAGGATTTAGACAGAACTCCAACATCATGGCAGATGCGTGCTGAAATTTCAAGACAAAGGTTCAAGTGAAAACACGACTCATAAGAGAATTCTATTGCTGTAAAGAAATTTGTGAAGATTTGGAGCTGTCCATGGTACTATATACTATTGTATTGGCACAGAACAGTATTTCCAAGATGTTCATATTAAAAGACTCATTAGAGTTTGTCTAGTTTAGAATATTTTCATTTACTGTTATTGATTCCTTAGTGAATGAGGGAAGGTCTCCTGTTCACTTCAAAAAAAATTTTTTTTTCCAACATGTTTTATTGATTTAAAGAGTATTACAATAAAAGATAATCATACAAGTCTTGAAGTAACAGGCTTATTTGACAGACGTAAAACTCAAAATATTGATTTAAAGAGCATTGCCAAAAAGTATGTCATACAGGTTTGAAGGTATCAAGCTTATTTGATGCTTATTTGACAGGTATAATACTCATAAATGTCCCCCCCACCCTTAACCCTCCCATCCCCCCCAACATATAAACCCCTTAAACGACTCTGCATTTGATTAACAATCAACAAGTTCAAGGAATAGGATTACGTCCGCTAATTTTCTGAAGAAGATACCACTGGGTGTTTTCAAAATGTGTCCTTAATTTGTCCCTGGTGTCCTGAGACAGTGATGGGATGAACAATGACCATGTACTTAAAAATTTCCCAGTCAATTTATCTTTATTTGTCAGGGTATCTAGCCAGTCCATTCGAAAAATATACATTATTTTGGAGTATATGAGAGATTTGGGTGGTGGAAATGGATTTAGCCAGTGCTGCAAGATACTTTTCCTGGCAGCTGAGGCCCATATTATCAACATGGCCTTAACATGTTTGGGGAATTTGTGTTGAGAGCTATCTAGAATATTAAATATTGCCCATTGCGGCGTCAAAGGAAACACTATCCCGCCAAGATTCTGCAGTTTGGCATGGATAGACTGCCATAATTTTTGCACTTTGGGGCATCCCCACATGTGATGAAATATGTCTGTGTTTCCTGTCCCACATTTGGAACATGTGAATGTGCCCTCTGGAGACATCCTAGACTTAATGTGTGGGGTAATATAAGCTCTATGAAGGAGTAATAAAGACATGTCTGTATAACTGCTGGAGGGGATCACCTTCCGTTGCATCAAAGTGGCATCTAAGATTTCCCCGACTGTGATGTTCTGTATATCATTAACCCATCGTGCTGGACCTGTCTTTTTGCCCTCCCATGACCACTGCTTACGCAATAGTGTGTAAATACTGCTTGTCGAGGCTATCTGCACCCTGGCGGTCCTAAAGAAGCCATCCAAAGCGTTCCTCCCTCTTTCTCCACCCCCAGCAGCCATGTCTTTCAAAGTTAAGCTCCTTGCTTGAAGAAAAAGGAAGGGCTTGTTTACAAATGTTGGGAAACGTTGTGCTGCTATGTCAAATGCAAGCATGGAGAATCTATCATCTAAGCTGCCAAGATGCAACCCTGCCCAGCCAGCTCAATGTAAGATAAGGGTGGTTTACCTCCCATAAAGCCCGGGTTACCAAGAAAGGGCACAAAAGGAGAGACATCGCTTCTCAAATGACATAGTCTCCTGCATTTCCTCCACGTCTGTATAGT
>JARQOD010000002.1:591878290-591974158 GCA_033576555.1 Oophaga sylvatica | reverse complement strand
GCGTGATGTGCACTCAAAAAATAAAAAACACAGACTGAAGTGAACACTGAAACACAACTGTTCACAATCTGTGAAAGGCTACTCCTTTGTCTACTTCTATAGTGTTTGCAACCAATGTATTGGATACGGATGGAAGCGCGTCACACTAATAGTTAAATTGCATGGAGCTGCAAGAATTACACTGAAGAAAAAAAAAAGTCTGTGAGTGACACGTGCAGATGCCTACAGACAGCGTTGCATGCAGAGCAAACTGCAGCGTCACCTGCACTCACACACACCTTGCAGAGCTGTTAAAACAACACTGCAAGGCAAAAGGAAGCTTTACACAGGGGTTGGTGCTAGCCTGCCTACAGCACAGTACACTAAATCGCAATCTCTAACTGTCCCTCAGAGTCAGCACAGCAGCGTTCTGTCCCTTACTGAATTCACAGCACAGTGACGCTAAAATGGCGGCGGCGGATTTTATAGTGCATTCTGACATCATTTCAGCATCCAATCACAGCCATGCCATTAGTTAACATGACCGCAGCAGTACAGGATGTGCCCACACTTCTTAGGATTCCTCATTGGCTGACTAAAATCACATTGCCTCTCAAAGAATTATGGGAACTTCCGATTCCGGTATACGATATATGGAAAATATCGAAACTAAGTATCGAAAGGCCGATAGAGCTAATATCGGCCGATACCCGATACTTACGGTATCGTATCGCTCAACACTAGTCACAACGGTTCCAAGTGCTGGTCAAGTCTGACCGGGGGCGCATGCCAGTCTTTGTCAATTGTGGGGGTTAATAATAAAATAATAGAAAGGTTTATGAATCGTGACACCATTTGGGATGTTCGGCCCAGTAGGGCTGGGCACTGATGAAGGTCCCTTCAAGTTTGGTGGTGGTGGACAATGCAAGATGATTAACCATTTCCCAGCTAGGCATGGCTCCCAGGGGAGTTGGAACAGGAATGGTGCAGCAGATAATATTCAGCATTAGACAATGATCAGTTGATACCTTTTACTGAAGTTCTGCAAACAGTTCCAGAAGCTTCCATGCAATTCACATACAAGGATTTGGTCAGACCTGCATGGTGGAAATTCAGTTTCTCTGCTGTGATGTAATGTAACCTTCCTGCTGCTAATATACCTCTGGTAAACAATTCCTTGGATCCCCAGGGGTCCAACGTAAACAGTTCCTGGATCTGTGATCCCTTCCAGCGAGCAGGCAGCTCGAATTCTGTGGAAAACACTTTCTCTTGCAGCAGTGTCCCTGAATCCATGCGCTGCTGAGCTCCTGGGCAAAAGCACGCTATTGCTTGTTATATGAAAACCGAGCAGTCTTTCAGATTAGCACAGACCCTGAAAGTCTCTGTCTCTAGGGACTGATCTGCCTCTTGCAGCTTGTCCTGACAGATAGGCCATCCTCCTCTCCTCTGCCTGTGGACCTCCATCTTGCTACTTTTTCTTACATCATCACTGCTCTGCACATGGCAACCTCTCAGAAGCACCTCCTCTCCCCTCAGGGATCGTGCACACTTTCTGGTTCAGGCAAAAGTGCAAAATCTTCCAGTAAAGGATCGGGTAAAATGTGTGGATGCAGTTTTTCCCAGCAGAGAAACCAGCCCTCACCATAGCTGGCAATACATATATAAGTATATCACACATGCAGGCATTTTGTGCCGCTGTAGACACCGGCGCCACAAGTGCACCTCCTAGTGAACCAGGTGCATCGTGTAGGGACATGTGGCTTTATGTGCACCTCCCCACAAATCTTATTCCTGGCTCTGCTGCAGTAAGATTTGTGGCATAGCAAACTCTGCTGCTTGTCCTCAATTTGCTGAGTAGGGGTTGATACATCCCATCCCCCAGAATAGCACGAAAATACCAGAAATCGCATTGTTTTGCACAACCTCGAGTAGCGCAAAAGGGTGTGAATTTTCAAAGCTTTTTTTTTGCCTTAGATCTGGCAAAAAAGCTTTCATTAGTAGCTCCATGTATATTAATTTGTCCTAGACATAACCTTCATCTGTTCTGCTTCGGCAGCTCCAGTCTTTGGATCTTTCAGCATGTGGTCTTCCAGTCTTCGCAGTTGCTATGATATTTGCTAGAATGTATTTGTGCACCGCATTGGCATAAGCAAGAATGTCCCATCTAAGTTTCTACATAATGTTTGTTATGTTACAGCTCTGTAGAATGGCCCATCTGTGGTTCCCCACAGTCAGATGAGCATTTGGAAATTTGTGACGTGAGAGGGAAGCAAGGGTGATTGGGGTGCCACCTCTGAGGATTGTACTGTGTGCAATGTTAAGGTGGAGGAAGAGGAGGGGAGGCCACTTGACGCAGCGCTTGCCATCCACTGGATCACATGCTCTTTCTGGCCTTCATCTACAAGGCGTACCACTATGTGGCTGCCAAAGAAAGCGAGTGGAGTAGCACGTCCAGAAACAGATGTTTTCATTGGTCTTTGGATAGGACGAGATGATGTTTGTTCAGTTGAGCTTTCATTAATATTAACACCTATCCCACGTACACATCAAACACCAAGCCTATTCCCTCTTCCACTACGACCTCGCTTTTTCCCACTCAAATTGTATGTACCCTTCCCCTCTTGTAACCTGCTATTTCACAACTTTAGGCCAACACCTGTCAGCCACTTATCACTAAATGAACAATCACTATTATTTTTTTAGATAGTGTGCCTGAACAACACTGTTATACCTAACGATTTTTAAGAGGAAATGTGGTCTTCTGATTTCTCACTGAAACACAGTTTTATCATAGGAAAGATGTGTATCTTCGTACCGTATTAGCCAGTAGATAGAAAAATATTTAGACTTGAGAGTCCTCAGTGGTTGATACCTTTTAATGGCTAACTGAAAAGATGGTAACAAATTGCAAGCTTTCCAGACTACTCAGGTCTCTTCATCAGGCGAAGACTAATACAACATCTGAAGAATCATATATTTATACACCACACAGCACAGAAAAAATTACAGTTCTGCTTCACGTCACTTGTCTTATCTTATTGCATTTTTTCTGTGCTGTGTGGTGTATAAATATATGATTCTTCAGATGTTGTATTAGTCTTCGCCTGATGAAGAGACCTGAGTAGTCTCGAAAGCTTGCAATTTGTTACCATCTTTTCAGTTAGCCATTAAAAGGTATCAACCACTGAGGACTCTTGTGTCGACCCGCCACCACAATTGTGGGTTACCAGGGCAATGGGGTACTCAGAGCCGAGCCCGTAGAAGTCTATGGGGATTGTCACAGGTAGCTGTGGCTCGGTCTGTGGCCCTGGCGGTCTGGCGTATGTTGGGGGAATATTTACAGGGATAGGTTTATATACAGTTCGTGACGCCACCTGTAGTATTCTGGTAATTTATACCAGCGCTGCTGTAGATCTCTGAGGGATGGTGAGGCAGCTAGATGTCGGGTCCCCTACAGGTGGGACTCTTCCCTCAGGTCGGTAGTTAGGTAGGGATTGTGCAGGCATGCAATAATAACTCAGTCTCACACGATCAGCGTCTTTCCATACCTTTACTTGCAAGATGATAAGGCAGGTCCCAGGGAGGCTGATGGGGTTGATGGAGGATGAGCTTTGAGGCAACAGCTAAGCAAGTTAGGGCCTCCTTTACTGTCCAATGAAGATGAGTACGACCAGCCTGAAGCGTAGTCCCCTCTATGATTCCAGCTTTCCAAAGCTGTTCTTCCCAGTCAGGTTTGTGGTGGAGCCTTTCTGTGAGGGAGCTGAATTCTTATTTTGTCCTGCAGAGACTCAAAGTCTTCACTTCCCCTGACCCCAGTTACGTACTGACTATAAGGGGCTTGTTTGCCGCGACCTAGGGTCCGGTAAATCTCTGGTTTTCTCTTCACTATGCTTGTAGCTAATAGTGATCCTTCGGTCCCCAGTAACCGGTAGCAATGTGCAGGACTCTTCCAAGCCAAACGCACTTTTCCAATAATCTTCCTTCCACTTTGCCCTTCGATTTGCTCGACTCTTAATAGCTAGTTCAGTCTTTCTTCCAGTGGGGCACAGCTCTGACTAGGCTAAGGTGGATTAGACCACCTGTACCAGCCTCCACGTTCTGAACTGATGACAGGCTCAAACTGGACACGTCTACTCTGTCCAAGGACAGGAAACTGACTGACTAGAAAATCACTCCCTTCCACACCCCTGCTGGGTGTGTCAGAAGTGTACATGATGTCATGAAGAGACCTTAACTGTTACCTCTCCACTCATCCTCCTGGTATTGTGTACCAGGGCTACACATTCCCCCATGGTAAACGACAGCACTCCCGGGCTGTAAAATATAAAGAGACATTTTTGTTTATGCATGAAAACATTAAACAATTAACATTGGTTCGTCCCATCCGGGAGGTGAGGATATCTTGAACGTTGCAAACATTATAGAAAAATACAAGTATTAAATAGCATTCAATAAATATACAGTATACTTGTGAAGGACCCGCACCAAACCTTCAACGTAGGTCCTGGGTGGGCTGCAGGACATCCGAATGCAGACCTCACTCAGTGCCACACCACACGGGTTTTTGGTTCAGAGGTAAGTCAAGGTTTCATGTGAAACCATTAAAAAGAAAGGCACAAAGTGCAACTATGTACAAATAAGTTCTGGGTTAGCACAGTCCTCAACCTCAAAGTCCATTGTAAAACCAAATACGCAGATATAATATCACATTATTATACTAAAGTGCAAAACTTTTTCTGGTTACCCAGCCGGGCATTCTACGGTTAGCAAAATATATATGCAAAACTTTATAAAACATTCTCAAACTTTTTACTTATGGTAGACCCGATATGGATCCCACCGATTCTTCTTTTCTATCTATTCATTTTCAAATAATACACTTTCCAATACACTTTCCAATACACTTTCCACCCCGGGGGCTGGAACAATGCAATGGGCCCTAGATCCCAGGACTAGCAAATCATGCGCTGCGATTAGGGTCTGAGTCGCCACAGTTCTTGTGCGAACCTCTAGGGGCGCAACGGGTACATTCTCCTCACGTGACACCGATTGCGTTTCAATCACAGTTAAGGATATGGACCGTGTCATGGATTGCGATTGAGACTGGGTCGCATGTTGCGATGAAGATATAACTTTCTTTTGCGATGAACTCTGGGTCGCTAGTTGCGATGAATTTGCAGGGGGCGATGCTGGGGCACGGCCGGTTACTGCTTGATCTAGAGACGGGGACGCTGCGGTAGTGGTGACGTTACCTGCGTCTGGGACGGGGTCACGGACGATGGTGACGTTAAGGGCATACCATCCCTTCATTCCCCAATGCCGTGTATATGTGACGATGTCTCCATTGGCTAAGTCCCTCCCGGGATGGCCTTGCGGTAGGTGGGATTCTACATCACGCCTGCTGACAAAGACCCCTGGGTAGAGGCCCGGTTCACGGATGAAGCCCCAGCCCTTCCGGAGCTGGAACTCAGTCACACACCCCTGCCGCCGCGGTTCCCTCAGGGTACCTTTATCTCTCCGGACACTCTCTTTGTCCGCGATCAGCTCTGCATATTGTCGCTGACGGTTCCGCTGAGTTTCCCGCTCTTCCTCCTGCTGGCGTTTCTTCTTCTCCTCACGACTCTGCCATTCCTGTTCCCACTGGGCGGTATAGGCGACATCATCCAGGCGCGCCATTTCGTCCCAGTCCACATCTGGTAGTGACGGACAGGACCCCTCCGGTGTCCCTGCCGGGGACCGATCATCTGCTGCGGCCTCTTGGCCGGGCGGGCGTTCCGGGATTGGCTGTACCTCCTCAACCTCCTTCGCTTCCACCGCTTCACCGGTGGGATCGGGATCGGTACTTTCGGGGGCAGCCTCCGGTTGCTCCTTCGCCTTGGGCAGCAGACTCTTCGGTATCTGGAATCGTGGGGGGTCGTTGAGGGGAGAGATCACCGTGTCCCACAGCCTCCGCTGTTCCAGGGTACGCCGGCGTCTCTCGATCTCTTCAAAGCCAGGTTGGTACTGAATCATCTTCTTCAGGCGTGCATTTTCTTCTTGAATCTCTAGCAACGCCTGCTGCAGGTGCAGGACCAGGATAACTCCGATGCTGGTGGCAGCTTGGCTGGGGCACGGGCCTGCCTTCCTCCGCTTCCCTGCTCGGCTGCACACGTCCTGCTTCCATGATGTTCCAGAAGATTCTTTCTTCTTTCTGCGGAGACATCCGGTCTCTTCCGTGGAGGTGGGATTTGCGTCTCCTCCTCCTCGCAGGGAAGGTGAAGAGGAGGCGGACCTCCTTTGCTGTAGGGCAGGATCGCATGTTGTAATAGCACTTTGAGAGGGCAGGCATTTTCTTCGCGCCACTGGGGGGTAGACGCCCACGAAGGTACGCCCACCTTCTTCTCCAGCGCCTGAGGGCGCGAATATGGCGACAAAAATGGCGATTTTGGCGCCAAAAGTGCAAACAGTCCTTTTTCACAAAAACAATTCCTTAGGCACATAGGGCTCGCAATTCTGCGAGTTTCGCATCCTGTTCGTGACGCCAAGTTTTTGTGTCGACCCGCCACCACAATTGTGGGTTACCAGGGCAATGGGGTACTCAGAGCCGAGCCCGTAGAAGTCTATGGGGATTGTCACAGGTAGCTGTGGCTCGGTCTGTGGCCCTGGCGGTCTGGCGTATGTTGGGGGAATATTTACAGGGGATAGGTTTATATACAGTTCGTGACGCCACCTGTAGTATTCTGGTAATTATACCAGCGCTGCTGTAGATCTCTGAGGGGATGGTGAGGCAGCTAGATGTCGGGTCCCCTACAGGTGGGACTCTTCCCTCAGGTCGGTAGTTAGGTAGGGATTGTGCAGGCATGCAATAATAACTCAGTCTCACACGATCAGCGTCTTTCCATACCTTTACTTGCAAGATGATAAGGCAGGTCCCAGGGAGGCTGATGGGGTTGATGGAGGATGAGCTTTGAGGCAACAGCTAAGCAAGTTAGGGGCCTCCTTTACTGTCCAATGAAGATGAGTACGACCAGCCTGAAGCGTAGTCCCCTCTATGATTCCAGCTTTCCAAAGCTGTTCTTCCCAGTCAGGTTTGTGGTGGAGCCTTTCTGTGAGGGAGCTGAATTCTTATTTTGTCCTGCAGAGACTCAAAGTCTTCACTTCCCCTGACCCCAGTTACGTACTGACTATAAGGGGCTTGTTTGCCGCGACCTAGGGTCCGGTAAATCTCTGGTTTTCTCTTCACTATGCTTGTAGCTAATAGTGATCCTTCGGTCCCCAGTAACCGGTAGCAATGTGCAGGACTCTTCCAAGCCAAACGCACTTTTCCAATAATCTTCCTTCCACTTTGCCCTTCGATTTGCTCGACTCTTAATAGCTAGTTCAGTCTTTCTTCCAGTGGGGCACAGCTCTGACTAGGCTAAGGTGGATTAGACCACCTGTACCAGCCTCCACGTTCTGAACTGATGACAGGCTCAAACTGGACACGTCTACTCTGTCCAAGGACAGGAAACTGACTGACTAGAAAATCACTCCCTTCCACACCCCTGCTGGGTGTGTCAGAAGTGTACATGATGTCATGAAGAGACCTTAACTGTTACCTCTCCACTCATCCTCCTGGTATTGTGTACCAGGGCTACACACTCTCAAGTCTAAATATTTTTCTACAGTTTTATCATAAACTATTTGGATTAGCAAATTGAGCCTCATTATTAGGCCTAATGATTTTTAAGTGGAAATCTGGTCTTCTGATTTCTCACTGAAACACAGTTTTATACCAAACGATTTGGATTACCAAATTGGGCCTCCTGGCTGCACCCCATTATTAGGCCTGATGATTTTTAAGTGGAAATCTGGCCTTCTCATTTCTCGCTGAAACAGTTTTATAACAAATGATTTGGATTATCAAATTGGGCCTCCTGGTTGCATCTCCATATTAGGCTTAACGATTTTTAAGTGGAAATCAGGACTTCTGATTTCTCAATGAAACACAGTTTTATCCGAACTGTTCGGTGAACATGTTCAGCGAACGTTTAAACATTCAGCGAATCTAACCGAACCTTAAAAGGTTCGCTCATATCTACTGATCACAATCAAAGAAGAGGCTTTGCAGACAGAGCAAGTTGAGATGGAGCAAGAAACTATACTGGGTGATGCCCAGCCTTATCTCATCTTCTCAACGCAGATTGGGTGATAATGAGGAGGAGAATGAGGAACAGGAGCCTGTTGCCTACGCTACAGACTGTAGTACCCACACCACCTTCATCCCGTCTGTTCAGCGTGGATGGCCTGAAGATGTGGAGGAGGATGAGGAGGAGAAGATGGACAGTTGTCCTCTTGGTGGAGACAGGGAAGTCTTGTCTGTTGGCAGTCTAGCATACATGTCTGAGTTTATGTTATGCTGCCTTTCCTGTGAACCTTGTTTTGTTTTCATTTTTCCTAACGCTAATTACTGGTTGGTCACCCTTCTAGACCCACTCTACAAGAAGAACTTTACATTTATCCTTCCCATGATGGAGAGGTCTAATAAAATGTCTCAGTACCATAAGGTCCTAGTTGAAGAATTATTTAAAAAATTTCCATCCGACAACGTTGGTAGCAGAAGACACAGTTCCTTGGACAACCAAGGAGTAGATATGAGAAAGACACATACCAGTTGCAGCAGAGACAGGGGAACACTCTCAAAGGTCCGGGACAGTTTCCTCAGACCCTCCCACTGCCCAGGCCCTGATGCACGGGGTATACTGACAAGAAGTGGAAAGTTTTGGGAAGATGCTGAAGGAGTACCTTGTGAACTGTACCAGTGTCCTCTGTGATTCCTCTGTGCCTTACAACTATTGGGTATCCAAGCTAGACACATGGCATGAGCTGTCTCTCTATGCCTTGGAGGGCTGTTCTGCCCTGACGCTAGCGTTTTATCAGGGCGGATTTTTAGTGCCGCCGGGGGCCTACCTCTAACATTCTTTGATATATATGTATACCACCAAGAGGGTAAATGTTTTTCAGCCCATTCACTCAGTGAATGCGCATTACCAGTCTAGGACACCCACTCCTTAATAATTGGAAACAAATGTTTTCTGAGGCCCTCCACTTCATCTCTTCAAAGGGGTATTGTTGTGCCTCCTTCTAATTATTGGCATCCCTTGCACTTAGTGCATTCACTTTACCATTTTAGGAGACCCAATTCCTTAGTAATGGCAAAAAAATACTTTCCTGAGGCTCCACCTACTAGTTGAGGGAACATTTTTGGAAACCAAAAGAGTCAGTGGGTTCCATTAGTAGTATATGATCCAGTGCCTTGTTGTGGGCTGATCCTTGATCCATCCATTCTGACTCAGAACATTACTATTGGCTATTTGAGCAAGAGATTGGAAATCAATAGGTTTTAGGGGTTGAAAAAGAACATTATACTTTGAATGTGAAGACATCAGGAGCATGAGATTGACAATGTTAAATACAGTGTAACAAGGTACACATACAATATTTACTAAGGTTCTGGAATATAGACACACATAATGCTTTCACAACACTATAAAACAATTTTTTCTGATACTCCATACTAGAATATAGACTTGATATACTAGATTAAAGGACAATCTAGTGAATTATCTGCGAATACATATAGAATCGACATTCCCCAATGAAAATTTCATTTTAACAGGGTAATTCAGTTCTTCTGTGGTTTCTTAATCTTTCATGTGCTCCACAAAAGTCCAGTCAATAAAGCTGAAAAAAGCACAGTATGTAACTATGTAACTACTCCAAATCGAGTTAATTATATCCGAAGAGATCATTTAGTATTAAAGAGGAATAGTTTATGTGCTCTTTTCTTCAGAGAGGAGCTACTCGACATGAGATGTGTACTCTGGCACTAAAAAGCCTGGACTAGTAAATAAATTACAGTTAGATGTATAAATATTGATTCGGATACAGTCAGAGTGCTTAAAGGTTCACAGCAGAGAGTAAATCCAATAACATAAGGAATCAGGTCACAAGCAGCATACTGTGTTAAGGAAGATGGAAATTTCTATAGGGATCAAGATTGACAGTATTGTACTCCTAGGCGAATCTAAGTTTTCCTCGGGCAAAAATTTAAGTTTGATGCATTTCCCGACAGAAAGCTTAATTTGTTGGAGTCATGTGACCACACTCATGAGATTTCCATACTTACAGTCACATGCTAACTTGCTACTCTTTCTAATTGACTCAATGTTCAGTGATTAACTACAACCCATACTTCATTGAGAAAAGCAGGAAAGAAGCTAGCTGGCATGTGACCGTAAGTATGAAAATCACATATGAGTGGTCATATGATGACCAATGGAACTAGTAGCAGAGCTGAATCCTGACAGTGAGTATATTAGATGCTGTTAAGATTTGGTATGCTACAGTGCTTAATGTTATAATAAATGTTCCTAAGAAAAAAAAATACAGATGTAGTAGCCCTTAACTTGTTAGATGGCACAATACTTTATTAACATAGCCATGTATCACGTTATCAGTCAAGCTATGGATTGCTACATGTACACAGGATCAGAACCAATAACAGCACATGAATGCAACACCAGAACCACCAACAGTACAGAAATACAGTACATCACTAGTACCACAAACCATACAGAAATACATAATCAGACACGCGAACAGTAAAAAAATATATCAACAGAACCACCAACAGTACAGAAACACAGCATCACAATTGCCACCAGTACAGAAAAACATCACCAAAACCACCAACAGTACAAAAATATAGCAGCACAACCACCAAGAGTACCTGAATGCATCATCAAAACCATCACTAGTGTAGGAATTCATCACAAGAGCCACCATCAATACAGGAATTCATCACCAGGGCCACCATCAGTACAGGATTACATTGCCAGAACCACCTACAATACAGAAAGACATCGCCACAGCCACCATCAGTACATGACTACATCATCAGAAACACATTCAGTACATAAATATCTCATCAGAACCACCATCAGTACATGAATACAGTAACAAGCTTAGAATAGCGATCAATTGCAATTTTAGGTCAGTCCCATATACAATTGTATCTCATGAAATTAAAAGTCCCAGTATGTCCTTACTAATAGTAAAGTCACTTGTGTGAGCAGCGCTAATCTCTGCACTCTGGGTATTTGTCTGACAACACGCAATGACAATGCTCTATCCCCCTGATGAAGCTTTGTTTGAGAAATTCAGCATGTACTAAGATTCTCAAATGAAATGTCATTAAAAAGGAAGTAGGAAAAAAAGAAAACCAGTTAGATAGTGTAGTTATGAAGTACCGTATATACTCGTGTATAAGCCGAGATTTTCAGCCCACTTTTTAGGGCTGAAAGTCCCCCTCTCGGCTTATACGCGGGTCATATACGGGGGTCGGCGGGGGAGGGTGAGCGGGGGTGTCGGATCATACTCACCCCTCTGCCGGCGCTGTATCTGCAGCCCCCCTGCTTCTCCCACGATCTCCGGCTCCTTCCTGCAGCGGTCACATGGCACCGCTCATTAAAGTCATGAATATGCACATATTCATGACTTTAATGAGCGGTACCACTTGACCGCTGCAGGACTGAAGCTCTGCGGAGAGCGCCGGGAGAAGAGGAGAGGCTGCAGGGACGCGCGGTGGAGGGGTGAGTACAGCGATATTTACCTGTCCCGTTCCACGCTACATGCTGCGTCCTTGTCTGACTCTTCTGGCTGTGAATGATCAGGCAGAGGGCGTGATGACGTCATTAGTGAGCGCCGCGCCCTCTGCCAGATCATTCACTGCTGAGGACCCGGAAGAGGACGCAGCTGCAGCGGTGCAGAGAGGACAGGTAAATATCTCAGGTGCTGGGGTCCTGAGCGAGCGGTGACACCGACACCTGTCCCCCATAGCGCGCCAGTGTCACTGCCTGCTCAGGACACCGGCACCTGGCCCCCAGCGACGAGAGGTGAGTATGTCATTTTTTTTTTGCAGCAGCACCATATGAGGCTTATACTATGGGGCATATGGGGCATAATTGTGCAGCATATGGGGGCATAATATGGAGCATATGGGGCATAAGCTGTGGAACATATGGGGCATAATCTGGAGCATAACGGGGCATAATATGGAGCATATGGGGGCATAAGCTGTGGAACATATGGGGTATAATCTGGAGCATATGGGGGCATAATATGGAGCATATGGGGGCATAAGCTGTGGAACATATGGGGCATAATCTGGAGCATATGGGGGCATAATCTGTGGAACATATGGGGCATAATCTGGAGCATATGGGGCATAATCTGTGGAACATATGGGGCATAATCTGGAGCATATGGGGGCATAATCTCTGAAGCATATGGAGGCATAATCTATGGAGCATATTGGGCATAATCTGTGCAGCATATGGGGGCATAATCTGTGGAGCATCATATGGGGGCATAATCATTTTTCACCCTAGGCTTATACGCGAGTCAATAAGTTTTCCCAGTTTTTTGTGGCAAAATTAGGGGGGTCGGCTTATACACGGGTCGGCTTAAACATGAGTATATACGGTAATCAGGAATTTTTAATTCAGTATATTAGAAAATAGTTTAGATTATGGCATTAAATAGATAATGATTTAGGGTAAACATTTATTAGGATTTCGGACCACCTCTTTAATACCAAAATATTCAGAATTGAGAGTCCTCAGTGGTTGATACCTTTTAAAGGGAATCTTACATATAAGATGCGGCCACCGCCATTAGGGGCTTATCTACAGCATTCTGGAATGCTGTAGATAAGCCCCTGATGTAACCTGGAAGATAAGAAAAACAAGTTAGATTATACTCACCCGGGAGGCGGTCCCGTCCAATGGGCTTCGCAGGTCCAGGTCCGGCGCCTCCCATCTTCATGCGATGACATCCTCTTCCTTGCTTCTGTCGTGGCGCCGGGAAAATGTCAGAGGGGCCCGGCGCCTGATCAATGCAGTACTTTGCTCTGCCCTCAATAGGGCAGAGAATAACGGCTGCGCAGGAGCCGCAACAGAAGCATGGAAGAGGACGTCATCGCATGAAGATGGGAGGCACCGGACTAGGACCTGCTATGCCCATCGGACCGGACCGCCCCCCGGGTGAGTATAATAAAACTTGTTTTTCTTATCTTTCAGGTTACATCAGGGGCTTATCTACAGCATTATATAATGCTGTAGATAAGCCCCTAATGGCGGTGGCCGCATCTTATATGCAAAAAATGAGGTGACAGATTCCCTTTAAAGGCTAACTGAAAAGATGGTAACAAATTGCAAGCTTTTGAGACTACTCAGGTCTCTTCATCAGACATTGACTAATACAAAATCTGAAGAATCACATATATATGCACAACACAGCACAGAAACAATGCAATAGATAAGTCAAGTGACGTGAAGCAGCACCATACACATGAAATTACTTGTATTGAAAGGTAATTTCAAATCTCAGAGAGACAGAAGGGTCTGGGAGTACAAAGTTATGATGACCTTTGACACACTCAGAGCAGGAATGAATGTGTTGCATGGATTTATGTCTTTTTACATCAATTAAGGAATTTTCTCCTAAGACCTTGTGGGGGCACACAACACAGAACCAGACCCCAATCAGAGGGCAATAAAACTTTCACTTCTTATCTATGAACTTTTCCAATATTTATGGCCATAACTGTCTATCACTCTCCCATAATGACAGTTCTGCTTCACGTCACTTCTTGTCTTATCTATTGCATTGTTTCTGTGCTGTGTTGTGCGTAAATATGTGATTCTTCAGATTTTGTATTAGTCAATGACTGATGAAGAGACCTGAGTAGTCTCGAAAGCTTGCAATTTGTTACCATTTTTTCAGTTAGCCATTAAAAGGTATCAACCACTGAGGACTCTCAATTCTAAATATTTTTCTATCTGGCTAACACGGTACAAAGATATACATCTTTCCTCTTTAATACCATACACTGTTAATCTTAGATTATTTGCAGAGGATTGAGTTTGAGTTGCATTTTCTTGAAATTTGCAGTTTTATGCAAATTCAAACACTTTGAGATTTGACAAAAGGTTTGCAAAGAAACCCTAAAACTTGCCTGAAACATTTCTGACACTGCTAAGGCTTCAAAAAGTGTTCAAATGTCTTTTTACATGGCCGTGTGGGCCTCCCCATGATGTCCTGCAGCTATTATCTGTATGCAGCTGTAAAGGGGGCCAAGGTGATAGTCATGGCAGGGGCTGCTGTTCAGGCACACCCTAGCACCACTCTGCATTAACACAATATCCATTCTGGTGTGTGCTGTGTGTGCAGTGCATTTCACACACCTGTGGGTTAGAGTTCTCTTCAGGCTGCAGAGTCCCAGCTTCCTTCAGCAACACACAGAGATTTCCAGAGTCCAAGTTCATTTTTAACATAACTTTACTTAGCTTGTCCATTTTAGTTACAGATACCGCACAGCAATCTTCACACGTTACAGACATTTCTTTCCCTGAGCTGTCCCTGGTCCTTCTTGACACCACGTGTTTCCGTACCGTATCCTCCGGTACCACAGCTCTCTGAGTAGCTGGACTAGCTTTTTCCTGGTGTTTCCCGTCCATTTTCCCCTTCATGGGCGAAACTAAAGGATGTTGCTGAAAATCCTTCCCGGATCGTAGGTCCTAGAAGTCACAGGAATTTCCATAAAGCCTAGCCGCTGTTTCCCTTATGCTGCTCTGATTCTCTCATGCGCGTTTGTCTTTCCACCGGTAGGGCCTGGACTGATGAGCTTCTGTCATAACACGGTTTCTGTCAACAGCCTAACTGTTCTTCATCCTATTCACTAACTACTTCAGGAACACACTTTCCTCACCCTTCTCTAGCTCTTCCCACTAGCTATCCCCTAATGGCTTAACTACTTATTATCTTAACTCAATCTAATCTCCTAATCTGCAGTGCCCCCCACAGTTCTTATATTACCCCCTTACTAATGGTAAACCTTACTTTATTACTATATCTCCCTATTTCTATCTCTAGCCCATAAAAGTAATAAGTTACACAATGCATGAACATAAGTACACTGCTTGATACATTAATATACAGTAAAACAATATCAAATTACATGACACTTTATGTGCAACACGTACCCGATTTTATTAAGAAGGTACGCGCAGGGATGCAGGGCACAAATTATGCCCCAGCACACCCCCTACATAGCAGATTATCATATCTTGTACAGTGGTGGACAGTAGAGATGAGCAAACCTTTTAAGGTTTGGTTCAATTCGCCGAACGATTAGACATTTGACTAACAGTTTAACCAACATACCTCGAATCCCATTATATTTAATAAGAGGCCAAACCAAACGTATGCACTAAATCTTAAGAGGTGACAAAAAACTTCCCAAGCAGCTAAAATTAACGGCAGACACCATGAAAGTGGCATCAATTGACCCACAGTAGAAATTTGCAAATGGCTCAGCAGCAGTCAGCCATGGGCCATGCATGAAGTATCAAGGTCTGGGCCAGCAATTACAGCTTTGAATTGAAGTTTTAATGAAGAACTGGTGGTTAAGGGAGCGGAGTAACCCTTCTTTGCTGGGAGCCCTGATACCTCATGCGTGCTATAATTTTTTTTACCAGCCACACTCAGATGGCACAAACATCAGTTTCACAGAATACTATTGGTAGAAAAATTTTAGGAAAATAACAGGTAGAGTGAAAGTAAGTGCAGGCCTGCCTGTCTGGGAGCCAGTACTTCTGCAGATAACACATGAAGGATACCCAACCTGAATTCTCCACATTTCAAAAAAGTATTGTCACACTCCACAAAAGTGGCATCAATTTCCACAGAGTAGAAACACACACATCTTCATCTACAGGAAAACCACCAGAAAGAGACCTAAGTTGGAGTCTCCACATTTCAAAAAAAAAATATTGTCACACATCACAAAAATAGCATCCATTTCCACAGAGTAGAAATAGTATAATAGACCTCTGACACACTTTCCATCCACTACAGGCAACCCACCAGATGGAGACCCAACTTGGAGTCTCCACATTTCAAAAAATTGTTTCTAACATCAGCAGCAGTAGCAACAGCAGGCACAGAAGCCACGACAAAGGGTTCACCGACTGCAATAAAACAAGATCAATACATGACACTAAAACAATACCATCGCCTAGTCTGCCCAGCCTGAGACTGGGGTGCAAAAGTCATTAGAGAGCCATGACTTGTTCATTTTGATGAAAGTTTAGGCAGTCTAGTCTTTCAGGGGAAAGCCAGATGCGCTTATACGTCAGGACACCAATAGCAGCGCTGAAGACACATTATGAAAGAACGCTGGCTGCTGGACATGAAAAAACATCCAAGGCGTGACTGGCGAGCTCAGGCCACTCTTCTATTTTAGAAGACCAAAATGCAAAAGGGTCCAAACTCCCTCTATTGGCATTAATATTGAGCTCCAGATACTGCTGCACCATCCTGCCACAGTCACTTCAACCTGTGCAGTGTGGAATTTCACCATGTTGGAACATCGCAAATAAAACGGTTAACCGATAGGTCGAAAAACCTCTGTAGTGATGCAGGTCGATGACCTGCGGGATGAGATCGGCGGAAGTGAGCACACATCGACCGTGCTTGCTGCAGCAGTGCATACAGGCTGGGATAGTGGTGGAGAAATTGCTGTACCACCAAGTTGAGGATGTGAGCCATGCAAGGCACGTGTGTGAGGTTGCTCCAGCGTAGGGCTGCACCGTTATTGCACATGGCTGTCCCTGGCTCCTGGTTCAGTGGAGATAGCCATCTCTATATCTCACCCTGGATATCTATTCACAACTCTTGAGCTTTGTGGCTGCGATCTCCAAGGCATATTAATTTGAACACTGCCTGATTGTTGTGAGCCATAGCTGTGCAGTACGGAGGTGGGGGTATTCTATCTGCACTGTTGTAATGTGTGTCTGATCAAAGGTGAGGTTGAGGGCACTGGTGGAACCTTAGAGGAGGTGGTCCCCCAAACCTTGGGGATTCAAAGACATGTGGAGCAGCCCCTTGACTTCCTGCTCCCACAGCCACCAGAGTCACCCCTTGGCCAGTCAGCGAGATGTAACCCACCTGCCCATGTTTGCTCGTCCTAGTGTCAGTGGTGAAATGCACCCTAGCAGACATAGATTTTTCCAGGGAATGGGTGATGTTGTTGGTGACATGCTGGTGTAACGCAGGCACAGCTTTCTTAGAGAAGTAATGCCGACTGGGCAACTGTTACTGGAGGACTGCAACTGCCATCAACTTTCAGAAACCGTCTGTATCCACCAGACAGAAAGGCAGCATTTCCGTGGCCAACAGATTGGAGTTGGTGGAGTTTAACCTCTTAGCTTTCTAATGCGTAGGAGGAAACAATCTTTTATGTGACCACAACTGCGGTACCGTGGGCTGGCTGCAATGCTGAGAGAGGATGGAGTATGGTGCACTGGACAAACTGCTGGACCGTGAGAGTGGTGCAGGTGGAGAAGTTATGGTGGATTGAGAAAGTTGTGTGCTTGTTCTCTGAGATCGGTAAAAACAGCAGGCATGATCACTTCCGTTACAGCTGATGGCGGGCTCTAAGTCATTGTGACTGGAGCTGATAAAGAACCCAAGCTTCAATGGTCAAATACCCGAGTCTCAATAGTTGGCATGGCAACAGAGGAGGAGGAAGAAGCAGCAGATGCGATTGATGGGGCGGCTGATGGTTGTTGAGGTCCGCATTTTAGCATATGTGAAGGTTCATACATGTAGTAGTCAAATTATTGCACTTTTTACCTCTACTCAGTTTTTTTTTGCAAAGTTGGCAGATTACGTGAGTTGGCTCATCCTTTGCAGTGTCAAAAAAGGCCTAGGATAAGCAACCCTTGCCACCCCTGCGAGATACAGACCCCCGGACGCTGCTTGTCACAGCCACAGTTGTGGCTGAGGATGCATTGCTGGTCATGGCTGCATCACTGCGTGACTGCAACATACGGCGCATCGTAACCTCCTCGTCTTCCTCCTCAAATGACCTACTCAGCTGTGTGCCTCTATGTTCATGCCAACTGGGATCTGACACCTCATCATCATCATCCTCTGTGTTATCACATTCCTCGACCTTGGAGTCGCCCTCCTCCTCTTCCTGCCCTGACTGCACAGTACAGTCTGCGTGAGCCTCAGATATCGACGATGACGAGGGTCAGCATGCTGCTCGGACCCTACTTCGTCTTGTCCCAGATCCAAGCTAAAAAAATTTTGTGCATCAGTGCAGATTTCCTCCTCTTGACTCTGTGAAGCTTTTGAGTACACTTCTGATGATCATGGCACAGAATATCTGAACAGACTCACCCATCTGTGGTTCTGTACAGTCTCACCCATCTGTGGTTCCATACAGTCAGTTGTATGGTTGGAAAGTTGGGACGTGGGGGGAAGCCAGGCTAATTTGGATGCCATCTCCGTGGACTGTACTGGGTGTGATGTTGAGGAGGAGGAGAGGGCACTTGAAGCTGTGTTTGCCATCCACTCGAGCACATGTTCTTTCTAGGCCTCATCAACAAGGTGTAAAGCTGTGCATCTGCCAAAGAAAGGTAGTGGAGTAGCCCGACTAACAACAGAAGTTGTCAGTTGTCTTTGCATAGGACGTGACATTGTTGGTTCACTAGTGCTTTCACAAACATTACCACATACACTATGTACACCTTCAACACCAAGCCTAATTCCCCTTCCACCACTGCCACTCTTTTTCCTAGTCATGCTGCTCAGATAGTGTGGTAGGAGCACAGTACTAGTAACAAAAAATTTGATTTTTCACTTTGCAACAGCTCAGCAAACAACTAAATTACAGTGGCAGTAAGTTACAAGGTGAAATATGGCATGCTGAATTGCGTTCGTCACAGAAGAAAGAATTGTTAGAGTATGGATGGGGCCTGTATGACATAGAAGATATGCTACAAACAATTTTTGAATGGCAGATGTCCCCTACTGTATGACATTAGTAACAGAAGAATTTTGGGAGGGCCTCTGGAACAGGCCTCTATAACAGACAAGATGCTACAAACAATTTGAAAGTCAGATGTCCCCTACTGTAAGACGTTAGTAACAGAAGAATTTGTCTGTGGTGTCAGGATCAGGCCTCTATAACACACTAGATGCTATAAACAATTTGAAAGTCAGGTCCCCTACTGTATGATGTTTAGCAACAGAAAATGTTTTTGCTTATGGGTATGAGATCTGCAGACAACTTAATTTCAACTCAACAAAATGACAAAGTGGGATACGGTGGGCTGTATAATGTTTTGCAACAGAAAAATTATATATTTTTTTAATGTGTGTTAAGTCTGCAGACAGTTTCATATCACCAAAGCACTAAATGACAAGGTGGGATACAGCAAGCTGTTTCACATTTGAGTCGCACAGCCAGGGTTTTGGGGTACTCGGCACCGAGCCCGTTGATGTCTATGGGGAATGTCACGGGTAGCACAGCTCGGTCTGTGCCCTGGGCGCTCACTGTAATGTGGGATATTTACAGGTGACTTGAATGATGATATGGGGATTCGTGACGCCACTTGTGGTATCTGGTCAGGATGACCAGCGCTGCTATGCAGATCCACTGGAGGGTTAATATTGTGCAGCTAGTTGTTAAGCCTCCCACAAGTAAGGCTGATTCCTCCAGGGCAGATGGATGTGTAGGGGTGCAGGACAGACGGGGACCGGCAATCAGGAGTAATAAGGGAGACACACACATAAGTCACTTTAGTACCTTTACTGAAGATGTTGCAGGCACTTCCCGGAGCGCTGTAGGGTGAAGGGTGCACATCCAGATTACTCCACTTGGTAGGTGTGTGGCCTCCTGTTCCTTGCCTTTATGTGATAAAGTCCTGACCTGCTTGTAGCTAGGTCTAACTTGGTCTCCGTCTTGCACCTGGCTGATCTTGTGATTGGACCTCCTCTTGAAGTACACAGTCTCTATTTGCAGTGCACTGCTAGACTCCGTCCTCCTGATCCAGCTACGTATCAGCTCTGTGGTAATCCTGGGACTTGTAGTCCTCCAGGAACTCCGGTGTTCTCCTAATGGGTCGTGGAGATCCCTATAGGCTCGGACCCCGGTGTCCGGTAATACTTGCTGAGATGAGCTATTAAGGCTCCACTGTCTCATAAACTTTCCACTCGCCTTCGGCCTACCTGGATCCTCACACTATCACACACTGGCAGTTGGTGGGCTGCCTCTTCACCGCTCTCTAAGCGTCGGCACGCTTCTCACTGAGTTGCACTCCTAGATTCAGCTCTGACTAGGCTGGAGTGATCTCTGTTCACTCTTACTAGACTCCACTTACTTACTTGAACTGAATAGCTCTGCAGCCTCACTAACCTCAGCTCTGCACTTCCCTTTCTGCAGACTGACTTCTCTGAGGTGGCTGGCTGAACTAAACTGAAACTAAACTGAAACTTCTTCTTTTTATATGTCTAAAACAGCTCCCTCTGGTGGTCTTTGGGAGATAAATGAACGTGTGTGAAGGTGCATAATGACCTCTAGTGGTATCTTCTTTCAGTGCACCCTTCTGGAAGATATGGATCCAGTCGCAGCTGGGCTCCACACATTTAGCTAGTGAAAAAAAATATTTAGAAGGCTGTACTCGTGCATGGAGCACAATAGAAGCAGTGCTCAACACACTTGTATGACATGTGCCCTGCTGGCTTTGTCTGTGGACCTCAATAACGGCCAAAAAAAAAAATGCTGGAAAATCAATTTCACAGCCACGATGGACAGTAGCTACAGTAGCTATACTATCTGACTGCTAAACAATCGCCTAGCTAACTAGCTAAAATCTTGCTAACAGTGCCAGCATCAGGAGCAGCCTGTCTGCGCTGTTACAGTATCAAAATGGCGCTAAAACAAGATGTCCGCTCTTTATAATGAGTGGTACATGTGATTTCAGCAGCCAATGACACAAGCCATTGTGTCAAGACATTGTGGGTGTTTCCTGCGCCCTGATTGGCTAGCCGCAATGTGCACACATAAAGTTATGAAAAAAAATTACTATTTATAAGAACGTCGCGATTCTGAGCTCTGCAAACCTACTTCCCTCATCAAACACATGCCAAACACTCATAATACACCCCCATTGTCATACTAAAGTGCTGAAAATACTTTTGTAGCAACGCAGATATTTTGCTGCACTTTTTACGACTGTTACAGATTTTATTAAATTTTGCTCGTTTTTCTGATTACGAATTTATGTTTGGCGATCGATTTCCAAACAAATTCGCTCATCACTACTCCTGACTGTACAACAATATTAGGCCTAACGATTTTTAAGTGAAAATGTGGCCTTCTGATTTCTCACTGCAACACAGTTTTATCACAATTTGGATTAGCAAATAGGGCCTCCTGAGACTGAACACAGTTTTAGCAAATCTAGTTAGATGCTGGAAGATTGATTTCACACAGTACAGGATCCTAACTAGCTAACTGACAAGTTCACTTTCAGCAGCAGTGACTATTTGGATTAGCAAATTGGTCCTCCTGGCTGAACAACAATATTAGGCCTAACAATTTTTAATTGCAAATGTGGCCTTGTGATTTCTGACTGCAACACAGTTTTATCCCAAATGATTTGGATTAGAAAATGGGGTCTCCTGAGACTGAACACAGTTTTAGCACAATCTAGTTAGATGATGGAAGACCAATTTCACACATGTTAGGATCCTATCTAGCTAACTGACAAGCTCACTTTCACTAGCAGGATCACCTTCTTTGTACTGTGATCGTTTCGGCGCCCTGTTTGGCTGCCGGAATGTACACACATTAAATTATTAACCCCTTAACCACAGAAGCTTTTTTCGGTTTTGCGTTTTCGTTTTTCGCTCCCTCATTTCCAGAGTCTTAACTTTTTTATTTTTTCGTCAATATTGGCTATGTGAGAGTATATTTTTTGCGGGATGAGTTGTACTTTTGAATGATAAAATTGGTTTTACCATGTCATGTACTAGAAACCGGGAAAAAAATGTCCAAGTGCGGTGAAATTGCAAAAAAAGTGCAGTCCCACACTTGTTTTTTGTTTGGCTTTTTTGCTAGGTTCACTAAATGCTAAAACTGACCTGCTATTATGATTCTCCAGGTCATGACGAGTTCATAGACACCAAACATGTCTACGTTCTTTTTTATCTAAGTGGTGAAATAGAATTCCAAACTTTGCTAAAAAAAAAAATTGCGCCATTTTCCGAGACCGGTAGCATCTCTATTTTTAGTGATCTCGGGTTGGGTGAGGGCTTATTTTTTTGCATGCTGGGCTGACGTTTTTAATGATACCATTTCGATGCAGATACGATCTTTTGATCGCCCATTATTGCATTTTGATGCAATGTTGCGGCGACCAAAAAAATGTAATTCTGGCGTTTTGACTTTTTTTCTCACTACGCCGTTCAGTGATCAGGTTAATCCTTTACTTTATTGATAGATCGGGACATTCTGAACACTGCGATACCAAATATGTGTATGTTTGATTTTATTTTTATTGCTTTATTTTGAATGCGGTGAAAGGGGGGTGATTTAAACTTTTATATTTTTTTATATTTTTAACCACATTTTTTTTACTTTTGGCATGCTTCAATAGTCTCCATAGGAGACTAGAAGCTGCCACAACTTGATCGGCTCTGCTACATAGAGGCGACAATCAGATCACCTCTGTGTAGAATTGCTGACTTGCTATGAGCACCGACCACTGGGTGGCGCTCACAGCAATTCGGCACTGACATCGACCATAGAGCTCTCCACTAGACCTCGGGTTGTCATGCCGACACACCGGTGACCTGCGATCACGTGATACAGGTCACTGGTGTGCGTATTTCCGGCGCGATTGCCGGAAGCGCCATTTAAATGCAGCTGTCAGTGTTTGGCAACGGCATTTAACTAGTTAATAGCCGCGGGTGGATTGCGATTCCACCAGCGGCTATTGCGGGCACATGTCAGCTGTTCCGCAGCTCCTCTGACCTAGACAAACCCCCTCCACTCATCAAACACTCCCCCCAATCCGCACTCATCATACAGCACCACTATCCTAGCCAAAGTCATAACAAAAGCATTAATGGAAACACGATGATTTACCGAACAGTTACCAAATTTTGCCGACTTTGAGTAAAAATGCTCAGGAAACTGAACACAAATGTGAATGTGCTATATTTGTGTCGAATTTGAGATTGCTGAACGTTTTTCGAACATCTCTAGTGGTCAGAACCTGAGCCATCATAGATCAGCATTTCCCAGTCTTGTCAGTATTGATTATCTGGGAAAATTCAGAAAAGCTGGTGAATTACAATTTCAATTTTTCTTTTTACATACAGGATCTTACTATACTGGATAGACATAATAAAATAACTTTCTGGACAGTATTTTTCTATAATGTAAGTCAATAGCAGACATAAAGATACACATCTGCATACTTTTGTACAGTATACAATAGTAGATGGGTGAAAATATGCCAAAATTACCAATGCAGGGAGTCTTTTTCATTTTATAAGTTTATTAGCTTTAAATGTATACTTCAATTTTTCTGAGCAAAGCCTTAGGCTAACATCAATTTCCGTCCAGTATAAGTCCTCTCCCTCAGTACCCTTCACTATGATTTCAAATTGATCCTAAAATTGATCCCTTCTCTATGAATTGTAGCATAAGAAAGTGATATTTTATTCATCATTTTGCAGCCTTGTACAGTGTATGTATGACCTCCTGTGGGTGATATAACTAAATGTACAGAAGAAACTGTATCCGATGAAAGCGAGGTCTAGGATAAACAAGTTGTAGAATGTGCGGTTTTTCTTCATCTTGAAAGTAATAGCTGGATATCTTATCTTAAAATTGTGACGTGTGAAGCTGTATTAGGCCGGCGTCACACTGGCGACAGAATCGGACGACTGCAATACGATGAAAAATCGTATTGCAGTCTGCCCTATGTTAATCTATGGAGCAGCTCCCAGTATCAGATTTTTTGTGGTCCGTTTTAAACGTCCGTGTGCAATCGCAGCATGCTGCGATTGTCACCAATTGTGGGTCGACAATCGCCAATGCAAGTCTATGGGAGCGATGAAAAATCTGATTACAAACGGACCGCATGTGTGACTTGCGATGAAATCGCATCGGTGTCCTTTAGAAAAGCCGGCAATTCATCCCCGGCTATACTGTAAAATCACACTGACAGCTTTAATAAAGAATAGAAAGAATAGATATACACACATAGAATACATATATATATGTATATATATATATATATATATATATATATGTAATTGTGACATGTGTATATATATATATATATATTTATATTTCCTAGACTTCTACATACTGTAATAGCCGCTAATTCAATTGCCGGCTTTTGTGAAATCACAGAAGCCGACATGAAATGATACATTGTTTCCACACAGTTAACCATGTCATTTCCTGTATTTTGATATTTGTTTAGAACTTACAATTACATGAGTGTATTTGTGCAAAATTTCAGACATGTAGGGGTTAATTAAAGGTGTAAATTCGTTGAAAAAAAATGCGTGGGCTCCCGCTGTATTTTCTCCACCAGACAGACAAAGCAAGCGAGTGGGGGCAGATAATAATAGCCTAGGGAGGGTACATTTTTTTTGTGCCCCCCCTGGCTACTAACATCTGCCCCCAGACACCCCAGAAAGGGCAAATCTATAATTAGATTCGCCCTTTCTGGCACTTTGCCCGTCTATTCCCATTGCCCTGTAGCGGTGGCGAATGGGTTAATAATGTCACCTTAATGTCACCTTAGTATTGAAAGGTGACCTTAAGGCAGGTTAATAATTGAGAGCTGTCAATTAGACAACTATCAATTATTAATCCTATTGAAGTAAATAAAAAAACACACACACACTTTAAGAATAAATAATTTTAATGAAATAAAAACACATATTTTTGACCATCTTTTATTTAACTCTTAATTCGAAGCCCTTGTTCTTCTAAAATAAATATAAAATAATAAAACAACATTATTCTTACCTATCTGGCAATCTGTCACGTCCACGATGTAATCCTTCACAAAGGGTTAACTACTAGCAATCAGATAAGCAGCGCAAGTAAAGGTACTGCCACACTGAGCTATCCCGCTAGCGATCTCGTTAGCGTTGCATACTAATGAGATCGCTAGCGGGATTGTTTCTATATCGCTAAATGCTGCCGCATTTAGCGATATAGTTAACGACGCTATCGCCGTTAGCGATCTTCTTAACGACTTTAGCGGTACAAAAGTACGCTAAATCGCTAAAAAGGTGCCACACAGCGATTAGATACTTACCCAGCGGGAGCGCCAGCGATGAAATAGGGTCCGGAGCGATTCCAGCGACGAGCGAGTCACAGCAGGAAGCTCGTCGCTGGAAGCTGCCGCACTGAACAATATCGCTAACGGGATCGCTAAATAGTGACGTTTTTTAGCGATCCCGTTAGCGATATTGTTTAGTGTGGCATACCTTAATCCTGCGTGCTCATCTGATAGCTCCTGAATGAATGAGCTTATCTCCTGCCGACAGGAGAGGATGTGATTAATGAATAAAGCTTAATTGATTGTATCCCACTTTCACCTTAGGTCAGGTCACTGAAGTGAAAGTGGCAATAAATCAATTAAGCTCCATTCATGAATCTATTCCTCTCCTTTCGCTGGGAGAGTAACTTATTCATTCAGGGGAATACAGGTCTGAGACAGCATTATTAGCTCTCTGCGACCTGTAACCTGTTAACCTTTTCTGATGGATTACACCGTGGGACCTGACTGTACATCGGATTGGTAAGAATCATTTTGCTTTTTTATTTTATTTTTTTACAGGAAATGGTTTTAGCAGGAAAATAAAATATGGTCAAAAACTGTGTGATTATTTCATTAAACTTCTTTTTTATTAAACTGTGTGTGTTTGATTTTTCTATCATACAATAGGATTAATAATTGATAGTTGTCTAATTGACAGCTCTCAATTATTAACCTGCCTTAAGGTCACCTTTCAAAACTAAGGTGACATTAAGGTGACATTATTAACCCATTCGCCACCGCTACAGGGCAATGGGAATAGACGGGCAAAGTGCCAGAAAGGGCGAATCTAATTATAGATTTGCCCTTTCTGGGGTGTCTGGGGGCAGATGTTAGTAGCCAGGGGGGGCACAAAAAAAATGTACCCTCCCTAGGCTATTATTATCTGCCCCACTCGCTTGCTTTGTCTGTCTGGTGGAGAAAATACAGCGGGAGCCCACGTATTTTTTTTCAACAATTTACACCTTTAATTAACCCCTACATGTCTGAAATTTTGCACAAATACACTCATGTAATTGTAAGTTCTAAACAAATATCAAAATACAGGAAATGACATGGTTAACTGTGTGGAAACAATGTATCATTTCATGTCGGCTTTTGTGATTTCACAAAAGCCGGCAATTGAATTAGCGCCTATAACAGTATGTAGAAGTCTAGGAACTATAAATATATATATATATATATATATATATACATGTCACAATGACATGTATATATATATATATATATATATATATATTTATATATATGTGTTCTATGTGTATATATCTATTCTTTCTTTTGTGATTGAAATACTATTCTTTTGGATCCATTATATGTCAGTTTTGCAAGCCTGCGAGAAATTCTCGCAAGTCGGATGAAAATCGGATGTTACAAGGTACACACATGCGACTAAATCGCATCTTTGAAGGAAAATCGGATGACAGAAGGATGTGTGATGTTTGCATTTTGATCCGACAATCGACCGACTAAAACGGACCGATTTTTTGTAGTTGTGTGTGACGCCGGCCTTAGGGGCAAAACGGTTGGTTTGATTATTTTTAGAACATTGGAACTTCATTGATTTTTATGGCACCATCCGTCACCCAAATCCATTGGAGAATCCATAGGATCAGTTGACATAGTGCAGATGTATGGCATTCATTGTCTGCTCTGGGTATAATAAACCTTCTTTATATCTGACCTGTGTGAATGCATCCTTATCAAAGGTTCACCTAAATAAATGAGGTTGGAATCACTGAACTTTAAGAATTAACTCTAGGCAAGAAGATCTCTGAACATAAAGGTCTGATTGACCATGACATTGTCATGATTCTAAGAAACCACAGGCTCCAAATGGCTGCCTTAGACAGATTTAGCACAAGCCACTCTGTCTAGCATATTCCAGAAGTACCCTAACCTTCTACCTTCAACCCATGTACAGGGATCTGGTCTAATAACAGGGTCCAGTGGATTACTTCCTCTGAAGGGCAGCCGTTTGTCTGAATGAGCAAACCAGAGGCAAAAAGGATCATCAAGCAGGGTCAAAGCCAAGAGGTCACAACATTATTATTATTATTATTACACATTTATATAGCGCCATTTATTCCATGGCGCTTTACATATGAAAAGGGAAAATATAGACAGGTACAATAAATGTGTGCTAGACAAGGGACACACAAGTACAGAAGGAGAGAGGACCCTGCCCGCGAGGGCTCACAGTCAACATGGACAAAATCGTAAAGCAAGTGGCTATTAAAATGTCAAGCTGAGGTCAAAGAACGGAAATAATCAGAATAACAAACAGGAGCTCAGCACAGCAGTGTGTACCAGGACAGCAATGCTATTGACTGGCAGTGGAGTCAGAGCTTTAGGCGTTTAAATAGAGGACTGCTTCACCCAGGAGTCTCAGGAATGAGTGATCAAAATATACAGTAACGTTAACCCCTTAGCTCCCTTATAAAGCAGCAACAAAAATCCCAGGGAAAAAATGGACTGTCACTATCTCATACAGATATATGAAAAAGTTTGGGCACCCCTATTAATCTTAAGCTTAATGTTTTATAAAAATTGGTGTTTTTGCAACAGCTATTTCAGTTTGATATATCTAATAACTATTGGACACAGTAATGTTTCTGCCTTGAAATGAGGTTTATTGTACTAGCAGAACATGTGCAATCTGCATTCAAACAAAATATGACAGGTGCATAAGTATGGCCACTAGTGTTGAGCGATATTGCTCGATATCTAAAAATATCGTATCGAAATTGTATCGCCGATAGCACTAAATATCGTCGATATCCGATTCCGATACCGGAAGTCCCATGTAAGTCTATGGGAACAAAATATCGAATTTAAAAAAAAACATTCTTGCCTTGTTGGTTAATTGTACATGAAGGAAAACAACAAAGACTAATGTAGAATGTATTGGGGGAGGTTGAGGAGACAATAAAGGCATACATGTTTAACCCAATGCATTGGAATAGCATTAATATATTTTTTTTTGGAAATACGTTTGGATTGACTAACAAATTGACAATGTTGTTAACCTTTTTTCTATTTTGGCAAATATGTATGTTTCACAACTTCCATGCTCTTCACCTTTTTAACTTTTGCCAGTGCCACACTTTCTCCTTCATAATCTTCAGCAGCAGCATCATCTTTCTCATCAAATTATTCTTCATCTTCACCTTCTTAATCTTCTTCTTAAACTTCTTGCTATTCATGTTTTTGTTTACATTACTCATATTGTTATTATTAAACTAATTAATCTTCTTCATATTCAAATTCTTCATCTTCTTCCTCTTCATCTTCTTCATCATATTCTTATTTGTGACAGAGATTCCTGTACTTGTAATCTGTAAAAGTATGAATTGTTCATCCTTCCGTTCTTGCTGTCACAAAAGATTTAAATTACAACAGTATTTGTCCGTGTTCAGTTTAGCCTGCAGCAGCAGGCATTTTCCAGGGGCACCACGAGGAGGAACGGACTCACCCCCATACACTGCTTAGTCTTCTTCTGCTTAGAATTTAGAGCATATATTTTGCTCTTCATTTTGGTCTTATACTTCATGTTCTTCTGCTTTTTGATCTTTTGCTTATTGTTCTTCTGTCTCTTGTTCTGTATCTTGTAGTTTGTCTTAACCTTCTTTGTCCTGTTGGTGATCTTCTTCTGGGTAATCTTTTATTTTTTCTTTGTGATGGTGTTCAGGCTGGTTGGCTTCATGCTCGTCGTCCTTGTTGTCGTCATCTTCTTCTGGGTGGTCTTTAATGTCGTCTAATTTCCGAGAAACAGCTGACGTTACTGGAACCCTGACGGGTATCAGATGGAGCAAGAGACAATGGAAGTAACGAGGACCAGCTGACTGTGCTGGACCCCGGACGGGTAGCAGAAGGAAAAGAGGCAATGTCACAACCGAGTACCAGCTGACGTTACTGTGACACGGTTACTAAGCAGGAGGTACCTGTGCTCCAAAGCACTACCAAGGACCAGCAGACGTTGTGGAACTCGGATACGGAGATGGAGGCACCTAGGCCAAAGGCACTGAGGAGAACCACTTGACGGTACTGGACCCCGGACGGGTAGCAGAAGGAAAAGAGGCAATGTCACAACCGAGTAGCAGCTGACGTTACTGTGACACGGTTACTAAGCAGGAGGTACCTGTGCTCCAAAGCACTACCAAGGACCAGCAGACGTTGCTGGAACTCGGATACGGAGATGGAGGCACCTAGGCCAAAGGCACTGAGGAGAACCACTTGACGGTACTGGACCCCGGACGGGTAGCAGAAGGAAAAGAGGCAATGTCACAACCGAGTACCAGCTGACGTTACTGTGACACGGTTACTAAGCAGGAGGTACCTGTGCTCCAAAGCACTACCAAGGACCAGCAGACGTTGCTGGAACTCGGATACGGAGATGGAGGCACCTAGGCCAAAGGCACTGGGGAGAACCACTTGACGGTACTGGACCCCGGACGGGTAGAAGAACGCACCCATGAAAATGTAAGTTGACAGGACGCAAGCCGTCCGCAGTTACCGAATCACACAGTCCTACAGTGGGTGCTTATCCTATTGTCACAATGGAAACCGCCTTTATTAACATATCCCACAGCACACATAGGAATCACCTAAACTGCAGGCACCATAGAGTCGGCTAACCCGAATGCAACACGACAGCACAACTTATTGGAGGATAATTGACGTTCACACTGCCAGGAAACAGCTGTCGTGCTGTAACCAGGCTGGCCAGGAGTCAGTACCCCTGCCAATTACTTACGAGCAACAAATGGCGGTGTTGTAGCCCAGGGAGTAGAGTTCAGGTGGTAGAAAGATGAACATAACAGGAGACATGGAAAACGTTGCCAAACAGTTATTTAATCTGAAAACGGACAGGCAAATTCAGGTGAGATCCATGCCTTGTTCATTTTCAGAAAAGTAAGCCGGTCTACATTCTCTGAGGATAGTCGCATGCAACGGTCTGTTACTACACCACCTGCAGCACTAAAGACACGCTCAGATAATACACTGGCAGCAGGGCAAGCCAGCACCTCCAATGCATACTGGCTAAGCTCTGGCCATGTATCCAACTTAGAGACCCAAAATTTGAAAGGGGAAGAGGCATCTGGGAGTACACTTAGAGGGAAAGCCAAGTAGTCTGTCACCATCTTACGGAAACGTTTCTTCCTGGTGACTGGAGCCGTCTCGGATGGTGTAGACCTTGCTGGCGCTGTCACAAAACTTTGCCACATTTCTAACATACAGTTCTTGCCCTGTGCAGAGGCGCTGCTTCTGATCCCTCTTGTTGTAGAGGTGTCTACACTGCCTCGACGCACAGAGCTGCTTTGTAAAGCAGTAGCAGCAGCAGCAGCACCTCTCTCGGCTGGAATGTACAACAGTATGGATTGCACCAGTGTGTCTTGGTACTCCTGCATTTTACGGTCCCGGTTCACCGGTGTGATGAGGGTTTGTAAGTTGTCCCGGTAGCGAGGGTCTAGGAGGGTGTACACCCAATAATCTGACGTGCTGAGAATGTGGGCGATGCGGCGGTCGTTTCTCAGGCACTGAAGCATGAAATCAACCATGTGCTGCAGACTCCCAACTGGCCAACAAAGGCTGTCCTCTGGAAGAGGCGTCATCTCTGTCTCCTCTGCATCACCCCACCCTTGCTCTACATACTGACTACAGCGTTGTGTACCTCCCTCTGTAGGGATTTCTTCCTCCTCCATTGACTCCTCCTCCTCCTCATCCTCCTCACAAAGTGAGCCCTGCCCAGCCCTTTGTGAGGAACCACGTTGCGCTGACTGTCCTGAAGGTAATTGAATTTGTGACTCCTCATCCTCCACCTCTTTCAAAACCTCTTCCTTTAGTGCTTTCAGTGATTTCTGAAGCAGGCAGATAAGGGGGACAGTCATGCTGACTAGTGCATCATCTGCACTCGCCATCCGCGTTGAGACATCAAACGCACGCAAAACGTCGCAGATGTCCTTCATAGAGGCCCACTCAGTAGTGGTGAAGTGTGAACGGCGCAAATTGCGAGTTGATTGCGCCTGTTGCAGCTGATACTCCATTACTGCTGGCTGCTGCTCACACAACCGCTCCAACATATGTAACGTGGAATTCCACCTAGTGGGTACGTCACATATGATGCGATGTTCAGGAAGGCGAAATCTGACTTGCAGAGCTGCAATGCGCGATCTGGCCATGCTGGAACGTCGCAAGTGAGCGCACTCTAGGCGGACCTTGTGCAGCAGTGCATCAAGATCCGGATAGTCCCTCAAAAAACTCTGCACGACCAAGTTGAGCACATGTGCCAGACATGGTATGTGAGTGAGGTTGCCAAGGCCCAGAGCTGCCACCAGATTTCGGCCATTGTCACACACTACCAAGCCTGGCTGGAGATTAGCTGACAAAAACCACACATCGCTCTCCTGCTTGATGGCATCCCAGAGCTCCTGCGCTGTGTGGCTTCGATTCCCCATGGGAATTAATTTCAGTACGGCCTGTTGACGTTTGGCCACGGCTGTGCTCATATCGGTCGCAACAGGTAAGCGTTCACGGGTCCATGTGGAGGTATACCGTGACGGCTCGTGCAGCGATGATTCTGAGGAACTGGAGTAGGAGGAGGAATCAATGTGCACAGACTGGATTCCTGCAATCCTTGGAGTTGGCAGAACACGTACAGCGCCACTGGCAAGATCTGTACCCGGCTCCACAACATTGACCCAATGGGCAGTGAGGGAAAGGTATCGTCCCTGGCCATGGGTACTGGTCCACGCATCGGTGGTCAGGTGGACCCTGCTACTGACGGCGTTTAGTAGCGCATGTTTAATGTTTCCCTCGACATGTTTTTGCAGAGCAGGGACAGCTTGCCTGCTGAAATAAAATCGGCTTGGCACATTATATTGTGGGACTGCCAATGCCATAAAGTTCCTGAAACTGTCAGTCTCCACCAGCCTGAATGACAGCATTTCAAGGGACAGGAGTTTTGCAAGGCCAGCATTCAGAGCCTGTGCTCGTGGATGGTTTGCCGAGTATGGCCGTCTTTTATCCCATGCCTGTGTTACCGATGGCTGTTTTTTGTACTGGGAGTGTGACGATGACTGTGAACTTGCTGCAGTGGGTGGAATAACAGTTTCTCTATGGACAACAGTGACCGAGGTTCTTCCATGGAGATCCTGTGAGGAAGCCGAAACAGGTGTGTGAGAGCTGGAGGTAGAGGCTCGAACATGACCTAAAGATGTAGGTGCTGCTGTAGGTTGGCCTACATCTCCAGTGTGTCTTTGGAACTCAGCTATGTGCTTTGTCCGTACATGTGTCCACATATTTGTGGTATTCAGGTTCCTGATATTTTTACCTCTTTTAACTTTTTGCTTACACAGCTTGCATTGAACATAGCAAATATCATGTACAAGTCTGTCAAAAAAGGACCACGCAGTGCAAGTCATGGGAGCGCCAATTTTGACATTTCTAAGAGAACTGCTCCCAACAGGTGCCAAACTGGAGGCTACAGGCAAGCGAGTCTGCAGCCTACCTCTCCCTCCTCTTTGTACCGTTGGGACAATCTCTTCCTCAGAGCTGCTCCCACCACCTTCCTGTTGCTCACGCCATGTTGGGTCTCGGACTTCATCATCTCCACTACCCTCTTCCAACACCTGCTGCTGTTGGATGGTCTGGGCAGCACCATGCTCCACAAAACCTGGCACCTGAGTCTCATCATCATCATAAGATGCGTTCTGCGGTGTGCTGTCCATCGGCACTGGCTCACCCGCCTCTTCAGATTGAGAGAGACACAGCTGTTGCGCATCACTGCATACTCCCTCTTCTTCAAATTGCAGAATGCTGCTTGCCTGTGCCCGTGTTTGCGAGCCAACAGATTCTGAGAACAGAAGCAGAGACTCAGCTGGCTCCTGTACAGAACTCTCTGACTGCCTTGGCAATTTGACAGGCGGTGAACAGACAGATGGTTGCTCAACAGTGTTGTGTTCCTGAGAGGAGGTGGAAGGAATTGAAGTCGATGCATTGGCTGCCATCCAACCAACAACGGCTTCAATTTGTTCTTCCCGCAGCAGGGGGGCACGCCGAGCTCCTACCAAAGTGCGCATAAAGGAACGCTCACGGGGATAAATGGTGGATGCTGTGTCACTGAGGGCGGCAGCAGACACAGAATCCCCACGTCCTCTCCCTGCTGAAACTCCACGGCCACGACCACGTGCCTTACTCACTGACTTCTTCATCTTGGTAGATTGATAAAGAAAGTCAGAAAAGTTATAAGGCCTAAGTGTGGTTATTACGCAGAGACTGAAGTGAACACTGAAACACAACTGTTCACAATCTGTGAAAGGCTACTTTGTCTACTTCTATAGTGTTTGCAACCAATGTATTGTATACGGATGGAAGCGCGTCACACTAATAGATTATATTTTAAATGGAATGGAGCAGAACCAATTGGAGATAAATGAAAAGGATGAGGCACTGAGACACGCTCAGCAGAGTACAAGCAGCAGTGCTTGAACAAGTAACTGGAGCGTGATGTGCACTCAAAAAATAAAAAACACAGACTGAAGTGAACACTGAAACACAACTGTTCACAATCTGTGAAAGGCTACTCCTTTGTCTACTTCTATAGTGTTTGCAACCAATGTATTGGATACGGATGGAAGCGCGTCACACTAATAGTTAAATTGCATGGAGCTGCAAGAATTACACTGAAGGAAAAAAAAAATAGTCTGTGAGTGACATGTGCAGATGCCTACAGACAGCGTTGCATGCAGAGCAAACTTCAGCGTCACCTGCACTCACACACACCTTGCAGAGCTGTTAAAACAACACTGCAGGCAAAAGGAAGCTTTACACAGCGGTTGGTGCTAGCCTGCCTACAGCACAGTACACTAAATCGCAATCTCTAACTGTCCCTCAGAGTCAGCACAGCAGCGTTCTGTCCCTTACTGAATTCACAGCACAGTGACGCTAAAATGGCGGCGGCGCCTTTTATAGTGCATTCTGACATCATTTCAGCATCCAATCACAGCCATGCCATTAGTTAACATGACCGCAGCAGTACAGGATGTGCCCACACTTCTTAGGATTCCTCATTGGCTGACTAAAATCACATTGCCTCGCAAAGAAATATGGGAACTTCTGATTCCAGTATTCGATAAGACGAAAATATCGAAACGAATTATCGAAAGGCCGATAGAGCTAATATCGGCCGATAGCCGATATTTGCATTATCGCATCGCTCAACACTAATGGCCACCCTTATCATTTTCTTGTTTTAAATACTCCTACCTACTTTTTACTGACTTACTAAAGCACTTTTTTGGTTTTGTAACCTCATTGATTTTTAACTTCATAGCCAGGTGTATGCAATCATGAGAAAAGCTAGTTAAAGTGGTCACTTGCAAGTTGTTCTCCTGTTTGAATCTCCTCTGAAGAGCGGCATCATGGGCTCCTCAAAACAACTGTCAAATGATCTGAAAGCAAAGATTATTCAACATAGTTGTTCAGGGAAGGATACAAAAAGCTGTCTCAGAGATTTAACCTGTCAGTTTCCACTGTGAGGAACATAGTAAGGAAATGGAAGAACACAGGGACAGTTCTTGTTAAGGCCAGAAGTGGCAGGCCAAGAAAAACATCATAAAGGCAGAGAAGAAGAATGGTGAGATCAGTCAAGGACAATCCTCAGACCACCTCCAGAGAGCTGCAGCATCAACTTGCTGCAGATGGTGTCACTGTGCATCGGTCAACTATACAACGCATTTTGCACAAGGAGAAGCTGTATGGGAAAATGATGCGAAAGAAGCCGTTTCTGCAAGCACGCCACAAACAGAGTCGGCTGAGGTAAGCAAAAGCACATTTGGAGAAGCCAATTTCTTTTTGGAAGAAGGTCCTGTGGACTGATGAAACCAAGATTGAGTTGTTTGGTCATACAAAAAGGCGTTATGCATGGCGTCAAAAAAACATAGCATTCCAAGAAAAACACTTGCTACCCACAGTAAAATTTGGTGGAGGTTCCATCATGCTTTGGGGCTGTGTGGCCAATGCCAGCACCGGGAATCTTGTTAAAGTTGAGGGACGCATGGATTCCACTCAGTATCAGCAGATTCTTGACAATAATGTTCAAGAATCAGTGACAAAGTTGAAGTTACGCAGGGGATGGATCTTTCAGCAAGACAATGATCCAAAACACCGCTGCAAATCTACTCAGGCATTCATGCAGAGGAACAATTACAATGTTGTGGAATGGCCATCCCAGTCCCCAGACCTGAATATCATTGAACATCTGTGGGATCATTTGAAGAGGGCTGTCCATGCTCGGCCACCATCAAACTTAACTGAACTGGAATTGTTTTGTAAAGAGGAATGGTCAAAAATACCTTCATCCAGGATCCAGGAACTCATTTAAAGCTACAGGAAGCGACTAGAGGCTGTTATTTTTGCAAAAGGAGGATCTGCTAAATATTAATGTCACTTTTCTGGTGAGGTGCCCATACTTATGCACCTGTCAAATTTTGTTTGGATGCAGATTGCACATTTTCTGTTAGTACAATAAACCTCATTTCAAGGCAGAAACATTACTGTGTCCAATAGTTAGTAGATATATCAAACTGAAATAGCTGTTGCAAAAACACCAATTTTTATAAAACATTAAGCTTAAGATTAATAGGGGTGCCCAAACTTTTTCATATAACTGTATCTCACAAGCAAAAACGGCGCGCTGCCCAGCTGCCAAAGAAGAAACAGAGGAGGCACAGAACAGCACAGGTTTTTTTCCCATATCGGATTCCGTATAAATCTCCTTAGACCTCATGAATTCAGTTGCAAAGTACAGTAAAGGGCTTTTATGGCAGCCCCAGTAAGACTATAGGCATCAACCCATAATGGCTCCAAACTGACCTTCCGATATCACTGATGCTATAAAGAAGATCTGTCACCAGATTTCACTGTACAAACTGTATAATTTATAGAGTAGAGCTCTTTGACCTGAAGAGCCTGATGAGCTATGAAAATCCTCATCAAGAGGTATAATCTTGAAAATAAAATTTGCATTTTATGGGACCAGCTAGAAAACAGAATGTTCAAAAGCTATTCTGGCATGGATTTTAAAGAAAGTACTCCAGCTTCATCAGTTCGAAAATACATATTTAACAATGTATACGGTTTTTATTGCAAATCTATTGACAGATACACATTAAGAAATTTTTAAGAAATTCAGTTTCCATGATGATCTGTGCAATATGCCTAATAATATATTATAAAATGCAGAATTTCTATAGCAACAAGTAAAAGATTATAAATAATAACTTTTCCCAATGCAGTGAAGTAAATAACACAGTTTGCATGATGTACAAGAAACTGTTCTACCATTTTCCTGAACATATTTCAAGAAAATGTTTCCTTCTTTTATTTATTACCATGGTCTGGAAAGTATGCATTCATGACAGAGCAATTACAGTGGGATCCATTATCTGCTAACTGTTCACCTGAAATGTAAATCTTGAGTACAAACAGCGGAAAATGATTGATGCTTTCCTTGAGAGATGCCAGACATGAGCCACTCTCTAAATAGCAGAATATTCTGAGAAGGAGATGGTTACAGCTGATTGGCATCAACAAGGCTGCAAATTAAACAGACAGGACTGATAAATCAGAGGAAAGGAGAGGAATTTTAATTAGGTTTCTTACCCAGGATGTAATGGGGCGCTTTCACATGTGGCAGTTTTTATGCAGATTTGTCAATGGGTGTGAAACTTACCCATAGGCAAATAAATAAAATAATAATATGGTCAAAGTAGTTTATCCCATAATTTTATTTTTATTTATTTATTTATTTTACTTGATTATATAGTGCCATTAATTCCACAGCGCTTTACAGAGATTTTTCATTTATCACCTATTGACAAGCCTTGGATCTTTAAAATTTCCAGAACGGTAGTGCTAATTATAATTAATATATATATAAAAAATACCTTTTTTTGCTTTTTTTAAGGGTCCAAAAACTTTCATGTCTACCATCTTACTACTCAGTACAAGTTACAGAGCTATCATGTACCTCTGTGCACTAGCATAAAGATGCACATTCCATATTTCCGATGCTGCATTGTAGCTGTCTGGATGCTCCTGTGAGTGACCAACGGGCAACTCATCTAAAAGAGAAAGAGTAGTAAAGGTTTAGGTGTCTAATGTTTCTCAACTGTCCAAAATATCACCAATTACACTCATAGTATCATATAGATGCAAGGGACCTCCTGGGACATCATGTCCAACCCCTGCTCAATGCAGGATTAACTAGACCATCCCAGACAGTGGTCTGTCCAGCCTCTGTTTGAAGACTTCCATTGAAGGAGATCTCACCACCTCTCATGGCAGCCTGTTCCATTCGTTGTTCACCGTCACTGTCAAAAAGTTTTTTCTAATATCTAATCTGTGTCTCCTCCCATTCAGTTTCATCCCATTGCTTCTAGTCTTTACTTGTTCAAATGAGAATAAATCTGATCTCTCTACAGTGTGATGGCCCTTCAGATATTTGTAGACAGCTATTAAGTCTCCTCTCAGTCTTTCTCTCAGAAATTCCCAAATCCTCTAACCATTCCTCATAGGACATTGTATGCAGACCAGTCACCATTCTGGTAGCTTTCCTCTGAACTTGCTCCAGTTTGTTCATGTCTTTTTTAAAATGTGCCCAGAACTAGACACAGTATTCCAGATGAGGTCTGACCAAAGAGGAGTAGAGGGAAATAATGACTTCATGTGATCTAGACTGTATGCTTCTGTTAATGCAACCCAAAATTGTATTTGCCTTTTTGCTGCTGCATCACACTGTTGACTCAAATTCAGTGTTATTTATTAGTATACCCAAGTCTTTTTCACATGTGCAGTTACTTAGCCCTACTCCTCCCATTCTTTATATGTTTTTTTCATTTTTCTTGCCCAGCTGTAGGACTTTGCATTCTGTTAGTTGCTGCCCACAGTTCCAGCTTGTTTAGATCTTTTTGAATCCTCTCTCTCTTCTCTAGTATTAGCTATCCCTCCTAGCTTTGTGTCATCAGCAAATTTTATCAGTTTTCCCTCAATTCCTTCATCTAAATAATTGATAAAGATGGTGAACAACACAGGACCCAGGACAGAGCCTTGTGTTACCCCACCTGACACATTCTTCCAACTGGATGTGCAGCCATTTATGACCACTCTTTGGGTCCGATCACTAAGCCAGTTATGAAGTCACCTAACAGTTACCTCCTCAATCCCATACTTGGCAATTTTTTCAATAAGGATGGTGTGAGCTACGTTGTCAAATGTTTTGCTGAAGTCAAGATATACTATAGCTACTGTGTTTCCCTAATCCACCCAATCAGTGATTCTGTCAGAGAAGGAAATTAAGTTAGTCATTTAATTAATTTCTACCTCTCATCAACGCTCTATCACAAATTTCCGCAACTTTTCTAATTTTATACCCATTTGTCCAGCCTCCACTTCCTCAGTCCCTCTAACAGGAGCTCTATGGAATTCTCGCTATGTCTGCAACAAATTTCCATACATCCATGATCTTTTCATTAGTAACAAACTTTCCTTAGTTTGCCATCAACAAAACTTGGCTCACACCTTCTGACCCAGCTTTCCTAGCTGCACATTTGTATGAATGATTCCACTTTCCTACACCCCCCGCTTCAGCAGCAAGAATGGCAGAGGAGTTGGTTTTCTCCTGTCAGATAACTGCTCCTTTACCCAAATTCCACTGCCACCCTCCATTACTCTCCCTTCTTTTGAGGTGCACTGTGTGTGCATCTCTTCCCCCTCCAACCTCCAACTGACTGTCATTCACCATCCCCCAGGGCCATTCAACATCTTTTTTGACCACTTCACTACTTGGTTACTTCATTTCCTTTCCGCTGACATCCCCACTACGATCATGGGTAACTTCACAATTCCCATTGACATATCCCACTCAGCTGTCTGTAAGCTTTTATCTCTCACTTACTACTTCGACCTTGCTTAATGGTCTTCTGCAGCCACTCACAAAGATGACCACACACTGGATTCACCTTTGTTCCCTATCTAACTTCTCTAATTCACTTCTTCCTTCTTCTGACCACAACCTACTTACATTCTCTTCCCTCTCATCTCCAGGTGCTCAATTCCCACTCCACAAACTTGCAAACACTCACAGAAATCTCAAACATCTTGATTTACACTCACTCTCTGAATACTTTTTTCCTCTTACAGACATAAGTTCCCTACACAATGCAGATGCTGCAATCGCTTTATAAAATACCACACCAGCTGCAGCTCTCAAATCGGTAGCCCACTTCACACATACCAAAGCTCGCACACTCAACAGGCAACCCTGCACATCAGCCTGACTAAAAAACTAATGCGGGCATCCAGAGTTGCTAAGAGGAGATGGAAAAGATCCCACTCCAATGAGCACTTCATCACATTCAAACAGTCCCTCATTAATTTTAAGCTCACTGCAGCAAAACAAACATACTTCTCATTTTTCATAGCCTTCCTGTCTCACAACCCTAAACAGCTATTCAATACTTTCAATTCTCTCCTCTGTCCCCCAGCATCTGCTCCCCCTCCTATCACCTCCGTTGAAGACTTTTGCTCATTGTTCAAACAGAAGATAGAAACCATCAGAGAAAGCTTAGGCCTACAGCCACCACAGCGCTTCTTCATAACTACGCAGCCCTCCTCCTCCAAAATCAGCTTCTCCTCCATTACAGATGATCAACTTTCCTCTTTACTTTCAAAATCACATCTCACCATCTGCGAACTTGACCTGATCCCAAACCGTCTTCATCCCAACCCTAACCCATATCTTCAACCTATCACTAGCAGCTAGTGTCTTCCCCTCATGCTTCAAACATGCCTCAATCACACCCATCCTCAAAAAGCCCTCCCTCTCTGTCTTGCTATTGCCCTGTATCACTTCAATTCTATGCTTCAAAACTACTGAAACAACTAGTCCATTTTGAACTGTCCTCCCACCTCTCCTCCCCCTCCCATTCCACTGACACTGCCCTGACTAAAGTCACCAATGACCTACTATCTGCCAAATCAAAGCGACACTACTCTGCCCTACACCTATCTATTACTAATCCTATAGTTATATTATAAATAAACACACTGCCAGAATAAAGTATTTTATTTGAACTAAAACAAAACACACTTTTACTTTTTTATTTAAAAATAACAGACACAGTTATACTCATCTAATGCCCATTCCATGGAATCTCTTGTCTCCTGTAATAAAACAAAAATAAAAAACAACAATATCCCTCACCTGTCCTTTGTTTTGTCCCACGCCGCAATCCATGTCTGGGGGATGACCAGTGTTGCCATGATACAACTGTCCAGGCTGAGAACCACTGGGGAATGAGCTGCTGCGAGCATAGCATCAGTGACTATAAGTAAGGGCACTTGTAATGTGCCAGAAATGGGTAAGATGTTTCCCATGTTTTAAATACGGTTTTACATGGTGGAATAAAAAATTATTTTTATTTTACATGGGTTGGTGTGCCGGATACATTCCTTGTTTTTTTCATCAGTGACTAGCGTTGATGTCATTGAGGTTACTGCAGGTCACTGAGGCTGTGTTCCCAAACGGACCAATGAACTGTGGTGACCTTGGTGAGATTACTGCTCAAACGGTGAGAATAAGCCTCAAGGTGCAGTGGTGAGCTCAAAAAGTTCACCGCAGTTCAAAGTGAGAAATTTCTCATAGTGAACTGAGATGAACTCTCTGAGCTCAGCATTGTACTGTGAGACTTTAAACAAATAATTTTAAAAAATGACCTGGGTTCCCCTGTTTTTTTGATAACCAGCCAGGCAAAACTTACAGCTGGGGGCTGCAAGGCTGGTTATCAAAAATAAAGGGGTCTCCACGCCTTTTTTTAATTATTTAAATAAATAATTTAAAAACAGTGTGGGAGTCCCCCCACTTTTGACAACCAGCTAAGCTAAAGAAGACAGCTGTTGGCTGGTATTCTCAGGCTGGTAAAGGGCCATGAATATTGCCCCCCCCAGCTTAAAAATAGCAACCCACAGCCGCCCAGAAAAGGCACATCTATTAGATGCTCCAATTTTGGCCCTTTGCCTGGCTCTTCCCACTTGCCCTGTAGCGGTGGCAAGTGGGGTTCATATCTGTGGGGTTGATGTCACCTTTGTATTGTCTGGTGACATCAAGCCCATGGACTACTAAGGGAGAGGCATCTATAAGACACCTATCCATTACTAATGTTATATTGTAAATAAACACACAGCCAGAATAAAGTCTTTTAATTGAAAGAATGACATAGATTCCTTTAATGATTCTAAATTAAACCATACTCATGTGAACACCCATTCCATTGAATCCCTTGTCTTTTGTAATAAAATAAAAATAAAAAACAACTATATCCCTCACATGTCCGTCGTTTTGTCCCACTCTGTAATCCATGTCTGGGGATAAACTGTTGTGAATGGGTTTGAGATGAGTTCTGAGCAGAGGCTTCCTCTGGTGGTTACAAGCGGTGCTGGTCTGTCCAGTGAAGATTGTGAGGACTGGGAATCAGGTGTTACTGACTGGTCTTATATAAGGGAGTCACCTTCCCATCAGGGTTGCCAGTGATCAATTGTTCTGGTCTGAATCCTTCATTCCTGTTTCCCTTGTAGCCTGCTGTGTCGTGTCTGCATCTCCTGCTAACAGATAAGACATTTTCTTCTTTTTGTTTTTGTGCTATATTTTTGCATATTGTCTTTCACTTCTGTGGGGGCCTTCAGGGTCCCCTCCGGGGGCTTTTGCCCTCTCAGTTTAGTTCAGCCACTGATGTTTGTACTTTTGCTTTTTCCAGTTTTTTCAGTGGCTACTGTTTTGATTTTGTTACACCAGAGAACTAATTTAGGTGGAAGAGGTCGTGTGATCTCAGGTGTTTTTGAAATTAGTGGAGTTGGTGCTTTTCAGGGTTTTCTGAGATTGCAGTAAGTGCCCTTCCTATTCTTTTCTATTTAGTTAGTTTGGGCCCCAGCGTTTGCTCATGCTATTTTCTTTCTGTGTCAGTATTTCATCTTGTCTAACAGCCATTACATGTTTGGGGGCTTTCTATTATCTTTGGGGTTCTGCTCCGGGGCAGATAGCTTTCCTATATCTATCTTTAGGTGTAGTTAGTTTCTCAGGCTGTGACGAGGTGTCTAGGACCAACGTAGGAACGCTCCACGGCTGCCTCTAGTTGTGGTGGTTAGTCAGGGTACTGCAATCTCATAGATTCCAACTGCTCTGGTGTATTGCCTTTTTTACCTGCACTCCTCAGCTACCGAAACATAACAGTATCACCGGCCTAAAAATTGAAAATTGTATGGTACTCACAGAAGGGAAAAAATATTGTGAAAGAAAAAAGGTTGTCAGAGTTGTCAGAGATATTTTTCTGTTTGTTGCATTTTTTTCCCTCTGTATCTCTGGATGCTGGGGAGGATCTTTTCTCCCAATGGAGTTTGCACAGTTGTCTGGCCGTGTGGATCAGCTTGCCACTGAGGTTCAGAGTATTGCTGCATATCTTGCTAGGTTGCCTGTTGTGGAACCTAGGATCCCCATGCCAGATTTGTTTTTAGGGGATCGAGCTAAGTTTCAGAATTTCAAAAATAATTGTAAATTGTTTTTTGCCTTAAAATCTAAGTCCTCAGGAAACGCAGCGCAGCAGGTTCAAATTGTCATCTCTCTCCTGCGCGGCGATCCTCAGGATTGGGCTTTTTCCCTGACACCTGGGGATCCTGTTTTGAGTGATGTTGATGCATTTTTTCAGGCTTTGGGGTTATTGTACGATGAGCCTAATGTCACTGATCAAGCTGAAAAAGCCTTGTTGGCATTAAATCAGGGGCCTTATGACGCTGAGTTATACTGTCAGAGATTCCGTAGGTGGGCAGTCCTGACCAAATGGAATGACGACGCTTTGGCAGCCCTTTTCCGGAAGGGTCTGTCAGATAATGTAAAGGATGTTATGGTGGGATTCCCTGTCCCCTCTGGTCTCAATGATTCTATGTCATTAGCGATTCAAATTGACAGACGTTTGCGTGAGCGGAGAAGTATGCGTGGAATGGTGTTGCCTTGTGAACCAGCTTCTGAACCCATGCAGTGTGATAGAGTGGTGTCTGGGGCACAGCGTCATGAGTTTCGAAAGCGCAATGGGTTATGTTTCTACTGTGGTAATGCCTCTCATGCTATTTCAGTCTGCCCTAAGCGGGGAAGACGTTTTGCACGCTCAGTTGTCTTGGGTAGTGTTCAGACTAAGTTTTTATTAACTGTCACTCTGATATGCTCTCTGTCCTCATTTTCTGCTCAGGCTTTCGTTGATTCTGGAGCAGCTATTAACCTGATGGATTATGATTTTGCTAAACGTTGTGGGTTTCCCTTGATACCCCTACAGAAGTCTATTCCCCTACTGGGGATCGATTCTACCCCTTTGGCTGAGAATAAACCCCAGTTTTCTACTCAGGTGATAATGAGGGTTGAACCTGATCACCAGGAGTGCTTCAAATTTTTGGTTCTGTATAATCTGCATGACATTATCGTGCTGGGTTTCCCTTGGTTACAGTCTCATAATCCTGTTTTGGATTGGAAATCTGTGTCTGTAACCAGTTGGGGCTGCCAATGTGTTAATACCAACACTCCTGTTTTTTCTGCCTCCCCCCAGGCTCAGGATGTTCCTGACTTTTTGATTGATTTTTCTGATGTGTTTAGCGAAAGTAAATCTGCATCCTTGCCTCCCCATAGGAGCTATGACTGCGCTATTGAATTAGTGCCGGGTAGTAAATTCCCTAAAGGTCGCCTTTTTAACTTGTCTGTACCTGAACATGACGCTATGCGGTCTTATATCAAGGAATCATTGGAGAAGGGTCATATCAGACCATCCTCTTCACCCTTAGGTGCCGGTTTTTTCTTTGTGGCCAAAAAAGATGGTTCATTAAGGCCGTGTATTGATTATCGTCTCTTGAACAATATTACTGTGAAATATCAATACCCGTTACCCTTGATTTCTGACCTGTTTTCCAGGGTGAAAAACGCTACTTGGTTTACCAAGCTTGACCTCAGAGGGGCGTATAACCTTATTCGCATTAAGCACGGGGATGAATGGAAGACGGCATTCAATACCCCTGAAGGGTATTTTGAGTACCTAGTGATGCCCTTTGGGCTCACTAATGCTCCTTCCGTCTTCCAGTCCTTCATGAATGACATTTTCAGGGATTTTGTGGACAAATTTCTGATTGTTTATTTGGATGATATCTTGATTTTTTCTAATGACTGGGACTCTCATGTGAAACATGTTCGAACTGTATTCCAGATTTTGAGAGAGAATGCTCTGTATGTGAAGGGATCAAAGTGTCTTTTTGGCGTACAGAGGATCTCATTTCTGGGATTCATTTTGTCCCCATCTGTTATTGAAATGGACCCGGTCAAGGTTCAGGCCATCTGTGATTGGGTCCAACCTACTTCATTAAAGGCTCTTCAGAGATTTTTGGGTTTTGCCAATTTTTATCGTAAATTTATTGGTAATTTCTCGGTTATTGTTAAACCATTAACTGATTTGACCAGAAAGGGTTCTGATGTGGTGAATTGGCCTCCTGAGGCAGTCTCTGCATTTCAGGAACTTAAGCAGAGATTCACTTCTGCTCCTGTTCTACGGCAGCCTGATGTTTCTCTGCCATTTCAGGTGGAGGTTGATGCCTCTGAAATTGGGGCAGGTGCCGTTTTGTCCCAAAAAGATCCAGAGACCTCTAAAAGTAACCCTTATGCCTTTTTCTCTCGAAAATTTTCTCCTACTGAACGTAATTATGACGTGGGTAATCGGGAGTTATTGGCCATGAAGTGGGCTTTTGAAGAGTGGAGACATTGGCTGGAGGGAGCCAAACATCAGGTGGTGGTCCTTACGGACCATAAGAATCTGGTCTATCTGGAATCTGCCAGGCGACTCAATCCTAGACAGGCCAGGTGGGCCTTGTTTTTCACACGTTTTAATTTTGTGGTTTCCTTTCTTCCTGGCACTAAGAATGTTAAGGCGGATGCCCTCTCGAGGAGTTTCCTTGCGGACTCTCCTGAGTTATCTGATCCTTCTGTTATTTTGAAAGAGGGTGTAGTTCTTTCCGCCATCTCGCCCAATTTGAGACTTGCTCTGGAGGGGTGTCAGGAGGATAGGCCCGAGCGCTGCCCTGTTGGAAAATTGTTTGTCCCGGACCAGTGGAAAAAGAGTGTGATGTCTGAGATTCATTGTTCCGCATTGGCTGGGCATCCCGGAATTTTTGGTACCAGAGACTTGGTTAGTCGGTCCTTTTGGTGGCCTACCTTGTCTCGTGATGTCAGGGAATTTGTGCAGTCCTGCGGGACTTGCTCTCGCTCCAAGCCTTGCTCTCGCTCTAGTGGTTTGTTGATGCCATTGCCTGTACCCAAGAGACCATGGACCCATATCTCTATGGATTTCATTTCCGACCTTCCTGTTTCTCAGAGAATGACCACCATCTGGGTAATTTGTGATAGGTTTTCCAAAATGATACATCTTGTGCCATTACCTAAGTTGCCTTCCTCCTCTGAATTGGTGCCGTTGTTCCTTCAGCACGTGGTTCGTTTACACGGCATTCCTGAGAACATTGTGTCTGACAGAGGAGTCCAGTTTGTTTCCAGATTTTGGAGGACTTTTTGTTCTAAACTGGGTGTTCAATTGTCTTTCTCCTCGGCATTTCATCCTCAGACCAATGGTCAAACTGAGAGAACAAACCAGACATTGGAGACTTATCTAAGATGCTTTGTGTCTGCTGATCAGGATGACTGGGTCTCTTTTTTGCCTTTGGCTGTGTTTGCTCTTAATAATAGGGCTAGCTCTGCCACTTTGATGTCTCCGTTTTTCTGTAATTCTGGGTTTCACCTCGATTTTCTTCAGGACAGACGGAGGCTTCTGTCTGTCCAGGTGTTGACTCTGTTGTGGAGCGTATGCAACAGATTTGGGACCAGGTAGTGGAGAGGTTGTCCCTCTCTCCGGAGAAGGCCCAGCGGTTTGCTAACCGGCATAGGACTGATGGTCCTCGGTTTAAAGTGGGGGACTTGGTCTGGTTGTCCTCAAAGAATATTCCTATGAGAGTAGCATCTCCTAAATTTAAGCCTAGGTTCATTGGACCTTATAAGATCATGGAGATTATTCATCCTGTTTCTTTTCGTTTGCTTCTTCCAGGGACATTTAAGATCCATAACGTGTTCCACAAGTCCTTGTTGAAGAGGTTTGTTGAGCCAGTGGTTCCTGCTGCTGTGCCTCCTGACCCTGTTTTGGTTGAGGGCAATCTGGAGTATGTGGTTGAGAAAATATTAGATTCTCGTTTTTCTAGACGGAAACTCCAGTATTTGGTTAAACGGAGAGGTTATGGTCAGGAAGACAATTCTTGGGTGTTTGCTTCGGACATCCATGCTAGGAGACTCATCCGTGCGTATCATAGAACTCATCCTGACCGACCTGGTTGCTCAAATGAGGGTTCGGTGACCCCTCCTCAAGGGGGGGTACTGTTGTGAATGGGTTTGAGATGAGTTCTGAGCAGAGGCTTCCTCTGGTGGTTACAAGCGGTGCTGGTCTGTCCAGTGAAGATTGTGAGGACTGGGAATCAGGTGTTACTGACTGGTCTTATATAAGGGAGTCACCTTCCCATCAGGGTTGCCGGTGATCAATTGTTCTGGTCTGAATCCTTCATTCCTGTTTCCCTTGTAGCCTGCTGTGTCGTGTCTGCATCTCCTGCTAACAGATAAGACATTTTCTTCTTTTTGTTTTTGTGCTATATTTTTGCATATTGTCCTGCACTTCTGTGGGGGCCTTCAGGGTCCCCTCCGGGGGCTTTTGCCCTCTCAGTTTAGTTCAGCCACTGATGTTTGTACTTTTGCTTTTTCCAGTTTTTTCAGTGGCTGCTGTTTTGATTTTGTTACACCAGAGAACTAATTTAGGTGGAAGAGGTCGTGTGATCTCAGGTGTTTTTGAAATTAGTGGAGTTGGTGCTTTTCAGGGTTTTCTGGGATTGCAGTAAGTGCCCTTCCTATTCTTTTCTATTTAGTTAGTTTGGGCCCCAGCGTTTGCTCATGCTATTTTCTTTCTGTGTCAGTATTTCATCTTGTCTAACAGCCATTACATGTTTGGGGGCTTTCTATTATCTTTGGGGTTCTGCTCCGGGGCAGATAGCTTTCCTATATCTATCTTTAGGTGTAGTTAGTTTCTCAGGCTGTGAAGAGGCGTCTAGGACCAACGTAGGAACGCTCCACGGCTGCCTCTAGTTGTGGTGGTTAGTCAGGGTACTGCAATCTCATAGATTCCAACTGCTCTGGTGTATTGCCTTTTTTACCTGCACTCCTCAGCTACCGAAACATAACAATAAACAGTTTTCAACCTGAGAACCACTGATGATTGAGCTGCTGCTAGCGCAGTCTCAGTGACTAGCGGTGACTTCATTGAGGCTGCGTTCCCAACCGGGACCCTGAACTGCAGTGATCACCACTAACACAGTGAGAAAAATTCTCACGGTGCAGCAGTTAGTTCATCAGGTGAACTCACCACTGCCCTGTAAGGATTTTTCTCACTGTGCAAACGGTAATCTCACCGAGTTCATTGGCCCAGCTGAGAATGCAGCCTCAGTGACCGGCGGTAACCTCGATAACGTCACCACTAGTCACTGACAATGCGCTTGCAGCAGTTCATTCCCAGTAGTTCTCAGCCTGGACGGTCACATCTTGGCACCGTCCAGGTTGGAAACTGGTCATCCTCCAGAAATTGATTAAGGTGTGGGACAGAAAAACGAACAGGTGAAGGATATTGTTGTTTTTTATTTTTGTTAAATAAAAAAAAGTAAAAGTGTATTTTGTTATATTTCAAATAAAAGACTTTATTCTAGCTAATAATGCGCCTTTTCTGAGTGGATGTGGGATGCTATTTTTAGGCTGGAGGGGCCAATATCCATGGCCCCTTACCAGTCTGAGAATACCAGCTCCCAGCTGTCTGCTTTAGCTTGGCTGGTTGTAGAAAAAGGAGGGGACCACACAGGGTTTTTAAAATTATTTATTTGAGTAATTAAAAAAAGAGTTGACCTCCAGCTTGCCCAAACACTGGAGCGATCTGACAGGACACAAGCAGAACAGAAGAAGACAGTGGCAAATAAGTATATTACTAAGGGCAGGGAACTTATATTAGTGACACCACCCAAGTGGTCAAATAAAAAAAGAAAACAGTGGAGTGATACTTTATCCACTCCATGACATTTGACATATATTTCAAATAAAAAGTAAAAAATTGTGTCCCTGCTTTCAATGCACACCGAGCCCACCACTTTCCCCATACATGATGACTGATTTAAATCAGCCAGTTAAATCCCGTTATTATTAATCACTGACGACAGGATTTAACATGCGCCGTTGGGAAACGCATCATTCATCCCACCCATTGATGCCCCTGTCACATGATCGCTGGGTGCCATCGGGTTGTCATGGCAGCCGGGGGTCTACTGATGACTGTTAAGTATGTCATTATGATCCTCCTGTGAATGCTGGCCTATGTACAGCACAGGCGATCAGACGATCGCAGCTTCAAGTCCCTAAGAGGACTTTTCAGTATAGGAAAAAGTTAGAAAAAAATATGAAAAAAATATAAAAACACAAAAGTTTAAATCATCCCTCTTTTGCCCCATTAAAAAAAACAGTTAAAAAAATACACATATTTGGTATTGCTGCATTCATAAGAGTACAGTCTATCAAAATATAAAGTATATTAATCCAATTGGTAAACAGGGTAACAAGAAGAAAAATCGAAACGCCAGAATTATGTTTTTTTGGCAGCCGCAACATTGTAATAAGATGCAATAAGAAGCAATCAAAACATCGTATCTACCCCAAATTGGTATAAATAGAAATGTAAGCTTAGGGTGCAAAAAACAGGTTCTCACACAGCAACATATCATGAAGAATAAAAACACTATGGGTTTCAGAAAATGGCGACATAAGCAAAAAATTTTTTCCTTGCAAGTTTCCAAATTTTTTCCACCACTGAAATAAAAAAAACTATACATGTTTAGTGTCTGCGTACTCGTACTGAACTGGAGAATCTTATTGGCATGTCAGTTTTACCAGGCAGTGAACATGGTAACTAGAAAAAAAACCAAACAATTGAGGTATTGCACTTCTTTTACAATTTCAGCGTACTTGGATTTTTTTCCCACTTTCCAGTGCATCACATGATAAAATAAATGTTGTCATTCAAAACTACAACTTGTCTTGCAAAAAACAGAGGGATTAAAAAAGAAAAGGCAAAAATAGAAAATCGCATGGTCATGAAGGAGTTATATGCAAGTATATTTAGGGGATTTGGAGCTTTTTATTTAAAAAAACAAAGCATTTTTATCTATTTATACTAAAACACAAAATAGTATTAAAAGTTGAACATTCAAGTTAAGTCCTGCAGAAAAATTTTCACCAGGGGAAGACTTTTAAAAAGGTCAAAAAGAAGAACTCAGGTGACCAACATCTTTTTAAGTACAGGCTGTGCATTTAGGTCCTGGTGTCATTTCCACAGAAACCATCTGTCATCAGATGAATTTTGCTAATGGCTATAAAAGATGACCTAAGCAATAAGATGTGGTAAAACATAAAAAATTCCAAACAGAGGAAGATCTAATATGCTACATCAACAGAGCAGTAGAAACTTTAAGTGATTTTAAATATTTATGTGACATATGATGAAAATGTTCTAGCTAGAAAAGACAATGCTTGCTTTACCATTTTGTGCATTATTTGTTTTTTTTCTCTAGGTTACATCTCCAATATATCCAGGTCTACTTTTACTATGGAAAGTTCTAACTAGAATATTTTTATTTAAAGAGAACATAAATGTAAAAACCAAAAAATGATACCATATTAGAATATTGTGATGTCATCACAATACCTAAGGGTGAGTTTCCACGATCAGTAAACGCTGCGTGTTTGGCGCTGTGCGCTGGCGCAGCGCCAAACACGCAGCGTCCAGATGTTACAGCATAGTGGAGGGGATTTCAAGAAATCCCGTCTCCACTATGCGTAACAACACGCAGGTGGCAGACCTGCGTAAACGGACATGCGGCGCGTCTTTTCAGACCGCAGCATGTCCTCGCGTGTTGCGGCGACGGTGCGTCGCCGCAACAGAATTTAACACAGGGCTATGTAGCCCTGCGTTCTTTCCGGAGGTGTTCCGGAGGTGTCCTGAACACCTCCGGAAAGAGCGCGCGTCAGAAAGGGGGCGGGGCTTAGACGGAGCGGAATTTCCACTCCGTCCAAAGCGCTGTGGTTCCGGACCGTGGAACCACAGCCTAACAGTTTGCTAATATGGTGCTTTTACTTAAAAGATCTTTTTGTTGTTATATTTGTTTGTGTCTGCTACTTTTCTACAGTGCAATAATTTGGTTGTCACTTTTTAATTAGCTTGTCATAAACCAGTGACCATCTGTTATTTTGGCATCATATTGTAGCAATAAAATATAGGAAGCTTGCCAAAAAATAATTTGATGGTGGCCACAAATATGGCATCCCTTACTTTTATCACAATTTGCTTGCATCTCTAAAAAGAAAAGTTTCATCACATACTTCAATAAGTAAAACAAAATTAAGTACTAATTTTGGCTAGAAGCTTAGTAATTATAAAACGGGGTGAGCATAGACGCTGGGGTCAACAACAGAATTTCCAAAGCCAGCGCCGCCTTCTGGAGACTCTGTTAGGGTGTGTTTCCACGGTCAGTAATTGCTGCGTGTTTGACGCTGTGTACTTGCGCAGCGTCAAACACGCAGCGTCCAGATGTTACAGCATAGTGGAGGGGATTTCAAGAAATCCTGTCTCCACTATGCGTAAAAACACGCAGACGGAAGACCTGCGTTAACGGACATGCGGCGCGTCTTTTTAGATCGCAGCATGTCCTTTTCCCTTGCGGCGAAGCTCCGTTGCCACAAGGAAAATAACACAGGGCTATGTAGCGCTGCGGTGATTCCGGATGTGTTCAATGAGCGCATCCGGATTCACCGCGCGTTCACAAGGGGGCGGGGCTTTGGGCGAAGCAGACTTTCCACTCCGTCAAAAGCGCCTGCCTTACTGACTGTGGAAACACACCCTAAGAACATCTAGGAATGGAGGGGACTCAGCCTTATCACCAAGCGAAGCTCAACTGCGCGGTGGTCCTTACCAAACTTATCTATGGCTGTGTAAGAGTATGTCAGGGACTGGTATAATCTTGATCCCTTTCTAATAAAATTAGTAGGCTTTTGCTTACATGTGAATAAGGTAATGGGGCGCGTTCCTGTGCTGCATCATCAGTATGGGTGAGTCGGTTCATAGACCAGTGTGGCGGTGTCTTTATACTATAAGTAGTGTTGAGCTATACTGCTCGATATCTAAAAATATCGTATCGAAATTGTATCGCCGATATCACTAAATATCGTCGATATCCGATTCCGATACCGGAAGTCCATGTAAGTCTATGGGAACAAAATATCGCAACTAAAAAAAACCTTTATTTCCTTGTAAACACTAAATATACACACATAGAATACATATATATATATATACATGTCATTGTGACATATATATATACATATATGTATAGTTTATACACTTCTACATAGTAAAATATCCTCTGATTCAATGCCGGGTAAAGCCGGCTTCTGTGAAAAGACAGAAGCACCCGACATGAAATGACACTTGGTGTACATAGGGTTAACCATGTCTTTTCATGTCGTTTGCAATCTGATTTGCACAAACAATTACATCAGTCTATGTGTGCAAAATTTCACACCTGTAGGGGTTAATTAAAGGTGTAAATTCGTTGTAAAAAAAACGGACTTTTTTGCTACGAATTTACACCTTTAATTAACCCCTACAGGTGTGAAATTTTGCACACTTACACTCATGTAATTGTTTGTGCAAATCAGATATCAAACTACATGAAAAGACATGGTTAACTCTATGTAAACCAAGTGTCATTTCATGTCGGGTTCTGCATTTTCACAAAAGCCGGCAATTGAATTAGCGGCTATTATACTATGTAGAAGTGTATGAACTATAAATATAAATATATATATATGTGTCACAAATTCAATGACATGTATATATATATATGAGGTGTAAAATTGCTGAAAAAAAATGCGTGGGCTCCCGCCCTATTTTCGCAACCAGACAGACAAAGCCAGTGAGTGGGGGCAGATAATAATAGCCCAGAGAGGGACCATTATTTTTGGCCCCCCCGGCTACTAACATCTGCCCCCAGACACCCCAGAAAGGGCAAATCTCTAATTAGATTTGCCCTTTCTGGCACTTTGCCCGTCTATTCCCATTGCCCTGTAGCGGTGGCGAATGGGTTAATAAGGGGTTAAAATGACCTTGCAATTGAAAGGTCACTTTAAGCCAGGTTAATAATTGAGAGCTGTCAATTAGACAACTATCAATTATTAATCCTATTGTATGAAAGAAAAATCAAACACACACACACTTTAATAAAAAAGAAGTTTAATGAAATAATCACACAGTTTTTGACCATATTTTATTTTCCTGCTAAAACCATTTCCTGTAATAAAAATAAAATAATAAAGCAAAATTATTCTTACCAATCCGATGTACAGTCAGGTCCCACGGTGTAATCCTTCAGAAAGGGTTAATGTTTACTGCAGGGACCGCAGCTAATGCTGCAGCCTCACAGTAAACCCCCAAATGAATGAGTTCCTCTCCTGGCTGACAGGAGAGGAAGTGGAAAGCTTAATTGATTGCTTTCCACTTTCACTTCAGGTCAGCCAGGGACACAATCAGTGACGTCAGAGGGAACTGGTTAACAAAAATAGGGGATCCCCTCGAAAAAAATTGGCGTGGGGTCCCCCCTATTTTTGTTAACCAGCCAGATGAAGCAGACCGCTGAGGCCTGGATTTTCAGGCTGTTAAGGAGCCAAGATCCATGGACCTTGCCAGCCTGATAATACCAGGCCACAGCAGTCAGCATATCTTGGCTGATTAACAAAAATAGGGGATCCCCTCAAAAAAAATTGGCGTGGGTCTCCCCTATTTTTGTTAACCAGCCAGATGAAGCAGACCGCTGAGGCCTGGTTTTTCAGGCTGGTAAGGATCCAATATCCATGGACCTTGCAAGCCTGATAATACCAGGCCACAGCAGTCTGCTTAGCTTGGCTGGTTAACAAAAATAGGGGATCCCCTCGAAAAAAAAAACGGCGTAGGGGTCCCCCTATTTTTGTTAACCAGCCAAGTAAAATGCAGACTGCTGCGGCCTGGTATTAAAAGACTGTCAAGGCCCATGGATTTTGGCCCTCAACAGCCTGATAATACCAGGCTACAGCAGCCCCACATTTGGCGCATCAAAAGATGTGCCAATTGTGGCATTTTACCCGGCTCTTCCCACTTGCCCTGTAGCGGTGGCAAGCGGGGTAATAAGGGGTTAATGTCACCGTTGATTGCACGGTGACAATAAGCCCGGTTAATAATGGAGAGGCGTCAATAAGACACCGATCCATTATTAATCCCAAAGTTATTAAATGCATAAAAAAAAAACACAGCAAGAAAAAAGTATTTTAATGAAATAAAAGAGACAACACAGTTTTCATTAATTTTATTACTCTCTCATTCCTGCGACGCCATCGATCTCCTGTAAAAAAAGAAAAAAAACAAACCAACAGTATACCACCTGTCCGACGCAGTCCATAACGACTGTCCCACGACGATCCAGCTCTGCTACATCGCAATGACAGGCAGAGCCTGACATCCCGGCGCAGCACAGCTGATTACCTGCTTCCCCGGCGGTGACGTCATCGGACTGACTGCTTTACGGCCGGGATTACCCAGCAGTCACTGCAGTTATCGCGAGAAACTGCATGTGACCGCCGGGGAGAAGAGGATGGCAGCCATGAAGCAGTCCAGGCCGTGACCGCCGGAGATCTTCTGCCAGGTAAGTGCCGCTGACTCCTGACAGACCCGACCGACGGACACTGACAGTGACAGACCCGACCAACGGACACAGACAGTGACAGTGACAAATCCGATTCCGGTATTCGATATGACGAAATTATCGGTATTTGGAATCGAAAGGCCGATACAGCTAATATCGGCCGATACCCGATATTTGCAGTATCGTATCGCTCAACACTAACTATAAGTCTCCCTCTGTCTGACCAGGGATCCGGACCCTGATCTATATGCACTTGCATTTGCTATAGCAATTTGGACTGTTTATGGGGAGCTTCTCTGCCATCTTCATTGGGTATATGATATATTTTATTGATAGACACAGTCTTTGATCTTTATTGCATATTCTGATTTGTCCCTGTATGCAGCACAGTCATGAGTTACATCTTACAGCAACTTCCATGCCATTACAACCGCTTTTGAGCTTTAGATTTATTTCTATATGATTCTTATATTTAATTGTGAGTTATATCACTGGATATTAATAAAATAATTATTTATATATCATTGAATGGTGTTTTGCTCCAGTTTTTGTGTTTTGGATTGCAGTATGGGAGCTCCATGGGGCATTTGCCCCACTATGTCCTCTTATGGACTATATATGTGATATTCTAAATATCTGATTGTCTTTGTCTGAGATCATATTTCTCATGTGAATAATGCAGTAGAATGTTTATATATTCTGATAACGGTTTTATTGTGGATGACTCATGTGTGACTTATTAATGATGTCTTAAGTGTATTTCTATAATGTGTTCTAATATTGTATTATATAGAACCTAGGGACAGTAAAAGAATAAGATAGTGTGATAAGTATACTTAGAATTGGGAAGTGTAGTGGAGAGCACTGTATAAGCAGGAGGTAGTTAGATACAATAGGGTAATAGTTAACATAGATAGGAACAGCCCCAATTGGGATGAGCACAGGTATTATAAGGTAAAGTATTTCCTGGTTTTAGATAGAATTGGAGATAGTGTTGATTATAGTGGATAAGATTATTGAAGCAGTGGTTCAGCGGTAGAGGACTGCAAGGCATGTGGATACTGATAGAAAGGGAGTATCATGAGGGCTGCCGTAACGAAATTCAGTGGTTCATTCTGTAAAGTCTGATACCAATGGCCTGAGAAAGGTGTGGAGGAGCCTGCCTTACTTTCTTCCCCAAAGGGGAAAATGGACGGGGATTCAAACATGAAAGTCAAACCAGGAATCTGGGAAGCTGCAGAGCTGGGCTGAACATCCCAGGGTCAAGAGGTGCCAGCAAAGGAAGGGATAGCACAGGCTAAAGTAACTGTTATTAATCTAACATACAATGCTTTATCCGTATAGCCAAACTCACAGAAATGACATGGGTACCATGTCATTTAGAACAGATCAACCTGAACAAGTGCCTATATTTCCCCATGTAGATGAAAGAATAATAAATGTACACTCCCAGATACTAGAAATACTCAAAAAATGGAGTTCAATACATAATATGTAAAAAAGTATAAAATAGTCTTTATTAAATATTCAAATAGTGCACAGAATTTAGTCTAAAGAAACACAAACAGGATACACAACCCTAGATAGTTGGGCCCAAGGCATACAAATACATCATCAATGTAATCATGGGAATAAAGTGAGGGCAAGTATAAGTCACACAAGATATCAGCGCATACCTTTCAGCTTAATGTAATTATAATTAAATGTAATACAATGTTCCACTGACATACATGCACATAATAAATGTTAATATCATAAAGTAATCCTGAGACCTAGTGACGTTATATCCCCATAAGGAAAAGACCCCTGAGCCTTTAATTGCCAGAGTGCTTACCCATAGTAAAAAGGGAGAGATGCCTAGGAGTCAGGTCCACCCCCTTAGGGGCAACTGTTAACAGAGAGCAGGTGGCAGCTGATGGTAGTATTCATCACCAGATGCCTGCGCTATAAATAAATATTACAAAAAAATGACTTGGGGTTTCCCTGTATTTTTGATAACCAGCCAGACAAAACTGATATCTATGGGCTGCAACCCTCTGCTGTCAGCAATAGCAAGGCTGGTTATCAAGAAGAGTGGTCCCCACGCAGTATTTTTTAATTATTTAAATAAATAATTAAAAAATGCCATAGGATCCCCACATTTTTGTCAAGTAGCCAAGCTAAAGCAGACAACTGGGGGTTGGTTTTCTCAGGCTGGTAAGGGGCCATGGATATGGCCCCCCTAGCCAAAAAATAGCAGCCCTCAGCTTCACCAGAAAAGGCACATCTATTAGATGCGCCAATTCTGGTGCTTTGCTCAGCTCTTCCCAGGTGCCCTGTGGCGGTGGCAAGTGGGATTCATATTTGTGGGGTTGATGTCACCTTTGTATTGTCCAGTGACATCAAGCCAACAGCTTAGAAATGGAGAGGCGTCTATTAGATGCCTATCCATTACTATTCCTCTATTTATATTGTAATTAAGCACACACCCAGAATAAAGTCCTTTAATTGAAAAAATTACACAGACTCCTTTAATGAATCTAAATTAAACCATACTCACGTTATCGCCCAGTGAACAGAAGCCAGCCTGAGAATAACAGCACCCAGCTGTCTGTTTTAGCTTGGCTGGTTGTCAAAAATGGGGGGCACCATACATTTTTTAAAATTATTTATTTAAATACTTAAAAAAACAGCATGGTGACCCCTCTATTCTTGATAACCAGCTTTGCTAAATCTTTGCTGAGGTTTGCAGCTATCAATTTTGCCCGGCTGATTATCAAAACTACGGGGGAATCCATGGCAATTATTTTAAAATGATCTATTTATAGTGCAATTGATGGGTCACTTTTTGCAGCTTTTCCTGGTGTCTGCCCCTAATTTAGCTGTTTTGGCAGTTTTTTGCCCCCCCCCGAAGGTGTGGTCTATTTGTTTAGTTTTGCCTCCCATTGAAGTTAAAGTAGGGGTATGTTCAGGGGGATGACGAAGGAAGTTTTTCCGAAACGCGCGTCGGGGCGCATTTGAGGTGGCTACAGCATCGCCCTTGGGCCCTCAGGTATACTTGCTCATTGGATGCCCTGCAGCAGCATATGATTATATATCACTGGTGTATATTGCACTGTTATTTCTAGCACTCGCATTGGCTGGTTTCCTGCCAGTCACTTGACTTGCACTTATGCATGGTTTTATTGGAGTGTCATATAAACCTCACATTATGTATTGGGTTTAATTGGCTTATGGGCTTATTTTATACACTATTTATGTATTACAATGTGGTTGTTTTCACAATCTAGCTCATTTTGCAGCAGTATTTTTGTGTTATTTTTTAGTCACTAGTTATATGTTCTTTATATATTTTTATATGTGCTGCTCTAGGTAAATTTATTTTGATTTACTGCTAGTGTGATGTCATTTATCACCATATGCGGCAATTATTGTACCTGATTATTTTTCATTTGGTCCCAGGATTTGTTTATTTGATGCTGTGTCCTACTCTTTAATTTTTATTATTGTATCATTGTATTTTTATATTTTCTGTGCAACATTGTATTTTTTTAATAAAGAATTTATATTATTGCTATTCTATTGCCTGGTTACATTTGTCTATTGGTGTTATCTGGTGGCCTGGTACTTCCCTATCCATCTCCTATCACTTGGGTTTTTTCTTATGTTCTCTGGTCAGTTTGACGACCGGCTTCTGGGGGTGTGACAAAATACAACCTCGTGGGAGTCACCTTGAACTGCCACATTTGGTGGCTTGACAGCACCCTTCTGCAGCCGGCGCCAGGGGAAAATGTTTCTACACATGCACAGTGCACACATATGGTGTAGAGCAGCCTGTCAATCATTGTGCCGGGGAATGATAGCAACCATTTTTAGTGTGTAGTGAGAGATGACTATTTTTGAAATGTGTTTTTTTTGCTCAGATGTTTTAGTTCAATTTACAAATTGTGTCTATAATAAAAGTCAAGTCTTGTTATATATTCACTACCTAGTGATGACCTCCACTAACACAGCGAGCTTTGCAGCTTGTGGGGTTCCTGGTTTCCATAGCTACAAGAATTAATAAAGTTTGCAGCATTCTTCTCAGGAGTATATCCAACCTTGTTTTAACTGCAATCACAGCATGGACTTCGAGCTGTACTGTGCGTTCTGCTGCTGAAGTGATCATCGCTGGTATAAGGCTTTGTCTATAGTACAATAAATATATCTATGTGAAAATTGCTAATCATCAGGGTGAAGGTTCAATAAAATTTTATAATAAATGTGTCATCATTGAAAGTTTTCTGTACTGATGTGTAGATTAGGTTATATAATATTTCTCATTAATGCAGATCAACGGAATAGGATAAATAATGTGAATTATTTTATTTTCTACACTGACTGAGGTCAGAAGGTCTGCAGTCTAGCATTGACTATTCATATAATTAAAGGTATTGCCCTTGCTTGGAACCCTTTCTATGAGACAGACCAGAGAGACATACATTGTCTTATAAGCTATTTGCACACATTGAATATTTGCAGCAGATTTTTATTTGTGCTGTCAGGAAAAACGCTTTATAACATACTGTATATGTATTATGTTGCGGTTTTACATACGTTTTTGATGCATTTTTACTTGAGTTTTTTCCAATCATTTAGATGGGTAAAAAATGTTGCAAAAATGCTGAAAGAATCGACATGTTGCAGATTTGAAAAAAATGGTTTAAATATACAAGGAAAACAATAAGCAGAATGTACATGAGATTTCAGAAAGCTCATTCACTTCGCTGGTACTTTAAAATGCTGTGTTTTTTCTGGGGCAAAGCTTAACCCATCCATGGATCGGACATTGATTTAAAGTTTCCACCATGCACAGTTATATACAGTCATGGTCTAACGCGTTGGCGCCCTTGAAATTGTTCCAGAAAATTAAGTATTTCTCCCAGAAAATGATTGCAATTACACATGTTTTGTTATACACACGTGTTTCTTTTGTGTGTATTGGAACAACACAAAAAAAGGAGAGTCAAAAAAACAAATTGGACATAATTTCACACAAAACACCAAAAATGGGCAGGACAAAATTGTTGGCACCCTCAACTTAATATTTGGTTGGGTCTTCCAGCAGGACAATGATCCCAAACATACTTCAGCAAGTACCCAAAACTGGATGGTACAAACTGCTGGAGAGTTGTGAAGTGGCCAGCAAAGAGTCCGGCTCTAAACCCAATGAACACCAGTGAAGAGATCTTAAAATTGCTGTTGGGAGAAGGCGCCTTCAAATATGAGAGACCTGGAGCATTTTGAAAACAAAGAGTGCTCCAAAATTCCAGTTGAGACTTGTAAGAAGCTTGTTGATCGTTATAGGATGCAATTAAGTGCAGTTATTTATTCCAAAGGATGTGCAACCAAATATTAAGAGCTACTGCCGGGCTTCTCCTCTCCCCCACTCTCCTCTGGTAAGCTCCCCTGATATATTTTTGGGACATTACGTTGTTAGGTGTCACTATGCTGTTAGCATGTTCCCTTATTTTAATCTACAGTTCCTGAGCTTTCCACACGGCCTTAGGGCTTTATGCACTATATGGGATTAATGCTTCTGGGACAAGTTATACATATTGGGGTTGCTTTCCGGGAGGAAAAGGTTCCATCATTGTGGGTGGAGTTGGTTATGTTTGGGGATATGTTATCTGCATTTTCTGACTGGCACTCTATTACTGCATGATTAAATGTGTTTTGAAATATTTTTGAATAAAGTTTTATGATATTTTTATACGCATTTGACCACATGCTCGAGTTTGTTCTCCTGTATTTCATAGTTTATCTGAGCTTATGCATTTTGGTACTGGAGTTTGGCCTTTCCTTCCATCTCCGTGGTACCCTAGTATGTTCATGGGGCTTTTGTTGTCAAAAATCTAAGATGCTGGCACCACCCCCTCACTGGCTACGGTCTACGTCCACACAGCCAGTGATTAGCAGAGGGGGCAGAGCCGATGCGATTATGAAATCTGAGAAGATGAAGCCGATAGAGGGGGTGGCAGCAGCACAAGGAGAAGGTGTCATCTTTGTGAGTGAATAGTGCACAAGGAGAACACAGCCAGCCTGCACAAATGGTGAACATATTATAAGAGTATGTCAGGGACAATCATCATCTTCGTCCCTTCCTAACAAAACAGGTTAACTTTAGACTAAATGTGTATTGTGCTGTAGAATGTTGACATATTTTGCTACCGGTTTTGACAATGACTATTTTATATGTGGATGACTCATGTTTATTACTCATATGTGTATTGTGATAAGTCAAGGGAAAGTATTAGAATGAAGAATTAGGATATTAGCATAGGAATAGGACTAGCGAATAGTAACTGGGAAGTAGAGTGGAGGGCACTGTAGTTAAGGGAGATAGATAGGTTCAGGACAGAAGTAATTAACACGGTTAAGGAGTTTCTCCTGTTGGTAGGGGTAGAACTAGATATAAGAGGGACACTTCCTACTTGAGGGCAGTCAGTTGATGATAAGAAAGATTGCATCAGATAAGACTTTTGTAGGAACAGTAGTTCAGAGCCATAGGGCTGAAAGTCACAGGGATACGAGGGAGAGCGAAAAGAGAAAAAAGGAAAAGTATGAGAAAGGCCTCGACCAGGTTCAGTGGTACATCCTGAAACGTCCGAGGCCACGGGTCTGAAAACGGAATGAAGGAGCCAGCCTTGCTTTCATCCCCAAAGGGAAAATCGGACGGAGATTCACAGACAGGAATTGGATCGGGATTCTGGGAATCTGCGGTACGAACAGGTACCTCTCAGAGGCAAGGAATGCTATTAAAGGAAGGGACAGCACAGGATGAAGGAACTGTTACCAATGTAACCTACAGTGCGATATCCTGTGACTAAGATTGAACTGAACTTGTTGAGTAAAGTTAAACTGTTGAAAATGGATAAAGTCTGTAGTCGACTGTATGGTTGCATCTGGATCCAGGATCGCAGGACCAGTGGAGTCCAGTGAACCACAGACAATGAAGGAAGAGAACTGTTATGGGTCTGCAACTCAGGAATAGAGCGGGGGGGGGAGATCTGACCCTGCTCTAGGACTAGGCTCGATCCCTACGATGGAGCGGGCGACCTATTCTTGCTAATAGATCCACCGACGATCCTAAAAAGTTGCAAGCAGCTGACAGCACAGTACTTGAAAAAGACAACATTATGGCCGAAACGTTGTATCTGATATTTTTGATGGCAGAATAAAGAAGTTTTTTTACTTTTTCACCTGGACTGGATGCTGCTTTATATATTTCTATGACCACCGACGATCCTAGTCTAAACTCAAGCAAAGACCTGCAGGAGGGGGAAGGGGATCCCTGAAATATCTAAGGACTGGGAACAAAACACTGGTAACCTCCTAGCAGGAAAATAAAGGAAGCTGCAGAAACAAAAGGAAAAACAAAAGATTAAGCAAGCAGAACTAGAGATCCCAGAACTGCACTAAGTATAGCACACAGCTATCAAGACTCCTAGCCAGAACTCAAGCAGATTAACACTGATGTCCAGCAAGGACTGGGAGTCAGGTGCAGGGTAATAAAGGGTGATACAATCACCTGACCAACGACAAGCCCAGCACCAGGGGAAAACAGACAGAAGCCAGAAACTACAACAAGATGGCAGATGGTCAAACTGAATGGATACTAACAAGAACACTGTCAGCCAGCACAAACAGTGAACACAAAGAACTCAGTAAGCTCGTACTTTTGTGTGGTTCCATATTTGAATGTGAGCAGTAGATCTACTACCCAGGCACAGTTCTTTTAGTCCTACTAACCAGGGTCAGCTTTCTAACCTGCCAACCCAGTGACAGCTCTCTTAGCCTTATTATCTAGGGAGAGTGCAATTAGCCCTACTACTCAGATACAGTGCTCTTAGGCCTACTGTCTTGGAACAGCTCTTTTAGCACTACTACACAGGGACAGCTCTCCTAGTCCTACTACCCAGGAACAGCTCTCTTCGCTCTGCAATCCAGGAACAGCTATCTTACCTCTACTACTCAGGAACTGCTCTCTTAGCCTTATTACCCAGGAACAGCTCTCTTAGCCTTATTACCCAGGAACAGCTCTTTTAGCCCTACTACTCAGGGACAGCTATCTTAGCCCTACTATCAAGGAACTGCTTTCTTACTCCTACTACACAGGGACAGCTCTCTTCGCCCTACTAATTAGGGACATCTCTATTAGCCGTTCTACACAGGGACAGCACTCTTAGTCCTACTACCTAGGAACAGCTCTTTTAGCATAACTACCCAAGTACTGCTCTCTTATCCCTACAATCCAGGAACAACTTTCTTATCCTTACTACCCAGGAACTGTCTCTTAGCCCTATTACCCAGGGATAGATCTCTTAGCCTTATTACTCAGGAACAGCTCTCTTAGCCTTATTACCCAGGAACAGCTATCTTAGCCTTATTACCCAGGAATAGCTCTCTTAGCCCTATTACCCGGTACAGCTCTCTTAGCCTTATTACCCAGGAACAGCGCTCTTAGCACTACTACCCAGTGACAGCTATCTTAGCCCTGCTATCCAGGAACAGCTCTCTTAGCACTACTACCCAGAAATTTTTTTCTTAGCCCTATTACCCAGGGACAGCTGTCTTAGCCTTACTTCCTAGGGACAATGCTCTTAGCCATAATTCTCAGGAGCAGCTATTTTAGCCATACTACCCAGGAACAGCTCTCTTAGCCCTACCATCCAGGGACAGCTCTTTTAGCCCTACTACCCAGGGACAGTGCGCTTAGACCTTCTACCCAGGAACAGATCTCTTAGCCCTAACACCCAGGGACAGCACTCTTAGCCCTACTTTGCAGGGACAGCTCTTTTAGCCCTACTACCCATGACCAGTGCTCTTAGCCCTACTACCCAGGGACAGCTCTCTTCCTCCTACTACCCAGGAACAACTCTCTTAGCCCTACCACCCAGGGACATCTTTCTTAGCCATACTAACCAGGGACTGCTCTATTAGCCCTAGTACGCAGGGACAGCTCTTTTAGCCCTACTACCCAGGGACAGTGCGCTTAGACCTTCTACCCAGGAACAGCTCTCTTAGCCCTAACACCCAGGGACAGCACTCTTAGCCCTACTTTGCAGGGACAGCTCTTTTAACCCTACTGCCCATGACCAGTGCTCTTAGCCCTACTACCCAGGGACTGCTCTCTTCCTCCTACTACCCAGGAACAACTCTCTTAGCCCTACCACCCAGGGACATCTTTCTTAGCCATACTAACCAGGGACTGCTCTATTAGCCCTACTACGCAGGGACAGCTCTTTTAGCCTTACTACCCATGGATAGTGCTCTTAGCCCTATTACCCAGAGACAGCTCTCTTACTCCAACTGCCCAGGGACAGCTCTCTTCACCCTACTAACCAGGGACAGCTCCTTTAGCCCTACTAACCAGGAACAGCTCTCTTAACCCTACTACCAAGGGACAGCTCTCTTAGCCCTACTACTCAGGAACTGCTCTCATAGCCCTACTACATAGGGACAGTGCTTTTAGCCATACTACTCAGGAACATCTCTCTTAGTTCTACTACATAGTAATAGTACACTTAGCCATACTACTCAGGGACAGCTATTTTAGCCGTACCACCCAGGGACAGTGCTCTTAGATCTACTACACAGGAACAGCTCAATTAGCCCTTCCACCCAGGGACTCCTCTGTTAGCCCTACTAACAAAGGACAGCTGTTTTATAGCCCTATCACAGAGACAGCTCTCTTATAGCCCTTGGCCAGTCTGTGCAGTGCAGTCCGCGTTCGAACCATTACAAGAGGTCTTTTGAAGTCAACCATAATGCTGATGTGTCACTTGGTGAAATTGAGTTTGATACCCCTGGTCTAGGTGCAAACGACTGTAAATTCTCTCATCATGCAAATCACACTCTGATTAAAGCTTGATTACAGTGTGAGCATAGCGTGATACAATTCTCTTGAATGAGGAGAAGATGGAGAAAAAAAAGTCTCCAACTTTTCCATTCTGTCAGTCTGTGGAAATCGGACTGCATTCAGATGTTATCCGAGAGCAGTCGGATGATTTCCATGCACTTACTGACTTGCATGGCTGAGTGCTCTGTCCGAAGAAAAAATCGGACAAATGCATGGTCCTATACAATAACATGGGGACGAGTGCTATCTGTCAAAAACAACGGGTAGCACTTGTCCAAATATGGTCGCCTGCGCAAACCCTTAATCAAATCAATGTTAGGTGTGACTGTACATTGCATTCAAAACAGCATCAAAGCATCAATTCTTCTAGGTACACTTGTGCACAGTTTTGAAGGAACTTGAAAGTGAGGTTGTTTCAAACATCTTGGAGAACAAACCACAGTCATCTTCTTTGGATGTTTCTTGCACAAATCCTTCTGTCTCTTCTTATAATCCCTGAAAGACTTGATGATGTTGAGATCAGGTCTCTGTGGGGCCATATCATCACTTCCAGAGCTCAAGATAATTCTTAATGACTTTTTCTTGATGCTATAAAGCCTACATCCACAGACGATCTGTCCTAAGTTCTCCAAGATGATTAAAACAACTACCCTGATGAATTTCTTAAAAAACTAGGTGTAAAACTATGTGTAAGTGTACCTAAAAGAGTTGACACTTGTTTGAGGGCAAAGAGTGGTCATGCCAAATATTGATTTGATTTAGATTTCTCTTTTTGTTAATTCACTTTGCATTTTATTAATTGACAAAAAAACCTACTAAGGGCAGAGTCAGACAGCCGTATAACTCGTGTGAGAATCTCATCGCATTGCATGGACTAGCCTGGCACCTCTCCTGACCTGAGCAAGGCAGCATGATGGATTACTATGCAGCTGTCAAGGTCAGGTCAGGAGAATGAACAGCCAGTACCAGTTTTACAATGCTATTCTCGCACGAGAAATACAGCAGTCTGTCTCTGTCCTAACACTTTTAGTTTTGAAAGCATTTTTTCCATGCCTGCCTAAAACTTTACTGTACTCTATGAATAACACAGGTTCTTTCTTGCACTTATTAATGCAGCCTTCTTTGGAGACAGCAAAAAATGACTACTGATGCAGGAGCTTGTGATCAAACCTGTTTATCAGATCTCTCAATTGAAAAACAGCTTTCCTATGTGCAGTCTTTTTTTCCATTACTCTGTAGGCTGGTGGACAAGTCTGGTCACACGCTCTTCAATTAACAGTTTTTTTGCACAATTTGTGAGGAAAGTTGAGCTAAGAAATGCAGCGTTTCTTGTTATGAATGTGCTAGAGATGGTTTCTGAGCAGAGGCTCCCTTTGGTGGTTAAAGACAGTACTGAAACTTTCAACGAGGAGTGGCAATCTGGAATCACGGACTAGTCTGATATAAGGGAGGTTCCCTCCCATGATGGTTGCCGGTGATCAATTGTTCTTGTCTCAATTGTGGTTCCTGGTTCATTTGGAAGTTTGCTGGAGTCTTGCCTGCATCTCCTGCTTTCAGATAAGATATTCTTTGCTTTTCTTTTTGTGCTTGCTTTTTGCATTGTTTTCTGCACTTTTGTGGAGGTCAGCCAGGTCCCCTCCTGGGGCCTGAGCTCCTCACAGTTTTTCTGCAGCCACTGTTGTTTGCTCATTTGCTTTTTCCTGTTTTGTCAGCGGCTGCGGCTTGGTTTTTGTTCACACTGAGATCTGATTTAGCGGGTGGCGAGATTGTGTGATCTCAGTATTTTTGTAATCAGAATTGTTGGATTTTTGTAGGGTTTTCTGGGTTGCAGAAAGTAATCTCTCCTGTCCTATCCTATTTAGTCAGCTTGTGGCCCCAGCGTTTGCTCAATCTATTTTCTGCCTATGTTTGTATTTTCATCTTGTCTAACCGCCATTATATGTTTGGGGGCTTCCTATTTTCTTTGGGGATCTGCTCCGGGGCAGATAGCTTCCATCTTTCTGCCTTTAGGTGTAGTTATCTCTCAGGCTGTGACGAGGCGTCTAGGATCAACGTAGGAACGCTCCACGGCTACCTCTAGTTGTGTCGTTAGTTTAGGAATCTGCAACCCATCAGTTACCAACATCTCAGGTGTTCGGCTGCCCTGCTGTTGTTCCTGTCCTCCTCAGCTACCGAAACATAACAGGAGAGCCTGTAATACTTACAGTTGTGCTCAAAAATTAACATACCCAGGCAGAATTTTTGCTTTCTTGGCCTTTTTTCAGAGAATATGAATGATAATACCAAAACTTTCTCTCCACTCATGGTTAGTGGATGGGGGGAGCCATTTATTGTCAAACTACTATGTTTCTCTTTTTAAATCATAATAAAACCCAAAACATCCAAATGACCCTAATCAAAAGTTTACATACCCTGGTGATTTGGCCTGATAACATGCACAGAAGTTGACACAAATGGGTTTGAATGGCTACTAAAGGTAACATCCTCACCTGTGACCTGTCTGCTTGTGATCAGTGTGTGTGTATAAAAGCTGAGTGAGTTTCTGGGATTCAGACAGAATCTTGCATCTTTCATCCAGCCACTGACATTTTTGGATTGTGAGTCATGGGGAAAGCAAAATAATTGTCAACAGATCTATTGGAAAAGGTAGTTGAACTGTATAAAACAGGAAAGAGATACAAAAAGATATCTAAGGAATTACCGTATATACTCGTGTATAAGCCGACCCGTGTATAAGCCGACCCCCCTAATTTTGCTACAAAAAACTGGGAAAAATTATTGACTCATGTATAAGCCGGGTGTATAAACTGCCCTCCTGCTCTGTGCTGCCCCCGTCCTCCTCTATGCTTCCCCTGTCCACCGATCTCCCCCCCGTCCTGCTCCACGCTTCCCCGTCCACCGACCTCCCCCCCGTCCTGCTCCACGCTTCTCCGTCCACCGATCTCCCCCCCGTCCTGCTCCATGCTCCCCCCGTCCACCGATCTCCCCCCCGTCCTGCTCCACGCTTCCCCCGTCCACCGATCTCCCCCCCGTCCAGCTCCATGCTTCCCCGCCTCCGTTTCCCCGTCTCCTATGCTTCCCCGTCCTCCTCTATGCTTCCCCGTCCACTGTTCTCCCCCCCCGTCCTGTTCCGTGCTCCCTGTCCTCTCCTCCATCATACTCACCCCTCCCCGTGCCATCGCTGAGCGTCTCTGCAATCCTGCGTTCTCCCCGTCTTCCTGCAGCTCTTCATCACTGAGCGGTGATGTAATACCGCTCATTAAGGCCATGAATATGGAGGCGACGCCCATGGGAGTGGCGTCGCGTCCATATTACATGACCTTAATGAGCGGTATTACATCACCGCTCAGTGCAGAAGAGCTGCAGGAAGGGGAGAACGCAGGATTGCAGGGACGCTCAGCGATGGCACGGGGAGGGGTGAGTATGATCCCAGCCACCGGCTCCTGCCGCGGCATCCCCTCCCCCGCTGGTTTCTGCCCTATGACTCGTGTATAAGCCAAGGGGGCATTTTCAGCACGAAAAAAGGTGCTGAAAATCTCAGCTTATACACGAGTATATACGGTAATAATGCCAGTCAGCAGCATTCAAACTGTGATTAACAAATGGAAAATCAGGGGCTCTGTAAAAACAAAACCACAGTCAGATAGAACAACAAAAATTTTGTCCACAACTGCCAGGAAAATTGTTCTGGATGCAAAGAAAAACCTACAAATAACATCCATCAGCTGAAATACTGGACTCTCTGAAAAGTAGCAGTGTGGCTGTTTCAAGATGCACAATAAGGAGGCACTTGAAGCAAAATGGGCTGCATGGTCAAGTCACCAGAATAAAGCCATTACTGTGCAAATGCCACAAAGTATCTCACCTACAATACGCAAAACTGCAGAGACAAGCGTCAAAACTTCTGCAATAAGATAATTTGGAGTGATGAGACCAAAATTGAACTTTTTGGCCACAAACATAAACGTTACATTTGGAGAGCGGTCAACAAGGTCTATGATGAAAGGAACACTATTCCTACTGTAAATCATGGAGGTGAATCGCTGATGTTTTGGGATGTGTGGGCTACAAAGGCACAGGAAACGTGGTAAAAGTTGAAGGAAAGATGAATGCATGAATGCAGCACATTATCAGCAAATACTGGAGGCAAATTTGCAATCATCAGCTTGGAAGCTGCACATGGTACATACTTGGAAGTTCCAATGTGATAACGATCCAAAACACAAGGCCAACTTGACCTATCATTGGCTACAGCAGAACAAAGTGAAGGTTCTCGAGTGGCCATCTCAGTCTCCTGACCTCAATATAATTGAGCCTCTCTGAGGAGATCTCAAGTTCGCAGTTCATGCTATACATCCCAGGAATTTACAGGAAGAAGGAGGCTTTTTAACAAGAAGAGTGGGCAGCTTTACCATCTGAGAAAATAAAGAACCTCATCCACAACTACCACAAAAGACTTCAAGCTGTCATTGATGTTAGAGGGGGCGATACACAGTATTAAGAAATAGGATATGTAAACTTTTGATCAGGGTCATTTGGATGTTTTGAGTTGTCATTATGATTTAAAAAGAGAAAACACAGTAGTTTGACAATAAATGGCTTCACCCAACCACTAACCATGAGAGGAGAAAAAGTTTTGGTGTTATCATTCATATTCTCTGAAAAAAGGCCAAGAAAGCAAAAATTCTGCTGGGGTATGTAAACTTTTGAGCACAACTGTATATATTAGTAAGTTCCGCAACACATTTCTGAAACATAATGTCTATTTCTCTATGGAACCAGTTAAAGCCAGAGCTGGGCAAACTGCTGTCCGCAGGCCACATTCGGTTCTCTGGCTGTTCCAGTCTGGCTGAAAGAGTCACCGCAATCCGCATTCTCAGGATGCAGACAGCTGTGAATACATGATTGATGGAGGACAGAGTCGCCCACTCCTTCTTCCAGGAATCAGCATGTACGACAGCAGACGAGATGACGTCATTATAGTACGGAGAGTCAGTGCACTTGTTCTCAGTTTTTGCCCGGTTTCCCCCACATACAGACCCCCAGTTGGACATTTCGTACAAATAATTAGGTACACCACATTAGATGTGATGCAGCTGAAAGTACCTGGGATCTTGTAGTCCTGATGGGAGTTGGGGATCTTTATCTTGTCCGTGGTCATTATAGATGCACAGGTTTTGCATTTCTTCTGGTTCCAAGGAAAGGTTCCTGCAGCTGTTGGGGAGGACAGGGAGCTTCTGACAATGATGCTTCTTAGATTTGGGGGCTGCCTAAAACATAGTAGTGGGGGTCTGGAAATATGGATTGTAATCGGGCATCTTTTTGTAGTAAAGGTTGTAGTTTCCGTGCAGCTCCCCTTAGCATCTCTACAATATCCCAGGTACTTTCAGCTGCATCACATCTAATGTGGTGTACCTAATTATTTGTACGAAATGTCCAACTGGGGGTCTGTATGTGGAGGAGACCGGGCAAAAACTGAGAACAAGGATGAATTCTCATCGCCACACAATAAGAGAAAAAAGAATGGATTTACCTGTGGCAAAACACTTTTGTATGCCCGGTCATAGCATGATGGATATGGAATTACTTGTATTAAAATCTAACTTCAAATCTGAGAAAGATAGAAAGGTTTGGGAATGTAAACTTATGATGACCTTTGACACTCTTAGTGCTGGAATGAATATATCCCAGGGTTTCATGTCTTTCTACATCAATTAAGGAATCTGCTTCTCTGACCTTCTAGGGGCATCAAAACACAATAGCAGACTCCAATCAGAGGGCAATAAAACTTTCACTCCTTATCTATGAACTGTTCCAATATTTATGTTCATCCCTCTGCCATAATGACAGTTCTGCTTCACGTCACTTGTCTTACCTATTGCATTATTCCTGTGTCCTGTTGTGTATAAATATGTGATTCTTCAGATTTTGTATTAGTCTTAGCCTGATGAAGAGACCTGAGTAGTCTCGAAAGCTTGCAATTTGTTACCATCTTTTCAGTTAGCCATTAAAAGGTATCAACCACTGAGGACTCTCAAGTCTAAATATTTTTCTATCTACTGGCTAACACGGTACAAAGATACACATCTTTAGTATTATGAGGACATTATAGCTGGCACAGATTATAATTATGCATTGGCAAACTCAACATCAGCATAAGATATGTAAAGCAAAAGGATTTGCAAATGGCAGCAGGTTTGAGAATGGCCTGATGTTAATTTAAAACGTTCCGCTGTTTGTGTAGGAGGACAGCTCCCACCCATTGTATCCGTATATGATAAACATCCTATTAGAACAATAGATAATCACACACTCAGGTGTCTCCTGACACTCTCCCTTTCTGGCAGGATGGAATGGTTCCCATTATTATATCTTTGGTACAATCATCTTAAATACAGTATAGGTGGTTTCCATAATTATATTATTTGGTGCAATGTCTTTACAACTTATCCGGATAATTATTCCGTCTACATTGACTGGCTGCATGGTGCCATGTTATCATGTGTCCTTTTGTTGCTTTACATGCTATACAGATTCTATCAGTCCCAGAAGATTTCTATTATAATGAAGCTCAGTAACCGTATGCTGCGGGAAAAACCATCAAAGTGGCAACAGTGAGCATATAAGACCTCATTTCAGGAAATGTAAGACACCTCACGGCTTCGAGATGGATATATTTGTACACACCGTAGAGTTATGGAAACATGTGGAGGAAAATGATTTGATCTTAATGATGTGATCTGGAACTTCTCAGCATGAAGTAAACGCACTGGACTGCGCTGAATTAGCTTCAACAATCTACATGCAGATTTAGAGATAGGGGGAACTTACAGTGATTGAGATCAGAAGAACAGGAGAAAGATGTTTGCAAATATGGAGAAAAGATGAGTGAATCTCACTAAATTCATATCAGGCAAATTTGCTCGATTCAGCGGACAGAATTCAATTAGGTCCAAATAAGGGAAGGTGTTAAAACATAAAAAGACACGCGTCCTAGACCCTCACCCGTCTGTTTACACTGCCTCTGCCGCAGCTAGCCGATCCTCAGTGCGGGACTTTGGTTCTTTCATCGCTGAGTCCCATGTGGGCGGCGGGCACATGGGTAGAGACTCACGTCATTGATGTCAATGTCGCTTAAGGATCCAATATTGCTTTACTCTTGTGAATCAAATCTCAAAATTTAAGATTTGGCAAAATCTACCATCTTTGGGAAATGTGTAACATATTTAGATTACTTGTACATGGTTTTGGACATCTCAAAGGCTGAAGACAAAACTTATCCCCATAGTTGTCATTAGCAGTTTTCCATCACTGCTGAACACATTTTCTCCGAAATATGGATCTATAGGCTCTGTTCAGACATAGATATTTGATGAGGCGTGTCGGCGTGGCTACAGTCACAGCTCATTATACAGTGAGTGGAGGCAATAACAGTGAAGCTGTTACCGGAAAAGACATTATTAACCTGCAGATATGGGGTTAATCTGTAGCTTAATACTGTTGTGAACCCGCACGGCTCCTGCACTTAGATCCACGCTGCCGTGATTTCAATCACGGGGGTGATACCGGTGTGAGTTTAGTCACCGCTTAGTGGTGGAACCTGTCAGTACCCGCACCCCGATACTTACTGACAGGTTCCCTTTAACAACCGCTTCTCACTGTGCGCTGAGCTTTGACTGAAGCCGCGCCGGCCACAACGCTGTAACTGACAGCCGGCGGCTGCTGGTAGGAATAAAGTTCATTTTCTCCCAGTAGCAGGGCTTTCGGTACTGAAGACATACTGCTTTGAAATGCTATTAACCTGCAGATTCTCTCCTGTTTGAGGACATGACAGGTTCCGTTTAAGGGATCAAAGTGTTTTATTTTCTTTTTTGCATTGTAAGATCAAGACAACATCAGGAGCAGAATTATTTTCTCTTTATACCCCAGTCAGTTTGGTGCACTTTAGTGGCAAGCATAAAGGATGCAATTTAAGTGCAATTTATGGTAATATCCCCCAGGTCGATTTTACAGGGTTTTTTCTTTTGGAACATATGTGGCACATTAAAGTACCGAATCAATCCAATTTTTTATTTATCTATCAATCCGCTGTTTTATTGTTTTCAGAGGCACAGTGGTTTGTGTGGAGGGACTTTGCCTGGTTCTGTGACCTACCATAATTAGTTGAATGGGGTCATTTTCAGTGCTGGGTATAGCGGTTCGTCCGTGTGTAAGCAGTGAAGTTGCCCCCATCTTTGAGCAGATTAATGCAGGTTCCTAAAAGATAGGTAATCATTACTGATGAGTGAGTATGCTCGTTGCTCAGGTGGTGGTCTCGGAGTATTTGGAAGTGCTCGGAGATTTAATTTATGTTGCCGCAGCTGCACGATTTGCGGCTGCTAGACAGCCTGAATACATGTGAGAAATGCCTGTTTGTTAGGGAATTCCCACATGTATTCAGGCTGTCTAGCAGTCACAAATCATGCAGCTGAGACGACAGAAACTAAATCTCCGAGCACTTCCATATACTCGGAGACCACCTGAGCATGAACAGGAAAACCTCGAGAAGCGAGCATACTCGCTCATCGCTAGTAATCATTGTTAAAATTATTTAAGGCTCTAGATATAAGATAATAATGGTTAAAAAAAAAAACAAAAGCTGTGTTTATTTCATGAGTCACCGACCATTTTTTCATGATGATTCTAACAAACTATTTAGATTCATTGTATTGTCAGCAAATTCAATTTGAGAAAGTTTAAATGCTTCTTGAGTCTAAACAAAAAGGTAGTGATAGTGAATACTTTATTTTTCTGTTGTCAAAGATAATTAATTGACAGCAGAAAGACTATGTCACATGGGTGCTTTATCAGTACAATGCAGGAACCCAATGATGGGTCAACTGCAATTTGTTTGTCAACAAAAGGAATCTTCTTTAAGGGTATGCCACAATAAACAATATCGCTAACGGGATCGCTGAAAAACGTCACTATTTAGCGATCCCGTTAGCGATATTGTTCAGTGCGGCAGCTTCCAGCGACGAGCTTCCTGCTGTGATCTCGCTCGTCGCTGGAATCGTTCCGGACCCTATTTCATCGCTGGCGCTCCCGCTGGGTAAGTATCTTATCGCTGTGTGGCACCTTTTCTTAGCGATTTAGCGGTACTTTTGTACCGCTAAAGTAGTTAAGAAGATCGCTAACGGCAATAGCGTCGTTAACTATATCGCTAAATGCGGCAGCATTTAGCGATATAGAAACAATCCCGCTAGCGATCTCATTAGTATGCAACGCTAACGAGATCGCTAGCGGGATAGCTTAATGTGGCAGTACCTTTAGAGATGGTTGTTCTAATGAAAGACGTTATCACAACCACTGAGATCTCATGATTACATGGAATTTCAGTTTATGTTGATAAACCATTGCAAAAGCAAGGACTGTGATGCATAAAGAATGGTAAACTGATTAGGATATGTATGAGCTACTGTATGACGCCAAATGAGAATATTCTGCCCTAGAATTCATGCTGCCAGAGGAGACGTAAATAGTGTTATAACTAGTGATGAACAAGCTTCTCGGTACTCAATCGAGTATCCGGGTACATTTCAGCCATGCTAGATTCCCCGCCCAACATGTTTCGCGGCTGATTTTCAGCCACTAAACATGCGAGGATTGCCTGACAATCAGGGTAATGCCATGTTGTCTACTGGCATTACTGTAATTGGCTGGCTGCATAGAGTCATCGGGTCTATATAGGACCCCGTCATGCCATGCTTGTTGCATTGTGTAGGAAGAGTTTCTGCTGGAGAAGGGAGAGTATGTTATAGCATTACAGTACCTGCTGGTGCAACATTAAACAAACAGTCCTTTTTAGGTTTAATGCAGCAAGATTTGATTCTATAATATTGCTCTTAGCTGCAATGAGTGCATGGTTAGTTACTGGAGTAGGGATTATGCATCAAAGGCATTTAGACAGGGTTCATTGCATTACAATCCTTGGTGCTGCTACGTTAAATCAACAGTCCTTTTTATGGCTAATTTAAATAGATTCTATTCTATAATAACACCGCTCCTAACTGCATTTACTGTAGGGTTATGTGTTTGAGTAGGGATAGCATATTAAAGGCATCTAGTCAGGGATTATTGCCTTACAGTCCTTGGTGCTGACATGTAGAATTAAAAAATCCTTTCAGGGACAATTTAAATAGATTCTATTCTATAATAATACCACTCATATCTGCAATTACTTTAAAGTTAGCTGCTGGAGTATGGATAGCTCATTAGAGGCATCTAGTCAGGGATTATTGCCTTACAGTCATTAGTGCTGCCACGTACAACCAAAAGTCCTTTCAGGACCACTTTAAATAGATTCTATTCTATAATAAGACTTCTCTTAGCTTCAATTAGGGTAGGGTTAGCTGCTGGAGTAGGGATAGCATATCAGAGGCATCTAGTCTGGAATAATAGCCTTACAGTCTTTGCTGGTGCTACGTTAAAACAAAATTTGTCATGAAGGCTAATTCCAATATATTCTATTCTTTAATAATATTGCTCTAAGTTGCAATTAGTGAAGGGCTAGCTGCTGGAGTAGTGATAGTATATTAGAGGCATTTAGGAAGTGATTATTGCCTTACAGTCCTTGCTGCTGCAACCTAAAACCAACAGTCCTTATCAGAGTTATATCTATTCTATTCCTTATCAATACCACTGTTAACTGCATTTAGTGTAAGAATAAATGCTGGAGGAGGGATAGTTTTGGATTAGAGGAGGAGAGGGACAAGAAAAAGAAGAAACCATGAATTGTGTACTCTTTTTTAGGTGGGAAGGGGTGCATAAGAATACAGCAGAAAAAAAGGGAAGATTTTAATTGGCTTTAAGGTCCGCTTCTGTCATCCGGTTTGGTTGAGAAGTCTGAGACAATCCAGGCCTTGTTCATTTTGATAAGAGTCAGGCTGTCAGAATTTTAAATTGACAGGTGGATGTGCCTATCAGTTATTATGCCCCCGCAGCACTATAAAACCCGCTCTGACAAAACGCTAGCAGCAGGGCAGGCCAGCACCTCTAAGGCATAGAGGGACACTTCATGCCACGCGACCAGCTTGGTACCCAATAGTTGTATGACACAGAGAAATCATGGAGGACACTGGTAAGGTTGGCTAGGTACCCTTTCACCATCTTCCAAAACCTTTACCTCTTTGTCAGAGTGCCCAGAGTATTATCTGTCTTTTTTTTTAGCTCATCTCAGCTGATTTATGACCATAGACCACATCCAGCTTGAATGGTCCGAGAAACATTAAGCATGTGAAAGCAAAACAGAGGTGGACAACCCCTTTCAATTTTTGCTTTGAGTCTATGAAATGTTTATAAAAGGAACCCGCTAACTTCAATATCTATGCATAAAGCCATGAAGTAATAGAGGTTTCTAATAATAAGCAAGAGTAAAAATCTATGCCGTATTCTTCGCAATTATGTCCTTTCTCTCTGCAGAGCAGTAATAACGGCAAAATTCTCATTTATTTCCCCATTATGATAAATGGTTTCATAAACCTGCCATTATTGCTAGCATCCTACAGCCCAGATTGTGATTGGATGAATCTAATAATTTCTAAGCTATTAACTCACAAATAGTCTGGATCCAGTAAGAAGTTTAGGAGCGGCTATCATGTGCATTATTTACCCTAAACATATCTCTGGACTACAGTTATATGACGTTGCATTCCCAAATCAGTCTTACAATATATTTCTTAAGCTGTTAAAGGCACAGCAGAAAAGATTTATAACGTTTATTCTAATATATGTTCATACAAAAATGCAATTAACACCCATGTATATCATGAGGGTGCAGTGACCGGTCTCAGGTGCAGTACCTGAGAATGACTACTACACAGTGTGTGGCGCTGTGCTATGCCAGCTCTGTACATTATGTACTTCCAGCTCTCAGCTGGTAGGTGGGGATAGGTCATGAATACTGGACAGCCCCTTTCAAGAGAATTGAGCAGCAGCTTTTTACTCTGTAATCTAACTTCAGCATAAAGTAGGAGCAAAGGCCCTAGTTCTAGTAATGTATAACTTAATGGGCTGCTTGCTGTAGTTTTGATACAGATTTAGCAGTGCTGAAATGTGGAGCCGTGTATAACCCCGCCCACACTACTGATTGGCAGCTTTCTGTGTGCACTGTATATTGACAGAAGGCTACCAAACTGTTGTGGGGTGGGGTTGTACAGAACAGTTGACTAGGAGGCACCAGACACCTAGTCCTTGAGTGATAATCTGCTGATAAAACTGCTGATTTTATTGAAACAACAACACAGAGACCAGCAAGTGACACATCACTGGAATCGGGGTTTCTGCTCCTACATTGTTCTGCTCTCAGATTACATAGTAAAAACCTGCTGACATATTCCCTTTAATATTATTTTACTGCTGTCCTGTAGTCTCAATCTGTGTTGGTCATTTACCTTAGGCTTCAAGAATTGTTTCCCTTTTTATCATCTTGGAAAGGGAAAGCTGTACTTCTCATATGGAGCAGCATAATTTATTCACATGGCTGCTAGCTGTTTTTTTCTTTTTATTGCATTTGTTTTCTCAATCTTATTTATTTTCCTACTTTTTACAAATATATTTTTACAGCCAATACTTGGAATATAGGGCCAATGGGGCTCTTACCTGTTCATCACCACTAAAGCACAATGCTGACACTGTGATAAATGATCCTCCCGCTCGCTATTCCCTTTACTGTGCTATGTGAGGAGCGCAGCCTTTAATATCAGACCACAATATGGCCTGACTTTAATCAATTGCTAGTTCTTTCTTTAATCTAAAATCCCGCATAGAAGCTCAGAAGTAGAATTTGTCATAACACTAAGTCTTAAGTTCATACGAGCCTATGAAAAAAACATCACAAATGATTTTTCATCTATATTGACATCCGCGTGATCCATATATAATTGTAATAGATCTGTTAAAACAAATGTGATTTGGATGGTTTTGCTTTGCATCATTTTTTTACATACCCATTTAAATGTATGGGTGAGTCTCATCCAAATATTGCAATTTTTTTCCATGTTGGTCCATATAGAAAAATGTTCATATGAACATGATATGATATGAACTAAAAAAATATTTAGACTTGAGAGTCCTCAGTGGTTGATACCTTTTAATGGCTAACTGAAAAGATGAACTAACACATATGAACTAACACATTGATTGAGATTGGTCTCAGTGTTGTCCGGGAGCGGTCCATTTTCCACCCGGACAGCATTTGAACTGAAAATATGGTCAGGTGATCGTACCCTGATGCTACATGCACGCTTGTTGTACACGTCTATGTGGCTGTCCGTCAGCACACGGACCAATAGATCTATACAGTACACACATCTGTTTGAAAAATGAATCTGACTCTCCGGTGGATGAGACTCAGAGCTTGTCCTGTTCACATCATTTTTTGTGGATGAGACTCAGCCATTAAAGTCAATGAGGAATCCATTAAAAACAGATAAAAAACTGAAGACATTGTTTTTACTTCTGTTTTTCATCAGTCAATTTTAAGTGACCTATTAAAAATTAGTGATGAGTGAGCGTTCTCGGATACAGTATTATCTGGACATGCTCGTGTGCTAATAGAGTGTATTCGGCGTGCTCGAATAATATGTTCGAGTCCCCGCGGCTGCATGTCTCGCGGCTGTTCGACAGCCACAACACATGCAGAGATTGCCTGTTTGTTAGACAATCCCTGCATCTGTCTAACAGCAGCAAGACATGCAGCTGCGGGGACTCGAACATAAGATTTAAGCAGGTCGAAGTCACTCGGTTAGCACCCGAGCATGTTCATGTAAGGGGATGACATGCTTAAACCTTTAAACCTCATTTGGTTATGAAACGTGTCTATATTTATATGTTTGTACTGTTGTAAAATATGTATATTTCATGTTACTACCCCATGTATATTATCGGGACAGTGCAGTCTGGGTTATGGTCACTAGATGAGGCACTGAGTTCATTACATAATAGATATAGCTGTAGACCATATAGGAGTTAACTGTAGGAGGGGTTAGCTGGGGAGTAAGTCAGGAAGGTCTTCCTGTATAAGCCAGTCGGGGCCAGACCCCTCTGTGCTCAGGTGGGCTATATGCTTGAGCTGCTTAACTACCCCGTAATGTTGAAGTTTATGCCCAGCCATCCAGGGGGTACACAGAGAACAGCAAGGTACAGCAGAACCAGCAGTAGAGAGGAAAAGAAGAGAAGGAAGTAGAGAAAGATTGAAGGACACCGTGAAAGTGTACGGGCAGGTCTCTCAAAAATGTGGTGGATAGCTATGTGGGCTGAATCTCTGATGTCCGGGGCGAAACGGGCAGGAGAGCGCTTCACCGAGGTGACACTTTACAGGGAGGACACTGAGGGGCCGTCTGAGATGCTCCGTCCCGCGGAAACACTTAGTGATGCAAGGAACAGTGAAGGGAAAGATGAAGTGATGTGCCGTCTTTACTGTGATGGAAATGCTGTAAACTGCGTGGATGTGCCGTGTCCTGAAGTAAATAAATCTGTTCAGTTGAGAGTTGCCCTGGACTGTGTCTCTATTCGTTGGAATCCAGAAGCACTCAGCAGTGAGTCAAATGGGATGATGACAGCCAGTAGTTACTGAGGTGCATGCAAGATAAGAGGTACCGTTTCCTCTGTAAGAGGAGGCAGGGTTACAATGCCTGCAATACTCAGCCACGTACTACTGCCCTGGCCACTTTAAGCAGATAAACACTTATAATTAGATGCTCGTCATCACTAATATCTATTGGTCAGTTGAAAATCACTCATCACTATTAAAAATCAAGTGGAAAAAAAAGTCAGACAATTGTCTCATCAGTTTATAGAAAGGATGAGAATAGTTGGAAAGCAACACGGATGCAAAAACCGAAGCAAATGGATGACCAACACAAAACAGTCACAAATAGCAGCATTGGACTTTTGATACGAATATCACAGGTTTCTACCAGCTAGGTAGTATTCCTCACATGCTTCACACCGTTGAAATATTTTAAACGCTTATTTGCATTTTATCTATTTTAAGGATAAAAACGGTTATACCGACTATGGGCCCGATAAATGTAAAATGTGAGCTCATCCTGCAAAAATAGACCTCACAGAAACCGTTGATGGAACAAAAAAGTTATGACTTTTCCAAAGGAGGTTGAAAAAAAGTTCTACCCCAAAAATAAAATCACAGTGGTCATGAAAGGTTAGAGAATTTTGCCGTGAAAATGACTTCGCCAGAATAATGCAACATGTCAGGCTATATGACGGAAATGTGAATCATTTTGTATTTGACAGTGACCTTGTGGCGTTTGTGGTCCCCATCTATGCAAAATTCTGGAAGCCCTCTTGGCGGGTGGATGAATAGCACACATACTATGGACATTCAACCCATCCTCATCTGACATGAAGTCTTGCAGCAGGGGGTGTTTTTTGCAAAATATATGGAATTGAGTTATTACTGGAATTTTGTGAAATATATCAAAAAGAGGCCATATAGTATTACGTATTTGCCTAATTAAGGGAATCTGTCAGCAGGTTTTTGCTATGAATCTAGGACAGCATGACGTAGGGGTTTAATAACACTGAAAAACACTCAACTGCTCAGCTCTTGGAACAAATGCACTACAGGTGTGGCCCGCCAGCCCTAAAGCATGATGTTAGCAACACAGGTGCAGCAACCAGATCAACAGCCACTCTCCACTATACCCATTCGAGGGGGTGGACTGCCCAGTATACAATTGCACAATAATGGCTTAAGGGCTAGCTGCACCCTTAGAATTGTTCCAGATCTGGGCAGGTAAGTGTTGGCTGGCCTTTTTGTTTGCTGATTAAATTTATTTTTTGAGACTTTGATCTTTAGTGGCTTTGCCTAAATATGTTTAGTGTAGGGACCCCGAAGCATGGGACCTTTTGTCGCCAGGTGACGAGCTCGTACTTTTGGCCAACATATCAACTAAGCCTTACATTTTTTGTATTTTTTGCACTATATTTTTGGGTCAGAATGGCCAAACAAGTTCTGGTTCTACCATGTGATCATTGAGAGTGTGCGGAAGCCCACCTAATTGAAAAGTAGGACGTGATAATAGGATGGAAACCAGACACTAATGCAGTACCATCTGTGTGAAAAACACTATGCGGGCCTATTGTGAATGTTTTACTGGGCAGTCAACCCTCTCGAATGGGTATGTGGAGAGTGGCTGTTGATTGGTAAGTTGCAACATCATGCTTTATGGGCTGGCGTACCCTGTGTGCATTGTTCCAAGATCTGGGCAGGTAAAGTGTTGCTGTCTTTTTGTTAGCTGTGTTAAATTGAATTTTTGGAGACTTTGATTCTTTAGTAGCTTTGCTAAAAAGTTATAAATAACACTGAAACTCAACGATGTGTCACATTTTCCGGCTGTGGCCGTGGTATACTTAGACTGCAGTTTAATCACCGTGTGATTAACATTGCTGTGACTAGCTGGTCGTTATGAGCCCAGTTCGACCACCCCCTTCTATGATAAGCGCCTCACTGGACATGGTGCAATACACAGAGCCTGGTGTGTCTTTAATACCCGAAAAAAATCAGTTGTAATTTGTTAGGTGGAAAATTTTCATGACTACTCACAATGGCAAACCTAAGAATTTATCCATGTGGGTATTTAAACAAATAATGTGAATATTTAAAAGTGATTTTTGAGACATCCTCATGTGATCTTGAATGATCAACTGAGGACTAGTCCAGAAAAACAGTACTTGTAATAGTTACTAAGTGACATATGATTGGTTCAAGAATGAGTTAGAAATAGAGTTGTGTGGCATGGTTAACGGTCTGCATTCATATGTCCTCACTCACCAGGTCTTTTGAGGTTATGCGAGTCCACAGAATATTGGTTTATTTTTCTGTCTATTTAATTCTCTACAGGTATTTTTATGTTAATTTTTTTTGCAACGGTCAAGAAATCGCACCGAGACAGTAAAGATGCTTCCTAGATACAAGTAATTTTTTTCTTCACACCGATTCCTCGTATTTCAATTGATGTGCTGATGTGTAGCCCTGGTATTTAAGGTACACAATACCAGGAGGATGAGTGGAGAGGTAACGGTTAAGGCTCTACATGACATCACATATACTTCGGACACACCCAGCAGGGGTGTAGAGGGGTGTGGTTTTTAGCACAAGAGAGTCTAGTAGTGTCTCCTGAGGTGAAGGGAGAGAGAAGGAGTGCCTGTCTGGAGCACCAAGATTCCTGTCAATTCAGAGAGACAGTACAGTAGTGGAGGCTAGTACAGGTGAGCCAGTTCACCTTAGCCTAGTCAGTGCTGAGATTGAGAGTTTGAGCAAGTCGAAAGGCACAGTGGAAGGAAATAGAAGTGCTTTAGGATTGAAGTATCCTGCACTTGTCACCGGTCACTGGAGACCGAAGCATCACTATAGCTTCACGCATAGTGGTAGAAAAACCAGAGGCTTACTGGACCTTAGGTAACAGAAAGCAGCCCTTGAAGTGTCAGTACGTAACAGGGGTCAGGTGGAATAGGAACTTTGAGCTAGGCCAAGCATAGAAGAACCTAGTTTCAATCACTGGAAGGCTCCACCACAAAACTGACCGGGCAGTACAGCTTTGAAATAGCTGAAGTTTCAGGAGTGAACTACGCTTTATGCTGGTTGGACTCATCATCATTGGAAAGTAAAGGAGGCCCCTGCCTTGCTCAGCCGTTGCCTCAAAACTCATCTTCCATCAACCCCATCAGCCTCCCTGGGACCTGCCTTACCATCTTACAAGTAAAAGGTATGGAAAGACGCTGACGGTGTGAGACTGAGTTATTTAATTGCATGCCTGCACAACCCCACCATAACCATCGACCTGAGGGAAGAGTCCCACCTGTAGGGGACCCGACATCTAGCTGCCTCACCATCCCCTCAGAGATCTACAGCAGCGCTGGTACAAATTACCAGAGACTACAGGTGGCGTCACGAACTGTATATAAATCTATCCCCTGTAAATATTCCCCCAACATACGCCAGACCGCCAGGGCCACAGACCGAGCCACCGCTACCTGTGACAATCCCCATAGACTTCTATGGGCTCGGCTCTGAGTACCCCATTGCCCTGGTAATCCACAATTGTGGTGGCAGGGTCGACACAAAACTTTGGCGTCATGAACAGGATACGAAACTTGCAGCATTGCGAGCCCTGTGTGCTGTGGAGTGTTTTGGTGAAAAAGACTGTTGCTGTTGTTTGGCGCCAAATACCGCCATATTTGCCGCCAGATTCGCGCCCTAAGGCGCTGGAGAAGAAGGTGGGCGTACCTGAAAGAGCGCGCAAAGTCTTGGACACGCCCCGGCTCTGACTCAGCGGCAGGTCCTGCAACAGGAAGTGAACGCTCTGACATCAGAGCGCCTGCGACGAAGGTCCTGTTCCCACTGCTGTGCCTGTGAAATAGCAGCGTCTGAAACCGGTAGGCTCCGTTTAACCAAGGGGGCGCTAAGATGTCACAACAACCGGCTGACAGTGCGGCCCCGGCCGGAGGCCCCAATCCCGCACCGCCTGGTATTGTAGCGCCAGATGGGGGTGCAGGTCCAGCACCCAGTCCGGTAGTCCCGATCATGCCACTAACGCTTCCATATATGCCAGGGGCGAAATGGCTTCCCCAGTACAGCGGTGAGCCAGGCACATTAGCAGGCTTCAAGCGGAAGTTATGCAGCATCCTAGAAATGTACTCCATGCCTGAGAGACAAAAAGCTGCTGTGCTAATAAGGCAGCTAACTGGCGCTGCTGAGAGGGAAGTGGAGACTTGGGATACCGTTGATCAGGAGTCGGTACCTGCGATCTTCCTTAAGCTGCATGCCATATTTGAAGACCGCACAGAAACGGATCTCCGGATGGCCTTCTATCACTGTTCACAACAGCCAGGTGACAGCATCGGACTACGCTTGCCGACTACAAGGAGCCCTGAGAGCTCTTAAGCAGATTAATAATTTAAATGCTATCGATGGCCGGACTTACTACTTGATTTGGTTGACTTGTATAACCATATACCTGTAAGTTCCACTAACTGCACTCCAGCCTATCTTATGAGAGCAAGGCCCGGAAGACTACCAATGGATTTAGAACTTGGAGTGGTAGAACGGAGGCAGACGACGCCATTGAAAACTGGGACATCAATCGGCAAGAGCAGTACAGACGAGTGCAAATCTGTGTAGAAGAAAGTCTCAACAAGGCACGGGAGAAAAGGAAGATATTTACAACAGAAATGCTCCTGCCAAGCCTTTGATGCCTGGAGAAGTGGTATTAAAAAGAAAAAGGAAAATGCACAAATTGGATAACCAGTGGGAACAAGAACCCTACGTCGTACAAGATTCTAAATATGACAACAGAAAAGTTTGTATCATCAGTAAGGACGGAGGAAGAACAATAACCACTGTGTCCAGAGACCATTTGAAATTGTGTCCAGAACCCTTAAAGCTTTGTGAAAAGAACCCTGTCATCAATCAAGAAGAAAGAAAGGAAGAGGTCATACACACGGATCTGGGAGATTTTCCTGCGGATTGGCCCCGACTGGGAGATGCTGTAATAGTTCCGGTGTTGCAGTTTTATCAGCCACAAGAGGAAGTTCTACCTCCAGTTGTGCCCATGGTGCCAGTTGAGTCCGTTCAGGAGTTACCCATTCCATGCAACACCTCAACCTACGGAATCTCAAGAAGGATCATCAGAAGCAGCGCCCCATACTATGGGATCCCCTGGTGAAGCTGACTCACACCGCCCAGCCATCAGTACGCTTGCCAGATCCATAGAAAGATTGAGGCAGTTCTATAGTTTGCCGTTACGCAGTGCAGACAGATCACAACTTAATATACCTGAAGCTACTCCACGTAGATCAGAGCGAATCACAAAAGGGAAGATACCCATTCGATACCAGCAGTAATTATAACAAATTAATGTGAATATTGTAAAAGTATATATATATATGTGTCTTTTCCTTATGGTGTCTTATAATGGACTCAGAGGCTGAGGACTGAGCCAGCCCAAAAACTGTATCTTGTAAATAGTTGCACTAAGGTGCCTTATAATGGTTTCACACGAAGCCTTGACTTACCTCTGAACATAAAACCCGTGTGGTGTGGCACTGAGTGAGGTCTGCATTCATATGTCCTGCAACCCACCCAGGACCCACGTTGAAGGTTTGGTGCGGGTCCTTCACAAGAATATTGCCGTTTATTTATATGAACATGTCTATTTAATATTTTGTATTTTTCTATGTTTAATGTTTTGTTTGCAACGTTCAAGAAATCCTTACCTCCCGGATGGGACGAGTTAATGTTAATGTTTAATGCATAAACAAAATTGTCTCTTTGTATTTCACAGCCCGGGAGTGCTGTCGTTTACCATGGGGGAATGTGTAGCCCTGGTATTTAAGGTACACAATACCAGGAGGATGAGTGGAGAGGTAAAGGTTAAGGGCTCTACATGACATCACATACACTTCGGACACACCCAGCAGGGGTGTAGAGGGGTGTGGTTTTTAGCACAAGGGAGTCTTGTAGTGTCTCCTGAGGTGAAGGGAGAGAGAAGGAGTGCCTGTCTGGAGCACCAGATTCCTGTCGATTCAGAGAGACAGTACAGTAGTGGAGGCTAGTACAGGTGAGCCAGTTCACCTTAGCCTAGTCAGTGCTGAGATTCAGAGTTTGAGCAAGTCGAAAGGCACAGTGGAAGGAAATCAGAAGTGCTTTAGGATTGAAGTATCCTGCACATTGTCACCGGTCACTGGAGACCGAAGCATCACATAGCTTCACGCATAGTGGTAAAAGAACCAGAGGCTTACTGGACCTTAGGTAACAGAAAGCAGCCCTTGAAGTGTCAGTACGTAACAGGGGTCAGGTGGAATAGGAACTTTGAGCTAGGCCAAGCATAGAAGAACCTAGTTTCAACACTGGAAGGCTCCACCACAAAACTGACCGGGCAGTACAGCTTTGAAATAGCTGAAGTTTCAGGAGTGAACTACCTTTATGCTGGTTGGACTCATCATCATTGGAAAGTAAAGGAGGCCCTGCCTTGCTCAGCCGTTGCCTCAAAAACTCATCCTCCATCAACCCCATCAGCCTCCCTGGGACCTGCCTTACCATCTTACAAGTAAAAGGTATGGAAAGACGCTGACGGGTGTGAGACTGAGTTATTTAATTGCATGCCTGCACAACCCCACCATAACCATCGACCTGAGGGAAGGTCCCACCTGTAGGGACCCGACATCTAGCTGCCTCACCATCCCCTCAGAGATCTACAGCAGCGCTGGTACAAATTACCAGAGACTACAGGTGGCGTCACGAACTGTATATAAATCTATCCCCTGTAAATATTCCCCCCAACATACGCCAGACCGCCAGGGCCACAGACCGAGCCACCGCTACCTGTGACAATCCCCATAGACTTCCATGGGCTCGGCTCTGAGTACCCCATTGCCCTGGTAATCCACAATTGTGGTGGCGGGTCGACACACTGAGGCTGTTCCCCCAAAAATTAGAACAATTTTAATAAACCGACTTTAGGTATTACGTATAATGTTCAATTTAATTCCATTTTAAATATTGCTAACTGTAATTTACATATTTTAAGGGATAATAAAGTCATGGATTCCATTTTGAATAAAGGTCTGCTAGGAAATTGGATATCTCTTCAGTGGTTTCTTTAAATTTGGTCAATCTCCCTGCAAAACCTGTTTTCATACCCATAAGACTCAAGTTTTTAATTATCATGATGGTAGTGCAACTTTTACCATCAGGGTTTTTCTATATTGTAATTCAGACCACGTTGCTTATATTATTGAATTTATTCATTGCAATTTAATATATATTGGTTCAACCATCGGAAAAATGAAATCTACAATCCGTGAACATATTGATGACATTGTTCACACATCAAATAGCAACATGTCAAGTGCCTCAAAGCACTTTATTACACATCATAATAGGGATATTGCTAATCCCAGAATTATGCAATTAAGTCTGTCCCTGAAGTTGTGAAAACAGACAATAGGGAAGATTCGAGGGTACCACCAAAATAACAAGGAGGGGATCTGCAGCCCCACACGTAAATATAAATGTGAACTGGAAAAAAGACGTGTGCATAAAGCGCGATCAACCCTATATATAACAATACAAGATAAGAGAAATACAACCAATTTTATTTCGCAAAATAGACAGACTTTGCAAGCATCAGTGATTAAAAACAATTAAAAAGGCCAAAACAATTTTGGCACATGAAAAACACTCATAAAGGTCCTTATAAGGAACCCTGAATGGCCCCCTCCAGTAAAAAGACAGGCAAACAGTAAGATAAGGTAAGTATCACAGATATATGTAATAGCCGTATAAATCAAAATGGCCAATGATCCTACCCTATAACAAAGGTCTAATAAATAATATACACCTATGAATTGGAGCATAAAATGCTATGCCTGGACCTAGAATATGCTATTACACTGTACACACATATAAAATGAGTTTAATGCCCATATAGGGAAATCAAAAAGAAGGTACAGTGAACAGCAGAAATGATAACAATAGATATCCCATAATATGGAAAGTAATCTAGGTTGGCTTGGTTTTAAAATGGTATCAAGAGAGCAATCTCAAAAGAGCGGTGCATACCCAAATGAATGAGCTCAGCCAAGATGTCGGCTGCATCCGTAGAAGTCTCCTCCAGCACCAAAGTACAAAACTTTAAAATATGTCAACCCTTTAAGCTGTCGGTTGTTATGTCATCTATACTTTTAAAACAAAAATCTTGATGTACCCAGCTTTTCATAAATCATTATAATACTTTTGGAATATAATCAGGAAAGTCATATTTTGTAAACTTTTAATGATGAAGTCTCTTAAGATAAAATAATGTCCTTTGTCCATGCTTTTCAGTAAATCTTGGATATATGTTATCAACTTGATCCCAAGCTGCCTGGCTGGGCACCAAATTATCACTTAGGAAATATAATTAGCCAAAAGAAAAAGACAAAAAAGCTTTGATTATGCGAAGCCGGGTTAAATGCTATGTGTTTCTTAATGTGTTGTTAGAGTGATGAGAGCTGAGGTTCTGTTCATGCAATTTCTTTCTGTCTTACAAGAGCAGATGAATTAAATGGCACATGAATAATGGACTTCTTTCTATTCTAGGAACCTTCGGGGGTCATAGAGAGATTACAATGCTTCCCCCCTGCTAAACAGCTCCTTGCTGCCAAACGGATCCAGGAAGCCTCAAGTCTGTGATCTTCTAAAATAAAGCTCTTAATATGGGCAAAATGTGTTACATTTTTGGGCATGTACAGAATAATTACTTATCCGATCAAAGATATTAATGAAGGAAAACTAAGGATTTTATGTGGAGTCTTAAAAAGTACCTAATTAACATGTGCTGCAGTGATTGATGTCCACAGAAAACGACCGTCAATCGTAGGACACCATAGTACTAAGAAAAATGTCTAAGGCACCTTATATGAATTCATTTCTGAGGACCAATATTTGATTGCATATGCAGTGTGCATGCAGGCCTTTCACATCACTGCTGTACAAGAATATTAAGAATAAATAAGACAGAACTAATTGAATAATGAGGGAAGCATGGCATACATATATTGAAGAGGTGGTCCACTACAATTTATGTTGTGTACATCGATTTAAACTTTTCGCATAAGTCTTTTTGCAAATACCTTATGCTGACATATTTGCCTCCGAGCGGTGCTATCGCTGCTTGTTCAATCCCGACCACGTGATCCCCGGCTGTAGCCGCCACTGACATCCAGTGATGTCACATCAACTTCCGGACTCTGGAAGTCGACCACGCATCACCGAGGTGTGACTCAGTCTCATGCACTCCCCCGGATTGACTGGACTGTTTCACACGCATGTCACAGCACAGTATCGAATCGCGCTTGCGGGGCTCTTCCAATGAAAGCAAAGGAGAGAGGAAAAGCTTCTACAGCGCATGCTGGATATTGGGCTTTGTTGTGCCGTGTAATGCCGTCCACAGCCCAGTCAATCAGGTGGATTGCATGAGACTGGGTCACGCCTCTGTGATGCATGGTCATCTGAAGATCTGGTATGTATAGCACAAGAGATCATTTAATCACAGCTTCAAATCCCCTACGGGGACTAGTAAATACAGTTAAAAGTGAAAAAAAAGTTTTAAAAAATATGAAACAAATAAAAAAATCATAAAAGTTCAAATCACCCCCCTTTTTTCCCAATTGAAACAATAAAAAAATAAAAAATATATATAGTATATTTGGTATCACTGTGTTCAGAAATTTCCGGTCTTTCAAGATATAAAATGAATTGATCCAATTGGTAAACTGCATAATGAGCAGAACAATTTGAAATGCTAGCATAACAGTTTCTTTGTGTCACGGATGTGTCAGAGGCTGCAGACCATTGCTATGTGTCTGTCTGTTAGGAGAAGGTCTCAGTAGTTTGCTTTGCAGATGAGTGGCCACCTCCCACGGTGCTAATGGCCACACCTGGATCTGAGTGTTGATACACTTCTTGCTTGCTGTTTGCAAGCACAGGTGATATTTTCTATTTGCATTTCCCTGTTAAAGCTTGGAGCAGTAGCTGTCGGCTATCGTCCTTTTTGGAGTTTGGATGATGTTGGTGTTTTTCGCTGAGTCTTTTCAAGCTAAGTGTTCCTTTGTTTCGTCTGTCTATCCCAGTTGTCTTTAGCGGTAGTGAGAATTGACTAGCCGTCATCCTGTCCTCCCCGGTAAAGGGCTTATTGCCAAGGGTCAAGCATGGATTAAGTATCCTGCTCGGTGATAGGTGCGGAAACTATATAGGGACGATAGGATGGCCAAGGTGACGTTAGATTGGTCTAGGGGTTTCCACTCCCCCCTTCTCTAGTGTTTGGTTCCCCTTCCCTTATCCCTTTGTGTTGTACTTAGTCTGTCCTACATTGTACGTGACACATTGGCCACCATAACATTACAATAGAATGCAATAAGAGGCAATCAAAACAATGTATCTACTCCAAAATGGTATTAATAAAATTGTCAGCTTAGGGCGCAAAAAATAAACACCCATATTCAGAAAAATAGAAATACTAAGGGTCTCATAAAATGGCGACAAAAGCAAAACAATTTTTCACACAAATTTCTGAATTTTCTTTCATTACTTAAATAAAAAAAAAAAAACCTATACATGTTTGGTATCTGCTTACTCGTACTGACCTGGAGAATCATATTTCTAGGTAAGTTTTACCATATATTGTAAATAAAAACCCCGAAAAACAATTGTGAAATTGCACTTTTTTGCAATTTCACCACACTTGGAATTTGTTTCCTGCTTTTTTAGAATACTATATACTAAAATGAATGCTGTTATTCAAAAGTACAACTCTTTCTTCAAAAACAAGTCCTCATTCGGCTATATTGACAGAAAAATAAAAAAGTTATGGCTCTTAAAAGATGGGAGGAAGAAAGTTAAACAAAAAATGCAAAATGAAACAGAGGTGAAGGGCATAAATTGAGTACCTCCTCAAATTGTTGTTACTCCACTGTTTCTGGAACAGTTTTTCTTTCTTTTCTGTCCCCTTTCGTTCAAAAAATATACTTCTTGGTAAAAAGGTGCACATTTTCCTTTCAACAACTGGGCGTATACCTTGGAATTTTTCTGTGAGCACTGCTGTGTTTTGATGGGACAGCATCAGAAGAGAAAAAGCAAACACCTATACAGAAGTCCTTTGGTACACGCTGTGGGATTGCTACTCACTTGGGTGTGTCATGAGGCAACACAGGAAACAGTTTCATTTAAATGTCTATGCTGTGTATTGGTGCTTCATAAACCAGCCACAAGCAAAGGAAAAATAAATGGCCTTTCAGTGCAGGCAAAACAAAGTACCGTATTTTTCGGACTATAAGACGCACCGGACTATAAGACGCACCCAGGTTTTAGAGGTGGAAAATAGGGAAAAATATATTTGAAGCAAAAAATGTGGTAAAATATTTAATAACATACTATTATATGTGGTGTTATTATATACAATAGTATGTTATTATGTTGGAAGCTACGGGTAGGAGATGGTGCTGCGGGACCAGTGTGGTGTCTGTAAACTACTATGTGAAGACGCTGGAGGGTGAGTATAAGGCCGGGGTCACACATGCGAGAAACTCACACAATTTCGTGTGAGTCTCTCACATGAACACCCGGCACTGCCGCCGGCACTCAGACTGGATCGTGCGGCTGCATAGAAATACATGCTGCATAAAAATAGAGACAGATGATAGAGACAGAGTTGATAGAGATAGATGATAGAGACAGATGATAGAGACAGATGATAGAGACAGAGATGATAGAGACAGATGATAGAGACAGAGATGATAGAGACAGAGATGATAGAGACAGATGATAGAGACTGAGATGATAGAGATGATAGAGACAGATGATAGAGACAGAGATGATAGAGACAGATGATAGAGACAGAGATGATAGAGACAGATGATAGAGACAGAGATGATAGAGACAGAAATGATAGAGACAGAGATGATAGAGACAGAGATGATAGAGACAGATGATAGAGACAGATGATAGAGACAGAGATGATAGAGACAGAGATGATAGAGACAGAGATGATAGAGATGATAGAGACAGATGATAGAGACAGAGATGATAGAGACAGAGATGATAGAGACAGATGATAGAGACAGAGATGATAGAGACAGATGATAGAGACAGATGATAGAGACAGATGATAGAGGCAGAGATGATAGAGACAGAGATGATAGAGACAGAGATGATAGAGACAGATGATAGACAGATGATAGAGACAGAGATGATAGAGACAGAGATGATAGAGACAGATGATAGAGACAGATGATAGAGACAGAGATCCTAGAGACAGATGATAGAGACAGATGATAGAGACAGAGATGATAGAGACAGAGATGATAGAGACAGATGATAGAAACAGATGATAGAGACAGAGATGATAGAGACAGATGATAGAGACAGAGATGATAGAGACAGAGTTGATAGAAATGTGACACGTATGCGTTTCATGTGCGCATGATGCGCTGCACAAAAAACGCAAGTGTGAAAGTAGCCTAACCTTTTAATTAATTCTCTGTTGTACAGTGTGTCTGAAGGACCTGTGATGACATCATGAAGAGGCAGGGCTTTGGTCATGTGATGCTCCAGCCCGCCCTCTTCATGACCTCATCACAGGTCCTCCACAGGAGCATTCAGCCTCCCATCAGCACAGCCCCAGACTGTCAGGTATGCCAGCTGCTCCTGCTGCCTCCTTCTCCTTCAGACACCGATCTGCCCAGCTGCTGCAGGAATCAGGCGCTGGGGAAACTGTGTGGCTCTGTGATCTGCTGCTCCCTGCTCACTGCTCAGCTGATAGGTGGGCGGGGAAGCGGCTGATTAATATTCACTGCACTTAAATAGGGACCAGGGGTTTCCCAGCCCTTGTTTCCTGCAGCAGAGGGGATATTTTCTTGCCTCCTGCTGATCCCACTCCACCGCTGCCCCCTGCCCCCCTCCCCACATGTTACATTCCGACCATAAGACGCACTCACACTTTCCTCCCAAATTTGGAGGAAAAAAAGTGCGTCTTATGGTCCAAAAAATACGGTAATCTTAATCCCATTGAGAACTTGTGGTAAATCATCTGTCAAACACACATAAAATCAAGAGGGCAGCAGATCATGTGAAAATATAATATTTGTGTCATTCTCAAAACTTTTGGCCATGACTGTACAACCTATCCAAGAATAATGGTCCCGTTTCCCCAAATGAATGGAGCATGCACATTACCAATTCCTTCAGTGCCTAATGGATGACTGCATATAGCTAAGTGTTGGCACTGGCAGAGTGATAGACAGAGATGATGGAGAATGATCAGTTTCTATTGCATTCTGTAGCTGATGGGCAACCACTGCAACGACTGGCACAGGATGGAGGCATTGGAGAGAAATATGAATTTGGCTGCTGCATTCAAGATGGATTGGAGAGGGGAGATTTTCATCATTAGCCCTCTCTGTATTTGTAAGATGGTACAGGGCATTTTTTTTGACTGATCTGCGTGAATCAAATCGCAAACTGTTCAAATTCGTAGGGACTTGAATACAATATCCTGTGGATCAATAAAATCATGTCATAAAAACAAAATGAGCATATACACTGTAGTAAATAAATAAGTAAATAGTAATAGTGCATGGAAATAACATACTAGCAATTAGTTAAACACTGTTTTGATCAAAAAGTATAAAAGCCATCCCACCGTGACAAGGCGTACCCAATCAGGACGAACCTATCTCTAGTATTAAACCTCTCAATATGTTAGCAGACCTCAAGACAGATAAGGGCAGAGCAGGACCCAGACCTGACTGTTCTGACACCTGCCCATGGGAAGCTATATAGACAAAATGCTTAGAGAGGGGGAGCCAGGCCCCTGTTTGTACAAAGCACAGAAAGCTAAAGCAAAACCAGATACACAGAGTGCATTTTATGGCTCAAAGAGTCTAAAAAAGCTTAGATCCAAAGCAATGTACGAGTTAAATTTTCTTAATTTCCAGATATCTCCCATCCATAACCACTTCACTGGGCTCTGTGCTTCTCCTCAGCTAAATATATCTGGATACCATTTGCTGCACAGGTACATTTTTTTTTAACTGAGTAACATTCACTTACTACAAAATGGCCTTTGGGATTCACCACCTTCCTCTTGCATGATCAGCACAGTGAAAGCAATATGTTACATTCTGAAACACGACCAAGGAAGGATTGCTTTATAGAATGCGATATACAAAGGATTATATGTGATTTATATAATGTAATTCAAACTTTGTGTCACTTCCAATGATCTAAGTGAGAAGAAGAACATGAAGAACATGAAAAGATGATCCTGTGCAAAGATAAAGGAAGATTCATACATTGTTCAGTTATAGTTGAAACCAGTTTACATACACTGTATAAAAAGACATATATGCATGTTTTTCTCAATATCTGACATGAAACAGAATAAACCTTTCCCATTTTAGGTCAATTAGGATTACCATAATCATTAATATTTGCCAAATATCATAATAATGAGAGAAAGTTTTAAGGCATTTTTATTACTTACTGCAAAGTTAAAGGTTTACATACAGTTCATTAGTATTTGGTACCATTGGCCTTACACTGAATAACTTGGGTCAAACGTTTGGGATATTCTTCCACAAGCTTCTCACAATAGGTGGTCAGAATTTGGGCCCATTCCTCCCGACAAAACTGGTGTAACTGATCCAGGTTTGTAGGTCGCCTTGCTCGCACCGGCCTTTTCAGCTTCGCCCATAAGTTTTCAATAGGATTGAGATCAGGGCTTTGTGATGACCACTCCAAAACATTTACTTTGTTACCCTTAAGCCACTTTGTTGCCATTTTTGCAGTATGCTTCGGGTCATTGTCCATTTGGATGACCCATTTCCGCCCAAGCTTTAACTTCCTGGCTGATGTCTTGAGATGTTGCGCCAGTATTGCCACATAATCTTCTTTTTCTCATGATGCCATCTATTTTGTGAAGTGAACCATTCCCTCCTACAGCAAAACAACCCCACAACATGATGCTGCCACGCCGAGGTTTCACAGTTGGGATGGTGCTCTTAGGCTTCTTCTTGGCAGAGTGGCCTTTCAGCCCATGTTGATACAGTACTCGTTTCACTGTGGATATTGACACAATCTTACCAGCTTCCACCAATCATCTTCATAAGGTCTTTTGCTTTTGTCCTTGGGTTGATATGCACAAGTTCGTTCCAAAGCCCATTCATCTCTGGGACACAGAACCCATCTCCTTCCTGAGCGGTATGATAATAGGACATTCCCATCTTGTTTGTACTTGCGTATAATTGTTTGTACAGATGAATGAGGCACCTTCAGGTATCTTTAAATTGTACCCAAGGGTGAGCCAGACTTGTGCAAGTCCACAATTCTCTTCCTGATATCTTGGGTGATTTCTTGAGACTTTCCCATGATGCTACACAAAGAAGCAGTGTGTTTCAGGTGTGCATTAAAATATATCCTCACTCAGGTGTGTCTCTAATTAACTCACATGTTGCCAAAAAGCCTATAAAAAGATTCCAAACACATAACATCATTATATGGGCAGTCCAGAATTGTTTAACCCCTTCACCCCCAAGGGTGGTTTGCACGTTAATGACCGGGCCAATTTTTACAATTCTGACCACTGTCTCTTTATGAGGTTATAACTCTGGAACGCTTCAACGGATCTTCGCGATTCTGAGAATGTTTTCTCGTGACATATTGTACTTCACGTTAGAAGTAAAATTTCTTCGATATAACTTGCGTTTATTTTTGAAAAAACGCAAATATGGCAAAAAATTTTAAAATTTTGCAATTTCAAACTTTGAATTTTTATTCCCTTAAACAAGAAATATATCACACAAAGTAGTTAAGAAATAACATTTCCCACATGTCTACTTTACATCAGCACAATTTTGGAACCAAAATTTTTTTTTGTTAGGAAGTTTATAAGGGTTAAAAGTTGACCAGCGATTTCTCATTTTTACAACAAAATTTACAAAGCCATTTTTTTTAGGGACCACCTCTCATTTGAAGTCACTTTGAGGGGTCTATATGGCAGAAAATACCCAAAAGTGACACTATTCTAAAAACTGCACCCCTCAAAGTACTCAAAACCACATTCAAGAAGATTATTAACCCTTCAGGTGCTTCACAGGAACTAAAGCAACGTGGAAGGAAAAAATGAATATTTAACTTTTTAGCCACAAAAATGATCTTTTACAAACTTTTTTTTTATTTTCACAGGGGTAAAAGGAGAAAATGGACAGATAAGGTTGTTATGCAATTTCTCCTGAGTACGCCAATACCAAATATGTGGGGGAAAACCACTGTTTGGGCACACGGCAGAGCTCGTAAGGGAAGGAGCGCCGTTTGACTTTTTCAAACTAAAATTGGCGGGAATTGAGATTGGACGCCATGTCGTGTTTGGAGAGCCCCTGATGCGCCTAAACAGTGGAAACCCCCACAAGTGACACCATTTTGGAAACTAGACCCCCTAAGGTACTTATCTAGATCTGTTGTGAGCACTTTGAACCCCCAAGTGTTTCACAAAAGCTTATAATGCCTGGGTGTGAAAAAAAAAAAAAACAATTTTCCACAAAAATGATTTTTTTAGTCCCAAATTTTTGAATTTTCCCAAGGAAATTGGACCCCAAAAGTTGTTGTCCAATTGTCCTGAGTACGCTGATACCCCATATGTGGGGGGGGGAGCTGTTTGGGTGCACGGCAGGGCTTGGAAAGGAAGTAGTAACGTTTTGGAGTGCAGACGTTGATGGGGGTCATGTTCCGTTTGCAGTGCCCCAGATGAGCCTAAACAGTGGAAACCCCCACAAGTGACCCCGTTTTGGAAACTAGACCCCCTAAGGAACTTATCTAGATCTTTGGTGAGCACTTTGAACCCCCAAGTGCTTCACACAAGTTTATAATGCCCGGCATGAAAATAAAAAATCCTATTTTTTTCCCACAAAAATTATCTTTTAGTCACTAATTTTTTATTTTCCCAAGGGTAACAGGAGAAATTGGACCACATAAGTTGTTGTCCAATTTGTCCTGAGTACGCTGATACCCATAATGTGGGGGGGAACCACTGTTTGGGCGCACGGCAGAGCTCGGAATCGAAGGAGCACCATTTGACTTTTTCCAACCAAATTGGCTGGAATTGAGATTGGATGCCATGTTGCATTTGGAGAGCCCCTGATGTGCCTAAACAGTGGAAACCCCCCACAATGACCCCATTTGGGAAACTATACCCCAAGGAACTTTTCTAATCTTTGGTGAGCAATTTGAACCCCCAAGTGCTTCACACAAGTTTA